>VRYO01001878.1:26473837-26511844 GCA_009812075.1 Sialia sialis
GCGGGAGCGCGCTGGGCCGCGCGGGGCGCTGTGGGGCCGGGCGGGGCGCTGAGGAGCCGGGCGGGAGCGCGCCGCGGCCATGTCGGCAGCGCTGCTGCGCCGCGGCCTGGAGCTGCTGGAGCCGCCGGGTGAGCCCTGGGCCGGCGTGCGGGCGGGCAGAGGGACTCCCCGGCACGGCTCCACTGATTCCGTCCTTCTTGCCATTGCAGGCCCGGCGAAGGCGCCGCCGGGACTCCAGGGAGGCCGGGCCGGCCCCAGGGCGGCGGGCGCGGCGAGGCGGAGGAAGAGGGCAGCGGAGCCAGCCAGGAACAAGACCACGGTCAAGGGCAGAGTCGTGAAGTCGGCGATAGGTGAGTCCCGACCGCTCCGCAGTCCTTGCACCGGGGAGCCTTTTGGTATCCCGCAGCCACGCTGCCGGTGGCTGCATCCGTCCCGTCCCGTCCCGTCTCGTCCATGCCCTCTTGCTGTCGCTCACTTTAAACACAGCCTCGTTTGTGGGCGCACTCCTATCCCTGAGCTGTAGAGTAATCTTTCTCCAAGGACTTCGCTGATCCTCCTGTGTCTCTCCTTGGGAGCTGACTGGATGAGCAGCTGATGCGTTTTGTCCCTTTCTGCTTTGCCCCAGAGGAGTACCATAAGAAGAAGCCTGTGAATCACTTGAGAGAAAACCTGCAGTACATGTTAAAGGGACGACTTGTTGCAGACAAAGCTGTCGCAGAACAAGTAAGACTGTAATTTCTGTTGGGGACCAGGGTCTGTTTCCACTGAGGAACACTGATTGGGAATCATTTCTGCATCTTTCAGATTTATACCTTGCACAAGAGAGTCAAGTTAAGTTTCTGTCTGCAAATGGCTTTGAGGAATTTCTGTATGCACTGGCAAAATAGCTTACTGAACCTTAAACTGTTGGTGATATATTACCCTTTATGTTCTCTGATACTAGTCAAAATCATAGAATCATAGAAAGATTTGGGTGGGAAGAGACCTTAAAGGATCATCCAGTCCCAGCCACCCTGCCATGCACCAGAATGCCACCCACTACGTTAGGTTCTTCAAAATATCTTGACAGCTGATGGTTGGCTTTTCTTAATTACCAAAGATGTTTCATAATTTCAGCTGTCAGAGATGCCCTGGTTCTCACCTTTCCCTTACTGTTGATCAAACTGGCCTTTTCTGTAGCTGGAGGCTGATGAATGAGGAACCAGATGTGCTGCTGGCTCATGTAGTAGGAATTACTCAGCCTCGTAAATGGTGTTTCTCATAACTTGAAAATTTCTGGAGTGGTCTTCCCCAAAAGGTAGTCTCATGCCAGGATTTGAAGAGAAGACTAGCTGACAGTGCTAGAATCTTGGGCTGTTTTTATGAGATACAGGTTGTTAACTTGCATAAATGAAGAAAGTGGTTTAGGTCAGTGTTCCTCAGCTGGAGATTGTGACAGGAGGTGGCAGTGTATTAGAAAATGCTGAGGGAATTCCACCAGCTTGTTGGTTTTTCGCTTTGTGTCATAGAGAGAGGGGATAAAAAGAAGGTCCTAGTTTCAGAAATTTCTGAATTGAAATCAATATTCTTATTCCTGGACAATTAATAGAAAATAGTTTTCATATTTGACTCCAATTTACAAGTTGGTATCTGCTGTTGTCCAGTAATCTGCTTTGGTTAACATCAGTGCCTCGCCACTCACATTCCTTTGGAGGCACTCTGGAAAATAGCAGGGTTCTTGTAGAACAGCAGGGATGCTGCAGGTGAGCTTAAAAATGGCTGTTTTGTGGTTTGGTCTGGATAACAATGACTGTTGTTTTTTCCATTTCTGTATTGTCTGAAGGTTCTTGCTCAGAACAGAGGTAGGAAGTCCAAAGATCAGCCTCCAGAGAAGATAGAAAAGAAGAAGCCTGAAGGCACTGTGTTTACTGAGGAAGATTTCCGTAAATTCGAGAGGGAGTACTTTGGGGTCCCATGAGCATCATGACAGCGATTCTTGCAGCTCTGATCTTTCTGCAGCTGCTCCGCTCTGGCTCACAGGCCTGGGCATTTCCTTAGTGTGAGATGGCACGTGGGGAATGTGCCTCTGTGTCAGACTTGCAGAGCTGCTCTGCATCTGGGCAGAGCTTGTTAGTGGCCAGCTAAAGCCACAGAGGTGCTCTTGACTCT
Source organism: Sialia sialis (assembly GCA_009812075.1). NCBI lineage: Eukaryota > Metazoa > Chordata > Aves > Passeriformes > Turdidae > Sialia > Sialia sialis. The sequence continues at coordinate 26,475,986 of VRYO01001878.1, forward strand.
GAGGTGTGCTACCCTTAAAATTATCTTCCTGCGGCCAGCATGTCATGCATTCTTGATGTAGAAGGGTGGACCAAGCCAAATAAAATCTTTTATCCCCTTCCTCAGAATATAAGGCTCCTGCTGCCTGTGTTATGTGCCATGGAGCATTGAAAGTTTTGTATCTGAATGGAGAAATGTTTTGGACTGGCATTAAGAAGGGAAGGATGCTTTGAAAGATTGTTAAGCTTGAGTAATCCTGCAGTTTGGGTTCTTATTACAGCCTCTGTCAGGTCTCTCAGTCATTGCAAAAACTTTTTATATGTCATTTGATTAAATAATTGTTGCAGACAGTGTCTCTTTGCCTTTGTGGTAGTGATTGTTATGACAGGTGATGAAGATGAGCCATGTCACTGCTGTCATCCAAGCATTCCTCTCTTTGGGATGACTCAGTTGCATGAATGGCCTTTCTGATTCATGTTAACACATACATTAAATCATCTCTTTGACATGCTTAGACCTTCAAAGAGTGCAGGTTGGAATGCAGATGACTCCTCCTTTTCGGTTACTCACAATCCCTCTCTCCAAGGGAGGTCTCACACGGAGAAAGTTGTCCTTGGAACGCTTATAGCAGAGTGTCCCACCGACATTTATCCATGCCAGCAGGGTGCATCTGCTGCGTTTTGCCAGGTCCTGTAGCCAGGAGTGCTTGTGACTCAGATGTTAGTCTCAGCATCATATTAAAATCTGAGCCGGGGCTTGTGCTGGGTTGAAGGGAAGTTGTTTTCTCTCAGCCTACCACTAAGTTCCCCGCTGTAAAAAACAGAAGGCCCAGCAGGTGGGAGTGTTGTTCCAGAAACTTCCTCACCAAACCACTCTAAATATGCTTCTGGGGAGCTCTACCACTGCCTTTTCCTGCCCCTTACCTAAGAAGATGGGAAATGTGTTCCTTTGGGAAAAAGAACAGGTAAGGAGAGGGATTAATGCCAAGCTTTGGTCAAGCTCAGGAGTTAATTACAAGGGGCCTGTCTGACCTGAGCAGCAGCTGCTTGTTGCCACCACAGGGAGGAATTCACTTATCCTTTCCCTGCTCTCTGATTATAGTTCCTGGTGCTGTCCTCTGAAGTCTGTGACTGCTCTGTTGAGTTCTTTTCCTCTTGTCCGCAGCAGAAGAAAGGTCACTGGACGTATGAGATCCAGATGGGAAATGGTGACCATACTGAGTGCGCATACTGGAAATTCAGTAATAGCATGTGGGAGGGGATTTCTCGTAATAGGATCAGGTTCAACTAGCTGCAGCTGAAAGTGGTAAATATAGAACAGTTCAAAGAACAATTCCCCTTTTTTTAGTTAGTTCTTGCTTCCAGAATTTAAAAAAGTAGGGAAAAAAAGCTTCTTAAAAGAATGGAAGCGCTATGGTCTGAAAAAATAGTTGAGCAAAACGTGTATTCAGTGCATCTCCGTAAAACTTCTGCGCTGTGTGCCTGCTGCAGTGCGTGTGAGCTGGCCTAACACAAGCAGCTCTCTGCAGAACTGTCATGAGGATAATTACCTGTGTGAGAAAGCTGGCTATGCCACAACTTGACTGAAAGAGGTAGATTTCTGGGGTGGTACTTTAGTTTTAAGCCTTCCCCTTCACAATTTGGCACTTCCTATAACCCTAGAGAAGTCCTTCATGTTCTGTCCTGCTCCTCCTCTATCCATTCCTCCTACTCTTGTTTCTGTGATTGTTCAGCTCCTGGGCCCTCCTCCTGCAGGCTCCTTCCTTTCTCCAGAAAAGGGCAGGAGGGTAATGTGGTTCACTCTCCTTGTACAAAACCCGGCCTGTTTGCAAAAGTAAGCAACAGGAAAGCTCTTCTTTCAGAGTTAATGAGGGACTTTAAAGCAGAGCCCAGAGCAGTTCTTCATTGGGATAATAGCACCCAGAGATCAGTGGAGTTTCAAAATTGGGTGGCAGCTCTCCTTACTGGCTGGAAAGACTATTAGGGCCAACACAAGTAATCAACATACTTCTTCAGGCATTATGTTGTCAGGGAGGGTAAAGCTACCTGACAGACTGAATTTTGCCATTTGAAACTCAACTTAATTGTAGAGTCAACAGTACCCTTAAATAAATTAAACTTTATTTTGTGGGAGGAAGGAAAAAGAAGCAGAAGTGAAGGTCGCTTTAGAGATAACATCTGCAGGGGCAAAGATCTAACATGTTGCAGCCTTGACTTTCCCTCTCTCTGGCAGGGTATGAGCAATGCCACCTGAATACTGGGTAGGTGAGGACAGGTGGTGCCTCATGAGGGGAATGTCTTCAAAGGAGAGGGCAGAACAGGTACCAGCCTGTTGCATGTGCCTGGGGTTAAGCTGAAGCCAGGCACCTTCTCATACTCCCAGCTGTCTGCCTAGCCATGCCCAGAGGATGCCAGCTCCTTGGCTGTGCTGGAACCCCAGGAGGAACCTTGGAGAAACCTGCCCCATCCCTGTAAGTGTTTGAGACCAGGCAGGATGGGGCTTTGAGCAGCCTGCTCTAGAGGAAGGTGTCCCTGGCAGGGGGGCAGGGGGGTTGGAATGAGATGATCTCTAAGATCCAATCCAAACCATTCTATCATTCCATGATCTCTGTTCTTTGCGGCCAGACTTCTCAGCCTGATGGAAGAGACAAGAAGGGGTTAGGGAAGAATCAGCTGAAGTATCTGCTTTTCCTAGTTGGCCTCCAACATGTTTCCCACGCTGGGAGCTGACAGGCTGCAGGCCACAGCAACCTTTGGACCTGCTGGACAGCATTTCTTTGCTGCACATCTGCGAGCAGCAGGGACGTGTCCCACTGCTGCCGGGCCTACGCTGCGTGCTCGCTGAGCTCATCAGGCTGCTGGCTCCCTTCCCAGCTCTGCGACACCAGCTGAGCATCCTGCAGCAGAAAATAGAGGTAGCTGAGCTAGGGAATGGGGAGGGTGCCATTTTACAGGGCATCTCCACCCACACGCAGCAGGGAGTCAGAATGGGCAGCAAGAACGGCAGCTTTAATATGAATGCAAATAAAAGCTCTGGAGTGTTGTTAGTGTGGTAGAACCTTTCCAGAGAGACTGTTTATAATAGTTCCCAGATGCTCAGCCTTGAGCTAGCTTTGTGTAAGGTTCATCAAGCCTCTCAATGGCCTATTGCTCCCTTGTTATGTGAATGGAAAGCAAAAAAAGGAAACTTGTTCCAGTGGGTACAAACTAATGTAAGCCCATACAGCCTCTGCTGTATCAGCAAGTCTCCACTTCCTTACCTCAGAAAGGGGAGGACTGCAAAAGCAAACCTAGTAAACACATTTGTTCAGGACACCAGCTTCTTGCCTCTGAAATGACATAGCAGTAACAAACCTGGCTGCCAATGAACTTGTTCGGGCAAATGAGATTGAAAACATTGAAAAAACTGTCAGGGAAAATCAAGGAGTAGGGGTGTTTTTCCATGACTGCCTTACATTTCAGACTTGCTGATAATCAACACAGTATCGGCACCTACAGCACTTACAGGCTCCTTAGTGCCTCAGGAAGGAGACTGGATATTGTAAAAAGTGTGCACAGCAGCAGGGCCCTGAATAACTCCGAAAAGTTACAGCAAAAGGAAGTTCCTCATTTTGAGACATAAAGACCCATCAGTTCAAGTCGAAATGAGGAATGTGAAAGAAGGCAGACTGCCTACTGTCTGCTTACAGCTCAAAATGTGGAACTCCAGCCAAGGCAGGCTGAACGGTTGGTAGGTTGGAGAGGGATTAAAGATTTGCACGCCTATCTGTAGTTACATTAAATAGGATTAACAGAGCCAACTGCTAACTGGCAGGGTCAGGGGACACAAAAAGCATGAAGGTTTCTCTGCAGCTGTCCACAGGGTTACACACACCTTTTTCTGAAGGAATAAGCTGTTGGCAGGGCTAAGCAGTAACGTAGCCAAGCTGGTCTGTCCTGAGCTGTACCATTTGCATGCCAGCAAGATCATTTATCTCCTTTAATGGGAGGCAAAGACTAGGGCTCTTTCTCCAGCTGCCCGCACATTGCAATGGAGATGCAGAGGAGTTTCAGGACTAGGAGATTCTCTGCTCTATATAAATTAAGCTGACGCATCTGCTGCGCCTGGAACTCACTCCTACCATTCCTCAAAAGGGTGTGTGCCTGCAAAAAAGAGGAAGAGAGCAGCTGAAGGAGAAATGAGAGGTGGCTGGCCATCACTCAAAGAGCATGCATCTCTGTAACAGGGAAACTGGAGCTTGTGGGTGCAGCCAGCTTCCTTCATTCGGTGACTTCATTCACTTATGACACTGCATGAGTGCACTGAAAATCATGCAAAGGCAGCATACCTGGGATATCTGAGCAGCCAAAATAGTATTGCTTAGGTCAGGGGACTGAATTCCTCAGCTAATTCACAGGGCCTGAAGCATTTCAATGGGAAAGCCAGAAAAGGTGAGCACTTCTGGCCCAGAAGGGATGCTCATGGTAAGGCCCCAAGCACTGGAAAAGACCCCCACTGCACTGGAAATTAAATGTAAGAAGAGTTTATGTGCAGCACTGCATGGCAAGGCTGTGAACACAGAAGGATAAAGCAAGGTAAGATATCCCCAGAGGCTACTGAGAAAAAATTAGTATGCACAAGATGAAAATTATGCCTATAGAAAGGATAATAGAGATTCTGTTTGTTTTGGGTTTGTTTGGTTTTTTTCTGAAGGCCTAAGTCTATGGGAAGATAAAGAAAACTGGTATTCTTCTCACCAAAAAATGTATAGATTTCCCACCCCGCCAAAAAAAGGTTCTGAATGGACTACCACTGTGTGAAACTGTATCAGACTAAGCCATATATTCTTTCTATAGTCCAGCTAGGGAGCACTGGAGGAGCATTCATCTCCCAAAGGACAGCCTGTCCTTGCAGCTATTTCTGGGCTTTCTGCCAGGGCAAAAGCTATTTGAAAGATTTTATCATCACTCTTTCTTCCCTCCTCAACACTGCAGCTGTGGATTTATTTTTGTAAGTGTGCTGCAAAGGTGCATCTGATTCTCCACCCAGGCATGTGAAGAAGTTACCAGCAGTGATGGTTTCCCCTTTTCCTTTTGAAAGAGAAGGGTGTGGACCTGGGTCTCTCTAAAGGCAGGGTGAAGAGGAAGGTAGTTATAAATATTGTGGTAACAGCAAAAACAAGCTTGTGAGAAGGGGCTTTGCAAGCAGTGAACTGTAAGTTTGGTTACGTGGGGGGATGTTGGACTCCTATTTACCATGAAGCACAAAATTGACTGAGGGATCAGAGCCTGAGGGTCATGCATGCTGTGCATGTGAAGTCTGCTTCACTGCCTTTAATTCAGAGGAGGAATAACTGAGACAGAAATCCCATCACACGTGCCTACTTATATTCAAACAGTTTTTACATAATGCAGATGGGGGGATTCTGCTGTTTCCAAGGATGTAGAAGAACTAGGTTCCTCCAGTGGCAGGTAAAGCCTGTATTTCATGCACTACAATCTAATTCTGGACATAGTATCACGCTCTATGCAAGCTGCAAGGAATCAGTTGAAGCCTGTGAGAAAAAGGAGAGAGCTCCTGCAGTTTGCAAAATATAAAATCAGTTATTAATATAAAATCAGTTATTAGGCAGGAGGCTATCAGACTTTTTACACTTGAGGGCTGGAGTTTGTGACAGTGTCCTGGGTGTCCTTTGGCTCCTGCTGCAGGCTGGACAAGCTGCTGGACTGCAGAGCCAAGTGGCGTGATGCTTGCTGCGCCTAACTGAAGCCTGGAGGAAAAGTCTAGATAAAAAATGCAGAGGAAGAGTCAGCCCTGATCTCCAGCCCCTGTAAAATCTTAACTAAGTTACTAAGTATGGAAACACAGCATCATTTCAGCAGACGTTGCATGAGATTGCCATATGGGCTGCCTCTGCAAAGCCACAAGCTCGGAGGCTCGGCAAGCACTGCCAGTGCTGACAGCTCTTAAAGAGCAGGTTTCTGACTCTGCTGAAAGTTCTACAAAGCACACACAGCTGCAGAGAGCAAAGCAGCACGGATGTGTCATGCATTCCTTCTTGCCTGTTCCAGCTCTGATCTTCCTTCCCTGGAGTGAGTGTAATTAGGTAAACTGGATCTGCATACCCTCTGCAAGGCTGTAGAAACCAGAATCATGTATTTACTGGCCAGCTCAGGCACTGCCTCGTCCACCTCCAGAGTGTGAACGCAAAGAAAAAATTGTTTTAGCCACAAATGGCTCACACACAGCCCTGACATGGGGTGGGGAGGGGGTAAATAAGTTGTGCTGGCAATTTTTCCAAACTTCAGGAGAACTGAGTAAGGGCAACAGAACACAGGAGGTGCTCCCTCAGCCCTGGCCGCTGCCAGGTGTAAGCAGAGGTTGTTGTGGCTCTAAGGGAAGAGAAGGTGCTTGCCCTGTGGTGAGAAAAGGGCATCAATATGAGGACAAGAGGAGGGTGTTCCCCCACACAGGGAAGCCACCAGCTCATAGACTCATAGCAGTTCTGTTTTCTGCAGCTCAACTGAGACCAAGCACAATTTGCACCCCAGGTACAAATTTGACCAAAACCTTGGGGCTTTTCTGCCTCTAAATTATCCCCATCCCCAACCTGGCTGATGCAGCTGATTTGAAGAAAATCTATTACATTAGTCCACATCCTAAACCACAACAGAGTCCGTTGTCCCCACTTGCAGTCTCCAGTGTGTCCCATTCATACAGTACATGGTCACCAGTGCCCTTATCCAGGTTTGAAACTACTCAAAAACATTGTCTCATGACACCAATGTCTGTTATCCACCCCCACCTCAGTGCGGCACGAGCCCTGTAATTTAAATAGCACCCAGGCACAGCTGTAAGAACTGACCTGTGCCACTGAGGGCTCGGCCCACGCAGCCCTCCATGGCAGCAATCAGATCTGCTGCCAGCAGCCACCTGCACCATCCATCGGCTGGAGCAGCCCTCACACACAGCTGCTATCCCACATCAGGGAACGGCTTGGGCAAGGAGCACGGATGAAGGACTGCAGCCCTAACTTGGGGATCTCAAATGTCCTTGAGACCAGGAGCCCCAGAAGGCTGCAACAGGAGAAACCATTCTCCAAGGCTCCTCCTTTAATATCCTTTCCCCTCCCCACTCCAGCACAGACTGGAGCCCTGAAGCCACTGCACTGCATGTGCGTGCCAGCCAGGCTGGATGTCCAGGCACCTGAGCCCAGCAGCTCAGGGAGCCACACTAGGGCCAAGCAAGAAAAAATCAACTCCTCAGAAAGGAAGGGATTGAGCACTGTTAAATGGGGGTACCAGTGCCAAAAAAACCCAAATTGGGCACACGTGAATTAGTCAAAAATAGCACATCCCAAATTCTAAAGCAACCCCAATACCCCCAACAGATACTGCTCCAGCACACCAGTACGTTCTCTGCACAGCTGAGGCAGGACTGGAGCTGAACATTTTACTGATCAACTTGGCTACAGCCTTGGTAGAATCAAGTCGAATTAATTTTTACAGTTTAAAATTTGACCTATCAGTGGCTGGGCAAAGAAACACGTTCACACGGGTACAGGAATGTGGCCCATCAGTAAGATCCCTACTGTAACCACTACACATCTGGCCCAGTTCCCACCAGTTTTACAAGGCCAGGCAACAGCTCCTGCTCATGGTTTGGGCAGGCACGTGAGGAGCCCAAGCGCAGTTAACATCCTCTTAGGTGCTCACTCCGCATGTCTCCTAGTAAGGACTTTCTCAAACCAGTGTTCATTAACGTCTGTTATTTTGTCCTCAGACCCTTTTCCTCTCTTCAGAGAAAATATCTAAGCCTGAAAATAAGCACCTCCCACCTCCCTACTGACCCTGTGACTCTCCAACCCCAATTGCTTCAATAGGTGTACAAATTTGCTGAAAAGCCAGAGGCACCACAGTATGATCCCCTCACTTTATAGAGTGCATGTGAATTATGGAAGGCGACAGGTCAACTTGTGGGCTGGATATTGAGTGTCCTGGGTGTTCACTGGCTCCTGTTGCTCAACCCTTTACACACACTCCAGATCAAAGCACTCTGCCCTTGCACTGCATTTATCACCCAGAAAAAGCAGCACAAGTGGCACACTGCACTCTCTGAACACCCCACAGCTTGTGCTTGTACTTACACCCAGGTGTGGTTCAAGTTTCAAGTCACGCTGGTTTTACAGGTACCACTCATCACACACAATCATTGCACATTTACTACAAAATTATTTATTAGACAGCAATACACAGCTTTAGCAGGAAGCTTATATACATGCACACAACACTGCTGACTAGCCTACTCGGGGACTCTAGTTCTTTTACCCTTGGCCTTGCGGACCTCCTCTATCAGATCTTTCAAGTACTGGATTTCCTTACTAAGGGAATCTGCTTTCTCCTTCAGGGCCTGGTTCTTCTGCTCCAACTCTCTGCACTCCCCAGACAGCGCCTCCTGTTCCGCCCTCTTTTTCTGCCGGTAACGCGTGGCAGCTGTCTTATTCTGCTCCATCTTTTTGAGTTTCTTATCTATTTTTTTTTCTCCTTTCACCTTGGCAGACACTACCTTCTCTGCAGGATGATCGTATGGTTTGGACCGCACAGAGCCACAAGGGGCATCTGCAGGGAACTGGTTGCCATTGGGGGATCCAAGTGAATTGGTGGGGCTGTGTTGGGGGGTTCCCAGGTAGGAGTCTGGGCTCATGCATATTCCACTATCATCAGAGTGGTTCTCCTCCTCTTTCTCGGACTTTGTAATCACCACCACAACAGTAGGGAACTCCCGCTTTCTCTCTCCTTCCAGAACATCCACTTCACTACCTAGTTCTAAGCTAAATGAGTGATCTGGAGTGGAACTCAGAGACCCTGGGCAGAGGGGAAGAGACCAAAGGGAAGTCAGCGGAGCCATTGGATCTGCTCCAGCTGGGGACTCGGGGACATGGTTGATTACATTATTTATCAGTGGAAGTTCTTTGTTGTGAAATTCCTGGAAGGTAGCATTAAATAGATCACACGTGTCTTCCAACGTGGCCATCAGCTCGTCTGGTGAGACGGTGGCTTCCAGATGTTCCATACCTAACAGGGCATCAAAATCAAATTCCTTCAGATCCATCTTCTCCACCATCCACTCCATGCCAGAGAAGGCATCCTCTGCATGATACAGAAAGTAAATTACCACTTCAGTAAACCACTCCACAGCAACTCAAGCTTATGAAACAATCATCTCAGCATCTTTCCTCTCTCATATATTAGCACAAAGAGTAAACAACAGGGAAAAAATATTCTTTCACTGAGCTAAAAACTGCAGGGTACAATGTAAGCACCTCTTATGAATTCCAACCCTCTCATTTCAAGACCAGAAGAATTCAGGGACCTTTGCAACATACAACCACATGCTCTTATTGCTACCTCTGCCAAGAAACATTACCATTGTCATCTGCTGTGTTATTTCAAGGCCAACAGAAGTGGCACTTTACCATAACCAGCAATTGTGTGTAGGGTAAGGAGCAGAGCACACACTCTTTCCAAGCCCAGGTAACGCATGCGAGACTGCCTGCGGATTTATGAAAACCTAGCAATTTGCTCCCAACTGGAATGTTGTGGTACTATGTAACCGACACCCTTTATGAAAGTAAATAATACCTTACCCTGACTGCTATCTACGGTGTTGCCTATACTGTCCACAGCAAGCCAATTGGAGGAGACTGCCTTAGCCTTGTCGCTGGAGAACCCATGCGAACCGAGGGGCTCGGCCACCTCCAGGTAGTCATCTAGGAGTCCTAGACTTTCCTCAGCCACCGAACACGGCTGGCTGAAGGGGGATATTGAATCCCCCAACAGCATCTCGTTGTTCAAGAAGCTCATTTTCGTCAGCTTTTAACGCTTTGACGCCGAAGGATGTAGACAAGTAGAAGGTTTTGTCGTCGACTACAGCAATGCTGCTGTGCGGTGCCGTGAAAAACCTGCAAACAGAACTTAGACCCATCAGTATTTGGTTTGACCAACATTGTGAGCTTGTCTAGCAGTGGTACCTCAGGAAACGTGGCGGAACCGCACAGATTTCTCACGTCTTTATTTCTGTGCCGCTGCGCGTCCCCCACCTCCCTCGGGGCCGGCCCCGCCCACCCGCCGCCATTTCGCGGCCCCGCCGCCATTTTGTCGTGCCACGTTTCCACCACAGGGCTCTGCGCCTTCGGCCAGGGCAGAATTAACGCTGCACTTCCACAGTGTTCAGTATTAGCACTGGTGCCACAAGAGCAGCAATCCCCGTTCGCCTAGCTGCGATTATACCACGTGGTGTCCTTACACCTAAAACCCGAATGCCTCTTTTTCCCCTACGTACAGCAGCACTTCACCGCAAAACGGCAAAGAAACTCCCTGAGAATGTTTCTCTACTCCCATTAAAATCCCGGAAGAAAAAATACTAACGATTAAAACCCCAGATTTTTCAAAAGCAAGGTTTCTCGAACGAGAGGAAACAAAAAGTTCCTCGAAAATTCTTCAAAATGGCATTTCCTGCTCTTTCTGACACTCGCCGCTCCCGAAGATACTGAGCTCTACAAGGATCTCCCCACCTGGCTTGGGGTAACCAGGTTAATTTATTTTAATTCTACGTATTGTTTTGGTATACCAATGTATCTCCTCCCGCTCCCCAAGAGACACAATCTAACACCACACGCGTAATAAACCCACCCCAGAAGCTCACTTCCAAAGGGTAAGGGGGCGCCTACCAATACACAAGAGAGGGAGCAGCCATCCCTCATACACGATACTCACGCCATGGTTGCAGATGCCGGGGATGTGCTGAGGCCGCCGCCGCTGCTGCTGCGCCTGCTGCACTGGCCGATGCCGCCGCTGGCCCTGCCGCCTTAAAGAGCCATGGCGGCCAGGGGAGGGGGGGGCTGCTCGTATCCGCGCCGCGCGGGAGGTGCTGCGCACACCAACACGAACACTAAAACCACCTCGCAACCCGGCGACAGGAAACAATGAGGTGGCACGAGCCGCGCTCCGCCCTTATATACGACAGTCGTCAATCAGGCTGCGGCAGGGAGGTATCCTTCCGCCAGGCGTCACCTGCCTGTCACCAGGGCACCTAAAGGCCTGTGCCCTGTCTTTCTGGGATTCTTTCCTGCCGTTCTGCTACGAGTTAAACACAGGAGCCGCCGACAAGACGCCAGGACTCCACAGCGGGACAGTCAAGAAGGGACTATATGATGTATACATGCGCGTCTGACTCTCCCCCCCTCGGGCGCGGCCGTGCCACGTGACCGGAGCGGCTGAGGACGCTCCCCCCGCGGGGAGCGTTGGGGGGGAAATTTTACCCGCCAACAAAGACGCGGAGCTCGCGCGGAAAACGTCACTCAGCTCGCCACGTGGGAAAAGCGGCGCTCATTGGCTACGGGCGAGTCGTTCACGTGCACCGTGAGCTGTCATTGGCCAGGGCCCGGAGGAGACCAATGCGGAGGGGAAGGGGGGAGAAGGAGCAGCGGGGCGGGGAAATGGCGGCTGTATGGGGTGAGGGGAAATAAGGATGATTCTGGGAGCGGGTCGAGAACGAGCAGCTGGGCAGGGAAGTGGCTCCCACTCGCGGTAGCCCTGCGTTTCCCATCACATGCCCCTCTCGAAGCAGTGTGTGCTCCCCACTTTGATGTCAAACGGCTCCTTTTGTTCCCCACACAAAGCCCCTCTGAGGTCAGGCGGGAGCTGGAGGCTGCGGCCCAGGCTGAGGCGCTGGCATGGCGCCTCTGAGGCGGCGGCAGCCCGCCATTGCTTCCCGCTCCCTGAGATAACGCGCTGCCTTCCCTCCCTGCCTGCCCCACACATGGAGCGCGTAGATTACGGGCTCTCCGGGCTGTGTTTGTGTGCGTGCAGGAGGGCGTCTGCCCGGAGCCTGCCGGCCTCGGCGGCCATGGCGCCGCACCGGCGCTCACAGGGTTCTGCGGAGCCCGGCTGCAGAGCCGCACCGCCGGGCAGCCGAGAGTATCAGTCTAACTAGTGCCTTCAACCCATGCGAGCACTGAAAATTCCACAGCTGAGAAATCAGAATGTCCTCTCCTGGCATGCAGTTTCATGCTGGTGCAGTTGCTTCTCTGTTATCTGTGCAGACATGACTGGTGTGAGCATTAATGGATCGCCTGTATAGCCTCGCGGCTCCAAAGGGCAGTGTCACCTTGGGTAGCTTTCAAAATGCAGTTTCGCACTCAGTTTTATCTGATCTAAATCAACTTGCTTCTAGGAAAGAAGTCAGACCTCTTCCCCCACCCTGTTCCTGCTAAACAGTTCCACCAGCTGGCCTAGCCCCCACTGAGGCAGCTCACAGCAGGAAACTCACACGGGTCAACAATTTTCCTCTGGCTTCGGTTCCTTCATCATCCTTTCAGTCGGGTCACAAGAGCACAGGACAGCTCTGGTTACCTGGGGGTTTTACACCTGTGTCATTCCTCACTGTGTCAGAGATACCAGATCCAAAAGGTTGATTTTCCTCTTTGCCAGCCTCACAGCACCATCAGCTCTGAGAGCTGTGATGAGACCTTACTTGTTCAAACATCATCATCCTGCAGCTCCACTTGCTCTCAGCTATTTCTGCAAAAAGCTCCCCTATTTTCCAGTTAAGGCCCCAGTAGTAGTTTTGTAAAGCCATAGCCTTCACCTTGTTTGCTCAGGTCTAACTGCCTGGAATGTCTTAAACAACTTGACTGACGATTTGCAAGGATGGAGGGTGACCCAATTTCTACTTTTAGCAGTCTAGTCTTAGCACTGTTGCTAAGCAGAGTATGTCACTCCACATCTGTAACATGAACACTGGCTGCTGAATTAAAAACGGCATTTTTTCTTACATGTTGGTTTGTTGCTATTTTATTTTCGTTGGTTTGTTTTGGTTCTTTCTTTCTCTGCAAGCACAGAACTTGAAATGACTCATTAAAATAGAGGAGGCAGAGATAAATGTCCTCCAATGTCAAAAAACACCACTGTAGCAGTTGAGATAACTGTTCTGATAAATACACTGAGGAGGAGGCAGATCGTGCTTCAAAGGAAAATTGAGAGGATGTGGCAGCTTTTAAAGAAGCTGAGTGGATGATTGGCTGTGTGGATGGGTGGACAGCACTTCCATGTCCTCACTGGCTAAGGGAGAGCTCGCACATCCATGGCTGTGCCTGCCTTCCCCTCCTTTAACTGAGAAGAAAAGGATGATTGTATGACTATAATAGCAGCTAAACAAACAGAAATGCACCCAATATATATATACACAGCCTATCCTTCACCATGAAAAGATAATTACAGATTTCTCTGAAAGGACTCTGGGAATGTGTGCGCAAGAATCACGTAAGCAAAAATGAAGTATGCAATAAGGAACTTAACCCAGATCTGCCTGTTTCCTAGCTGCCTGCTTTCCCTTTTGTGTGTGAACTGATGTGGAAATTTGTCTGTATTATGAGTTCCAGACAGATTTTCTGTAACAATCTCCAATCCAGAAAGTGAAATCAAGTAACAAGAAGCAGCCATTTAGAGAAAAGCGTATTTTTCCGTGTTTGCTGCAGGACTGCAGAATAACTGTTGTTAAATAATTTCATGACCTACAACCACAATTCCTTCATAAATTGTCTTTCTTCTTTTGCAGATGTTATGTCAGAGATACCTCCACTGTGGCTAGATTTTTTTAACCAAGGTAGAGAACACTTTTTAAAGTACAAATAAAAATATTGGGGAATTTTTGTACGAAAGATAATGCAAGTATTTTCTAAGCACAGGACTACTATCTACTCTTTACTAACTCAAAAGTTTAAAAATAATTTCTTTAAAATATGACATAATATATTTGCGGCTCAGAGACTAAGCAGCTCTGAAGAAAATTTAATTTCCAGCATAAAAAGGTGGCTTCTGAGGGAAAACCAATTTGTGTACAAGGTGAGTGAAGTCCTGCTGTCACATTAACAGCTTTATCTCTGTGGATGTTACTTTCCTGGGCACCTCGGCACAGTGAACTCCTGGGGTAAGTAGGATCCATCCTGACACAGAAATGAGGGGCCAGCTGCAGGAGAAAGGAGCTGCTCTTCCAGAACTCACTGCAGGAGAGAGGCCAAGGGCCTGGTGGGAAGTAATAAAATGCCCTGATAAATTGAGCACTGCAGAGAGCCATCTCCAGCCAAACAGCATCACCAGGAGGTGGAAAACTAACACTTCTTATTCACGCTCCTCATCCTTAGGATGGAAGGTCAATGTATGGGCTTTAATAATCTCCTTGGTTTGGGGTTAATTTTATTTTTATTTTTAAAGTAAACTTTGCAAAGGAAAAGAGGTTTTCTTCTTTCACCAGCAAGAATACAGGAGACAAACGCGTTTGTTAGTAAGCACTCCCAAGATGGAGAGGACGTAAATGTTTCCATAGTAACATCGCTCACACGGTCTGGGCCGGCTGCATGGGATGCTCTCAGGGACTGTCAGTGGCAGGGAAGCTCCTGGGCCTCGGTGGCAATAGTGCAAAGGTGGTGGCAGGAGCAGGGGAACCAGCTCCAGTAACAGAGACGGAGATGTCTGCTCTGTGTGGAGCGCTGGGAAAGCTGCAGCAGGGGAGGGTGCACCATGGCCATGGCAGCTCTGGGCCCCCACTGAGCCGCAGTGCTCGCTCTGCACAAGGAGCAAGGGGCTTTCTGCTGGCCCTGGGCTCTGCTGCCCTGGCCGGGGAGCAGGGGCACTGCCTGCTTCATGGAAGGGTGAGCGTGAGGCAAGCCCTAGGGGGATTCTTGTGAGGGATGGCTTTGAAACTTCCATCTGCAGGGACAGGAAGCCTTACCCCGCACTTCCAAAGCATTTCCAGAGACTAGCAGGATTTTTTTTCCTGGAGACAGAATTCTGAGGAAAACACAAGGGAGGAATGAGGCAAAACAGAGAGACGTTTTGAGCAATTTTGAGGGAGAATTACCTACAACCTCTATGGCACAGACTAATTCACTGTGCTTGCTTGCTTCTTTCCCCATGTGGTATAAACAGGTTTCTGAAAGATCTTTTCTACCAGATTCTCTTTAAGCTCTTTAGGGATTGCTTTATAGATCTTCCATTTTGAAACTGGATCAAAAAGCAAATAAATATGATTAAAGATCAGGCTGGGAGGTATTAACATCCATCTTTTATTATATACAAAATAAGTTATCCATATGCTTTGCCTCGTTTGTTTTGGACTACTGCACCGAATGGAATCTCTAATAAATCATTCACTGCTTACCCACCCCCTCACTGTCTTCTGTTTCCATCCTGCTATGTAAATATCCCTGACATTAGAAATGAGACTAATAAAAAAGAGGATTAAATCTGCAATTTACATTTTCAACTTACAGTTCAATTATTTCACACAGTTATGGAAACAACCCTGGTTGTCCACCTACATTTTTCTTACTGAACAAACTTGGGCATGCCAAGCACATGCTGATAGCTCACAAAATACATGTCTCCAGTGGCTTAGTTACTCAGAATCGGCCAGGCTGTGGCCAGCTGCCACAAGTAAAAACATTGTGCAAATCTGGTAAGAGGGAGATGAGTAACTTGCCCAAGCATGAGTTTCCTAAGCAAAGCTACAACTGGCTAAAAATGATGTTTAGCAAAAACTATGCATGAAGGAGGGAGAAGAAGGGTGGCTGACTTTTGTTCAGACCATTGGGGGATATTTTTAATTGTCTCATTTTACAGCCTTGTTTTATTATGATGAAAGGACTTGGGGGTCAGGACTAATCCTTCATGTGGGGTCAGTTTAGTATACAGACAAAAGCCCTCCAGTTATCCAAGCAATAACAGAAAAGAAACACATTTAATGTCGACTGTTGTTCTTCGTGGGCCCATAGCTGATGTGACCCCCCTGCAGACTGTGTGCTCATTGTGTATCAAAATGTACGTACCTGTAGGTTAGCAGCATCTGCTGGAGTCACACGTGCCAGGTGTCTTGTGCCCTTCTGTGCAAAAGGATGAAGAGGAGAGTGACAGGGCTCATTCCTTATTTTCTAGCAGTGTGAAGTTAGCAAGAGCTGAGGCCTGGCAAGTAGGTATGGATTATGAGACTGCAGCAATCTCGGCTCAGACACCAGTGAGTGAGTAACTGGTCAGCATGAGGGCCCCTTGCTGTACCAGCCCAGCAGCATTTACACTGCACTCCTGGACCTGGTGCCTAAAGCAGCAGCTTCGGCTGCAGCAGGTGGAAAGGTTATTTGAGCTTATTTCAGCCTCTCTGTTCAGTGAGGGGGGGCATGCAGTGAAAGGATAATACCAGGCTGTGCTCTCTGTGCTCCTTTGGGAGATTTGTTTTTCACTTCATCTCACTTCAGAGTGTTTTGATGGCCAGAGAGAGAGACTGTGCACAGGTGTACCCTGTGATTGAAATAAAATAGAGTTCTAGGGATCTTTTGGGTGTGTGTGAGATCTCTCATTCTGATGCTGGCAGGCAGCTTCAGCAAAAACACTGACACAAGTAGTTCAGATGAAGCTCTGAAACTCATTTGAGGATAAGTCACTTTTGAGGCTGTTCCTGCCCAGGTCCCTGGGGAGGAATGCTGCAGCCATTATTCAGTAATAATTTTCCACTCTCTACAGGCAGCAGTTGCTCGGTGATTTACCAGCAGACTTTGTACTGTTTTAGCATATATTTGTTTACAAAGGAGGAGAGAAAAAATCCGGATGTTGACACAATTGTGATACCATTGAGTTTATAGCATTTTCCTGAAGGAAGGTACTGTAATTTTCCCTCCCAAGGTCTCTGTGTTAGGGGACTTGGCAAACTATGTCAGAAAGATTCTTCCAGAAGACCTTGAGCCTGTTCTGCTCCCTGCACTTGTACATGGACTGATGGGTGGCCTCAGTAAAGCCTCAAGTGTGTTGCAGGCAGGCTGGATAATAGTCCCCAAAGACACTGCAGCCAAAATGCTATAAAGAGTGGGTGCTGTGGCTTCTCAGCCCACCTTGCCCTCTTACTGCCATTGCTGTGGTGTCTAGTGAGGGAGGGAGGCTTGCAGTTCTTTTAGTGGGAGGAGGTTTCTGTGCTTGACTCCTGAGAGAACTGGTTTGAGACTAAAGCCAGGTGTGTCAGGAGCCAGCCACAGCAGCTCAGCTCTGCTGGGGAGGCACAGCTGCCCGCTCTTCTGGCACTCAGAGGGTGAGACTGTGTCCTGGCTTCAAGAGGAGACATCTCTGGGTTTGAGGTAATACTGGTGCTATTCAGGAAGGTAATATTTGAGCCATTCACCTCAGTCACGCAGTCTCAGGGAGACACATTTGGATGCTGAGCACTTACCAGAAATACAGGTCTCCCCTAGGCAGGGCAGGCTCACAAAAGGGTAAGGGTGTCCCGGGGCACAAGGCTCAGGAGCTCACCAGTCTGCTGGTGACACCAAACATCCTCCTTGGCAGGGCACAGTGATGGACTCAGGATGCATTATTCTTCATTAATTATCTTGTTTTACATAGACCAAGAAAAAATACAAAATAAAACAAACAAACAAACAAACAAACCCCCCAAAAAACCTGTGAATAGCAAGGAGCTAGGCCCCTGCCAGCGTGCTCTAACAAGCACCGTGGGAGCTGCAGCTCTGCAGCCTCTGGGAATGCTGTGCCTTGTCTTACCTTGGCTCCAGTGCACCTCGGGGCCTCTGACAGTGCTTCACTGCTGCTGCAAACAAGTAGCAGCTAAATAAGATGCACATCTTATTATCCACATAAGTGTTGGTACTTACCGTCTGCAAGTCCCCTGTGCTAAATAAATTCAAGAATCTGAAGGCAAAAATGTTATTCTGCCATACTGCTTCCAGGAACAATTGCTTCTTGCCTTTCAAGGGAGGCAAGGAGCCCACCAGGGCCCTACGAGTTGTGAAATAATGCCCACTGTGGGAGAGGTAAAAAGCCAACACAGCCTATCATTTGCCACCTGTGCCCTTGTGTCTGTTGCCTCTGGGGCCTGTCCTTTGCAATGCTGAGCAGAATGAGACAAGAGGGCTGTACAGGACTGGGGTCATTGTAGTGGGATGGGACAATACCACCCCTGTGCTTCTGTAGAACAGTGACAATTCTACCACAGAGAGAGGAAGAATGGAATTGCGCTGAAACCAGGGAATTGTTGCCTAACAAAAGAAAATCCTAAAGAAAACAAGTAACACAAGTGAGCAACTTTTGCTCATTATTTGTATGGAGAAGGCTTTTTATGAAGAATGTGGTAGGATTTATATATACAGTAATTTCACAATTATAAGCGGCACCTTTTTCAAGAATCCAGCCTACCCCAGTAGTGCGGCTTATATTCAGGTGCGGCTTATCTATGGACAAATCCCAGTGAAATGCCAACCCAGAAGTGAGAGCTGGCCAGGAGGGCGCCTGGGGCTGCCTTTAAAGGCTTCTCTGGTCTATGAAAACTGTTTGCAACTTGAGCACCTGACACCAAACCCATCTGGCAGCGATTCTGTTACTAATTCATTACTTTGTTACACATGGATCCTCGCTTTAAAAAAAAAAAAAAAAAAAGCGGCTTATATTCAGGTGTGGCTTATAATTGCGAAATTACTGTATATATACATGTATATATTTCCCTGAGAAGCTTACCAGTGAGTGGTAATAGACAGATCAAGGAGCCACTTGGCGACAGGAGCCAGGGAAATTGAACCAGGGCAGCAAAATAAAAATCAATCCAACTTTTCGTGTGTTTAATGTGATTTTGTTCAGAACTGACTTCTGCATGAGTACTTAGGAAAGCTTAAGATAATGAGAAGTTTGAGTTCCTTGAGCCAAACTCCATGTCTCACTCTTTTTGCTTCTTGTAAATGACAGGAACATTTCCTATCTACAGAAAGATTTCAGATCTTCCCTGTCTTACCCATTGGTCTTATTACCCTATTCTGCCTTATTGTTTGCAAGATTATTCCACAGGATCACATACTGTAAAGAAAGGAGTAATAGCCTGCTCACCAGCACATTTCTGGGTCTGACTTGTGAGTAATGCTGTGCTTCTCAAAGTATGCTAGTAAAATTTTTATCCTTGATTGTGTAAGGGACACAGTTGCTAAATGAAAGCTATTCTAAGAAGGTGTTGCATCTTGAAAAAAAAAAATCAAAAACATATAAAAGGTAAAAAGGAGGGGGAGGATATTTCTTGAATCCCTCAGATTGTAAACTCAGATAGAAACTCAGCCTGACAAGGATAAAGAAGGTAAAATCCAGATATGTCAAGGAGTTTCTTGATTGTCTGGACTGCAGCAGTTCTCCCAAGGCTGGAAGCCAATACACGGTGTCACTACTAGGAGGTAGAATATCCCATTTCTTGCTTGCTGCATCTGTGGCAGAGCCCCACATTTCAAGATCCAGTCCTAGATTCAGTGAGCCATGCTAGAGCCATTGAACAGCACAGGTAGTGAGCAAACATCTTATCTGGAAAAGAAATTTCTCACTTGGAAGAGGTTCCCTTTTTTTTTTTTTTCTTTTTTTTTTTTTCTTTTTTGTGAAACTAAAATTTGGAAGAGGCTCTTTATTTATTTTTTTTCTGTGAGACTAAATTTAAAAAGCAGCAGCTGTCTGCAGTTTTATAAAGTTTAGAATATTAAAATAAACCTTAAAAAGCCATGGATGCAACTCAGTATTTGGAAGCAAAAAAAGAAACGTTACTAATGCAGTTCAACAGTTTAGATTGTAATCTCAAATCTGGGGTTCAGTCATCCTTTCTTTCCCAGTTTAAGATTAGATACAAAATAGGCTGGAATTTATGTATTTCTTTTTGAAATTAAGAGATGCAAAAATAAATAGGTAAAATGTAAACTCAGCTACATTAATATCCAGGACATGACTGTGGTTATGTAACAAAATGGGCAAAATATTTAGCTTTTTCCAAAATTCACTTTCCTCCTAAGCTGTTTCTTCCTTAGGCTAAGAACAAAAGAAATTCCAAGTCTTTGCAGCCTGGAGAACTACTTGTGCTCTTTTTTCTTTGTAGCAATTTTTTCCACACTCACAATAATTATCATCACTCCCCTCAATTATTTCTTCTTTACATTAAACAGACACTTATCTTTTGATCTTTCCTCCCTATTCATGCCAGGACAGCTTTTATGCAAAGATGCAAACCGCTGTCTATATTAACTATGCATTGCAGGCTCTAGGCATTCCAGGGGCTTTAACTTGAGGGGGTAATACCTGTCACAGATTTCACAGAGGAGCTTATTTTAGCTGCTCCTGTAAGACTGACTCTGTATGGCATGAAATCTGCTTGATCTCATCTGATCTGTTTCTACCACAGGACAGATTAAAAGAAAAATAAATCAAAGCAACACAGGCAAGAGATATCAGAAAAAAAAGAAAAAGTTGGAGATGTAGACTTCCTTTGTATCATAAAATACCCTCCAAAATAATTACAGTAGTTTCATGAATATAAGCCGCACCTTTTTCATTGAAGAATCCAGCCTACCCTAGTAGTGCGGCTTATATTCAGGTGCAGCTTATGATCGTGAAATTACTGTAATTACAGAGTCCTCATTAAATCAAGTCTTACAGGACAGTGTTGCCACTGTAGCAGGTCTTCCAAGAATTAAGCAGCCTGGGATCCATCAAAAGCAGCACGACTTCACACTTTATTTGACATTCAACATTTCCACTCCACCTTCCTAAGCAGGCACATAAAACTGGGTCTTGCTGTGAAGAACTTCAACACACCAGACACCGGCGGCTGGCAAAGCAGCTTCCTCGCTGCCTCAAGGCTGATGCCTGGATAACAGAGGAGTGCATTTGGGAGGGAGAGGCCTGGCACACAAAAACCAAGGTGTGACTGAAGAAGGGTGGGGAAGCCCACACAGGTAAGTTTAATATTCCAGAGGCACGGAAGCCTCTGAAGTCTGGGGAGCCACATAAAAACCAGGTGCCTGTTGGGGCACGCCGACTGTCGGGGAGAGGATGAGAGGCTCAGCACCACAATTACGCATCATCTTGTGACTGGTGTGAAAGCTGCCAGGAGCCAGGATGCTGAGCTGATTGCTCCCTCGAGACAAGCTGCAAAGTGCTGAGTGCCCAGAGCTGCAAAGGGAAAGCAAGTGAATCAGCAATGGGCAAGCCAGTTCCCAAGCACTGGTGTGGTGCAGAATTGTATCAGCGTGAAGGTGATGCACCAAGATGAAAGCAGAGAGACATGTTCCTTTGTTTATAAACATGCCAGAGACAACCAGGTTACTGTGGAAAGTAATTTTATTTCTGAATTCCACACACTCTGTCACAGATCATGCACTTGGACTTTCCCCATTGCAAATCCACAGCCTCCAGGCCTGGGAGAGATGAGGCATCATCTCTTCACTTCTCACTGCGTGCCCACATGCTAAGAATGAGGGCCTTGATGGCAGCTTGCCAGGGGGCAGAAAGCAGCCTCTTGTTTCCATAATTGCTTTTAAACACGGGAAAAGAAATCCATCTGACTTGAAAGATTAGCAGTGGAGCTCAGCAGCAGTGAAACCCACAGCTGAGCAAATTGGTCCTCACCCTGTGTTTACAGGGAACAAGACAACAATCGCATGGGAAGCTTGTGTGAGCTAAGCTACAGCAGAACACAGGGAGACATTCTTGGAGCTGAGGCAGCCACTAGCCCAATGCGTGCCCTGGGCCTCTTACAATCAATCTGTCTCTGAGCTGCTCTGCCAGGAAGGTGGCTGAGAGCTGCCCTTTTCACATTCAGCTTTAGGTTCTCCTGCTCTGTGCTACAGATTTGACCAGGAAGTAAGACAGCCCTCCAGGCTGTGCATCAACACATGTACTGCATTTAACACTGAAAGGTGCCCGTTTGAAAGACTCTGCAACATTCTGTTTGACCCACAGGCTGGGTGCAGCATTACTGCAAGTTTTCTGCATACTCACCCTACACCTTCTTCCCTGCTTCTACTGCCCCTTTTACCTGATCCTGCTCTTAAAATATTCCTAGTTGCAGTGTCCCTGTGACCCATCACATCTTTGGCCTTTGTCAAGACTGCCACTGCCAGGGCAGCCATTGCCTGCTGTGGTGGCTGCCTGTAGGAAGTGATCATTCGCCTCCTGAGAACAGGCTCGTGGCTAGCTCAAAGGAGGGCAAAACTGAAGGGAAGAAATTATGGAGATGGTTGATGGAAGTGAAATGGAGCAGAGTCTACAGAAAAGGCAAAAAGGCAGCTTCAGTCTTCATTTGATACACAAATTGAGCTCAATAGCAGCAAAAAATGGCCATAAAATATTAATTCATTAGGTTGCCAGGAAGAAGTAAAAAGCATTCATGTAAAAAAATTATATATACAGATATGTAAGTGACAACTGTTCTCAAGTCATATCTCACTTTTTTTTTTTTCTTCCCCTAGGGTTTTAATCATTTCCAACCACGTTGTTAAAATGTGAAGACCACAGTACTGGAGTCAGCACCAAGTGAGGGGTGACATCACACTGAAGAAATGAGCTTTGGGGGAACTCCTGACAACCCAGATATTTTAATATTTTTGTTGACCTTCAAGTAATTAAAAACAAGGGGGATTCCCCCAATAGCCTATAGGCTCCGAGTCTCATTTGTCTGCTTTTAGGGTAGGAAGGCTGACATCAGAAAGGCAGTGGGGGGCAAGGGAAGGAAAAGAGGAAAAAATCTGGGCACCAGAGTGAAGAGCAACCAACAGTTGACCAACACTGACTGCTGCAAAATTTACAAAACACAAAGTCATACAAATGGGATTCCTGTTAACCTTTGATAGACTATAGACTTTATATATACACACACACACTTCAAAGTACACATCTGGCAGTCTAGAAAATACCAGTACCCTAAGGATTAAATAATTTAAAATGCAATGTTGTGTTATCACTGTATACAGAATGCTGTCTGTCACCTTGGCTAAAATGGACGGATTGTCCGAGAAAGATGCTCCCTCCCTCACCTCTCCAGCACTGCCTCCAGAAAGAGCCCAGGGTGAAAGACTTCCCTCCGTAGTTCCACTCCTGAAATTCGCCTTGAAACTACTCTGTCAAAGATGGGGGAAGTCCTGAGAGGAAGGGAGGAGAAGAGGAGAAAAGGATTCCTGCTCCCTGCAAACTCTGATGCTGCAGTGCTCCACTGGTTAAGGAGGCTGGACAGCAAGGGTGAAAAAAGCTGCTAAAGCAGGGAAAAGGCAAATAGTTATGCTGGTCTTTTGAGACACACACAGAGCTCCACACTCGGGGGGACACCTCCTCTCTCACCTTTGGAAGACAGCAGGTGGCAGAGTCTACAGCCTGAGAGCAGCCATAGACAGGAGTGGGCAGAACTGCACTGCCAACAGGTCCAAACAGAAGGAATGGGAAGGTGTGCCCTCACCAGCTTTCTGTGAGTATTTGTATAATGGGAGCACTGGAAAGTCAGCACATGGGAATGAGGAAGGGGATGGACAGCCTCAGTTCTGGGGAGGAGACTAAAGCACACAGAGCAGATGGCAAACTTAATATATCCCTAAATGGCAGCTTTGTATATGTACCCTAATACCAGTGTATGGGACAGAACCTTGCAGATGACACCAGTTCGGTTCTGTCACCTTAACAGCCTTTAGAGCTGGTGAGAATCTAGCTTGTGTGTGCTTATTCCAAAGCCCTTTGAGGCATGCAGTCTTGTTTCACCTCGAGTATACCAGAACAGCCATAAACTCTTGGGAAAAAGATGAACAAAAATAATCCCCATTCCCATGTGTGTCTCCCGCCCCTCCCCTGTAATCACCCTCTCTTCCTCTGGGCCAGAGACAACTGAAGAGCTGCCTTGTTCTCCATTCCCAATGCCATCCCAGCAGATCTGGCTAGGCAGGAACAGCAAGCTCTGCTTCTTCAGCCTCATTATACAGCCAGACCACAAAAGTTCCTTCCTCCTCTGTGACAGCTTCAACAAGAATTGCCCGTATAGGAAGTTGTGTTGCAGCAAACTGGACAAATTTTGGCCCTTAATACGGAACCCAGCTTGCAAAGGATGAGAAGGCTCCATGGGAGCAGGAGCTGTGGAAATTCTCCAATTTCAAGCTCTACAGCCTTAAATATTGCCAGTGTAATCATTATCCACTCAGAAATTCAAAAAGAACCTTATCCAAAATCTCTCACTCAGTCTGCCCTGCATGACTGGGCCAAAAGGACATAAAAGAAAGTGAGACAGTGTGGGACAGCAGAGAAGAAGAAACATAGGGCAAAGTTGGGCTGGAGGAAATTAAACAACCCCAGTGCAAGTCTGCTAAAATCATCACTGGATTTACCAGCCCAGTTCCACCTTCTTCAGACCAAAAAAGGTTTGCTGCAGTAAGTGTACTACAGAACAAAGAAGTGCATAGTTTGGTTTATTTTTTTGGTAGACACTTAAAATTCAGCAGAATTTATGTGAAGATCTCAGAGCTGCAGTTTTAGCCTCTCTTCCCTAGCCAATGGGTACCTGTTGGGACAGAGATGGTGGAAATGGACCAGTAGCACCAAGAAATTCAGTGGGAGCACCAACTCCACAGCAGGGATTACTAATGAAACAAAAGGGGCAAGTGGTGAAGAGAAAGAGAGAAGGGGGAGATAGGGAGAAGTGGAGAAGACATAATTTGCAGTAATCAAAGTCTGCATGGGCTAAACCCTATTAACACTTCCCTAGGTAAGGCCCCATTACGTCTGCAGCAAGACCTCTGGCTCCGACAGAGAGCTGTAGAGGGTGTAGCCCAACTCATCCACCTCTTCGGGGGTGAGCTCTGAAAACAAGTTCACCTTGGGGTTCAGGGCACTAGGGAGGACACCTGCCTCCAAGTAGCGGATCAGCCCCTTCAGTGCCTGCAAGAAGCGATCAGCCAGCACGTCCTGGGACCAGTCGGACTCCTCCTGGGAGAGGTGCAGGATGACATTGGTGAGCTGGCTGGCAGTGAGGTGTCCAAGAGCTGGGTTTAACTTGCATACTGCTTTGAAGATCTTGAGGCACAAGCAGCGGCAGCCAGAGTCATCCTGGTCCAGCGCGTGGAGGCGAGCCGTTTCGGCTGGCCGCAGGCTCAGGCGCCACAAGTTGTCATTCTGGGCCAATCGGTGAGGTTTGGCAACGAGGACGATGTCCCCCAGTGTCAGGGATGGCAGAAAGTCAATAAAAAGATGCCGATCTGCATCATACTGGACTTCCAGTGTCAAATCTGCTGGGGGAGCTGCGGGACGGATCACGTAGTCCAAGAGGCTCCCAATTGCTGGCCAGTTGATGGACCCAGCTACAACTTTCTCAAAGGTGTCTGCTACAGTTTTGGGGGAAAGGTAACCTCCCACCACACAGCGGTCCCAGTAGCTGCTCCCACGAGGAAAGTACTCCAGGTTTTCTCGACGCACCAAGTAGAAGCCAGGAATGTTCATGATGGTGTCCTCCCCCGGGATGCACGACCACAGGTTCTGCTCCAGCGTGAGAGGTACAATGAGCTGGATGTGGTCAGCTGTCACTACCTTTCACGAGAGAGAAAAGTTAGTAAGAGTAAGCTTTCTCTCTCCACACTCATTTTATTCACCACCTTTGGATAGCCTTCTGTCCAAAGGAACCTGGAATAAGGATTCAGCTGTCTCATTCTCCTCTCTGCGTGGGATTCCCAGCCTCCCTTTGTTAAAAGGCATTCTGAAGGACTATTTCCAACCATCAGTGGGATAATTCCAAGGTATAGCCAAAGCTAGTGCTTACGTGGTATGTGCTATTTAGAGACCTGACATGGACTGCATATAGATGAATCATTCTGCCTCACACTGCTCTAAGTCTGCTCCTTGGTTCTGAGATGCAGCTGGCCTAGGGCATGGCAACACCACAAAACAATTTAAACAGGAGACAGAGGATAAAGTTCCTTGACAAGCTTCCGTTGCCATGGTTTAATAATCCAATGCTACAGCTAGGTACACTGCCCTCACCTGGTCCGCCACATTGTTTGGAAAAAGGCCATTAAAGATCCCTTTTCACCAATGTGATTAGGAGCCCAGGTCTAAGTTTCACTGGACATTCCATGCTCCATTCCAGAGCTCTGACTTAAACAAAGAAGTGTGCCTCTGAATCACTCACTATAGCCATGGGCATCTTGCCATCAGCGAGATATTGCAGCAGGGAATGCTGTCCAATCCAGGTCTGTCATGCATTAAAAAAAAAAATAAATAAAGGGTAGGAAAGACCTACATGAATATAAGACCTACATGTATTTGGATGGTTACAGAGGGATGCAGAGAAAACAGATGACTACCAGAAAAACAAGAAAAGCACAACTAAAAGGAGAGACAGAAGAGAAGCAAAGAAGGACTGAGATATTTTTGAGAAATAAACCAGCAAAAAGCAAAGGCTTTGCAGACAGCGACAGAGCAGCCTGGTCATGCCTGCTCAAACAGCACTGTGGAAAGAAACGCCTGGCTCCACAGTAGGAAAGGCAACACCAGGGGCCTTATGACTGAGGAAAGCTGTGCTGAGCCAGCAGTGCCAAGAGGGAGGCCTGAAACACCGCTGCATGGTCAGCCCCTGAAGGAGGAGCCGTCCAAGGAGTTACCTGCAGGTCGTCGTAGAGGCTGCCGCTGAGGTACATGTCGCGCAGGGGCATGTCGGGCAGCTTGGCGCGCAGGAAGCTGCGCAGCTCCGCGCAGATATCCACGGCCGCCTGCTTGGCCCGAGCCTGCTCGGCCGCCGGGATCGCCACCCGCCGCCGGTAGTACGCGAACAGCTTCTCCTGCAGGGACAGCCGAAGGCGGGACTTCTTCAGCTCCACCTGACTCCTCTTGGCAGATGGCTTGGGCTTTGTGGGGCAAAAAATGTCTGCAAGACAGAAGGGAAACTGTTGAGGTTGCTGATTTCGCTGTGAAGTGTTCCGCAGAGCAGAATCTGCAGCGTGGAACTGCGGTCTCCCAGATCTCAAAAAGCCCTTGGCAGACATTTTGCAGGCTTTATGCAGGTACTGCTCCAAAGGGGCATGCAGAGGAACTTCAAAACATACTGCTAAGAGCATCAAAAGGGATGAAAGCAAGTTACTAGGTTCGAAATTTAGCCAGACAAATGTTGTGTACCAGGATGTAATTTTAATGGCTACGTGGACAGTATCTCAGCTCAATTTCATCAAAAGTTCAGTGCTGTTACCAGTTCAAAAGCTTTCAGTGTGATGCCAGACCAGTGAATAAAACACTTTTGAACAACCATCATGATCTCTTTGAGTTTTTAACACTGAAACAGATTATTACAAATTACCAGTGAAACCCAGTCTTGACTAGCATATCAAAGAAGACTGTGCCACCTGGAAATGAAATAGTTGTTAGGGCTCTGATCAGCACAGTTATTAGGATGATGAGCTGACAGATCCTGGGGCTGTCCCAGCTCAGGCCATCATAGCTCCAGTGATTTTTCCCTGAAACCTTCACTGGAAAAGGGCTCAGAGGCACAATGTAAGGACACAAGGCTTACATTATGATCTGCAGTTACTAAGCCATGTCTGACTTGCACAGATTCTCTGAGCCTCCTTTTTTTCTGTCTGGTTTCTCAAAGGAATAAATCCATGCTTCCCATCCATTTCAGATTTCTCTTAATGTGGATGAAGAGTTAAAAGAGAATTAAAGGGGAATTACAGATCTACGATAACTTTGGAAGGGCTGCGATACCAGAGGGCTGCAGGAGAAATCCCCGAGTCAGTGGCCCATTAAAGCAATTGCCTGTTGCAGATTTGCTTCGTGACAGGCATTTGGCCACACAGTACGTGAGCAATGGCTGACCAAGCTGTACACAAACCCGTGTAGCCCAGCCTCAGCAGCTGCTGCCTCTCGTCCCACTGGGTTCTTCTGGACAGATCTGAGCTTTTTATGTGTAAAGGAAATAATGCACAAAACTATAGGGAACTGGATTTCATTGCCTATTTATGAAAAGAAAGGATAGATTTCCATACTGAGTTTTAATTTACTTCTAATTGAAGAATTTAAGGCACCATTACCAATGTTTTTATTACTCAGTCCATATGCTTGGGGACTCCAATCAAATGATCTAGACCCCATTTAACACAGCTGTCTAGTTTTTAATGTTTCCTCAGCAGGAAAACCTATTGCCATCCCAAAGATAACTTCCTTTAAAATAATCTGGAAATCAAGTTAATAGCTTGATTCTGATTTTTAGTTTAAATCTCCAAGTGTAAATCTCCTGAAATGAATGACCAAGGATAGAAAGTAAAACCACTGAGAACAAAGAACCAACCACACATAAAAAAAACATGACTGGATTCTCAATTACTGATTATCCCACCCAGCAAGAGAAATACAGGGCACTTTCTACAGACTACTGAAGATAAACCCAGTGATAAGCAGCCCTAAACAGGGAAAGGCCAGTCCAGAAATTATTTGGAAAATGGTACCAATAATACAGGAAATACTGTTATAAATTGCTAGCTCATCCACAACTCGAATACTCCCCCTTAAAAAGATGCAAGCAAACTGGAATGACCCAAAGAAAGGCAACAGAGTGCCTGAAACCAATGGAATAGCTTTCTATCAGGAAAGATTAGATATTCGGATTGAAAGATAAAAAATGAGGGAAACTAAAGCTTAACACCATGAAGTCATGAGAGGAATAAAGAGTGCAAATAGATGACCATTATTGACTAGTTCCCAATCAGTTCTGATTCTTGAAGTTACCAGTGGACCTGCTTAAAAGGAAAACATAAAAATCCTAGGCCAGACAGGGTATTTCCTTCCCTGGATTCCTTTAAAGAAATACAGGGTTTATAAGCCTGGATGACTGTGATGCAGGAGGATGGCCACGCCTCTTACCTGTGTCTGCAGGTGAAGGATCAGTGGGAAGGGTCTGCAGGGAGCGGCTGAGGCTGCTCTTCATGTCCTGGGTCAGCAGGCGTGAGGAGGAGCCCAGCCAGTTCGGCTCTTCCCAGCTTCTCTTTCCCGGCTGGCTCAAGCGAGTGGGGCTGCTGGGAGCACTGATGGCCCGGTCGTACATCTAAACCAGCAAGAGTTTGAGTCACCGGGGGCCCAAGGCTTGCACTTCACCCAGCTCTTTGCGCTGCCCTCCCCGCTGCCAGAGCCGAGGCGCGGCACTCACCCTCTTGACGGCCAGCGTGGCGATGCCCAGCATGGCGGCGCCGCCCACGCCCAGCACCAGCCGCGCGTTGGCCAGCACGAAGTCGATGGCGGTGCCGATGCCGTTGTCATCCTTCTTCCCCTTGCGCTGCCCAGCGCCCGCCATCTCACCTGCGAGGAGCGGGAATGTTACGGGCACGGGGCCAAAACGTGCGGCCCTGACGGTTCAGCCCCTCGTCCCGCACCTCACAACTGCTGCTCCCGGGTTCTGCCCAGGAAGGGACCCCCCAACCCTGCACCCTCTCTAATTGTGTTCCCAGGACAGGACTGACCAGGCAACGTCCCATACCAAATTTGTTGGAAGGCTCCTAATAATTGAACAGGTTTAATGAAAGGAAATAGAATTTATTTCTGCAGTATTTTGCAATAAAATCACACCCTAGCAAAACACTATAACCCTACTTTTCTTACAATTTGTGCTTCTCAACCAAAGCACAGCCAATTTATTTTCTAATTTGTAACATAATAAGTGTGATTTTGCTCACAGACAAGGCAATACAGCGTTGAACAAAGTGGAATCTTTCCCAAGAACTGACAGGCAGTCTCAAAGCTCCCATTCACAGATTAATTTCTAGACAGCGTCCGATCTCAGATACTTCAAAGACACCCAAGAATCAACAGCAGAGACCGCAACACATCATAAAAGGAACAGCTCCCTTGCCTTCATTTGATGTTTATTCCTGCCCTGGAGGCTGGCAGGTCTGACTCTCAGACAAATCACGTAAAACACTGACATGAACATTTTCTTACATATGTACTTTTGTCCTCAAATTTCCATTTAACCTGACCTCGAGATTTAAATTTAAAGTCTCTCTGCCCAACGTGGCCTCAAGCTGTGCCAGGGAAAGCTCAGGCTGGACAGAAGGAGGAACTTCTTCACAGAATGGGTGATTAGACATTGGATTGGGCTGCCCAATGCCAATGAGTGAGGCGATGGAGTCACCATCCCCAGAGATGTTTAACCTGGACGTGACACGCAGTGCCATGTTCTATTTACACGGTGGTCAAAGATAGGACTCAATGATCTCACAGGCCTTTTCCAACCCAAATGATTCTGTGATCCTGTAAAACACACTTTACCATCACTGTACCCACAGGTGGATCCCCAGTGAACCTACATGAAAACACCAAGGAACTCTTGCACTGTCACTTTAGGTCTGTTTTCTGAGTCAGTGTCCAAGGCTTTGAGCCTGCCTGGGGTGGTTTAAAACTGTGCTTTGTTTTTTCTAAAGCCAAGCCAGGGGGAATGTTCCTACCTAGATGAACCAAGAATACATACACTTATCATCCCCATGCAGAAAGAACCCGGCACTTTCGCAAAGCTCACCGTAACAGCAGCACAAAGAATGAGGTTATATCATTGTAAATGACCTACCTGTGACCTAATGCATTTGTGAAGAGAACAGGAGAGCCCTCCTGGTGTGCCTGTGGTAGCACCTTCAGGACTTCTTTCAAGAAAGTGTTGCGTAGTGAGTGTTAATCATCTCTTCTGGTTGGCGAGGGGATTTTGGAAAGAAGAGGGAGTTAAGTGGGAGCTACAGGGAATCTTTAAACCAGGCCGCCGAGCCTGCTCTGCAGGAAAGCCTGCCCCTTCTCCAGCTGCCTTTCCTTGTCCTCCAGCCGCTGCAGCCCCTGGTTCCGGCGGAACTCGCGGCGGATGGAGGCGAGGTAGAAATCCCGGTCGGTGTAGCGCAGGCCGCGGCCGCGGCGCAGCAGAGCCCGGTACAGACTCAGCACCGCCTCCCGGGACCACGCGGCCATGGGGGACAAGTGTGCGGCGCGAACGGGCGACCTGCAGAGAAGTGACCGAGGGTGGGATCCGGGTCAGCTTCTCCCTTCCCGGGGGACCCGAAGGCCGCCGCTCGGTGCCGGGGCCGCCCGTACAACGGCGCGGGGCAACGGCCGGGCCGGGGCGCGCACGAGGCGCGGGCAGGGCGCGGGGCCCGCTGCAGCCCCGCGGGAGGAGCCCGGCCGCCCCGCTCTCACCGGGATGCGCGCACGGGACCGCTCCGGGGCCGCTCCGGGGTCACCCGGCAGCGCCGCACTTCCGCTTCCGGGCCGCTTCCGGGCCGCTTCCGGGCCGCGCCCGCCAATGGCAGCGCCAGCGCCGCGGGCAGCGAGCCGCGCGGGCCTGAGGCGGCGGCGGCGCGGCTCTGGCGCCCCCTGGCGGCCGGGAGGAGAGCTGCCCGCGCCCGTCCCACCCCGGCAGCCCGGGATGCTCCCGCCCGGGAAGGGCTCACGGGCAGCCTGGGTGCCAGACCTCTGAGGTCATGGAGCCCACCCTCTGACCGAACACCTTGTCAACCACACTATGGCACTGAGCGCCACGTCCAGTCCTTCCTTAAACACCTCCAGGGACGGTGACTCCACCACCTGCTTGGCAGCTCATCCCTAGTGTCTGATTGCCCTTTCTGACAAGGAATTGCCCCTCATGTCCAACCTGACCTCCCCTGGAAGAGAGCAGTGGGTCAATGCTGCATCTCAAGGTACTTCTGACTTCTGGGATGCTTTTTACAGACTAACTTACCAAATTCAAGCTCCTTATCTTTCTCTCCAAGAGAAAGGACCAGGGCTTGGTCTGGAAGCCTCAAGGCCCTGGAAGAAGGGCAGGAGCTGGGCAGCCTCTCTGGGGTCTTGATCCACTGTCCAGGTGCAAATCCCGCTCTTCCATTCTCACCTTCTCTACTATGAGGCGTCTCTGCAGCATACGTATTTCTCCTTAGCCATCCCCTCCTGCCCTATCTAAATATAAAACATAATGTGCCGTGCCTCCCCTGGAGGGGAAGGTGAGAGAAAGAGCAAATGGTATGTGACAGAGGAGAGCCACATCACTTCACACAATTCCCAGCCACACCAGATATGACAGTGATAGAACTGAACAGGAAGAAAAACAGAAGCTCTGGGCTGGCGCACTCTGTGCCAATCTCCTCTTGTTCATTTCCTTTCTGAGATAAACAACCCCAATCGTTTTGATCTCTCTCTGAACGAATTTGCCATGCCCCTAATCAGGCCTTTCTGAGCAGGGCTTACTTGAACTGCAGACAGTATTCCCAGAGAGGCTGCACTAGTGATTTACATAATAGCATTATCATATTTTCCACATTATTCCCTCCTTCTTTCTTCTGCATGCTAGTATTTTGTGTGTGTGGTTTTTTTTTTAACCTACAGCTACTCTCAGAGCCAGGGTTTGTGTGACATCCATATTATTTCTTGGGTTGCTAGAGAACATCTGGAGCTTTATAATTCTTATGTGCAATTGGTTTTCCCTCTTCTGACCTTGCACATACCCAGTTAATCCTTGGCAAATATCTGGTGTTCCCCATTTGCCACATTTGCATTTTACTCAGTCCTTTTTGATCTCCTCAAGAGTCAATAGCTTTGATTAATCTTTTAAAAATGTTTGGTATATTGCTCATCTTTGTTTCCAGATCATCAGTTCATATACTGGGCTGTCCAAGACATCAGAGCCAGCATTCAAATTCCCTAGTCTTTACCTGCTGCCAGAATGAAAATCAATCTTTGAACCTTCCTGCCGGCTTCCTGCCTCCTCCTTGGGTTGTTAATCCTCAGAAATACTTCCCTTCTCACAGTGAAGGCACAATCCCCCCTGCCTCCAGGGTTTCCCAAACTCTGCTGACCCACTGCACACAGCTGCTGGGATCCACCCAGCACCCCCAAAGACCTGTGCTGCCCTGAGGGCCCCAGGGCCCCACTGCCTGCAGAACTCAGTTGCCTGGTGCCTTCTTCACCATGGAGTCATTGGGTATGGGGTTTCCCCAGTGACTCCAGCCTGCGTCTTTGTAAAAAAGGGAATTTACTTGCCCTAGCAGGCCAGGTGCAGGCAGAAAGGAGGGAGCACACCTTTGCTGTGCTCCTGGAGAACAATAACAACCTTTGTTTCTTGAAATGACCAAGTGAGCTCGAAATATCAAAGGCACCATGTGTGACAGGGCACAATAACCCGTGCTGTTACCTGGAATAAGACTTAAGACATCCCCCCCATCCCCTGCCTCCTCAGGAGCTTCCAGAGCCACCACTCCTCTGCTGGTCTTCTCATGCTTGGAGGCAGTTCTCCCACTCAAGCAGCCACTGCCACAGGCTTTGATGGCCACTAAAATCAGCAAAAGGCTGCCCCTGAGCCCCTGAGGCTTGCAGCATCTGCTTCTGGAGCCAAGTGCCATGCCCAGGGCTTCCTACCACCCATTCCGCAAGGGCAGGAGAAATCTCAGCCAGGGAGACATCCCTGTGCTGCGTGTCACCAGCCAGCAAACCCTCCCTGGGCAGCAGGGAGGTGAATGTGAGCCTCAGAGCTGCAAATGGCATCTTGGAGGGGGCCCTGCAGGGATGGGAAACAAACTGTGCTTGGAAGCAGAAGGCTGATCTCTTAGAGGAGCCAAAAAGCAGTTCTAAAAGGCGAGGGGGAAGGATAGTGACCCACCAATGGTATCTGAGCTTGAGCTTAATATCCTTAGTATCTTCTAGCAAATGGACTTCGTAGGAGGCCTTTTGGCAGTCTCAGCCCGTTTCAACAGCTCTCTCTTTAATTGCAGCTCCATTTCTTTACTTTTCTTGAGCCTAAGTATTAATGGCATTTGGGCTCCTGCTCTCCCACTGTGATGAGCCAGGAGGGGCGGAGGCCCAAGGGTGGCACACCTGGCTTCGTTCCCTGAAGCCCCAGCAGCTTTGATGTTGAGTGCATGTGGGAAGGAAGACAGGTGGTGAGAAAGGAGAGACCACTAGTCCATAGCCACCTTTCAAGGAGCATTCCTGATGTAGAGCCAAGACCCACATTTTAGTAGGGACGGTAAATATCCGATCTGGGAAACCACAGTCAGGGTATGTTTTTGACAGGGGGAAGAAGAGAAAGATCCCAGCCTTGCTGCAGCTGAAGTGGGGCTTTTCAGATGGCCAGACTTCCATCCCTGCAGTGCAGAGGGCTGCAAACACCGTCAGCAGCGAGTGGTCTGTGTGAAGCAGAGCTGCTGTCCCCGTGAGGGGATGCACTGGCACTCACTCAGGAGGCTCAGTTTCATTACCCAACACATTGAAATTGCATCTGTAGTACTTTTACAACTGGTCTGTGCCCACCTTCTCTCCCAGCACGACTTGTGTTTCTTCAAACAAATTTCCCTATGGCTGGGTTTGCTGGGGACTTTTCTCATTATTCCCTGAGCAGTAAGATTCCATCCCTGGCCTCCCCCATCCCATTTTTCACTTTGCACCAGCTGCATGCTGCAGAAGGTTTACAGAGCCATTCACGGACCCTGCTTTTGTGAGTGCTGTTGTCCTTGCACTTTTGCATCCCTACAACAGCCCCTGTTTTCTGCAAGGGCAGTGTCAGCAGAGAGCAGAAGGCTTGCAGCTGGTGGTGCCACCTGCCTAAGCAAAGGCACCTATTGCCCCATTAAGTCACAGGCCCTTTGATTTATTTCTGTCCCATTTACCTGGTTTTGATTTTGCCATGGTCTGACATTCACTTCTTGGTAACAGTTTGAGACAAATGCTTTAAAAACACTGTGAAGCAAAAAGAAGGGGGTAGATGTTTTCTACATTCTTTTATTTTTGTGTGTATGCCTGTTTCTTAGTAAGTGTCTGAGGGGGGAAAAGAATATATATATATAACTGATGATTTGTTGCTCTCTCTTTGGAAAAAGTCCAGACTGTAGAACAGGGCTAAAATGCCAGGAAAGAGTTTGCTGCATAGAGGCAGGCTTATGTTACTTTATTTCATGCATTCCTTGGATAGCATCTTTTCTTTAATTTCAGATCCTGGAGAAGTCATTTTAGATCTTTATTCAGCACAGTTTATTTGCTCTTCTTCTGAGTTTTCCTTATTTTTAGAAAGGTGAAGTGTGTTCCCAAATTAAATCATTACTGGGATGGACTTCAGCCAAGAGGATCCATGGTTCAAGCCGTAAGGCACAGGAAACACAAGAGTAAAACAATAGAGTTCTATATTGTGTTTCATTTGGCAGAGTGAGGAGAGATATGGCCTTGAAAGATTTGTATTCTTACATAGCTGTAATATATTTTAAAAGACAGTAAGAACTATTTTCACTTCTCACTTTGCTTAAAAAAATAAGCACACGAGAAATGCTGAAAATGTTGGGATTGCCAGATGCTCCTTAGTTCCAAGTAAAAGTTCACATCTGGGGATCTCAGAGATGCTTACAGTAACATCCCAAACGTTAGCTGAAGAGAGCTGATCCTTTACCTTTTTGCTGATACGCTTGTCCCTGCTGCAGCTTCAAATGCAGAGCTTGCAGCAGCCTGGCCCCAAGCCAGGCTCCTCAACGAAGCATCCATGGATTATATTCCTCATGTCAGCCTCTCACTTCAATGATCTGGAGCCCCTTCTCTAAATGGGACTGTTTTGCAGCGACAGAACAAAGCCCTGCAAAGCTCCCAAGGGAAGGTTTGGCTTCAGTACAGGAGCCTCAGGAACACACACCCCTGCCAGGAAGCAAGAAGGTGCCTCCCTTCTGCCATGGCTGTGGCCAAATCCTCTCTGTGGCAGTGCTCTGGAAAGCAGGGCAGCCACTGCCTGCAGCTGTGGGCACGTGAGCATGAAGCCATTTGCTGGTGACACTCTCTAGGGCTGGGGTGACGCTCTCTGGCTGCTCCATGGGCTGCCTGCCAGCCAGCTGAGACCTCACTGCTACCCCAGCTGAGCTGCTAAAGCTGTGAGATTTAGAAGCATAATATAAAACTGGATTAATACAGTAATTTCACGATTATAAGCAGCACCTTTTTCATTGAAGAATCCAGCCTACCCTAGTAGTGCAGCTTATATTCAGGTGCGGCTTATCTATGGACAAATCCCAGTGGAATGCCAACCCAGAAGTGAGAG
>VRYO01001878.1:26512143-26576205 GCA_009812075.1 Sialia sialis
GTCCATCCCTTTATCAGCTGGCCTGATAGGCATCAATAAGGAATCAGCTGGAGCCAGCCCTTCTGTGAGCCAGAGACACAGAGTCCCTTGCAGCCTCCCCACTAAGCAGTGTTGCACAGTGGCCAGGATGAGCACCAGCTATCCAGGACAGCGAGCAAGAGCTTGGGAGAAGCCACTGACTTCCAAGCAGGTCATGCCAGAGCTCCTCCTTGATGCATCACCCCATCTAACACCTGCTGGAGTACTGAAATTCTGCAAAACACACAGGATTGCTTGGCATCAGATGGCTTGCAGGCTCCTAATTCAATATGGTGTTTAAGGCTCTGTATCCAGACCCAGGATGCATGCTGCATCTACCAAGATCTCTTTTGGTGTTTTGAGGGACCCTCTGACATGGTAAATGGGGCTTGTGGCAGGGCCAGATGCTCCCTGCTGCTCCTGCAAATGAAAGTCTCCACCCCAGACTAGTTTGTGCAAGAGCCAACGCCTCTTGCTCACAGAGGAACTTGAAGCTCCTGCAGCAGAAGCTCATGCTTTCCAGGGGAAAAGGTCTTTTTCAAAAGAAACAAAAGAAAATGTCATTTATGTTACTTTTAAAAATAACATAAATGTCAGTAAAGATTTTGTGTTAGAGGCAAGAAAAGTAATGTGGGAGAACCTTTGACCTAGTCAACTCTCATTTCTTAAACTGTCTCACTAAATTACCATTGGTCTATGCTTCTAGACTTGTACTTCCCCTCTTGAAAAATTGAAATTTCAAGCATGCTGGTCATCACCTATTTTTAGATTAATCCCCTGTTCAGGCACAAAAATACAGTCATCAGTAAGAATACTAAAAATTCTGAACAGAAAACTTTAATTGTTAATTTTGAGTGGCAGGTTTCTTTCACGCCCTTTGTTCCAGAGACGGAAGTGGCAGAATTGTATTCAGCAATGCATAACACAAGCCTCTAGTTTGATGAGACCCTTCCACAAGAGGAGAATTGAAAATGTTAAACTGGTATGGATGAAAGAAAGATGAGGGAATTCACTGGAGCTAATAATTATAAGGAAAATAACCTATGATGCTTACAGGCACTATCTCTAAATGGAATCAGGAATGAACTTGAAGCATAAGACACAAAGCTAAAACATTAAATAGCTGTGGATGGCACATGAGCTTGCAAAAGGCCTTTGCCAAAAGCACTGCAGAGGCCAGATGGTTAGGAGGATTTAGAGCAGGACAAGGCTTTGATACCAAGTAATGGGAACAGCCAAAACTACAGCAGACAGGTTTAAAAATAAACCAAAACAAGGAGGTCATGTTCTCTCCTGCACTGTGCCAAAAGTCAGCCACCAGAGAGGCATTTCTGCAGGGGGGACTTTAATTTGGGGCTCCAGGATTTCCATGACTTTACTTGGAAAAATGGATTCATTCAAAGGAACAAAGATGGTGTCAAGGGACCATTTTATGAGATGCTGCTGGTTCCCACATCCACCACGGCTCTTCTGAGAGCCACACAGCATCCCCCCTCCCCACTCCTGTGCCTTTATGTGTTCATACTCACGTAACATGAGTCTACAAAATCAGGAATCATTCTCCAGACCAGCTAGGCTCCCCTTCAATCTCCCTTCTTGGGAACAGTGTTCTGCCAAGATAGGAAGCTCCCTCATTCCATTTTCCAGCAGCCCCTCCCAGCCTGGCAATCAGAAATAAAAGCTGTCACACACATCTTGGTTTCCTTTCATACTTTGTAAATTTTTTTAAATTTTTATTATTATTATCTCCTCCTTTTAAGCATCCCTTTAAGGGTGAAATGAAATCCAACCATTTACAGAGAAAATGATTTCAGAATGTACATTTGATTTATCCTTACAAAAAGTTCATTATTACTTG
Organism: Sialia sialis; assembly: GCA_009812075.1. NCBI lineage: Eukaryota > Metazoa > Chordata > Aves > Passeriformes > Turdidae > Sialia > Sialia sialis. The sequence goes on from VRYO01001878.1 coordinate 26,514,020, forward strand.
CTGTTTATAAATTACAGAGTTGAAAGGACCTTTGCAGATGCTCTTATTTTTTCTTTTCTTTTTAGTTTTTGGCAAGTCCACGCATTCTTTTTCCAAAGGGTGTCCTGGAGCTCCTCCAGGAGCAACACCAGCAGTAGGTCCAGGTGGACCCCAGGCTCAGAAGTGCTGCTGGACCACCTCCAGGATGATACTGCATCATCATCCGCACAGGCAGGAAAAAACAGTGGTTTGAATTCTTAGTCTCAGAGTATTTCAGATCCCTTCTTAAATCCATTACCTGTAGTGCCCAAAGCTTTAAAATGTCAGTGTATTGCATTAGAAACAGTTCTTCTTTCTCAATGCTGGATCTGAGCCCCTCCTGCCATCCCCCTGCCCTCCAGCTCCCCTTCCCTTTCCATAACAGGAGTGACTTTGTCCAATGTCTCAGGAATCAGAAAGGAGGGGTTTAGGGAGGGTAGGGAGAATACAGTGATACAGGATCCATTCTCCCATCACTTCCCTCCTTTCTCGCCAAGGTTAGAGGTCAGTGAAGCCAGGACAAGCCATCCCTTCCCTCTTCACCACCAGTGTTCACTATTGGAGCCAGGAGCCACCCTGGACCCGTGTCTTCACAGTGCAGAGGCATAGCAGCCACAGAGATTGCCGGCAGGAGCTGAGGATACTCGGGGTGGGGAGGAAAGAGACACTATCCCACAAGGAAACAGCAAGGCAGCCAGAGGGGAACGAACACCCATTCTGCTCTGACGCTCTCCCTCCATGCCAACTCAGTTTCCTCGTTTACCTGTCACAGAGACACAGAGGAGGTTTGCCTGGGCAGCACAACAGCAAACATCTCAGCAGGACACAGGGCTCAGAGAAAACAACAGCAAGAGTGGGCTTGAGTAAGTCATCTTCCATACCAACCACAGGCACAAAGTCACCGTGTCTTTTCTGTCACTTGGGTGTGGCATTACCCCCAGATAGACAAATACGTCTAACCTGCCCTATTCTGCTTCAGCAAGCTCACTTGCTGCAGGTTCACCAAAGCCTTCCTTTCACTAAAAAAAAAAAAAAAAAAAAAAAAAAAAGGAAGAGGTGTTCTCCAGTCCAAAGCCATGCATAGGCACAGCATCTCCTTCTAAGTGCGAAGCACAAAGAAAGACAACAAGACACAGACAGAAAGAAGTGCAAGGCTTGGGTGGTGCCACACACTGCTTCACCTGTTTCCTAGCCAATTTGACGGTAAAAAATGTTTTGGGAATGAAAAAGCACAAGGCTAAAGAGGGCTGCAGGAGAAGGCTGATGATGCATTCTCTCCATCCATCAGACAGTTTGGTCCAACAGAGGCAGCAGGATTCACTGCCCACTGTCTGTGGGCTGCAACAACCCACAGACATCAGCCTTGGGTAGTCTGATCCCCATTCCAGCCCAGTGCCAGGACAAGGTTCTTGGTCTTTCCCTTCTCAAATCTCAGAACCTGGTGCAGATAAGATGAAGGAGCTTCAGTGCTCCTCAGAGTCCAGCACTGGGAAACAAGGATCTGACACAAACCTGCCTCCTGCTTTGCCTCCCTCACCACCTCACACACTTGACTTCCCGCTTGTGGCAGCTGCCTGGAGGGGTGGCTGTGCCACCAGGAGCTGCTGCAGAGGTCCCAGCAGGCAGGACAGGCAAGGCTGAGCAGATGATAAGCCACCACCTTGGAAAGCCAGCTTAGTAGTGTCTGTTCCCTTCTGGGACAAGAAGGAAGATTTTTAATGACAAGCACTCTAGCTCCCTAAGGATAATAAACACAGGGTTAGCCAGACAAATTAGACAGAAACATTGACTGGTTTGGCCTTAAATCAAAAAAATGTTTAAACAGTTCTTGAGAAAGAGAAACTATAAAGAATGCATTTCATCTGTAAAGCCCCTTCCTCCCACTACAACAGAAGTCTGGTTTAAATTTAATTTCCTAAGAATAAGGAAATGACTAAGTCCAGGAGGCAGGCAGGGCAGGAGTTCTGCACAAGAGCCCCAGCATTCCTGCTCCAACAACACCTTCAGCCCAAGGGAGAAGAAGGGAGAGACAAATCAGAGGGAGAAGAGGAGAATGGTGGAGCAAATAATGGAGGACAGAAGGCATCAGGCTGTACTTCAGGAATAGGAGAAGCAGATACTGCAGCTGTGGGCTTATCAAACTCCCAAGAGACAAGGGCTGTACCTCAACACTGAAAATATGACTGCTGAGCACTAAACATCCCCAAGGACTGCTGTAAATGGAAAGGGCTGATATTGGAGGAGAGGCTGCGCCCACTGTGGGAAATAAGGAGGCTCAGCCCCAGCACTCATGAACTTCAGCTCACATGAAGTGGGGCTCTGGTGCTGCCAAAGCACCCACACAAAGACTGGATTGTCTTTCTCCTCTGTCTCCAGCAAAACCTGGCACTGGCCTTGTATCATCATCACTGAGATAAGGCAAAGCCAAAATGTCCAAGAGTGGACCTCAGGTTCCCTCCTCAGAGTAAAAATGAGAATTGGCTTCTTCCTTCTGTACTTTTCTGCTGTTGAATTGCATGAGATGACACACCTGCTCTCCTCCGGCTGTGCCTGGGGAAAGCATCCTCCCCCTGTGTTGCATCCTCAGTGCTATGGCTTTTTACCTTGCTCAGTACAGGCTCCTGCGTTCTCAGCTGGGATCCCATCTCTCTAGTCTCCCTACACCCAAGACTTCCAGAACCCCATGACTGTGACAGGAGTTCCTTCTGCTACATCAGTAAGTCTGGACTTAAAAAAGCCACAACTTCCCTTTGGTAGAAGAGCATTCTGCCAAGCAAAGTTTGTCTGTCTACCCAGTTCCCAACAGGGCTTCTCTGCCTGTGGGGAAGATACAACAAAACTGAGAACAGTAATTTTAATGAAACCAAAAATAATAACAAAAAAGAGGTTCCTTCAGTTCCTCTATGCAGGCATTATGGCACACAACACGTGGAAGGAGCTAAGGTGAACTGCATCTCAATTTGATCAGAAAAAGACAATCTTCTTTCTATTCCAGTCTCAGCCTTATTAGGCAAGCAAGTGGTTTTTGTTGACAATTTTCTCTTCTCTAGAGAGGAGACGAGGGGGAAAAAGAGAGAGAGAGAGACATAGCTAGGAATGAAGCACAAGGGTGGCACACAGGACCATGGAGCCCTGATGGAGTTCAGGGCAATGAAAACCCTCCTGCTTTAGAACAGCTGGCCAGAAGGGCCACGCTTCTTTGTGCCAACGCCTTTCTCTTTATCCTCCTCCATATGATTTCTGCTTGGAACATGAGTCAGTCTTTCCACTGCAAGGCTAAGAGAGTAAGTTCATTATGTTTTTTACCCTCTGCCCACTGTGACCCAGGCTCTGGGCACCTTGTCAAGCCATCTGCTAAGGAAGGGTGGTGGTAAGGGTGGAGACAAGAATCTGCCTCCTCAGTGAGCTGAACAATCCAATACAACAGCAGGCCAGATCCTCACTGCCCATGCCTGAGCACACATCAGCCCAAACCCCTTCTCCTCTCCATGGTCTTGTCTGCATGGCCCAGGCTCTAGATGTGGGCTGCACAAACTCTGGATTGCACAGTGGTCCTCCAACAGTCTCTTGGTCTCAGGGAGAAGCTGCCCATGGCCTGTTCCTTCAGGAGCTCCCTCACACCCTAAAGGCAGACACAGATCCCTTGCCTTGATAGGCTTTGTTTGCCCACAACAACCAGAACTTTGCCCTTCCTCTTCTGCCTTTTATTACCCCACGGTAAGTAAGGAGTAGCCAGCACGTGCAAGCAGCAGGCCTGCTAGAGGGGCATGCAACAGCCCCAAATGTGTAGCACTGCTATGCAGAGCTGATGCTGTGCCTACTCTGGTCCTCTCCTCTGAACTGCCCAAGAAGTCATCCATGCCAACATCGAGATCACAGCTTCTAGATTCCAACATTTTCTAAAAGCACCCACAGCCAAACCCCACTACGCCCTCTTCCCTCCCCCAACACTGGTAACAAACACCCAGGTGCACACCAAATCCATGCACGTGAGCACTCATGCACACAGGCAACCATGCATTTGCAAACATACACTCCCACCATCTGACTGAGTCCCCTGCAGCTTATCCCAGCCCCTACAGAAGCATGTACTGCAGGGAAGATGTTTTGGCTTCTGTAGGACAAGTCCATGCAGTGTTGTGAGAGCAGGGGGAAAAATGAGCAGAAAAAACCCTCAAAACCTAGCTTTCCCCTCTGCTTCCTATCTGCCTGCTCCAGGATTGGTACAGTACTGGGGCAAGAGCCAGCCCAGGACAGAACGCATTCAGCCTGTGCAAGGGGCTGCATCTGGAGAAGGGCACCTTGGAAGCAAAGGATTTCCCTTCCCCAAAATACCCTTTGAATACAGAGGTATTAAAATAAAAAAAAAGCATACTGAGATGCTTTTGCACATTCACTCATCCAAAAAATGCCAGTGACACACATCTGCACACGCAACCACTCACAAGAGTTTGTGCCTGCTGACTCACACGCTCACTGAATAGCCCAGGCTTGCATCTATGCTTGTTCCAATCCACAGAGGATGAGGGTGGATGAGAACAGCTGCCTTCTCTCCCCATGGGACCCTCTCAGCCTCCCCCAGAGGAAAATCAGCCAACTGGCTGCAGATAATCTCTGCAGCCAGCAGGAGAGGCTGGGAAGATGCAAGGAAGTCTTTATGCTGCTACAGAACAAGTCCTCAACACCTCTCTTCCTCCTGTCCAGGCCTCCCCTCATGTGACTGAGGAATTTTGGTTCCCAGGCATCACCCTGGGATGAAGGGAAGAACAGGAAGCAAGGAAGGGAAGGGACCCCAGAAAAACAGCACACCCTGCCCCATAAACAAAAGAAACAAAAGTTGAAATGGAACAGATGAAAACACCTGACTCTTTCCCTTTGTTGTGAAGTTCTGATTTCCCACCCGAGCCTGAGCCTTGGTGGCCTCACCCAGCACCCTCCACTTTTCGGTAGGGGTTCTCCAACAAGTAGCGGAACCGCTGGTAGTTCTTGAGCAGGTACTTGGGAGCGTACATCTGCTCCTTGGGGTCAGCAGGGGGATACTCCTGCATAGTACCATCAAACCAGCCACCAGTCCGGATCAGCTCCCGGATATAATTGAGGTCTCGTTTATCCTCGTAGTCACCCCAGCGGGGAAAGTCCCCGTTCTGGGCTGACACCAGTTTGAAGTAGATCCCCTCTGGGGTGAAACACCAGGAGCAGTGCCAGCCAGCAAAGTGGAGGGGGCTGCCCAGCGACCACTGCACCAGGATGTGTCCCGTGCTGTTCTCATATTGCCGAAACCCCGGCATGGTGTAGTAGTCGCGGCGTCGCAAACGTATCCCGTCGGTAGCGTAGACGGCCTGGAGCATCCCCATGGTGCAGCCCGAGACCACCTCCAAGGTGCCAGGCTGCTTCCAGAAGAAGCCATAGAGCGACTTGCGCATGTGAAAGGCGAAGGGCTCTGTCCAGCCATCATAGAGCTTGAGGAAGAGCACGCCATCGCGGGCCGGGATCTCATCCGCATCATCAATGATGAAGACATCATCTGGGCGCAGGTTGCGGAGGCGAGAGATGCCGTCCCGGGTGAGGAAGGTGCGCAGGTAATCGTCAGCAATCCAGCCGTCCTGGCGGCCGCCGGGGGGAAAGTGGTCCAGGAAAACGTAGAGCACCTTGTGGCGGATGTAGTCGAAGGAGCCGTTGAGGAGCATCTCGCGGAACTTGAGGGGCCGCGGCTCTCCGTAGGCCGTGAAGTTGGACTCGCACACCACGAAAGCGTCCACCACGTCTCCCAGCTCGTGGAAGCGGACATCCAGCAGGTCAAACTCGTGGTTGACGTTGATGGCGTTGATGACCCGCCGGGGGATCTCCCGCGGCACGAGGCGGTCCTTGGTGGGCAGGTTGGAGTACTGGACCACAGTGGGGACACCGCAGCTGGGGCCGTGCCAGCCCGGCAGACACACGCATTCCACCCACTTGCGCCGCTTGGCTCCACCAGCGCTCAGGGGCTTCCGAGCCGGCCGCCCCGAGGCCGCGCCATCCGCTCGCTCCTCCGGCCGCCCTCCCACGGGGGGCTTCTCCAGCACCTTGGTGCCCGGTTTAAAGCAAATCCCACCGGCTTTGGTACGGACAAAATATTCCGTTGAGTCTTCTGGCAGCACGAACTCCACCTTGTGCAGCTCTTCGCTGGCTCTGCTGGGAGACAGGGGCTGGAGCAAGGGGGAGTGGGAATACAGGGGTGTGCGGAGGAACTCTGCACCCCCTGGCTCAGGGCTGACCTGAGGCGTGACAGGGGCATTGTTCCAGAAGAAGCTGGAGACGAGGTTGGGACTAAGCGAAGCCAGCTCCCTGGGGAAGGTGACATAGGAAAGGGCCTTGAGGAAGTGCAAGAAGGAGATGAGGCAGAGACCAGCCATGCAGAGAGTCAGAAAGAGTTTATGGCGTCTCATCTTCATCCTGTGGAAGAGCCATGAAAAGCAAAGTCACATTCAGTACTTACTGAGGTGCAAAAAGTTTACCGTTAGAAAAATTGATTGGAGAAGGCAGGAATGCTGGTCCAAATTCAGCACTCATCTTTAGAGACTTGACTCCAAGAACTACACCCCCACCCCCTGCCATCTTCAGCGGGCCTTTTACTTCAGCTGGGTTACACCAAGATGAACCTCTGCTAGATCAGTCTCATAAACCCACAAAGACAAGAAAGGCAACAGGGTAGAAAGACAGGAAATCCAGAATAACAAGAACTCTTGATCTAGTGAACTCACTGCACTTGGCAGATTTGTCCCTGGGCACCAATGGAAATTAAATTAATGTAAACCTCCTCAGAGGTGCATCACCAGAGGGCAGGGGGAAAATTAAGAGAGCAGGAAGGGTGAGAGAGTTGAAACATGGTTGAAACACGACTGGTGCAAGAAAAAGCAGTTTTAAAGGACCAAGATCGTTAGTCAGACTGCCAAAGGCAGCCTACACTCTCCAGATCCTTACAGTGTTTGTTCAACACACACCCTAAAAAAACCACCCTTGTTCTTAGGAAATATTACCCAAGTTCACATGGAGGACAAGACAACAAAAAAATAAAAGATCCTGTCTTATTTATTCCTCTCCCACCTGTGATTCTCAAGTCCACTGTACCTCCATATGTTGCTGCTTGCTTTTTACTCTCTGCAGACCAGATGCTGAGGTTTTTCTGCATCTGGATGAAGGTGACAAAAATAAATGCCTAGCTGTCTCTGCCGGTAATACTGTGCCATCATGATGGATCCATGTCAGGCCAGGAAGAAGCCAGCGGTGCAGAGCCCTTCCCTCCAAACAACATGAAATATTGCCTTCATCCTCCCCTCCACAACCTCCCCTCCTCCAGCCCAGGCAGTGAACAAAGAGCTGCTGTCAGGCAGAGAAGTGATTGAAAATTACATTTCAGAAAAAAAACCAAGACAAACAAATAAACAAAAAAAAAAAATACAATCTAAGCACTCTCCAAGGAAAAGCAGAAAAGTTCACCATCTCTGGTTTAGGGAAAGGCAAGTTAAGGTGAAAGTGGGCATGGGGAAAAGGTAATCCAAAAGTAGTTTTCAAGGCAGAGACTGTCCTGGAGCATGACACCCTTCCACCAGTGACAGACAAAGAGGAAGAGATCCCCACATATGTGACACATACCAATTGACCCCCTCCATGTGCACCATCCTGGTGGTTCTCTCCCTGGTGCAATCTCCCTTCCAGGGCCAAAGTTCCTGAGCGGCACCATCACTTATAAAGGTTCCACCTGGCACACAGTGGTGCCAGCAACGCCTTCACTGGAGGCAGTCCCTGCTCTGGGGGTCATGGGGGAGCTGCCCCACACCACCAGCTCCACAGATTGGCATGCGGGCATCCAACCCGCTCCTGCCACTTCAGAGGATAAGAGGTAAAATACAGCAAAGTGTGTTTACTGATTAACTTCGGGAGAAATTAATACTAAAGTGAAAAGCCATAAAACATTTAGACAGATGGCAGTTTCCCAAAGGAAAACATATCTGACTTTCCACAGATGGCTCTGACATGGACTTTGGTAGAGGGGCTGTCCACAGTTGTACCTTGCAGCTCAGCAACAGCGTTTCTGGACACTTGGTGGTCCCATTCCTAGTGGAAGTCACTATCCACTGATATGGTTCCCAGTGCTCAGGTGGCAGGGCAAGGAGTCCCAGATTAAGCTCTGACTGAAGGACTGCAAGCCTGAAGCAGGTGGAAAAGTTACAGCATGGCTAGGGGAGGGGAAAAAATTGAAAGAAAAATAAACAAGGAAAAAGGAGAGAGAGCTTGATTCTATTGGTTAATGTTTAGTAGGGGTTTTGATATACTTTGCCACAACACAAGTCAGCAGCAGGGCAGGGTGCAGGCTCTGGGCAGCACTGGGAGATCATCTTGTCAGGCACATAGAAAGGGAGGAAATGGCTTTCCTCAGGGGGCTGCCCCATGGCAGAGCCTCACCTCCAGCATTCATCCACCACAGCCTGACCTCACGCACCTGGTGGGACAAGGGTGATCCCTTGTAGTGGCCCAGCCATTAAGGGGCTGGATATTTTCCTGTTAAAAGCCATAAAAGATAATCTTGGGACTTGCTGTCAAATTTTCATCATGGGGGCAAAACAAGGGGTTGCAGAAAACCCCATGAGTACCTCTTTCAATCCATGGTCTTTTTTTTCCTTAAGGTTCTGTTAATGTCTTACAGAAGTAAGAAGTTTACTTGCAAGGTAGAGGAATATTCAGTGCCTTTTCCTTGCACATCACCAGTTTTCAGTCTGTCGTGAAGCGTGGGGAAGAGAAGAGCACAAAGAAGCCAAAAGCCATTGCTAAATTAGCAAGGATTGGGTGTCAGTAGAAAGTGTCCCCTACTGGTAAATGAGTACAGCTTTCTCCAGTCAAAGGTCCTGTGACTTCTCCAAGGCATTACTTTCAGACATCAGGCTGCTCTGTCAGGCACTGAAACCCAGGCAAGATGAACAGCTGACCTGCTCCAATACAGCAAGCCCCTATGACTGCCAGGTAAAGCTGGTTTTGCTCCAGTTCCTACAGGACACACAAAATGCAGGGCAGCCAGCTTCCTCTGGGCCAGCTGAAGGCAAATGCTGAAGGAATCACACAAGGCACATCATCTTCTCAGATGGTTGTGATGCTCTGCATGCCACAGTAAATTCCCAGACAAAAAGCCATAAGTCTTGACATTCAGCAAACTGCTCTGCCTTCTGAGATGTAGCGCGCCGTGTCAACATGGCAGGACGCATGGCTTTAGGAAGCAAAGCATATTTTCCTCACTTGACATTTGCATACATCAGTATCTGTCAGACCCAGCATGTGGCTCTGCAGCTCTTCACCCAGGGGCACAAGGAGCTCTGGGCAGGGCTGCACTGGGCTGGTGGGCACAGCCCTCCCCAGCTGCTCTGCCAAGCAAGCTGGCCCTGCAGTACCCTCTGCTGTTCCAGTGCTGACACGGCCCAGGAGGCAACTGTCACTGCTCAGCTGGTTTTGTTAGGGAGAGGGAACACAAATCCACCCCTCCTGGAAGAGGGGAAGCAAAGAAGCAAGGTGTGTCCTTTTCAAAATCTCTTCCCTGGGAACCACCTTCATTCTCACATGCCAGGGATTCTTCTGCCAGGGCGTGGAGAACACTCACGCACCCTTGGGTGAGCCAAGACACTAAATACCATCATGGATCCCTTCCCATACCCTCTGATCAGCTCTGCAGTGAAAGACACGTCTGGTGGCAGCCAGCTGGAGACAGAGGCCAGCACGGGAGGAATTACCCACCCTTCTCATCCAAAACATTCACATGTGGTAGAAATGGGAAAGGAGGTGCCCAGTCAGGGAATCATCTCAGTTTGTCACAGAAGAGCCCAGCTGCACCAACACAAAGCAGCCATCAATGACAGAAAACAGCAAGAAGAGGTATTTCCCTTCCGACAATTTTGACTGAGGAAGGGCGGGGGAAAAAAGTGAACTTGATCTCTGGGAGAGTGATCAAGTTGCTGTCAGGTTGAAAACAGCAGCAAGAAAAGCTTTAATGTTCAAGTAGAAGAAAAAGCCTGAAGTAGTATGGATAGTTGGCTCCATTAAGACAAAGCTCTTTAGGGAGCACAAGTTATAAACCGCTTCAGCAACACTCAGTCCTGGAGAGACAAGCTGAAAGCTTCTTTTTGCAAGGGATCCCTTTGATATTTCCTTGCTTGAAGTTCTGTCTCTACCACGCAGGGGAAGTGCTTTCAGAAAAGGAGGAAAGCTAGAAGTGTTATGCACATGAGTTATCCCCTGTTACCATTTTAGTGACCATTGATTTATACCATCCTGAAATAATATACTTATTTTTTAAGAAGCCAGAGAGAAAGATATGCACCAGTAAGAGCTGGCTGCTGGTACAGGCAATTCCATCTTGTTAGACTCCTTAGACCTCTCCCATGGTTACAAGGAAAAAGCAGCTGTGGAGAACAAGTCAGAGCAGAAGCTTCTGGTTTTCCCCTGATACCAAAACGCTCATCTCCTCTGCCTGAAGTTATCCCACAACACCCATGCAGTAACATATTTGCAGATCACTCAGACACTTGAACACAAAGCAGCAATTCAAAGTAGAAGCACTTTCACATTGGAGATTAACAACCCTGTAAGACTTCCACTCCCCACAGAGGGCCCAACTCTCTCTCTCTGCTCCAGCTAGAGACAAATGGAACAGACTCCACATTTCTGGAGCACTGGGTCTACCTGCCATCCCCAAGCACAGGAACCAAGCAGGCATCAGAGCCACAATACCTCAAGTTAGTTTTGTCCTGCAAACATCCACAAAAGAGAAACCATAAAACTCAGTATTTGTCAACAACCAAAACAAGCTCAGTGACAGCAGAACAGTGCTTTGCTTAAAGGTAGGAAAAGAAGATTATCCAACATTGCAGGAAAATCTGAGAGAAGCAGGATGTACCAGAAGGTAGCTAAGGCTCAGCATCTCACATGAAAGATGCCACAGTGTTTTAAGGGACTGCAAGCTACAAGGACATCAGCAAGAAGCTCTGGCAGTCACAGCACAAGGTGATTTGAATATAAGCGGGTCCGTATCGGCTTTCCTTCAAGTTCCAAGGACAGAATAAAACATTCTTCTATGTCCTTCATCAAGAGCTGCTGCCCACAGCACTAATGCAGAACAGCAATACCTCACACTCCATGCTTCCTTTGCAGCCTCAGGGTAACAGACCACACGGTGCCACTGACTCAGTGCCAGCCCAAACAGCTGGGTCGAGCCATCCAGCACGGCCACTCTCCAACAAGGTCAGGCTGAGACAGAGCAAGGCTCTGCCCTAAGAATGCCCTTACCTGTTTGCAGAAATGGAGGAAGAGTGGCAAGGTAACCACTCATCAGCGTGCCACCATAACTTCCATTTATCTCCCAGAGCTGCCATCCACACACCAATAATGGGGCTCATGAAGTCAGAAAGAAAATCAGATTGAGGGAAAAAAAATAGCTGAAGGGTAAATCTACACAAAACTAAGGTTTGAGGTCAGCCAGGGAAGGGTGACAGCACAGCAGAAAGAAAGGCATTGCCTTCCCCTTCCCAGGGATGTACATGTCAACCACAAGCCTCCAGACTGTGTGCAAGACCTTGCTAAGTCTCAACAGACCTGCAGCATCTATGATCAAAAAAAACCCCAAACCAAGTATCTTTTACACATTCCTCTAGGAGACCCAAGTTCTCCACACCAGCTACTATCTGCTGCACACAGAAACTAAGATGGGTGCAACACAAAGCCTCCAGCTTTTTAAGTGCTGTGGCTGCTTACCTCTTCACCTCTGCAAGCACAGTATCTTCAGAACCCACACTTCCCATGGACTTTCATTGCTTCAACTGTTCTCTCAAGCATCCTGTCCTGCCCTTCAGTGCACTAAACCTTGGTTACTTTAGATGCTGCACCTCCAGTCGCAATGAGAAGCTGCACACTGTGGGACAGAGCAGCTCTTAACCCTCCATACAAAACACATGGGATCTGGAGAAAGTCATCTCTGTTGATTTTGTCACAAGACTGATCTTCCAGAAGCCAGCAGAGCAGACCAAAATCTGAACACCTTCAGAGTCCATTATAAAACCCTCCACTCAAACAGACTGCTCTTACTGTAGCTACCATATTACTAACAGCAGCACAATTATGTAATTCTCCAACCTCCAGTTTTAAAGAAGATCTCAGAAAAGACTCAAAAACTCTAGTGGAATCCAGTAATGGCCTACAAGACACCAATTTAATTTTATCCAAGAAGTACTTGGACGTCACAAGGGTGCAGTACTGCATGCTAAAGGAAACTAAGCTGGATTTCCAACTCCACTGAAATCTATCAAATATTCTTCTCAGCATCGTTCAGATATGCTGGGCTCCCTCATAGCTAATCTTCTCTCTCCAGCTAAATCCAGTCTCACCATAGGCATTTCCACCGCTCCAGAGATGCTTCTGCACACTAATCCTTCAGAGGCTCTCAGAAGCTGCACCTTTAATTTCTCAGCATCACTAGTCTGAGCACTCTTCCTGCTATAGGAGAAGCAGCAGCACCCCTCTCCCTCACTATAGCCTGATGTCCTGGAAGGACTCTTCCTCAACCCTGCTTATTGCCTCCCCAAAACATCTGGTTCCACAGTCTGCTGTGGTGGCCCTGGAGATTGCGTCAGCACTTGGCTCCAAGGTTGGGCCTCTCTGCACATCAGAGGGCGAGTGAGGCATTGCTCACTGCACTCACCCAGGATGTGAGAAAAACACAGGGCTGCTCCAACTGCACCGCAGCCAGGCTCTGCAAAACAGCTGGTTAGGTCTTCTGGTATCTTACAGGGAAGGAATACTCCTATCATGAGGAACAGGAAAGGGAAAAGGAACAACACTACACAAAAAAAACCCAACTTATGTCTTCAGACGCGCCATGGGGTAATCAAACAAGCATGCAAGAGCTCCCTGCTGGTTTTGGTGCCTTGCAAAGAGGGACAGGTCAAAACCAAACCATGCTTTCAGGGACTTCAAGTGAGGCATGTGACAACACAGGCTGTTGTGTCAGAGGTTCTCCCCCCTCACTCACCACCATCACAGCTTACCCATCCCTCAGTTGTCAGTTGTATGAATTCAAGTTGTCAATCACATGAAATTCTGCTTTTACAGCCGTATCAGCAGCAAATCTAACTGGGTTAAAAATAAACTCGAAGAAAACGCCTAGGCATGGGAACAAGCAGCTGACCAGCAGAAACTTTCTGAATTATTTTACCACCCATTTCTGATCAAAACACGTAGATGTAGATACATCCTCAGACACTCAAAATTATAAAACTGTAGGCCCTGTACAACTAACCAAATCTCCAGTAAGGCCCCCCAGTTCAACCCACCATGAGCTCACTAATTCTCCCCAGCAGCATCAGAGAAGGAGCACATCTCAAGGAGGCAACTGCAAGAACCAGCAGCAGCAGGCAACTGCTTTCAATGCAGATCCTGGCAGGCACTCCATGTGGGCCAAGCAAGCGGAGTACAAGCCACAAGTCCTGAGAACAGCTCCAAGATGAACAGTCCAGATTCTCCCCAGACCTGTGGGTGAAGACACATGGCAGACACGCTGTGCAAAGGGAAGCAGGGACTGAATCACAGCCCAGTAACAGGGAGATAGATACAGGTTGAGCAGCCTGGAGGAAGGTGAAGTGTGTGCCCTGTGGGCCCAGAGCAAGGCACTTAGAGGAAAAAGGCAAGAAACACTTGATGCCATGGTGATGGGTGAAGTGCACAGACCCACGCAGGCAGGAGAAACCACATTAACTCCAGCTATTTTTGAAGCGGGTGGTATTTGTTTGTGCATCCCCAGGATAAAGGCTCTCCAAGATGGATCGAGGAGGGGAATAATTAAACCCCAGGAAGACAATAAATAAGAGAGGCCATGGAATAGCAGCAAGATCCCAGTGACCAGGAGAAGAGCTAGCCCTCCATCCCCACCCTCCTTCCTCCCCCATCCATCACCAACGACTTGGGGTTTGGCAGTGTGCTCATTTTCCCACAGTAGCCGATCTATTACTGTTTGGAAGAGCTCTTCCTTCCCCTCCTCCCCTGCTTTTCAGGCCACAGGGGTCCTGCTTGGCAGCCCCCGGATCCCCTCTCCCCTGAATGTCTGGTGACCAGCCAATCCCATGCACAGAGCATTAACCCCTCTGCACCAGGAACAGCCGGAGAAATCCGACTCCATGCTGAGAGCTTTCTCTGGGGTGTTTCTCCCTCCTTCTCCCCTCCCCTTCCCCAACCCCCGCTGCTCATTCTCTTGCCTTTCTCCCCCTCTTTCCCTTTCATTCCTCAAAAACTAACTCCAGCCCAGGGAGTGTCACATCATCCCGAGAGCGTTACACAAGCCCATGGGAATTTTTCTTGGACCACGAACAGACCCTTATTTATTTGTCTCTTCTGCCTTTGTTCTTCATTTCCTCTTTCAAGACTTAAGCAAGACCTCGACACAGCGCTGCCTGGATCCCCCGCTGCCACTTCACTGTGTTATTATTTTCGGAAAGAAAGTGCTGATAGGCAGAGAGCTCTTCAGTGCCTTGCCCCAAGGCAGGAATAAGTCAGCCCAGACTCCCACCTCTTGGGGGGACAAAGGGCATGAGCTCAGGGGCTCTGGCTTGCAGAGACAGCCCCCTGCTCATGTTATCCTGATTGCAGCCCCTCGGATTAAATCGCCACGAATCAACTCTGCAGCCACAGCTCTACGCCGATAACAGGCATATGGTACCACGAAGAGGGGCAGTTTCCCAGAATGAAATCAAAAGCCTCCTAATGCACTTAACTCAGGGTCACATAAATCTCCCTTCTGCCTCCCACAGACAACTGGATCTTGTTTACAGGCATTGCAGCAGGCCTGGGTCTCAACATTATGTTTACTACTTCTGCACAAACATTCCCTTTCACTAAGCAAAGCAGTACCCTGATGTCCAGATTAATCCAAGCAGAAAGAACTGGGAGCAGGTCTATGAGGAAAAAAGAAAGTTTTTCTTCATCAGCAAAATCAAATGCTATGCTGGGCATCACACAGATTTGGGGATCACTAGTATCCACATTTTTCCTTTCGGTTCCCTTGTTTCTTGAGAAGGATGAGGAAGAATTTTGTGTTTAGCCAGACGATGATGCCCCTGACAAGAGGTAAAACCATTTGATGAAAGAATGGGGATTTTTTTAGGCTGATGAGACCAGGAACCAGGCTAGGGCAAGGTGGGACAGCACAGCTTGTCCAGGAACATACAGTGAATACCTGTCCAACTTTGCCCCCAACACAAAAGACACAAGTGGACACTGTGCACATAAAAACAGGGAAGCTGAGCATTTCTGCTCAACTGTACAACAGAGCAGTTTACTACCACAATCACTTGATTGCAGGCCAAGTTTCTTTCCCCACCCTCAGCCCTTTTCCTCCCCTTTCAGGTCTTCGGTAACACAAACATTTATATTGAACCGTGTTTCTGAGAAGTCAGCTGCCACTGACAGGTCAAAAAGGAAGGAAAGGAGAAAGACAGAACTTGAGTGTAAGCACATTATGAAAATCGGTTATGAACAAGAAGAGTGTGTAGGAGGGGAGCTGTGGCCATGCTGAAGTCCACAGGACAAGCTGGGCAGAAGCAGGACAGCCCATACCTGCGTGGTCCAGCAACCTGCCACGGTGAGGCAGAGGCACAAAGGGCATTAAGATTATACACAGCTGGTATCCAGCTCATCTCATGATGTTCCACTGCTGCAAGAGCCTGTAAGGAACATCCACAGTCTGCCTCCACCCTCGGTTGGTTTTTCCTCAGGGTTTAATCATTGAGAAGTGATGGGAATTTCAGCTGCACAGTTCACTACTCAGCCACCTGATCTACCCAGTGCTCAGGTCCAGATCATCTTGTGTCAAGTCCAATGGACCGTGTCATGACAAATCTAAAAAACACTTTGGCAAGACAAGATGGGCCTTTGAAAGAAGAAAAATGCTTTCAAGTATCTAAATATTTTAGAGAACAGTCCAGAAGATCCCTGCCCCCAATCCACAACACAGCACTGTAATTGAGTGAGGGACCAAATCCATGCAGCAGATTCATTGTCTGCAGCTTGTCACAGTCTCTTTACTGCAAAGACAATGCTCTGAACTCAGGAACCTCTCACACAGTCCCAAGCCACAGAGATGCTCAGCAGTATCACACACCTGAGTGATACAGAAACCAGAACCACATTTTCAGGGCAGTTCAGCTGCACAGGCAAACAAACACAGGCAGAAAGGAAGCCCAAAGCACTTCCTCATCACTAAGTGATAGACTCTGGATGCCTGACAAGCTCCCCTTCCCTCCCCCCATCAGTGCTCACGGGAAGCGAGAAGACTGTTCCAGAGCACAACTGCACTATAAATAATTTAAGAGACTGATAAATTATGCACAAGCAATCCCATCGACCCCCCTGGCCAAGCTGAATGCAGGTGTGGTCAACCCTTCCTCTAGAAGTTGCTGGTAGATGGGGATTCTGAGGCCACAGAGGCTTTGTGCCAATATCTGAGAGCACACTGGCCACTTGCTCACAGCCAGGCTGCACCGAGCAACAGCACGAGAGGAGGTATTTGGGGACACAGAGCTGATGGAGAGACAGCAGCTCCTCTAACTCACCTCTTCTCCAGAGACCTCACATGGCCCCATTAGCAAATGTAGAAAAATCATGTCCCCTTCAAGCCAGGCTACTCAGTAGGTCTTGCCTCCATGGATCGGATTAGCTGGCAAAAGCTGCAGCTGGACAGCATTGGCAAAGCGAGGGAAGAAAGGACTGCTGGGGCAGGTGGGAAGGAGAAAATGGAACAAAAAAAGACTCTGGAGTGGTAAAGAAAGAAGAGTTTTGCTAGCACAAATAACATGCAGGGAAGGCTGAGCTGAAAGCAGAGAGAAACACGGTCAGTTCTGCTGCCCCAGTCCTCTGCCTTCGGGAGATCCTGCTCCCCTGAATATCAGGGCTTCCAAAGTTTCCCTTGGAAATGGGGTCATTAAGCAGCAGAGTGCAGCTCATGCTGATCACTCCAGGGCACCGCTCTCCTCATTTACCCTGCCCTATGCTCTGCCTCAGAGCCAGCCCTCATGCTACAAGCTCCATGAAAACACAACTACTCACACACAGTGAGCACCGTGCACTCAGCCCCATAGCCAAATCCTTCTTCCAAAACCCTATCTCTCCTAGCTGCTGCAGCCTCCAAGATCTGTCTGTGCCCAACTGCACTGGCCTCCATCCTGCTCCTTCTCCCTGCTAGAGGTATCTATGTTTGATGAAGGAAGAACTGAAAGCACTGCCATAGCCCTTTCCTCAGCACAACCAGCTTAAATTCTCATGGCTCTAGTTTACCTTCCCCTTCTTAAAGGGCTCAGGAGAGAGACTTGCTTTCACGATTCTTTGCCATGCTGTCTCCCTGGCTTTCTGTTTGGCTCTGTATTCACACACCAGGACAGGGATACCTGTGCTTGGATCACAGGTTTCACAGCAGTGAGCTGCTGTGCAGCAGGGCTGGTTTGCATCTCAGGTGTGCTCCAAACCTGCTTGCTGCAGCTTTGCCATCACACAAGAGATAGGCAGCAATATGCCAAGATAAAAATTACCCCAAAGCCTTGAAGAGAGCATGGAGTTTGAGCCTGCTTGCTAACCCCAGCCCAACCTGCATAGATTTACACTCCAAGGGGAAAACGACACTCTGAGGGAAAAGCAGCAGGGAGCCTGGATTATAGATTAAGCAGCAGATCAAGAAGGAGACAATATCCATGGTGAAAAGAGCTGCAGAGCCCAACCTATAACCAGAAGATTATCAATAACGCCTGGCTTGGCGCCCACACCCAGCTCTTCTCCAGGATTTCTGAGACAGCCAGCAGCAAAGCAAGTATAGGAAGCATGGCACTGGCTGTTGCTGTCCTGACAAGCCCCTGCATTTGCCACTGGGCACAGCCTTGCTCCATGCCTCAGTTTCCCTGGGTGGGAAATGTGAGAGACTCTTCTACTATGGGTAAGGGCTTACCTAATTAAAATAAGCTTAATAGGTTGCTTCAAGGTCCTTGGAGAGAAATTCTGTCAAAATACAAGACAGATGATCCTCAGAAAGAGGAGAAGCCCCCTCTGCTTTTCTCTCTTTGGACCAGCCACATCCACCTCTCCTCACCTCTTGTCTTGCTTGCAATTCGTGCGTTACAGACTGAAAAAGACATCTGGCAATGCTCAGTGTGGTCATACCCCACAGCCATGGCTGGTGTTTTGGAAAAAGCCTATTTAGACACAGACCTGGGCATTCCCCTAGACAGGGAAACAAGGAGCCTTTGCTGAGGTCATCAAGCTGCCTATTCACCTCCGGGGGTCATCTTGATACAAAAGGCCAAGGCCCCAACAGCAAACAGCTCACGTTACTTCTGCTGTCCTAAAGCAGGAAATAATCACTTCCAAAATCACAACTCTATCACAAGCCCTTGCAGTTTGTAAGGCAGCCAGCTCCCTTCACGCTGCTTCTTCCCCCAGCCTGCCTGGTGAAACCTTGAAGTGCAGTGCTGCAATCCCTTTCAACTACCAGCTCTACTGAGCAAGTTTCTCAGCACAAAAATACACCCACCCTGCTACAGGTGTTCAGAGGTCTGAAGAGCAGGAGGTACCTGTTGTACTTCAGGAAGAGCTTTGGGAAGTAAAGGGTCTGCATGCCAAGGAACACAAAGAAGTCAGGAAAAAAAGGTAAGGAAATAGTGTTCCTGCCTTCCTCAGATATGCAGCCAGAGTTTATTCCACAGGGATACAGGCATAGAGTGCTTCTGTAAATCCTACACCACTGCTCCAGCATTTCACTTCACCTTCCCCTGGGGAAGGGGGAGCTCACCAGCTCTGTGACAGCAACTTTTGCCCAGGTCAAGCAGCTGGTCCTGGCACCCCACCCAGCACTGCTGCTGTGGCACAGCCCAGTCCTTGCAAGACCATCACCTACTGCTATCAAAGCACCCCAAACTGACCCAAAAATCCTCACAGTGCCAGGCTTGGCCCCTCCATGCAGCTCTGCCATGGCTCCTCAAGCCTGCATCACTGACTCAACAGCACAGTTCACATGTGCACTGCAGATACATCACCACCTTTCCAAGAGCATCCATGATGTGCAACAGCAGGCATTCCTAAGACACTTCCCACATCCCCTCAGATTGCACTGCCCCACATGCCTACCTTCCCCAAATTTCAGATCCCACTGTAATGTCTCATTGCAGCGTCCTGATGGCATTTTGTACTAGTGAAGTGCAGCCTGACCTTTTGTGCAGAACTGATGGGTGACAGTAGCAGAAAACACGTGGGTACAACTACTCGCACTTCTCTGCTTCTGTAGTCAGAGCTGGTAACATGAACCAGCCCTTTGAGGCACCTCCACTGACCTAAAGCCATGAAGGCATCTCTTGTGCCAGTCAGCACGCCCTCCGCCTCACTCTGCCAGAGTTACTGACAGCTGTACCAGTCTTCGTTAGCACCACCTCCTCCAGCTACATCCCACTGATTGGGTCACAGACTCCAACAATGTACAAAGGGCTCATTTTAGAGCAACTAACCCCACCTAAAACCTAATCGGCCCTTAGGAATGAATGCTGGCCCAGCTCACCCCATCTATCCATCAAACTCCCCCCCTTCCTTCCTCACCTTTATGATCCAGCACAGAGGCTGGGGGTGTAGGGGTGTATTTGTGATAGCAGGTGCAACTCGAAGATGTTGTTCACAAGAGAGAAGGAAGCTCAGACACAGCAAGCTGAAAACTCAGCTATAAACCCTTCCACGAGACAGTTTATCTCTGCTTGCTTATCACAGCAGGTCAAAACAAGGGAGGGACAGAGAGAAACTTGTGTATCCTAAGGTGCCCTTCACATACTGAACATGCACAACAACATCAACGTGCACAGCCCTGAACAATTCCCATACCCACGACTGCTTACATCTATTACATTTAAATGTTCCGCAATTACTGCGGGCATAAACTCAGCAGAAGAGGCTGTGTTCCATGGCAAGTGCACCCAGCAGGACCCGTGTGCATTGCTACAAGCACCCAGCAAACAGCCACCCACGTTTGTCACACAACACAAGCATCCCTCAGAGGCATGCAGTAAGCATGTTACACCAATCTGGCAGCCCCCAGTGTCACACTGCACTCAGCCAGTTGTGCGTGGGAGAAGGAGGAGAAAGGTAAACACAAGGCACATGGGAAGCCCACAAGTACACAAAGCTCACAGGTACGCTCCTCAGGCAAACACACCCAGGGTGTCTGCGCCTGACATGTGCCTGGCCAAGGTTCAGTGGACTCTGTGCTCACTGTGCAGCCCCAGCAAGCCTCTAGACCACCTATCCCTGTCCCACGTCGGGCACAAGTGCTCCAGATAAGTTCATAGTTGTAAGCATCCACTGAAGCTAATATACCTGCAAGTATGCTATTTTCCACCCGCTTTTACTGACCTCCTTGCTAAGGCAACCCCTGTGTGCCACAAACTTTTCTTCTTTTTCAATTTTACCAGCATTTTCAGGGAGGGAGGAAGGCAGGCAGGCAACTCAACCACCAAAGCCACTCCAGAAACAGTGTGGAGGGCACCTCCAACAATGGTGAGCCACAGCAGTACCCAGGACCAAAGGTATATCAGCCAAAAGGCAGCAGCTAGGCCACCAAATTAGCAACTGGGCAAGAAAACACACCTACAGCTAGCCAGGATCCATCCCCTCTCCTAAGAATATAATTGCCATATCCAGGGCATTAATAAACGAGCTATGCAGGTATAAGTGAGTCCTCAAAGGGAGGAATGCTATACCGTGCAGTGGATTTCTTACCCCTACTGCAAAATCACCCGAGGCTGTAGAGGAGCTATAAATCTTTGAGGGACTTTTACGACATGCAGCAGAAGAGCCACAGCTTCACTCCTCTCCTGCAGTTTGCAATGGCTTTCGTTCAATGTTTGTTTTATGGTGCTACAGGGGGGCTGGAGACTCCCTCCCCAGGAACAGCTCAAAGGACTGCTCTTCTCCCACTCTAGCTTGGAGGACACGTTCCCAGCACTACTGCTAGGGCAGAAACAAGCACAGGTGCCAGAGCTGTGTTTAGGGGGGCTTAAGAAACCAGAAGATTGCTGGAGTGTAGGAACAACTATAGTCCTTCCCCCCTCAGAGATGTCTCTCCATCAGCCTGAGGGTCAAGCAATGAATGACAGATCCTGCTTGATTTCTGCCCTCCTCTGAGAAGCTGGCAGCAGCCAGACTGCAGCAACAGGAACCTGCAAGCGCTTCCTAAATCCCAGGTGCCAGCTGGACTTGGACACCACTGCTGCAAATGGGACCCACAGAGCACAAGAGACACCCTTTGGGGAGGGACCTCGAAAAGCTCCTGCTGACTCACACCCTGCCAAGGTGAGGGACACAAGACTACACAGGAACTTGAAATTCAGTTTGCACAAGCTTTGGGGGGTCCTGGTGACTCAAGTCATTTGTTAGCAGAGGTGCCACCGAGTGTTTTCACAGGCTTGAACTTCCCACTCGAGAGATTTGGAATTAACTGGAGGGTTGTTCTATAGGAGGAGAGGTGCTCAGCACCCACGCTATGTTCTGGAGACAGGGCAGGCACGCTCCTGACCCAAGGTCCGCCCTAGGGTGCAAAGGAGACATGCAAGATCCCAGCATAATTTCTGGGAAAGAGGCAGGGTTCCCGTGCGACCCGAGTAAAGGCAGCGTGTGGAAATCCCCGAAGAAAATGCAGGAGCTGAGGCACTGGGAGAAGCCTCTCTCCATCCCGCGCCACGCTCCCTCCCTTACTGAGCTATCTGAGGAAGGACAGAGCTGCAGCAGATGCCTTGCCCCCCATCAACCCTGTCACGCTCGCCCAGGTAGCGGAACTCTCGCAAGGACTGGGGTACCCCAGCCTGTGTCGCTCCGGCAGGACACACAGCTATTCCAGCCCACAAACAGCCCTGCAGGAGCGGCGACAACTTGGGTGCCCGCGTCCCTCTGCGGCCAGCCCCGATCGGGGGAACCGCAGCCATCTCACACGGAGCAGGGCAGAGGGGACGTCTGACGGCACACATTTATTTGTATGGATGTTTTCCCTCCCACGCACGCACTCCTGTTACTCCTTCTCGCTTGCTGCAGGCTTGGCACGCATCCCCAGCCCGTGCCCTCCTCGCAAGCCGAGCCCGGGCAGCAGATGGGCCTTGGCTGCAGTGCCCCGGCCGGAGGGAGGGTGCCTCCATCCCCGGCGAGCCCTCCGCTGCGGGCAGGGGGCTGGCAGCATCACCGCCCTCCTCCCCACAGCCGATGCTCCCTAGCAGGGGATGCCGGGATTATGGGGGGGGGAGCTGGGGAGGAGGGTGGGGGGGGAAGAGAATAAAAAAATAGCACTAATATAAATAAATAAGGAGCGCGAAGGTGGGGGCTCGGTGGGGAAAGCCTCTCCGGCAGCGCTCGCATGACGCCGCACCCCCGGGCCGAGGCACAACTTGCAGGTGGCGACAGCGGCGGGGGGGACGGAGCGAGGGGGGTCCCGCTGCCCGCAGCCCCGGGGCGGCTCCCCCGGGACGCGCTCTGCCCGCCGCCCCGGCCCCGCCGCGCCAGCCCCGCTCTCTCACTCACCCCCGGCCGGAGCAGTGTCGGTGCCCGCCGGGCCCCCGGCGGGGCGAGGCTGCCGCTCGCCCCCAGCCCGCCCGCCACCCCCCGGCATGGCTCGGCGCCGGCCGCGGCGAGGCGAGAGGCGAGCCCGGAGCCCGCAGCCCCCCGCCGCCTTCCTCCGCCTTCTCCTTCTCGGCGGCCCGGCACCTCCTCCCGGCCGCGGGAAAGGATGCGCTGCCGCGCTGCGGAGCCGCGGCGAGCCGAGCCCCGCCGGCAGCGGCGGGCAGGGCTGCAGCAGCCCCTTTTGTGCCGCCCTCCCCGCCTGTCTCCTCCCCCGGCGCGCCCGCCCGCCCCCCCGGGCCGCCGCCGCCGCCGCCTCGGGCCGCCCGCCCCCCGGGGCACGGCCCGGCCGCCCCCCGCACAATGGAGCCCCGCGGCTGCGGGGCCGGGCTATCGAGCGGGCTGCGGTGGCGAGCGGCGGGCCAGGCGGTGCCCCCGAGGATGCTGCGGGGCCGAGGCAGAGCCGCCCGCAGCCCCGCGGCAGGGCACAGCCGCCTCCTCAGCATCGCTCCCCGCGCCCCGCGGGGCGAGCGAGGGCGGGAGCGCTCGCTGCTTGGCGGGAGGGAGGCGAGCTGGGGATGCGTGAGCTGCCTTTGCCCAGCGACATCGGGAAGTTTTGCTGCGGTGCCAGAAATAGAACCTGCGTCTGCTGACTCCCGGTCGTGCACCCTAACCGCAAAAGCTGCCTTTTCTCAATTCAACTTTTCCCTGCCTTCTTCCACACCGGGCCCATCTTTGGAAGGGAAAACAAAGCCGAGCCAAGCCGTAACGCCAGCACCCCCTCTGCCCCGGCTGAACGGCACCGCTACAAACATGCCGAAACACAGCCGTGGGACCTCACCCCTGCAGCCAGGAGCGAGCGAGAGGTCAAAGGAAGCAGAATTAGAGTACACCCTTCCTCCACATTTCATGGGAATTTGGAAAAGCGGCCCATCACAAACAAAGCCTCGGTGCCAACGCCTCTCCAGCTTGCCGGTTGTGGCATGGGCACGCTGGGCAGCTCGCTGGGGAGAAGGCGAGAGGTGTCTCTGTCGAATTGCCGCTGCCTTCTCGGAGCACTTGCGGCATCCCAACGGGGACGCACAAGAGCCTGCCTTACCCTCTGATCTGCTGCCTGGCCAGCACCAGAGAGGCTTTCCATGGGAAAGGGTCACCCTGATTTTGAGTTTTCAGGCCAAGATGGAGAACGTGTCAGAGCTCAGGCAAAGAGACAGTATTGTTGAAGGGGAATTTTCCCCGATGCAAACTCAGCTGGAAGGATGAGTAAAGACAGCCAGAGGTCAGCTGGATTCGGAAGTGCCTCTAGAGTATTGTGGAAGTATTGAGGGAAAGGAATGAAGACATAGGAGGAAGACAACGATACAGCAAGGGAAGTTCTCACGACATGAGGGAGGTCACTTTGTGGCAGGTGCAATACCACACCAGCACAAGCCCTTGAGGACAGTGAAAGGCTCCACCTCGATTATAGCAATCTCATCTTGGTGGGAACACACTGGGAAGACAACATCCCCATCTCTGTGAGTCTGGGATGAAGTTGCTCTTCAAGACAGTCCCTGGCAGAGAGCTGGGCTTGAAGGGAGTCCCTGGCTTCTACATCCCTAGGAAGAATTTGACAGCCATGATTCAACTCTCATTGAGTCCATGACCGCTTTCTTTTTTTGGTTTGGGTTTTTTTTTGTTGGTTTTTTTTTTTTTGAGATGGCTGGCCAGTGACAGCACTAGCCTTGCATGTGTGGGTGATTTTAGCTCTGGGAGTATAAATCCTATTAGGGATGGCCAGCCATCACCAATTCATTTCCCCCAGCCAGCGAACACCCATCACAGAAGGGATGGTTGGCACTAACGGGAAGAAAACATGGCTATTGCTCATAAAACATTATCCCTTTGCTTCAAATATTACCCCTGGGGTGATGTGAAGACAGCTAACACTTTCCCATGTTAATGTGATAAAACTGAAGGCTTGCGGGCTCACCCAGAGATTGCAAATGTTTAAGAGCATCAGACCACAAACCTGGAGGTAGAAAAACATCCTGTGCAGCAAGAGGCATCTGCAATACCACAGCTCCCCAGTCTTGTGACAGTGTTTGCCACACTCAGTACACCCAACTAGAGAGACAGGCTTCTGCAGCCTCCCTGAGGTGTCTGCCCCTCTGCTACACTGTGCAACAACGTGAAGGGGAATGTGGGATTTTAGCTTTGTCTCTGAATCTTTGTCTGAGGAAAGACAAGATTTTGCTCTTCTTTCCTGAGCTAACCCCCGAGCAGAATGATGCAGGGGGCTGTTGTTTCTGCATGTGCTCATACACTGCTGGATGCAGCAGCATGCTGGTCTCTCCTTCACACCAGTGCATCTGTACCTCCTCTAAAGGGGCACCTGGTTGCCAAAGCCATGTGGTTCCAGACATGGAACTTGGGGGTTTTGTCTATTTTTAATAATGGTGTGATGTGCTTTGATGGTAGCAGAATGAGGCTGTAGTTCTTCGGTGTAGTATCCAAGCACCTCATGATTTCTAATATACTCAGTCATCATCCCTTCTCCTCAAGATAAAACCCCAAACCTTTGTCACTGTTTTACATAAAGGAAACAGAGGATTAGAAAAGTTACGTGATTTGCTGGAGGCCAAATAGAGAGATTGTGGTAGGGTAGAAAATTGACTGCGGATCTTGAATTAGCACCGTAACCATTGCTATCTGTGGAGTGTTTTCTCTCTGTTTTGCCTACTTTGGTTTGAGGCATGCTGGACAAGCTCCCTTGGGATAAGGAGTCATTTTTAGCCCAATTCCTTGTAGAAATGAAGCTCTCACAATAACATTGTCTATATGCCTGTCTATCAGCCGCCCACAATATGGTTTGAATCCACTGGACGATTTCAACCCAACCCAGCAGCAAGGAAGGGATTTTACAGCAAAACAATTCAGATGAGCACCGTGATGAGCCAAAAGAGGGAAGGCAGGAAGGAAGAGAATGCTGATGTGTGCCTGTGGGCTGCATGGCATCCAAACACCACTTCTGGCATGGCATGTGATGCTTGCAGCCCCTCTCTGGGGCAAGAGAGAGGCATTGAGCCCAGGTCGATGTGTGCGGCTGGTAAGGCCAGGAAGAAGCTGGGCACGCTGCAGGGATGTCCTGGGCACGCAGCAACCCCAGGCATGAATGTGCAGAGATGATCATCCTGCCACTGGCAGAGCAACTTCTGCTCTCCACGCTCCTTAACCCCCGCCGGCTGCTTCGGAAAACAGCCGATTAACATATTGCAATGAGCTAACCTTAAATGGTCTAAAAATCCAAATGTCTGCATGCAAATGAATTCTGATGGAAGCAGCAAGATAAAGCACCAGCCAGCCACAGTAAACCTGAGCCTGTTTACTAACTGAGACACTTTTGTGTTTGCAGCTGAAGCCAAGGTGGTGCTCTCTGTGACGATTTGCACCTCCCCACTTTGTGCTTCTGCCTTGGTACAAGGCTTTGAAGCAAAATGTTGTTCTATATGGGTTTGGTTTTTTTTTGGTGGCCATGATCCATGACATGCCCTATTTTTTTCCTCCTGGGCAGTGCCAAAAGTGGCTGGTGTGGGCAGGAGCCTGCAGGCAGGGTGTCAGGCATGTGTTGGGCTTTACAAACCCGGCAGAGCTCGTAGTTCCAACCTGCCAGCCAAAGGCAGGGGATGGAAAGGGCCTCCTCCATCACTTCTGGCTGAATCTGGTTTGCACCCAAGGGGATGCACTCAGTTGCTGTTAGGTAACTTCTTCACCCTGTGGTTTTTGCTGATAAGTGGTTCTTGGTCTGGCTGTGTGCACTGACATTCGTTTAACTCCTTCGCACTGCGTTACAGAGCAGAGTTAATGGTGGCAGAGCCAAACTTTCACTGTCGCCCTTCCTCCAGAAGATCACCAAAAGGTCACATCTCTCCCCCCCTCTGGAATTAGAGTCCTTTTAATGCCCTTTGGAGCTAGACTCTGCAAACAAAGTCCTCCTTTGAGCCAACCAGTCTTGAAATCCGATGCCCTTGTTCACTTTGCACTGCTGGTGACAGGGAGGGAAACAGCAAAGTGACATTTCTATCAGTCACAATGCAAATTGCATGAGACAATGATATTTATCTCCTCCTTGAGTCCTCTGAGGCCTTGTATCCGAAGAAAATTACAGTCACTGGCAATCACCATTTCCAGCAATCAGGCTGTAGTTGAGCAAGTGGGAAGATGAACAAGTGCTGGTACAAATACTCAGGGACTAACTCTAATTGCAGGATCCACCCAGAAAAGATGCCTTGTGTGCAACAGAAACAAACAAATGCCTTTAAACTTGCACTGGTGTTAAGTAACATGAAACTTTGCCAGATAAGAACTGTTTGCTCTCTTTTAGGGGTTTCTGGCAGCCCTGCTCCTCGGATTATTTGCTGAAATGCAAATAGCATTTGGCTGTTTTTCGGTTTGCAATCTTTAATGCAAAGCGATTGAGTTTCATCCTCATCTCCTGCTACAGAACAACTCTGGGCAGCCTGAAAAATCCAGTCTTTCTGCAGCTAGGAGGGCAAAGGAGGACAGTGGGCATGGAGACAAAGAGTGTTTGCTGCCGCCAGCATCCTGACAGGCCCAGTTCACACCGCACGTACCTGCTAACGCCTCTCCAGCCTGCAAACTCCTCAGCACGGAACTTTATTTTGTGGTAGTTTCAGACCACTTGAGGCATCACAGCTTCCACCACTGCCCCTAAGAACAACGGAAATGTAAGTAATACCCAGGCGGTGGTGGCTTGTCGGAAAGGTGAAGCAAAAATTCAGTTTGGCAGCAACTGGATATGTTTCAACATAAGTTTAATAAAAATCTCCACCGTAAAAAACAGAAGAAAGTGGCTTTAGAGGCATCTCTGCAGCAAGGCAGAGGAGGTTTTTAACAGCAATAGAATATAAGCAGCTCAGGGCACCGAGAATCCTGATGTCACTGCATGCTCCTGCTCTGAATCACCTGCTCTGAGAATGACAGCAAACCCTTCTTGTGGAAGAAATGCTGCCTGCCTGGGTGTTTTCTGGTGTCTTCCCCTCAGCAGCAACAGCAAAGAGAAAAGGAGAATGTTGTCTGCCTTCATTTCTCTGGCTCTATTTGCTGCTTGAGCTTGGGTTATGCTGCACCCTCTGGAGTGCAGGCAGGGGTCAGGAAATGCCAGCTCCCCCAGAGATGGACACATGAGCCAACAGGCAATCACTGTTTGGCTTTGGAAACCAGATAAGCCAGAGGATTTTTATTTTTTTTTCCACCCAGTGTGCAGAACTGGACAAAGCAAGGTGAAGGTGAAGTGAGAAGGAGCACATCTCTGTGAATGATGCAACAACAGGGGGTGGAAAGATTCTGGGAACATGCTGGAAGCCATGTGCACCCCAAAGGAATGGCTGGGAACCTTGGGGATACACGGAGCTGTTGCTAGGGTCAAGGAGA
The DNA here is from genome assembly GCA_009812075.1 of Sialia sialis. Lineage (NCBI taxonomy): Eukaryota > Metazoa > Chordata > Aves > Passeriformes > Turdidae > Sialia > Sialia sialis. Next base: position 26,542,100 of record VRYO01001878.1, read on the forward strand.
GGCAGATGACCTCTTGGAGAGACGCAGTTTGGTTCCTACCCTCCTTCCCAAGGCTGAGTTTTGCTCTTCACACTTGAATGTTAATTTGCTTTTGCAAATGTAATTGTCACAACATGATGGGAGAAAAAAAAAAGCTGGAGAAAAGTGAACTGCACTTCTCTCTCCACACACAGCACCTGTGGCTATCACCTGTCACCCTTCTCCCATCCTTAGTTTGAAATTTTGGAGACGCTTTACTGTGTGTTTCTCCTCACTGAACCAGGCTCGGGTTTAACTGACCCCCCTCTGTGCTTTTTGGGCCTGCTGCCTCCCCATCTCACGTTCTCCTCTTATCCCCCTTTGCTGCAGTTCTGACCTGCTGGGAGATCCCAAAGCAGAGCTGAAAAGTACCATGGGGAAGGCAAGGGCAAAGGGAATTTTCTCATTTGCCACTTGGGTATAGTTTCCAAATCCTCTAAAATGGAGCTGCGCCATCAGAAAAGGAAGTCCCAGTCCCATGGAGGTGTTGAGGGGGAAGACAAGACCATTGCATGCTCTCTGCAGCCTTGCTGTCCTTAATCCTCACTGCAGGGCCTCTTCCAGACCTGAATTCCAGCACCTACATGTCAAGTTACTCACCAATCACGGTATCTCCAGGCGTTTTCCCTCCCAGCATTGTCCCAGGCAGTAACCACAGCCAAGACAGGGATATGTTGAGAAATGCCCAGTTTCTTTCAAAGGCCCTTCCAGTGCAGCACCAGCCATGTGCTCGGGCATGCTGTGTGTCAGAGTCACTTCACCAGCATGGGCAGCAAGGAAGGGTAGCATGCTGGGGTGTTTTTTTGTCTGATGGCTGTAATCTGGAGTTTTATTTGCTCTTTGCATTCATTACAGATGAATCTTCACCTCCGTCAGCTTATGAGTGTGTCTGATGCTGCCCATATCCAGTGCCCAGAGAGGAGGAAAAGCCCTGGTGCCACAGCACTGCAGTGATGTGTGCCTCTGACCTAGAGCCTGGTGCTGATCTCAGTGATTAATGCCATCAGTACCTTCTGGGGCTGCAGGAGTGTAATAGTTTGAAAGCAAAACCAGTGAGAGACTCCAAGTCAGAAATACAATTTAATAGGGAAAAAAAAGAGAAAAAATAAAATACATGCAATAATACAAAAGAAAATCCACTGACAGAGTCAAAATACAACCTGACACCCCTGCTAGTTAGGGTGGTGGTAGCAGTCCAGATGAAGTGGTCTGTTGAAGTAGTGATCCTGAAGAAAGGTCTGGTAGCTCTTATCCTCTGGAAACCAGTGGGTAAGGGCTGCCTTGGTGTTCCAAATCTCAGTGTTTATCTAGGTAGGAAAGGCTTGGCTCACCCCCTGGCTGGAGCACCTCACAATGGTATGATGTAATTTTGTCAGTCATGCAGTGGGACTCCATGGTCCATTATCAGAAGATACCTTCCGGGAGGAAGGATGGGTGGTGGGAAAGATAAAGAACACTGCCCCACCTGGTTTTAACAGATGGCCCATTAGCAGAGGATGTCTCCCACAGAGATAAGGATCACTGACCCACCTGGTTTCAGCAGACGGTGATGGAATACATACTTTTGGGCACACCTTTACATTGTAACCTAGGATGAGGTGGAAACTTAGGGAAATGTGGGAAGGTGTTGTCCAGTAAGACACGGCCAAATCCCAGAGCCCACATCCTCTCACCTGCACCTGAAGCTCAGCTGCTTGGCTGCAAAGCCTCTGGCTGAGTGCTTGTGCTCAGCTTGCAGCCAGAGCCATGCTAAGAGCTGCTTGGGCAGCACATGAGTGAGACAGTCGTGAGGACGTGGATGAAAAACAGTGAGAGAAACCACAGGAAGCTCCCTGTGGCATGGTGAAACAGCAGTTAACCCTTCCATGCATGCTGTGGGGGCTAAAGTGCTCACCAGCAGCGGGAGAGATTTACATTGGGGCACCCAGAAGGGATGTTCACTGAGCCTTTTCTGTGGGAGCTGGGGATGTTGGCCAGGACCAGGCAGCCTCACCACAAGCTATGTATTTTCTCTGGCTTCCTGTTGCTTGGGGATGGCCCCAACACCTCTGAAATGTGACTTTTCCTCTCATAAATAAGAGACAGGAGAAACATGTTAAACCATAGACATCCTCATACACTTGTAGAATTGCTCCTGGGACAGTATTTTCTGGAGTTAGCTTTGAAATATTCCCCATGGTGTGTTTTTTCACCACAGCCTTCCTGAAAGCACCTCTTTGCTTTGAAGGTCTGAGGTGAGTCCAGCCATCCTTTCTGCTTTCCACTGCCCTCCCCTTTTAGGCCTTGATGCTGATCTGAGGCTTCCTTGATTTGGCATCTCTCTCAGCATCTTTTCTTGTCTGGTTGTGAACAAATCTATCAAAAAGCCACTGGCTGGACTTGAAGCCACCCAGACATGCAGAGACACAGCAAGTGGATTTGGGAAGGAGGTAAGGGTAGGGCCAGAAGTCCTGCAGCCCCTGATGAGCACAGCCCCATGCCAGGTGAGGCTGGCTCACATTGCAGCCGACCTCCCCAGGGAGCACAACAGCTGCTGCTCCCCTCACCTTCCCCCATCCAGCCTCCAACACAGGCAAAGGCACCATGAGACTTGCAGCCAAATGAGTTAAACTGCTGCTGCTGACTGAATGGGTTTTGACTGGGACCAGATTGATTTTCTCCGTCCCTGTGACTGATTCGAGCATGTCCAGACAGGTAACTGTAAAGAAAACAGGCTTGAAACCAATTTTATTGTAACCAGTGGCAGCTGCATGCATTGATCAGGCCTTTGATAACATTGTGGAGAGGAGTTATCAAGGTACAGCTCCTTCACCATGGGTAGAGGAGAGATGGATGCAGGTAGCAGAGGATGCTTACAGCATCCGTAAGACATCCCTTACAAGTAGTGAGCAGTCCCCGTGGGGGACAACAATCAGCACTGCCTGAGACCTCAGCCTGCCCCACACTGTGCTGGGAGGCTGCTTGCCTCACCCCTGCTTGCACTTTGGAGTTTGCACAGCTCCTCCACCCTTGGTGAAGATGGGGACACAGAGCAGAGTGACATCCTGGAAATCCAATAGCTGCCTTCCCTTCAAAGAGGACCCCCAAGGAGGGGACTGTTGTCTGTGTCTGGAACTGGCAACTACAACAGTGGGCAATTTCCTCTCCCCTTGTGTGCCTGTCCTATCTACATATCATTTTATTGCTCTTTCCTGAAGTACTTGTGAGATACAGAGGCTTATCAAAGCATCCCAGAGAGAATCATTTAAATTGTCTTTGGAGGGGTGACAGGCACAGGCAGGGTTAGCAGGACTGCTCTGACCCTTCAGTCTCTTAGCTGGCAAATTTTGGCTGCCTTGGCTTAATCATGGTGCTCTGCTGGGCTGCACTGAGTGAACCACACATGTGAGGTGTGAACCAGATCAGCTCTCGCAGGCTCATTAATCTGGCCGAACCATTAAACCCTGCTCGGGGTGATGGTTTATTGCAGGGCTGATGTGGCTGTGCTGCCGTGAGCTGCACACTCTGTTCTCACAGAGACCCACAGTCCCTGCCTGCACAGGGCCTTGCCACCCACAGAGCCCTCAGTGGAGACTGCTCATCTTCCAAGCCAGGGCAGATTCTGTGCCCAGAAACACAGAATTCGGAAAGCAAGAGGAGAAGGAAATGACACAAAAAGATCTGATTGCATCTGAGCTGCTGCAGCTGAGCAGGGTTAAAAGGTAACTGAGCCCAACTTGCTGTCACCACCAGCTTCCTCATGGGCAGGCTTGGCCTCCTCCCGGGCACTTCCAAAATTACTGGGTCAGCCAGTGTCCTGTTTTGCCAAAGTGGCTCAGGTTAACCACAACCATTTCGTGGCCAGCCTTTGTTTGCCCAGCTCCTGCTGCCTGTGCCAGTGCAAGCAGAGCCTCACGTGGGGTGGTTGGCCAGCGTCAGCGCTGTCCCGGCCAGGGGAGAGGAGGAAGCAGTGCCTTTATGTCGGGGTACAGCTGCCAGTGATCCCTGTGGGTCACTTAGGGCTGCAAAGGAGGCTTTGGTAGGTGTGCATGCTCCAAAGTGCTGCCCAGGGCTCGCTCCATCTCTGTGCGTGTGCTGTCACAATTGACCGCTGTGCTTGGGGCACCTGCAAGGGAGGAACGTGAAAGAGGCTGCTGCACCTACCCCTCAGACAAACTCCTGTGGGAGAAATACCTGGCCTGGAGCTGTCATGTCACCAGACATCCTTCGTGGGGATGAACTGGGGGTCAGGACAGCAAGTATTTCACCCAACCTCTTGCCCTCCGGGTGCATCACACCGTCACTGCTGGGCTGACACAGGGCTCAGAGTACACCGAGGCATTTCCCGAGCCCCAGGTCTCATCACCAAAAAGCTCCTGAGTGTGCAGAGGGCTGTGTGCTCCCATTTGTGGTGCTCCTGCTGTGCCTGGAGAAGGGCTTGGAGGTGTGAGGACAGCCCCAGAGAGGCAGGTACAGGGGGAGCAGGGTCGGTGCCCTGACCCGTGTCAGAGCAGAAGAGGGGCTGGTGTCATCTCCGGATGCAGCACTCGTGTAACTTTAGCTCCAGGCCATCCTTATTTGCCTTTGCTTCTTGCATGTTGTGAATAGATATTAGCTCAGGCTCAATGGGCTCCACACAGGTCTTGGAACCAGATGATTCAAGCTGGGATTTGTTCTATATCTCGGGTTTCACATGTTTTCTTTAGCTGAATTTTAATTGTGGGGGTTTCCTTTTTTGATCCATGGGATGTTTTAGCCAGGTGCCATTCCTTCACAGCTCTAAATATCCCAAATAAATCCCATTCCTGGGATATGTGAGGGTGAAGCAGAAGTACCTTACAACATAATAGGTCAGGTTTTTATCACAACTCTTCATCTGGAAAACCACTGGGAACCCGTCCACAGAAAATGTCCAGTGCTAGTCTGGAAAACAATGTATAATGTCAGCAGAGCCCCAAAGAGAGGAATGTAACACAGTTAAACAAAGCCTGGATTGGGTTAGTTCACCTTTATTTCCAGCTTCAACCAACAGACCTCTCTGACTGCAGCTGAGCTCAGGTCCTGCTGGTAATGGGAAAAAAAATTACATTTTCCTAGCTGCCTGATTTTTTGAGGGTCATTCCTGACAGGCTGCAGTAACTCTTGGGGCCAGGAAGAGGCTGGTGGCCAAAAATGAGTTGGTCTGGTCCTATGTGTACTTATGAAACCCCATGCAATGAATTCCCATTTCCTGCTGCTTCCTGCCCTGACAGCCTCACTAAGCTGTCCTCACCATTTGTCCTCACCAAGCTGTGTTTGGGCCATGCAGGACAGGGGCTAGAAGGTAACTCCAAAGTGGGTCCTGTATTTGGAGGACCCACCCCTCAAACCAACAACTTTTCCACCTGTGGGTCGGTGTCGGGAGCCCTCCTGCCTTGCGAGGAGCCCTGTGCTTGGGCAACGAGAATGCTCACAAGAGTTATTGGTTCTTCACTCAGCTCTTCTGCCATGCCAGGGCCAAAACAGCTCCGTCCCTGCTCACCACAGGGTGGAAAAAGCAGTAATACAAGTTGTGGGCACTCCCTCTGGTAGACCGCAGCGTGTTTGGACCATCAGCCTGGGTTTTGCATCGCTGCATGGGGTCTGCATCCCACCCCGCAGCTGCTGATTTGTTTGGGCATGCACAGGTGTTACCGGCACTCTAACACCTCTGAGGACTGGTTTGACAGGCTGCTCCTGCCTTTTGCTAACTCCCACTCCCAAATTAATTTGGGGCAACTTGCCACAGGCTGCCCCATCTCACAGGTGCCCCAGAGCTGGGTTTCCCTGCTGTGCTTGCACACTGTTGGCCGAGGGCCAGACCGCTCTGAAAATTATCGCTCTCCTTGCTGCTGGGCTGTTCCAGCACCATCTGATGTGATATCAGAAGTGTCACAGCCTGGGGGGAGCAAAGGATGGCCCCATCCCCATGGGTGTCCCAGGAACCACCCGTGGAATTGCATCCAGCTAGGGAAGGCATGGCTGGCGTGGAGGGCAGGGCATTCCTGGTCTGGAGGGTAAGGAGGATCTGCCCCTGCTTCACCTGCCCTCGCTGCCGTGCCCACCCTCCCGAGGAAGGAGTGAGTGAGGGGGGCTCTGCATCCCCCTGTGCCTCAGGTGCTTTTGTCAGCCCGCTGGATCCTGGCTGATGGATGGCTGCAGGCAGCAAATTCGAGCAGCATCTCCATGCCAATTTAAATAAATAAATGAGTCTGAATGCTTCGCCTTGCAGAATGGCATCTCATTCAGCCGTTCAAGCATCAAATACCTCCGGGATTCTTTGGGTCTCAATTTGCAGAACTATTTCCCTTTCAAGTGCCCTTTTATTTTTTTTTTTTTTACTTATTTAGACCTGTTTTTCCTGTAGTGAACAATCCTTGCACGTGAAAGCAGGCAGCTTTTAGATGTTGGTGGAGCTTTCCTCCAGACTGAAGAGGGATCAGTGGGCTCTATTTAAAAAGGTCTTCCCCAGCCCTTGCAGCTGGTGGAGATGCAGAGTGATGTTCTGTAGTTCAGCTTTAGTTTGAGTTCCCCAGGACCGCCAGATTGCTCTCAGGAAGCTCATTGCTCACACCCAAGGCTGAGTAGATGTGCTGAGGAGAAGCTCTTGCCCACCCAGGGCCAAGTAGCAGCTGTGGGAGCTACTGCTGGTGGCAGCTGCAGCCCCCTCCTCAGCCCTTCAGATGGGTCTCGGGAGCTGGAGGGTGGGAAGAACGTGTATGTGTCCAAAATACCACAGATGCCTTGAGGACAGAGCAAGCTCAGGCCTGGTGAAGTTGCATTTAGCGTCAGTGGGATGGGGGAAGCTGATGAGGTGGGGAGAAAGGTGAGGAGATGATGTCTGCATCTCCTCTGCTGAGCCCTTTTCCCTTTTCTGGGAGCTCTGGGCCCTGGAGTTGCAAAGAACCACTTGGATAAGCTGCCTGAGGCAGAGGATGGAAGAAAGAACAGAAACGGAAAGAAGCTGGTATTATTTTTACCAAACACAAGAATATTAAGCAATCCTATTCACGTGTTTGAACACCTGGGCGTGATAAACAGCAGAGCTTCCTCAGAAGCACAGGAGTTTCCCTGTGTATAATCTAAAACAAACATATTCTAGCCAATCCCTAATCAAGGCATGATGGATCAGTGAATTAATGTAGTTAAATCAGCAAGATCTGTGTTACTGTTGGTGGTCAAGGTGGTGTTTTTTGACTACTTCATTCCATTCACATACCCCCTTACTCTGATCACCCTCTCCTCCTTCAGGTAATCTGCTCAGCGCAGTGGCCAGGCAAGCACATCACAGGCATTTAGGAACAAGCTGTGGAGTTTCAGGGCAGGACATGCACAAAGGCTCAGGCTCCTGCAGAGTAGCTGAGAGCAGTTCTCCAAGCACAGTTTCCTGTTGCTGACACTCGGGTCCTGGTGCTTTTTTCACCGTGCTTTCGTGTGCTGCTCCTGCAAGGCTGTGCTGGCCTTTGGCAGCGGTGTAGGAGGAACTGCAGGGCTGTGTCCTGGTGCCTTTCTGAGGCTGTCTAGCCTCCCTCCAGCAGCAGTGGTCAAAATGCTGCACATCAGCCAGGCCAGAAAGAAATGGTTTGGCCTCATCTTTTAGACACAATGAGTAAAAACACAGTGCAAACTCTGCTGTATCCCTTCAGCTCCTCCATCTTCCTGCCAGCTCCTCATGAGCCCCAGTGCCTTCCCTGTGTTGCAGATAATGGGGAATTGACTCAATCCCTGTTGGGCATCCTCCCTGGGAGCTGTGGGGAGGATGCATTCCCCAGGGGGCTGATCTCCCCTGGTCTCCCTCATTTCCAACCAGCCTGTGTGCTCAGTGTAGCTGGAACAAGGGGGAGTAAGAGTCTCTCTGACTCGCCTCGGTTAGCCAGCAATGGCACCTGCTCCCCTGTGGGAGTGCCACTGCTGCTGGAGTGATAAACTAGAGGTATTTGGGGATTTGAGAGGAGAGCGAGGCAGCTGGGGATGAGCAAGACATTGCTGTGCATCTCTGCAAACAGACACCACCAGCACATGGGAGCTGAGCTCAGAAGACTGGGGAGCCCTGTCCTCAGCTCTGCGGAAACAGGGTTCCTGTCACTGATGGGCTGCTTTGCAAATCTTTTCTCAGACATTAGAAGGGGATCAAATCAATTTTTTAGTCCTCAGCCTCCCAAGTCTGTGTTGGCACCTTGCAGCCCTCCCTGTCTGCTGGCAAGAGCCAGCTCTGGGAGCCGTTTGATGGGAGGAAGCTCAGGGCACCTTGGCCAACACTACAAGTGGCCAGGACCAGGACAAGCAGCACGGCGCCGTCACTCAGTCCTTCCTCAGCTTTCTGTGCCACCACTACCCCTCTCTACCTCCACTCTTCAGCCCTTCTCTATCCTCCGGGTAGCAAAACCCACTTTTGCCCACATCATCACCCTGCCACTACCTGTGCTGGCTCCTCTCCAGTTTCCCCAGTCCACAGAGATGTGTATCTTGCTCTGCCCCGTCCTGTGCACCATCCCTGTTAGGTACCAGCTCAGCAAGGCCAAGTGGGGTTTGCTGCATCTTGCTGATGTTTCCCAGCCCCGTGCACTTCTGCATTTGCCATCCCCAGCACAACCCCCTCGGTGGGAATGGCTCCAAAATCCAGTGCTGCAAGCAGCTTGGCTGCACGTGAGTCCATTTGCCAAGCCCAGCTGGGGAACTGATCTGGCTGAAAAAATATTTATTTTTTTCTTTTTCTTTTCTTTTTTTCTTTTTTTTTTTTTAATTTTTTTTTTTCCCCTGGGTTATTTTTTAATCCAGATGAGCTCCTCAAGCTGGTTTCCTCTGGCTCTTCCAAAAGAGCCGAAGGGCAGCCTGGGGGTAGGCTGGAGGATGAGGAGACTGCAGAGTTCAGCCCACCAGCAAGAGAGCTGCAATATCAGCAGTCCAAGGCAGGCTCAAACACCAAACTCTGGAGCCACTTCCTTCCCTTTTTCCCCACAGACCAGAAGTGAAACGTTCCCACAGAATAGCCAGTGCCCAGGGAGCACAGCCACTGCTCCCAGCTCACAGGAGCTGGCTCAGATTGGAGATTCCTTCTCCTCTGCTGCTGAAGCCCTTTGAAATGTGTTTACATACCAGGCAGGAATAAAAAGTCAGAATTTTATTGGTGTTCGGCCAGGGAATTATTCTGATTTGAAAACCCTTGTGTGACTTGGTTTTTTAGATCGTGCCAGCAAAAATAAATGAAGGCACTGAAGTGGGCATGGAGAAATCAGCAGATTGGGATGTTTGGCCATCCCAGCTCAACAGGGCTTTCTCTCCAGAGGTTGTCCCATGTGGAGTGTCACACCCAACCCTTTTTGATGCCCACTATTTTTCCCTAATGTGGCAGTAGGTTGTCCCCACCAAGTCCACGTGCCAGAGCCCCCTTTTGTGCTGCCTCCTTGCCACGTGCCCACACCAGATGATGTGCTGAACACGGTTTGGTGGACATGCCTTCTAATGAGGCCCTCACAACCCCAGCATTGCTGCCTGGGAGTGTTTCTGCAGTGACACTGCTGCAGTTCGTGCCTCTCAGAGCTATTTTCCACCACAGGGACTTCATCAGCACCGCATAAGTTGGGAGCCTGGAGCAGCTCCCTTTGCCATCCTCCTTTGAACTCATTAGTGAAGATGCCAAGGCTTGACTGGATATTTAGCTCGCTGGCACGTCCTTAGGCCTCTGTGCCCTAAATAGCACTCAGCAGTCATTTATCATCGCAGCCCAGGTCCTGCAGGCAGCGCGCTTTCGCATAGCTGTATTTATAGCCTTGTCAATTTTCATTCTCTTCTTCAGAAACAGAAGTACTGATATCCTCTGCTGAAATTTCCTGTCGAAGCTGCCACCCACCTATGGTTCAATAAACACCAGCCACCTCTCAAGCAAAGTTTGTCACAACATAATCTTCTCTCATCCCTTCATCTCCACTAGCTGTGGCTGCTCTTCTTCTGGAAACTACCCTCATTTCTGTGCTGCCCGGCACGAAATTTGCTTTCTCAGTGGATGCAGAACCTTATTAAGACTTGGACCTCACATCTCTCCCCTGTCACAGAGTCATAGAACCATTTAGGCTGGAAAATACCTCCAAGATCAAGTCCAGCCATCAGCCCAGCACTGCCACGTTCGCCAGGTTTTGATTTGTGTCGTGGGGTTGAGGTGTGGGCGAGGCTGTGGCAAAAGCATGACTCCCAGCTTCCCTGCGTGGGGGATCCTGCAAAGCCCACAGCCGGTTTGGCAAACAGCCCACGGGGCCACCTATTTCTCCAGGAATCCCAACCCTTCTCCAAGGCTCCAGCTGGAGAAATTGGACTAATTAGAGAAGAGTGAAACGCTTCTCCTGCTTGGAGAGCCTCAGGTCCCCAGCCCACTTAAAGCTCCACACAAGACCATGAGCACGCCAGCGCGTCTCCCCAGAAGGAGCGTCCGCTCGCACGCTTGGCAGGCGGCCGAGCAGATGTGGCCAGGCTGGCTGGAGGTGCCAAGCATAACAATTAACAGCGGCTTCGTGGCGGGGTTGGCAGTGGCAGCGGCGAGCTGCAGGCGCGCCCGGCCGCCCACCTTGCTCCCAGGCACGGCAAAGTCCTCGTGCACCCCTCCAAGAGACACTGGGGTCAAGGAGATCGCAGCAAGGGCTGCCAAACAGCTGCAGGACCTCGGTGCCTCACCAAAAGTGAGGTCCCACCAGCTAACATGTGCCTCAGCTCAGTCGTTGAATATTGTGCCTTATTTCTGCTGTATCTCTTTGGGGGTTTTTTGTGCCAAATTGAGCAGCAGTTCTGCAAACGCAGAGTCGCTTCATGCAGGTGAGCAGCCTTTTGGAGTTTGGGAGGGAGGCTGCCACGTTCTTTGCTTGTTGCAGCAGGCACAAGCTGCTTTATTGGGTCTTAATTACATCCTTGCTATCCAAAATTCTTAAATTTGCCACTAAAGGCAGACAGAAACAAAAATGTCGCACTTTGCAGTGCAGATATTTGCAGCCATGAATAATACACTCACACACTCATTTACTAATGGATACACTTCTCCTCTAATTTCTTTCCCCCTCCAGACATTTGCAAAAGCTTTTTCCATATTCCCATCACACCTTTAGCAAGCAGTAAGCCTTTCTATGTTTTGTTGCTCTTATCTCTTCTCTGAAAGCATTCCTTGACTGTGTGTTGGTTTTTTCTCCTCACCTTTTCCATTTCCCATCTTTTTTTAGTTTGTTTTTTTTTAATTTTTTTTTTTTTATTGCTCTTGTTGTTTCAAGCCTTCAGATCTCCAAGAAGTCCCTTGTGGAGCTACTTTGATTATTCCTCAATGCAGCAGCTGAGAAATCCTGGAAGAGCTAATGACAGGAACAATAAGGAAAAGCAGAGTTGGCTCCATAATGCATTTGGATTAAGGGGTAGCAAGTTCAGTAAATTACTGAACTACCTGGATGAAGAATTCATACCAAAACCCATTTTGCCTCAGAGCCTGATTCTCATTTGCATTTAAGTATTTTAGGGATGAGCTCTGAAGCTGCTTCTCTGTATGTTTCTTGCTTCAAAGAGAGGGAAGAGCCACTTCTCTCCTTAAACAGCAAGTGTCTGCAGGACTGGGGCCATCCTCCACGCTGAACCAACGAGCAGCACCTAGCAAGTCCATTGGGAGATGAGTTTGTGTTTCTGCCCTCACACCCACCCTGCAGCAGCCTCAGAGGGCATGGATGCACTGGGGCTTTGGCCATTTTGCTGAGCAGGTTTGCAGCCAGGGCTGGCATTAAAGGGGCTCCAGCAGCAGCGAGGGCAGGAGGAGCCCAAGCACACAGGCAGACGAGAGCAGCTACCTGTTGTGCTCCAATGCCAGCTGCCGTGGGAGCCGCTGGAGCGAGGGACTTTCCCAATCTCGGAGGCACGAAACCACTAATAGCGCAGTTTTGATCCCACTTCTTTGAAAGGAGTCCTGAATTTTCCAAAGCAACCAACTCCCATCAGAGGTTGGAGGCTGCGCCTTTGCCTGGTTTCACTTTGGTTGGGAACTCTCTGAGCTGTGTGTCCAGAAATGCCCAACTACCTTAAGGAACCTTAAGGTTCTGGATGACTGGGCTTGTGGCTGCTTTTGGAAACAAACCACAGTGGCTTCCCAAGGTATTCTGGTGGCTGATGGCCACCTTAGCACTGCAGTAACCACAAGGGTTTTGTGCAGAAGCATTTCTGCAACTTCTGAAGTGCAAAGTGTGGGCTTGTTTGCCCTTCCAGAACCTTTTGCTCTCTGCATCTTGGCTTTCCTTGTTACCAGTCCTTTCACCTTCAAAGCAGATGGTTCACTGAGGACCTTGCTCTGCAGAAAGGGCCTGGTGTTCTCCACCATCAATTGTTTTCTGTAAGGAAGAGAAAAACTCTTTGCCCAGCTCAGGCAAAACTAGCAGAAGAAACACAGAGTTTCTAGGTCATGCTGTTTTTGAGAGATGAGACAAAAAGAAGAAACAGCTTATAAGACTCTTGAAACACCCAGCAGCAAGAGGGCCAATGGCCAAGCATTGCACATCCCAGAAGATCGAATCCTCTTTCCCGTGCCGTGGAAACACCTTGTCCCTTCTCACAGGGCTCCTGCTGTTTGCACCCCAGTGAGCCCATGGGTGAGCTGATGCCTGTTTGAGGGAAGCATAGAGGGGAAAATTCACCTCCAAGCAATAGTGCTGCCTCCATCCTATCTGCCCTGGCTCTCTGGAGCACTCTCTGCCTTTTTCTTTCCATGCTCCACTGGAGTCTAATCCTGCATGCAGAAAATTCCTCATGCGTTTTGCTCTTATTCCTTCAGGGCGTCTGTTTTCTCTTTCATTCTGTCTGGCTGTTCAGCAGCCTGAACTCAGTTACTGTAATCCCTCCATCTTCAGTGATGTTCTCAGCTCCACATAATAAATATTAACAGCTTACACGTATCTTGGGGTTCTTATGCAAGGGCTCCAAATAGCTTTATGGTTCATAAGCACATGGGGCTCACTTTATTCGCCAGCAAAATACAGCCACCGATGAGGCAGCAGTTGTTTAGCAACCTACAGTGACAACACACAATAGTTAAGAGGGGAAGTGAAGATAAATATCGTATCCATTTGAAACTCCAGGAGGGGATTGGAGTTGGCAGAATGTAAGCACTCATGCTGAATTTTTGCCAGAATGCTCTGAATAGCATTCCTATGCTTACAGAAAGAGCTATAGGATTTAAAATACCTAACCCATCCCTGGTGGTTTATTTACAACTCACGTTGATGGCATGGATGTTTTTGGGTGCCAGGGATGCTCTTCACTGCAGAAAGGCGAGTCACTTGAGTAATGAACTGTACAGGATTACTCTAAAGCTCTTCCTCATACATTCTGAGGATGGAAAAACCAGATTATTTTGTATAAACAACTATCTATTATCTATCAAACTAAATTATATTTATATCTTTTAGGCAGATTCGCCCTTCAGCTATGGCTGTCTCCACCCTGAGAAGACACCAGGCCAATTGTGGTATTTCTTCAGTGGTGCCACAAGCTCTTGGATCTCCTAACACTAAAAGCCTTAATCTGGGGGGAAAAAAAGAGAGGGAAGAGGAACACATTCCTTCCTCTTCCAAGCGTGGTCACTGAGGAAGCAGGGACTCTGGTTGAGGATGCTGCATTACCCTTGTGTGATCCAGGAAGCATTGGTGGCATCAAGTGGCACTCATTCATCATGTGCCTCTTCCATATTGGAAAGTTCAGGTGTGACAAAGGGGATGAGAAAAAGCCAGCCTGTCTGAGCTTCAGCTGATGCCTTGGCTGCTGAAGAAACCAAATCCTGTATGACTTACCCACAGGCCATGTACTGGAGCTGAGCATTAACTGCTGGCCATGACCCTTCCCAGCTATTCTCTGCTATTTAAAGATTTTGTTATAAATGGGTGTGCTGTTCAGCTAAGGGAGAGCTTAAAATAAAGAAGTCCCTGGTGATCCTTTAGCCACAGAGATGCTGAGAACCTCAGTTTTGGTGGCATCCAAAAGCTTGTCTCACTGCCACCTCCAGTGACCCTCAGCCAGTGACCAGAGCTCAGGGAGATGCAAAGTATTCCCACTACTCCCATTCTAGGGATAGAACTCTCACTTCTCCCTTGTCTTGCAGCGCATAGCTGCACTGTTTTTCCCTGTCTAGGTCTTTACATTCCTAGTGGTTTTGAATTTCACTACAATGCAAAAAGGCCCCTGCTCTTGTTTCTAGAGATCACTCTGGTTCTGTCCTCTTCCAGCCACTCCTTCATTTTAAAGGGGTGGAGGAGAGGAGGTTTTTCCACTGTCGTTACAACCTGCATCTTCCCCTCGCTCCCTGAGGACAATATTAAATACCAATATTGGCTCATGAGCCTCCTGCCCCTGTACACAATGTTCAGTCCGTTCCTTTGACCTGGACTCCTAAGCCATGGCTTACAGAGCATACACAGAAAACCTACTTTCCTCATCCTTTTTTCCCAGTAAAACCTACTTTCCTCATCCTTTTTTCCCAGTGGCTATACAAGCACAGCTTGGTGTGATCCACCCGCTCATACCCACTTTATTTTTTTGTACTTCCTAAACTGGTAATGATGCCTAAGGATCAGTTTGTTTTGCATTATCTGCTTTATATAAGTGTGTTGGCAATTCTTAAACTTTTATCTGGAGCATCCACTTGCTGGAATATTTCCCATTGGAACAGTTCTCTGTGTAAGTTCACAAATACCAGAGATAAATGGGATGGGGGAATAAGCAAGAAAAACTTGTTTATGCGGCTATTGAGATCTGTGCCAGGTTAGGGAACACAGAATAGGACAAAACGTTTTCAATTCCATTTTAGTCCATACCAGGATCACACTATCCTGTTTAATAGCCACGCAACAATCTGGAGGATAGGACCCCAGGGTCAAATGACATTGTGGAGCAGCCCTGGGCAGCAAGGCCAGGCTGGGCTCAGATTCCTGAGCTCTCTGTGCCTTGCAGGGCAGAGGCAAGGGCAGAGCACAGGGTTGAGGGAGTGCCAGCCCTTGCCATGTTCAGCCTTGGGGAGAAGGCACCAAACCTGGCACAGCTCTGCAGCCTTTGCCTCCTGGCCACTGAACGTCAGGTGCCTGGAGGGCTGCAAGGGTCTCGACAGGAGGTGCCTGTGCTGGCACATCCAGCACACCCAGCCCTTCTGGGAACCACAGAGGGGCGAGGAAACGCAAGCTGCTGCAGGCAGTCCGGCAGCACAGGGCAGGGCAAAGCCCTGGGGCACAGGCAGAGAGCCGCCCACCCACGGGCACTCCCGGGATCCCGGCCGTGCCTTCCGAGGAAACGGCCATTCCCACCGCTCTCGTCCTGCCCACATGTTTCTCAGTGAACTCAGGTCTTGCCTCTGGGCACTCAGTGCTATTTAATTTATCCAAAGGGATAAATCCTCCTCTCCTACTTTCCAGGCTGGCCTGCCGCAAGTGCCTCAAACCCGCACACCACACATCGGGGCTTGGCTATAGCATCCCGTGCTACATCATCCTAATCCCCTCTCATTCCCTTCCTTCCTAAGGTGCCAAGCCTGAACCAAATACAAATTCAGGGAAGAGCCGCGGCCAGTTCTCACTGCTGTCCTTTCTCCTTAATCCCCTCTAGCCCTCTCCTGGCTTTGCCTGGCGCTCCATCGCATCCCCCCAGAGGTGCCGGGTGCTGCGGGTCACGCCCGAGGCTTCCCGAGGCTGAGGGGCCGGCTGGAGCCGGGAGGGAAGAGCCTCGCTTGCCGCCTGCCGTCAGAAATCTGAACTGAAGAGGAGGGTTGCCGTGATCCCAACACCTCGGCCAGCAAGCCCAGGCCGGGGCTCACCCCGGACCCCTCGTCTCTCGCTGCCATCGCCCCGCTCCCACACGAGCCTGCCCAGCCACATCTTCAAGGCACCACGACAGCGCTCTGACCTCCAGCTGTGCACCACCAGGTGCCTGAACAGAGAAACTTCATTACAAACCTCCATCTGCCCTCTACACCTTCCCACGGCCTACATGAAGGGAAAAAACCCGTGCATTTTTACCTACAAAAAACAATAACCTGTGTTTATGGTTTGACTCTAAGCCATAATTCAGTGTGAAAGCTCAGCAAGTAAGTAAACAAATTGCTTATGCTTTTAAGTCACCTGCAAGGCTTCAGGCCCCATTTTCAGGAGAAGCTTTCCTCCTGCAAGGTGCAAGCCTCTGTTCAGGAGTAGAAAGTTTCACCATGAGGAGCTGTCACACCCACACATGACATTACAAGGAAGAGAGCAAGCCACACGGGTACCAATGACTGTAGCTATAAGTTATTTATTCTGCAAAATAGAGGTATCTTCTATGGAGTTGAACACTGGAATCACAGCATTTTGAATTGAGTTGTGGAAACATTATGACAGCACACACACGCACACACACGCAGGCACACACGTGTACACCGACACACGCGCACACACGCAGCCTTCGCACGGGCCCGGCTCCTGCACGATCCACAAGAAGCCCCCTCTGCACCTTTATTTGCAAAAACCTGCAGTGAGAGCTGCATTCAAGACCCCTTCCCCTATTCAAAGGGCTTCCCAGGGCTGGGCAGGGTCAGGAGCATGGCACAGGCAACGTGTGTAGTGCACCAGACCCCCTGTTCAGTGTGCAGCACATCCTGCATAGGAGTTAGCTCTGGGCAGAACGCAGCCCTCAGCGGAACACTCTACTCTTGCTCAGTCTTTGCTCACAGAGGAGCACAAGGTGTCTGCAGGAGGCAGATACAAGTTAGGACACAGTCAGTGCTCCCTGCTCGCCATGGTCCATGTTCCAAAGCCGGTAAAACTCTGCAAAATCCACGTAGGGCTCCACACGGCCATCCTCATCCGGCTGGAGCGAGTGGGTGGGTCGGGAGCGGAAGAGACCTCCGTCTGAACTCGAGCTGCTGCTCTGCGTGTGAGTGTTGGTCGACTGCAGCGTCACAGTTGGGCTTTGGCTAAGGAGGAAAAGGAGAGAACATAAACATCTTTATTCTACTCCACCTAATGCACTGGACAAGAAAAGCATCGGAACAAGCACCAGCTTCTTCACAGATCAAGCTATCTTAGCAGACCGCTAAAAAGTTGCTTGCTCTGTGAGAGCACGCAAAGTGCTGAGAACTGATTGTCAGAATTGACAAACATCAAAGGTATCTGATTCACATTAACTGGAAGGCCTTAAGTACAACCAGGCATCTGAGGAACAGAGAGGAAGCAGAGAAAACCAGGCATGCACTCTGTTGGCCTCCCCATACCCAGAACAGTATGAGCTTTACGGGAATAGTCTGGCAGTGAGGAAAGCTGTTCTTGCATGACCTGTGCTGCAGCCAAAGCAGCTCTAGTGCGTCAGCCTCATTGTTTCTGGAGCTACAGAGCACAATACCCACAGCGCTTCTTCACTGTGCAGTGTGTGCACACCATGCTGTGCCACGGGCTCAACCTAAACCACAGCCACTAACAGACCCTGCAGAGTGGATCCAAAGAGGACCCAGTTCTAACTTTTATCCACTTTTTTTTTTCCTGGGTTGTGCCTGTAAGCAAATCAACTTCAGTAGCAGCTTCTCCAAGAGCCTTA
This sequence comes from Sialia sialis, assembly GCA_009812075.1. NCBI lineage: Eukaryota > Metazoa > Chordata > Aves > Passeriformes > Turdidae > Sialia > Sialia sialis. Next base: position 26,559,671 of record VRYO01001878.1, read on the forward strand.
CAGGTGACCTGCATAATCCCTCTTCCTTGCTGAAGGGCACCCACGCTGCCTCTGTGCACAGCACGCAACACACTTGGCAAACAAGATCCAAAGAGAGGGGCTGCTCGCTGCCAGAATGCCCTCCACAAACAGCAGCAGATGCTGCTCCTAAGGTACACTGCCAGAGCTGGCTTCAGAGCTGTTGCTTCACTCATTCCCACTCCTCACACAATTGCTTTCCAGCTAACACATGATGCTGGCTGTCAATACTGTAGTGGGGGGAAACACACTCCAGATAAGGGACTGACTGACAGGTAAGTGACAGCAGTCTCTGCTTTTCAGCCACTTGATACAGCGTGAGGTGCAGGGGAAACTGGGTAGCAAGAGAGCAGGACTTTACTTAGTGAGGGTGGGGGTGGCTTCATCCAGAGTAGAGCTGCTGTGGGCACCATTGACCATCTGGCCTTGAGAAGGCATGACAAGAGACAGCGTGACACTTGTCTTGCTTGTGCTTTGGGAGCTGGAATATGGCACAGAGACTGGGTAAACACGGCCTCCTGAGAAGGGAGAAAACACAAGTTATAAAATGCAGTTCAGACATGAGCAACTGGGGGTGCAGCACAGCAGCAAATAACCCCAAGAATTTGTATCAAAATGCTTTTGATGCTGTACTGCATCCCATCAAATTGTCACATATGTGACATCTCACAAGCCAATAATCTTGTCTAATAATAAAATTCATTCTATTCCAACTACCTCCTTTCCCAATGTGAGGTGAGTGCTGGATCAATCAAGAGATCTTATCTTCCTCCCCCCATTTTATTTCATTCTCTCCCCAACACACCTTGTGTTGGTGTCAGTGTGGGCTGGCTCATCTCACCCAGGGGGTACCCAAAATTCCTCACAAGCAGTGTCATGTCTTCGTGACGGGGACAGAACTTGGATCGCTCCCCACCACTGGCAAAAGTGTCACAGTGAATGCGCTTAACCCGGTCCACCACTGCTTGTGCCACAGCATCCAGTGATGTCTGCTTGGCAAACTCTGTGGCTATCATGGCTGCAATTTCCTGAGCAGAGAAGGGGAAAAAAAAAAAATCACCAGAGGGAAGATTTCTAGATTTTGGAGGAAACCTCTTCCTGCCATATGATCTAAGAGTTTTTATGGCAACTCATCTGACTGTGGTGCTTACCTGGTGATAATGTGCCTTTGTGCCTTGAGTCATCCCACTCCCTTTAATGGACTACTCCTAAGGGACAGACTGCCTAGAAGAACTGGCTTGGCAAAGCAGCTCCCGTATTATTAATTTGGAATGGGGTGGCACAGGCATTCAGCCTGGCCAGCACTGACAGCACAGATGAGGAGGACAGCCTATACGAGAGCAGTTGACACCGCTGGAGTGAGTCAACAGCCATGAGAATGTCTCCCTTGTGAGCAGGCTCACCTGGTTGGCCTGCCCTGGACCATGAGCTGCCTCCAGAGCTTTGTAGAGCCCTTCCGACATGAGCACCAAGAAGCCCGTCACCCCATCCAGCGAGTGCCCACCGTGGATTTCAGGCTCTGCTATGATGGGCTTAGATTTGGCAGCACTGGAAAGAGACAGCAATTTAGCATTTAATGGTGACATAGTAGGTGAGGATTGAATGATCAGGAAGGAGGGCATGAAATCCCACAGATGAGATTTTCTGACCTGAGCAGCTCAATATCAGTATAGCCGTATTTGACTTTGTAATCTCCAATGCGCCGAGTGCTTTCCTGCCCACGAATAGTTCCCACTTGTTTTATTTTCCCTGCATCCAACCCTGCCAGATTGAAAACCAAAAATGCTTCATTAACTTTGTGAAACTTGCAGAACTTACTCTGAGAAAAGAAATATCCAAAATCAAATAGAACTGTAAGACAAAATGCAACACGGAAGAATCACTGGGAGCTAAACAGGGAGAAAAGGAATAGCTGTGTTCCAAGAGACACTTTTTCATGAGTGATTAGAGAGAAGGAGGGAGGGAGACACAGCCCAACAGGCATACTCTGCATGCAACAGCTGGCCCTGAGACAAAGCCCACATCCTGGTCCAAAGCCACCAGCACTGCTGGCCTGGCTGCACAGGCAGCCGAAAAGGCAGGGGAACATCTGCGCCTGTCAGCTCTGGATAGTGTGATGGCAGGAGAAGGCAGCAACAAGGAAAACACATGTGAAGGATTCTGCTTTTTCATCCAGCTGTAACTGACCCCTGCTCCTAAGCTCCACAAGGCAATTTCACTAATATATGAGACTGCAGACAGACGCTGTGGAGTCTTCCTCACTGGAGATATTTAAGAACCTGTACAACATACTCGGGGATGACCCTCCTTGAGCAGGAGCTTGGACCAGGTGTGGTCCCTTCCAACCTTACCCATGCTGTGAATATGAGAAAAGGAGAACTATCTACAAGAGGCACTGAATTTGCTCAAGTGCTCAAATTGATGTGGGCTACTCCTAAAATAAGAACAATGATCAAACAAGCATTTATTTAAATAAACTTACAGTGATATAGCTCTGGCAGGAGCTAGGAAGTAATCCCACCTTGAAGAAGGTTCTAACAGGGACCATCTGAGGGCTGCTACTATTTGAGGCAAGACTTGGAGCAGATGATCCATTTACCTGGTCTGTTCTGGCAGCCCCCCTTTCCTCATTATACCTAGAGCTATCAGCCAAAAAACAGAGATTTTACCTATGGATGACTATCCTCAGTACAACATGAAGGCAGGGGTCCAGCTGAAATTCCCCCTTTGAGTCAAACGAAGCCTTGCTGTACAGATGGCTCCACACCTACCCCAGCAGTAAGACACAAGTCCTCCATCTGCTGCAGACCACAGCTGACTCATCAACATGGCCTGGCTCACTTGCCAGCTCCTGGCAGGGAGGTACATGCCATCGATAGACACAAACACAGGGAGGCTCACAGGACACCAAGAGAAGTCATGTCTAAATCACAGCAACTGTCCCAGGCACTGAACAAGCTGTGATGTGCCAGCTGAAGAACCACAAAAGCACAAGATCTCTCCCATCCTTCTCTCAAGACAGGGGTGGCACAGGCATGACAAATCTGATCATCAGTACCTCTTATCACTGTGCTTCAACCTAACCCAAAAACAACCTCTCTTGGGCCCCCAAAACAGCTTGTGCACACTGTGTTACTCCACAGAATCTTCCTTCTACTGGGACTGTAGGCAGGAGCACCAGTGCTGCACCAAGTTAAGGCTGGTACATCTAACAGATCCCTGTTCTCCTATAGACTGCAGCTAAATTCTGCATTTTTGGTAGTAAAAACACACTCAAAAAGTCTCTTTCCCTGGATTCTTGTATTTTGTGTTCTGTTTCACAGCACATATCCCTAGTGCAGGCGTAGGAGTAAAAGTGGGAATGAAAGAGAAACAGATTAAAAACAAGACCCAGTAGCAGAAATTACCACATCAACAGCCTCACCCGGTAAAAATGTATCTGCCAGGTGAATCTAATGAAGAATGCCACCTTAGATCTACCTAAATAAAAGTACAGGACCCAAGTATCTCAATAAGAAGTATTTGGTACTGGCAATCACACAAGTGGTGTGGGTTAGCTCTAGACCAAGAAAGCAAACATGTCAAATGCTGTAAAGGAAAAGGGAAATTGCCTAAAGCAAAATGTCAGCATTAAGAGTTCAGTAGTTACTGATGTGAGAGGAGTAAATGCCAGTGCTTGGCCTGGCTCCGTCTGAAGTGAAGCTGCTTTTTTTTCAGCAGCAGCTTGTACAACGGCAAATTGAAATGTACCATCCTGAGGGTGAGGCATCACACAGAACTTAAAGCAGCATAACTGTGGTTTGCCTCCACAAGAGCCATCATACATTATCTGCTTCACTTCTACCCTCTGGCTCTGTCCTTCCATTCCTGCCTTCCTATCGACTACAGCAACAGCTGGAGGGCAAATCAATGCCACTTTGGCAGCTGGACACAAAACTAACACTCAAAACTTGAAACAAAAGCGTCGTTTTCTGCTGGCTCAGTGAGATGAGCTTACTCACCCTGTAGCCCCGCTAGAAAGGCACAAAAAGAAGGCACTGAACTTGTCATCTGAAAACATAGTAAGCTTCTTTTTGTGGTTATTTATTGTTCCTGTGGCTTGACTCATTCTTGGTGCCCCAGATAAACAGTCATGCGATGTTCTCAGCTAAGAACACGAAATCCAAATACTCACCCAGCTGAGAGAAGCGAAAAAGTTCATCTTCATTCTCTGTCGTATGGTCCACGTTGAGCTGAGTCACCTGCAGCCCATCCACCGTGGACTTGCATAGCAGTGCCCGGTTGGTACCTGCAGTGGGAGCAGCGAGATGAGGCACCAGATAGCTCTGCCGTTAACAGGGACAACATAGCCAAAGGGAAAAGGAACAGAGACAGGAATAAAGACAGAAAAGAAGAGAAAGGCTCATGTACTGTCTCATCATCATCTCCAAAAAGCAGCTAGCAGCACAGTGGACCTGCTAGGCAGCTCTCCACCCAAACCTGAGCCACAACCACCCAAGCAAGCTCCCTGTTTCTCAGGGAACCTGCACTACTCTTCTCAGCCCATTTTCCCTCTGTTCTCTGGCCGTATGCACCACATCAGCCAGCATCTGAAGGCATGAAGAGCCAGGCTGATCTCAACTGCTTGTGTAAGTAGCAAGTATACCACTGCTTGGCCACAGACCAAAGAAACTGTCCCTCACATTCAACTGTCTTTTACTTCCTAGAAGCCCTGCCATCCTCAGGAATGCTGAGACTGAGCCACTGACAAAAACCAACTCACCCACATTGGCAATGTAGAGCTTGTTGTTGAGAACAACAGCCACAATAGCCATGGCTCCTCCAGAGATCTCCTGCTCTACAACCTTCAATCTCTCCACAATCTTCTGGTACTGAGGAGGGAGCTGGTGGTGAGGGACACCCTGGAAGCCAAAATGAGAGGGAAGCTTAAACACACAGTCCACAACATAGAAATCACAGCTGGAATAAAAATTCTCTAAGGAGGGGACTCATCTTGACATGTCTTAGCCTTATGTCCTGCCTGTACGAGACATAAAATTTTCTGTTCGATCCTAGTGAATGAGACAGGCTTGATGTGATTCTGGAGAGGACAGTCCAGTTCGTTTGAAGAACAGAGCTCGTATTTGCCCAGATACCATGCAAATTTGAGGCCTTTCGTCTCATCTGCATGCTTTGTCCTGGAAGGGCCACATGTACAGGCTGAACTCTTCTCTGTGATACACTCAGTTCCTCACTCAGATAACCAGCTCTGGGAAATGGACCAAGGCACTTGCTTCACTTCATGCAAGCTTCCAGAACAGAACCACGGAGAAGTAACTTCCACTTACAGCACCCCTTGGGTCATACTCACTAATATGCCCAAACCTCATCCAGCAAGCTGGAAGGTGGCACCTCCAGCAAGCTCTGCTCTTAAGGTTACATTACCTCTGGTAGCTGAGATTGCAGGCTGGCCTTCTCTGCCAAGGCATCATCAATGGACTCCAGGAAACTTCTTTCTACCACATCAAAAGCCTAAAAAAGTCCATAGAGAGAAACTAAGCTCTTATCCAATAGGCATACAGACTTTGGAGCTCTTAAAAGTGGATGTTCACTGTACATACAGACTTTCAAGGACCACTACAGCACATTGAAACACAATTGTTTCAGCACAACAAGTTAACAGCTTGTAAAAACAATCTGCAGCAACTCAAAACCGAAGACAACACCATAAAAATTACATTCACAGCAATGTCAGAGACCTATCTGATCTTGTGTGTTGATCCTGTCACTCAAGAAAGCGCACTCACAAATCCATCTCCCCACACATTAACTTCTCCCCTTCACTCACTGTCATCTCCTTCACAGGATGACTTGTTCCTACACGTCCAGGCTGCAGCTTCCTGGAGAGCTCTCAGCACTGTGCTGACGGAGCCAGGGGACAGATGGGATGAGGCAGGAGTGAAACAAAGCACTACAGATGCTCAGGATGAGCGCAACTGCAACCACCAGATGTTTCCAACCCCCACAGAAAGCAGATGCTGCTCCCCTGATGGCAAAGAGGAGGTGGGTAGTGCAAGAAGCAGGAGCTGCTTACGCTCAAAAGCTTCTTTACCTGCAGCAGAACTCGACGCACGTCAGCATCACTGTGATCTGCATGGAGCTGGCCCAGCAGCAGCTCTGCAGAGAGCCTCTGACCCACGAAGTTGGTGACTCGGTTGCCATCATAACCATTGAAGACACCATAGAGGTAGCAGTTGTTCTCACTCCTGCCAAGAGGGCAGAAGCAAAGAGGTCACAGATCTCTGTAAGACACAGATACGAGTAGCAAGTTCCTGCAGATACCTCTAGCATGCTCAGGCCCCACCCTCTTCTTCCACGTCCTGTGTGACAAACTAAATACCTCTTCTACCTGCCCTTGTGCCAGCAGGAGCTGGTGTCCCAGGTGCAACCCACTCACCTGAATTTTAACCAGTTATCTTCCAAGGGATGACCTTCTGTCCCCTTGCCATCTGCACTGTAGGAACGGTTTGGGGCTGAGCCCACCCCAGAGAGATGGCAGGATGGTAAATCATCTGTCCAACTGGGCTGCTGTTCCTGGCAGACGGAAAGAGATCATGTAAACCCCAAGCAGCGTGAAGATCATGGTCCAGTACAGGTCACCAGTCCAGCCTCACCCTCTTTTCAAACCTTCTCCCTTTGCTAACTAGCAACACAACCAATAACTCTGCATTTCCCTGCTGCAGAACAGCATCACTTACCACATCCCTTCCTTCTGAAGCTGAGCTCTGGCTGCACTTCGGGTCTTGTTAACAAGAAGCCAGATGTGAAATTTGTACACGAGTTTAGCGCTCCATACAACACAGCACTAACTTAGCTATTCTTATGGTGAACCAGATCCTCACACACCCCTGGCACGGGAGTGCAGGGAAAGCTCTGGATTCTCCCAGGACTACTCAAGCAGGACAAGGGACTGGGGCCTGCTGCTGCAGCCAGCAATTACAGAGACATCCCCGGGGCCGCCATCTCCCGCTCGGCCTGCAGAGCCAGCTGCCCCCTCACACAGCGGGGCACCCCGCAGCGCTGGCACAGCCCCCCCAGCCACCTGTCGCCCACCGTGCGCTGCAGAGCGGCCGAGCAGCCCGAAGTGAGCACCGCTGACCGTGCAGGGAGCCCCGCCGCCCGGGACCCCCTGCCCTGAGGCGGCACAGGGGGCGGGAGAGCAGCAACCCACCGCCCCACGGCGGGGACACCTCCCCCTTCCCACACGGCAGCGCGGAGGGCGGGTGAGGAGGAGGCCGGGGACTGCCTCGCACCCACCTGGGGGGTGCGTGTGCACGGAGGGGGGGAAGATGCCACTCACACTCTGCAGCAGACTCCTCCTCTGCGCCGCCATCTTGGAGCGGGAGCGGCCGCCTCCTGCGCCGCCAGGCCCGGCCCGCTCAGCCCCGCCCCGCGTGAGGCGGCGCCGGCACGGCCCGCGGCACGGCCGCCGAGCTGCGCTGCTGGGAGATTCACCTGTACTCACACCTTCCTGCCCGGCCCGGCGGAGCGCCGCCATCCCCACCGCGCACCTGCGGCCTCCGAGTGCCTGAGGAGGAAGCGCCTGCTGGCCGCCAGCGTGTGCGTGTGTGTGTGGAGGAGGAGGAAAGAGCGGCAGGGTTGTGGGATCATATAGTCGTGGGATCATGGCTGAGAGAGACATTTGAGATCGTCCAGTCCACCCAGTACTGCCACTGTAAGCCCAGAGCCACATCACCCAGCGCCAGATGCTGTTTAAATACCCCCAGGGATGGTGACTCCATCACCTCCGTGGGCAGCCTATTCCAATGTCTGACCACAGAGAGGAAACAGTGGGGAAAAAAATGCTAATATCTAATCTGAATCTCCCTGTCTCAGCTTAAGGCCACTTCCTCTAGTTCTCTCACTGCAGGCACAGTAGAAGAGACCAGCCCGACCTCACTGCAGCCTCTTTCCACGTGTCGTAGAGAGCAATGAGCAATCCTTAGCCTCCTCTTTGGACTAAAAAAGCTGTTCCACATAGGATGTGTTTTCTCGATCTTTCACAAGCCTTGTTGCCCTTTGCCGGACCCGCTCCAGCATCTCAGTGTCCTTTTTAAAGTGAGGGTCCCAAAACTGAGCACAGTGTTTGAGGTGCAATTGGTACCGTGAATCCTGGATCCTGTGAAATGGGATCACCCTGGGTGCCAGAGACCCCTGAGGTAGCCTGGTGTTTGTAATAAATCATTTGTTAGAAATGGTTTTCTTAGTAGTGCATCATGCTCCAAGCAACCTGTAGGGAAGACAGCCCAGGTGCCAGCTCTCAGCTGCACCCTGTTCCATAGGCGCCACATCCACGGCATCCATGTGTTTCGGCTTGCAGTCTGTGTCCTGCCCTTTCCCTCTCTCTTTTGCAGGCCATAACAATGATGTAGTTGGACCATGTCCTTAGGGAAGCAGTAGGAAGGTGTCTAGGACAGATGACAAGTAGTTCTCAACCCTCACCGCACTTTGGAGCAGTTTGTGATAGTCTTGAGCCAGGAACAACAGTAAAGTCACTTTGTGTGCCTGCCTTGTGTGAGACAAAATCAGAGATCACAGATTTTGCTCTTGAGATCCTTTCTTGGCAGACATAGGCTCCTTCCATTGAATCAGCTCAGCTGGAGGAGGAGGGAAGACACAAATTCAATCTCACTACTTTTCAATATTATAAATCAGCAGAAGAGCCCTCTGGGAGTGTGAAGGGCATATCTTAATGTGATGATGGCCAGCAAGGGCTTTGGGAAGAGCCCTGGGTGTTTCCCTGTGTGCATTGTGGCTGCAGGGGCTCCAGCATGAGAGACTTGCAGTTTCAGTCATGGGTAGCAGTGCAGTTATGGTGAGGACGGGAGTGTTAAATAGTCTTGACTTCCAGCAGTGGCTTGAAACACTTATAATGACATCTTTGTCATTATAATCATATTCGATTCAGGTGCACTTCAGAAATAATTGCCAGTTAATTAATCTCTTTCTATGGAATGATGGCTTTTGCTGCAGGGTTTTCTGCCAGAGGATTCCAGCTTCCTTTCCTGGAAATCCTTTTCCAATTGTTTTATTTCTTTTTTCAAAATGTAAGAAGGTTACAGGTCCTCCCCCTTCATGCAAGGCTCACAAATATACAGACATTCAACCAGAATTAGGTACACAGGCAGAATTACTTTTTTTAAAGCTTATATTATGCAAAGGTAGAAGAAAATTGTGAATTTAGAGCCCGGGTCTACAAAGAAGTTTCCTCAGCTTTAGGCTTCTGTATAAGCTTGGTCTCAGTGCTGTCATTCAGAGGATTCCTGTGCATAAAGCTGTGACTAGGTAGAAATAATTATAGGAATAGGTCTGAAGTCTTGTATTAGAAGTAGGATGGACAGATTTAGACTGACAAAGATTTGTTTTCTTGCCAGTATCAAAAAAATAATTCCCAGTGCTGCAGAAAAACGCATAGCACAGCATTGTCCGTATCATTAAAAAGCTACAGGCAAGCGTCTTTGCTTTAGAACAGGATGACACTTTTTGAGCATTGCAGCAGCAGCTTATGGTTATTTAATGCCATTGAAGGTTGCAGTCATGCACCTTGATGAGCACAGTCAGGCTCTGTCCTTGCTCAGAGCGACACTGAAATCAGCAAGGCGTTGGGTGTGCCCAGAGACTGTCAGCATGTATTGCATTGCAGGACTGAGAATTCAAGAGTCATTTCTGTCTTCTTCTATCCATAAGTGAGTCCTTTTGAGACTAACAAGAGCAGAGTCTGTGTGAGAGTGCGATAAGGCAGAATGTGAAGGCAATGTGAGAGCAAAACAACTTTGCTAAAGATACAAGATAGAAAATCTGCCACTTTCCTTGTTTGTACAATGGCTTGTCACCTTTTGCAGTTAAAAATGTGCCCTGTTCCTCATTTAAATATCTGGCTTCAGCTCGTAGTTGCTAATCTTTGTCATTTGGGTTATCCTTTTTCTGCCAGTTTGCACTGGAATGCAGACCTGGTGCAAAGCATTTTTTTCTTAGTGAAAATTCTTGTGCTAGATTCTGCCTAGATACTCCTGTGGTTCTGTCACTGAGCTTCTGCCCTAACCTTGAGTGAGTCAATTAACTACTTGACCTGGAAAGAAAAGTGAATAGTAGGATTTAGCAAATGAGGCCATTTGCAGCATTAAATGCATGTTTGTCCAGCATTTCACAATGCTCCAAAGGGAAGGCTACAGAAGCTGATGAGCTGCTCCATTAATGTCTGCTCACTGAAAGCTTTATGCAGCACTTGGATGATGAAATAGTGGACTGAGTTTCTGTTGGTTGTATTGATTAAACTTATTTTAACCTCTATTTATGCTTCTTACTGTCTGCAAATCCTCTCAGAAATTGCCATGCTGTATTCCCATGCAGCCAAGATCTCCCCCGGAATGCAGGACATTGGTCACTGAACCTCACCATCCATGCACAAGTAAATGAATTATATGACTCAGTGGGTACCAGATATACAGCTCCCCCTCTCACGTTAAATTCCCACATTTCTCATTCCTCCCTCTCTCTCTTTTTGCAATTGCTTTCCCATTTTCTCCGTCCCCAGTGCTAGGGATTACATACACAGTATTCCTGGTGCCAAGCTGTACTGCTGCTTTCCTGTTTTTATGGAAGCTTTCTCTGCAGGAAAGGAAGAAGCATGGTCACTACTCGGCTGCTGGATGAAAAGATGAACAGCATGACTGAGCAACATGCCATGGGCAGCAGCGAGCTTGGGGCAGCCCCTGCCCAGTGCTCTTGTAGATGCCCAGAAACCAGGAAGCATTTACAGGATTGCCAGCAGAAGCCATCACATTATTTAGTTTCTATTGATTATGTGTGAGATTTAGGGAGATTCCTTTTCTGTTTTGATGCTAACAGAGGCTGGGGCTGGAAAGGAAAGCCATGATTTTTGGCAAAGCTTGCAGGAGGATGGAAAAAAGGAGGGATGTCTCTGATAGGATCAGCTTGCCATAGTTGCTCTGCTCCTACTGCAGACAGAAAGGGATGGTGAGGGGTGGCAGCTCCACCCCGAGGTCACCTCATCTCCCTTTATCAACTTTAGCCTGATGCTTCCCACGGGTACAGGTGCCCTAGTGTTCCTCACTTCTTTGCAGCGAAATAAGATGGGGCAATAAAAAGAACAAGTGCTAAGGAAGGAAAGCTGGAAACAAGATTCCTTCCCCCAGCACCCTCTGAGAGTTGGAGAGCCAATGTGGAGAGCTACTGCCAGAGAAAGGGGGAGTGATGAGAGTGTGCTGATCCCCCCAAGAGAGAGTCAAATACCTCTGCAAAACAGAGTTTGTACAGTTTCAGGCCAGGTGGATTTTTGAGGGAGGGAAATGGGTTGTTTCGTGTAATTTTATTGAACTCCTTGATAAACTAAATAGAGTTTCATCTCCTTTAGTCCTGGGATTATGTGAACTTTTTTAAAAAAAGAAAACAACTTTATAACACAATTGTTTCTAGATGTCATGGCTGCAGGGAGAAGCTTAGAAACATGACTCATAAGCATGTGAAATACCAGAGAGCAAAACTAAAGAGATTTCAAATGATTGGAAAACACAAACAAACTAGTAATGTTGGAGTCCTACTCATCTGAAATGCTTGCTTTTGGCAACATCTTGTCTCACCAGTTCTTAACTCCACCTGTTGCCAACACAGACATTTGCCTTTCTGTGGGCTTGGTATCCACAAAACATCCACCCCAAAAGCTGTGACTGTAGGAAGGGTCTTTGTCCAAACAAAAATTAATCATCAAACAGATGGGTTGGTCCACCAACATTTTGCATAAAATCTCATGTGCTAGTGCTGCAGTGTGTGCTCAGTAGTGGTCCCAAGAGGGGAGTTTGGAGGACTGGCTAGAACCTGTTAACCATCACGGCCCTCTGTTTGATGTCCTCAAACCCCACAAAGGTTGGGAAATGTGATACTCAGGTACTCGGGTGACAGACTCATTAAAAGGGCATGAGAAGGAAGCTTTAGCTAAGCATCAGCACAGGATGGGAATTTGAATTTAATTTTTCTTGCAAAGCCTGTTGAAACAAGATCCTTTTTTGTGGTGGGCTACCAATCACTGACACTCACTGTGGGCAGTGGCCCTGAGAGCTCGTTTCCCAGGATTTGCTTATGTTTTGAAAACCTGCAGTACACCAGACACCCGAGCAATGGTCACACAGATGAATAGAGATAAAGACACATCAAAGGACTAAACAGGTCTGCTTCCCTGGGTGTGGAAATACAGGTGTTTATTTTCATATGGATTTGTATTCTATGTTCCGGTAAGTCGCCCCATCCGCACCTCCTATTGCCACATCTTTTTCACTTCGAAAGTTCACTTCTGACATTGAATGTCAGGTTCCTCAAGTTTTCCTACTGATTAGGTGAGAGACACTAGATGGTGTGTGTGATTTGAAACTCAGGCCAAATAAAACAAAGCTTCCACTGAAACATCTCAAAAGGGGCAGTTCTTTAGGTTTCTTTCCTCCATCCAAGCTACAGATTGTCATTAAACTTGCCAGCTTGGCCATAGCCAAGAGCTCTTGTAGCAAACCAAGCTAAAAAGCCATCCCTCCCCAAAGAAGAAAATCCAGACCATTTTTATTCCATATAGTATAGTTATTTTGAACGTCATAACTTTATTGAGACACCAGTAGTTACCACCTTCACTTTGTTAACCACAAATATATAGGACATTGTAAACACAGGTGCCGAGGTGGCGGGGTTCGCTGTAGTTGAATTTTGGAACGGATGGGGACAGGGGAAGGGGGAGGAGGGGTGAAGGGACACTCGGGCTGAGACAAGACCACTCAGAGGATCCTGTATGCGGCAGGCCATCCATGAGTCATCATATATACGTATATATGTATAGCTTTATATTATACATCTTTTTAAATATATATATATAATATATATACTATACACAGGCAGTAATGTGGCAGGGGAAGAGGCAGGGCAGCCCAGGTGGTGTTACAAATGCCACACAGGCAGCAGGGAGTTGTCTGGATGGATGGTTTGAACTTGCTGCATGAGGTGGCCTCACTGGGTTCCTTACCTTGTACCTGCTCTGGGGATGGGAGCTGAGACTCCTGTGGGAATCACCCTGCAATGCTGCCTTCCTGGGTCCTCCCAAGTGCTTGCAAGGGTACAGGGACAAAGATACCTCCTCCCCTGTGGGAACTGCCAGGATTAACGCAGAGAGGAAGGGCGTGTGATGAGGTGATGAACAGGGTGGTGGGGATATGGGTGGTCCAGGGATGAGGACACAGCAGGAGGCTGAATCCACAGACTGAACTGGGGCAAGGTTTCATAATCTCTTTGCCCTTCACAGCATCTCCTTCCACAGAATAGTCTCTTACTTGGGGGCTTCGTAAGATAAGACATCAAGGGGCCATTGCTCCCAACAGGGGATGTGTAATCAATCCTCTGTAATCGAAACAAATGGGAAGAAAGCTGCCTTATCATTTTGCTGATACAGCCTTCCCTCTGATCTCCTAATCTCTTGAGTGGGGCTGATCTCACCCATGCTTAGAATGCAAAAGGCAGATGTTCCAGTCAGCTGCTCAGGTCTCGACTATGATCACCAGAAATAGGCAGCACCTTATCAGAAGCGCCTAAGATAAGATAACCAGCCCTTTGCATAGGTCTGTATATCTCATCAGCTACAGAACCAGCCAAATGCCACTGGAAATTTCATTCTGCATTTTGAAGGGCTACATGTGAATAAGCAGAGTCTCACTCGCAGCTCGGTCACCACCAACCCTCCACTGCAAAGGCTGAAAGCACATGAACCCAAGCAGAGTATGTCTTCTCCCATGAGCAAAAGCAACAAGTTGCCCAAATATCTACTGTTGTAGCGTCCCCTGTCACATCAAAGCTTTACTTATGACACAAAGCAAGATCAACAGAGAGATGGGAAGTAACCCAACATGAAGTCACCTGGCTCCTGTCTCACTTTAGTGCTGGTTCTGAGGGGGAGGCTCATTCCTGCCTCAAGCCCACCTGAGCCCATCAGCTGGTTACATGAGGGAAGCAAGCCCAAGAGGATAAAGAAAAGCTTGCTCATTAGTCAGCCCCAAATGCTGTTTAGCCACCTACATAACTCTGATGGGAGAAGGGGCATGCAAGATGCTCGTGCACCACAGCCCAGAACAGTCCCAGGCAGAACCCCACATACCGCCTGTACCTCTCCTTATATGCTAGTCACTCACCAAAGAGGGACCTCAAAAGGTACAAAACATTTTTGGGCTGAGGGATATTTACTTACAGCCTCCACCTCCTCTCTGTTCCCTCCCCACACCCCAAAGGAAAGCATGAAAGATGACACAGATGAGTCTGGGTGAGTACAACTAATTTCTTTCCTCCTCCACCTCATCACTCAATTGTTGTTCTCCCCTGGTAGGAGACAGACAGGAGGGTGCTCCCCCCACATCCAGTCACAACAAACCTCTCTCAATAAAGTAAACTCATCCCGAGCCTAAATATTAGGCTGAACCCACAGAAAATGAAACTTGAGGGGCATCCTTCCAAAAAGCACCCCTCCTATTTACAGTATTGCATTCACTCATAGCCACAGAGCAAGGGATGTGCCTGTGCCCAGTTATTCCGGCTGTGAGCTTGGGGCTATCTGTTCCCCTGCCCCAGTCCCACTCACCAATGGCAGGGCAAGCCTGGGGAGGACAAGCCATGGGGACAGCCACCAGGAGCACAAGTGTGCTGGTAGGAACTGGGAGAAACAGTGCCTGTATACAGCGGAGAACACCGCTCCACTTCCCTCTGGGGGCCTGCTGCTCTACAGTTTCTATCCCTTCCCTATTTTGTGGGGCACTGGGAGGAGGGAAGGACTGGGAAACTTGGTGTCCTCCTGATGAGATTTTCACATAGCCACAGGCCAGACCTGTGTCCCACTCCCCACTCCTAAGGGGGCTAGGAGGAATAGGCTGGATGTGCAGGGCAGGCACTAACAGATTTTGGATCTGCTCCTGATCTCTGCTACTGGGACCAGCGTTGCATCAAGCAGGGTGGCTGCCAAGGGGGATGGAGCTCCTCACTGCTGCAAGGTAAAGCCTGCTTCTTGTGCTCTCAGAGATGTTTGTGCCTGGGAGAATTGTCTAGGTAGCTATTGCTGAATTATTTCCATTTAGAGGAAACCTGGAAATCTGTCTTCACACACAGACCTAACTTGGAACTGAGAGTAGGCTTCCACAGTTGTCTTTACTTGGAGCAAAATCATGAGGAGTGTGGAATGATACCCAAATGAGCTCTATCTAAGAGTCACTGCTGCCACCTAGGCGAGGCTTTAAAGTTAGCCAGGATCTGAGATGCTGCAGAAGAGCACTAAGGTATGGTCTATGGCAAGAACAGAAAGACTAGTTTTCAGACAACTCAATCTGGCCCCAACCAATTCTCTGCAGACCAAGACCTCTTCCCTATCTGAGTGGGAGGCAAAGTGCAGCCATACAGGATAGCACCCTTGGCAGCTTGGCTGAATCCCAGTGCAAGAGCCAGACACAGCAGCAGTATTTCTTTCTAAGTGGGCTCCTGCTCCATTCCTGTGTGCTGCAGAGATGGTGTCAGCAAGAGGCTTTGCACTATTGCAAAGGAACAGAGGAAGGTTCAGCAGGACCTGTCTCTCTTCTCCTCCTGCCCTGGGTGAAATGACAAAGCTCCCCTCTCCCCTTTCAACCAGCCCAGCTGGGGTTGAAAGCTCTCAGGGCTCCTTAGGAGCCCATCCTCTCCATCCTTCCTCCTACAGGCACTGTATCTGGGCCCAGAGACTGGGCATGGCTCCCTTCCTGTCTCAACAAACACCAGTCTGGAAAGAACAGTGACTAGCAGGATGTACAGGCGAGGGGAATCACCTCCACCTCAGTCCAAAGGGACTGAGGAAGGAGTGAATCTCAGAGCACTACCGCTCTGCTCTGCTCAGTCTCTTGCTGTAACCTACAGACTAGTGATTTCTGATTGTACCTGCAAATCTTCCTTTCTCCCTTCCCATTTTCTCTCCTTGTGCTTCCCCCCTCCCCAATACCACTTCTCCCAAACCCTCTAAAAATAAAGCACCTCTCCCTCACAAGCATGTGGCAGGCAAAAGCCCCCCTGTCTTTACGTGGAGGACGATGTTCTTTCTGTCCTCCAGGCGCCTCCTCACTCTTGAATGCTGACTCCAATACCATTCTCTTCCTTGAGCCAGACCAATTTGGATGCTCCCACATCTACTCCAACCTTTAGTGATACCATCTCTTCTAGGAAAGTCCCCGGTCCCTCTCATTTCTTCTGTTCTGCCTCCAGCACCCTTTCCCCTACCGGTGCCATAGCTCCTCTCCTGACCACAAGACAGACTCTGCCCTCTGTAACAAGGCAGGAGGGAGAAGAGGAAAGTGGGAACCTTCCCATCAAAATGTAGATTTTTTTGAAAAATTTGATTCTGGCAGGTAGCTTGGTGGAGAGGAGAAGGAATAGGTGATGGGGAAACCTTTTTTCCTTTTTTTTTTTTTGCCTTTTTTAAAAAC
>VRYO01001878.1:26577205-26633806 GCA_009812075.1 Sialia sialis
GGGAAGAGATGGGAAGCAGAGAGGGGAGGGAAGAGGAAAAAGAGGAGGAACGTACCGAAAAAGAGAAACAAACAAAAGTGGGGTTAGTAGTGGTTATGGATTAGTGTGCAAGGCCCGCCTGGCAGATCGCCGGTGAAACGCCCCATGAGCATGGAAGGCCACACTCTCCCACAGAAAGCATGAGCCCAAAAGAAGAGAGGAGGACTGGGCAGGGATGGCTGCAGGACCAGCTGGCTGTGTGCAGCCTGCCAAGGCTCCCTGCTTTCTCTGGGATGGTCAGGACACCTCCTGTCTCCCGGTGGGGTTTCACCAACATTGCACGGGTCACAGACGCTCAGCTGGCACGTGGTTATCCCAGACAGCTCCTCCTGGCTGTGAGAAGGCAACACCAGAGGGCTCAGCTGCTGGGCTGTGTGTACAAGGCCATTTCACTTGTAAAGGCCACTAAGGAGAGCAGGATTTGACACCAAGTACTGAGGTAGAGGTCACCTCCTGCAACACCTTCACCAATTGCCCCCTGCTACACTTTCATCCACAAAGTGTAGCACAGACCTTGGGAAGGAACAGGAGGAAGCAAGGCAGCTGCTTCCCAGACCAGGGAACAGTTAGCAGCAAACTGCTGCCTCCTGCCTTAGGCACTGCAGGCAGGGCAGCTTTTGGTGGACTGGGGAAGCCTGGGCACAGGGTTCAGCACGCATGGCTCATTGTCCCAGAGCATCCCTGAGAGAGGCAAGCAGTCTAGCAGGTGATGGGGGAGAGGTTTTTGGGGAACGAGGTCTGGGAAGAAATGGAAGAGATAAAATCGTGGGGGCAGAGGGCATCTCCTGGCTGAAGTATTAGGTCTGAGCAGTCATCAAAAAAAGGCACAGTGGTGTTACACAGCATTAGTTAAGGTATGGGTGAGGGAGAGAAGGGAGCATAAGAGGAGAAGAAATTGCCAGTTCCAACTCCCCAGAGGGAGATTCTCCTGTTGAATGGACAATCCCACTCCAATTCAATGGCCCATGTTTTCCCATCCCATGCCCTGCAGTGACTACACACTCATAGTCAGGGCATTGGAACCAGCTCTGCTCAGTGACCTCCTCCAGCTGCATCCCTCCACCCCTTCCCCCAAATTCTCCCATCAGCAAGGGGCACTAAGGCAGCAAGGATGGGGAGTTAGGGAACAGGGTATTGTATTCCTCCTGAAAATTAATGTCGCTGAGTCTCCGGAAAGCCAGAAATGCGAGGAAGCCCTGTGAGGAGAGAGAGGGGGCGTGGGAAGGAAAATCAGTAAGGTAGAGCAAACCAGAGAGTTTGACTGAAATAAAAACAAACCCCAAGGAGGGTGGGAAGAGGGAGAGGACGCCTGTTTGGCCACTTGCCAGCCTGTGCATGGGAGAGGATTACTGCAGGTGATGGCACCTCCAAAAGTCTCCTGAGGGATCTCTTGCAAAAATCCTTGCTCCTTGTCTCACTTTCTGCTGTCAGCACTTGAGTGCAAGACACAGCTCATGAAGGGAACACACGAGGCTGTCCCTCAATCCTGTCCAGTGTCACCATGGCGAGCACAGCCCTTTGCAGCCCCCCTACCTCTCTGACAGCTCCGTGGTCTTATGACACCTTTCCTATCTTGCCCCTTCCCAACATCAGGGCCTGCAGGAAGAGGAGAAGATAAAGCCACAAGGGCTTATGCATGGAGACAAGGTTAAAATGCTTTCCTGCTTGGCACTAGCCTGTCACTTCAGAAAAAAATCACTTGTGCTCGGTGCTCTCAGAGGCAAGAGGAAGTTATCAGAGATATTTATATTGCACCCAACATTTTTTCCAGGAAATTAGCAATAAAGAACTGCTGGAGAAAGAGCAGTCTTAAGACAGCACCATCACCTCCCTAAAAGGTGACCCAGTGAGGTGACACTCCAGTGGTGGGTGCAGAATCCAGAAGAACAATGATGACATCTTGCATGATGGGAACAAAGGTGGGAGGGAGATGCGTGCAACCCCTGGCCTGCAGCTCTGTTTAGTGTCTGTAAGGTGAAAATGCTGTTGAAGTCCTTTGACACACAGAGAAAACATTAACAGGTTGTCCAGAGAGGTGGTGGATGTCCCATCCCTGGAAACATTCAAAGTCAGACTGAACTGGGCTCTGAGCCACTTGATCTAGCTGAACAGGTCCCTGCTCTTTGCAGGATTAGATGGTCTTTAAAAGTCCCTTCCAACCCAAATTATTGTATGATTCTATGACAGTGGTGGTTGGAGAGCTGGCTTCTCCAAGGTCATATTAAAGGTCTGTCGAGAACCTCCTTACTAGGATATGGGACTCTCTTTCCCATTGTGCTTATTAGTGCTCTAAAATCTTCTTCCACGTAAGTTTGAGTCCCCATTTGCCAAGTTCACTTCCCAACTCCTCCCCTGCTTTTCCTCCTCAGAAGCCATGTGAACTGAGATCCCAGAGAGAACCACTCTCAGCCAGTCACCTTTCATTCCCCACAAGATAATATGGAACAGAGGACATTTGATCCAATATCATGGCTACTGTACTCACCCAGGTAAAGATGGAGAAGAATGAGAACGTGATGGCTGCTCGGGCTGCATCCCCTCCCTCATTCAGTGGGTTGTCCTCTGGTTTCGAAGCTTGCCACTGGTTGGTCAGAAAGCAGAAGCCAACGAACCAGAGGAATGCCCAAAAGGCTGGGATGGGACCACCAGCGGCATGCCAAAGGGAAGGACAAAGACAACAAGATATGTGTGAGCATAACATATACACATTACATTTCTCTGGACATTTCAACCCTTTGAGACCCACCACTATGTTGCAGGCTGGGCCAAACTGATTGCTCAGCCAGTCTGAGCCCAAGTAAGTTGGCAGGCTCCCTGACAGCAAATTGTCAAGGTGACCAAGAGATGTCTGCAGAAAGCACCTCAGGAGAGTTAATTTGCTTGAGTTTGGATTGATCACAGGACTTGCATTTGGCCTTGGGAGGGAGCCTGAAGGGCTTCCAGTACTACAGCCATCACCTGGGCTGTATGAAACAGGCGCTGCTTCACAACCCTGTCCTGCAAGGACAAGCAAAGAGCAATTCCTTCCACAGGAGCTGCAAAATAGAGGGAAGCAGCTGGTCTGCAGTTACACAGAGACCAGCTTGTACTCAGGACAGAACAGCTCAGGGACTCACATCAAGGAGAGATGCTGAAAGATCACTAACATGCTGTGCCCCCAGGAAAGGGGTGAAGGTAAGAGGTACTCACCCTCTGCCAAGCACAGGCAGACACCTGGAGTGAGGGAAATGGGCATTCCGAAGCAACAGAAAAACAGGGCACGATCCTTCCCCTTATTTTGTCAGCTGTACATGGGATTGCTAGGCAAGGGGCTAACTGTGAAAGAACTTGCAAGCCCAAAGTCCTTAGCAAAGTGCTTAGCAAGTGCTTCACCTGATCCTGCCCTCACTCCATTCCTGGCCCCTCTGACATACTCCAGAGAGAACCTGGACAATGAGCAGTCTTCCTGAATGGCTGGAATAAGCCAGCAGGGCCAAAGGGCCGGGAAGCTCACCCGAGACTCCGATGTCCGAGAGCACTGCCTTCTTGCGGTCCTTGACGCTGCTGATCTGCGGGAAGTAGGCATCCAGAGCCAGGTAAAGAAGGCAGCTGAGGAAGGCGAGGACACCCACGGTAATGCCATAGTTGCAGGCATTGTGATTGCGGTTGAAAATGCAGTGCTCTTCCACCTCGTCCGCGCGGTTCACGTACCCTTCATTGACAATGGAGCCGAACACCACGATAGAGAACACCTGGTGGGGAGGGAGGCACCAGACACATCAGGGCAAGACCCACCTCTGTGCACCAGCAGAAAGGGGCAGCAGGGGATAGACACCCTTCACCAGCACCTTCACTCCTGCCCTGCTGCCTTGCCTGGGTTGTAGCCACAGGGAATTTACTGGGAACATAGTCCATTTTTAGATTGAACCTTTTTATCCATCTGACCTAAAGCAATGAAAAGTCTGGAGTAAGGGTGGCTTCCCACAGGCACACAGGGAGGTGATATGGAGTGTAAATTGGGATATGGTTTTGGTGGAAGTGCCTGCATACAATGGCTTCAAGTAGTGGAAATCCGCTTAGTCTGCACTTACTCTCCCACTCACTCCTTTCTCTTGAGGAGATTAATTGTTTCTACCATGCATCTGTTCACTGATTTTATCTATCAAGCTACTACACTCTTTTCCCCATCCACCCTCCCACAAACCACAGCCCTACTTGCTCTGCAGCTCCATTCTCCCCATTTCCCCATGCCACACACCTCTCTCCATCAGTTTTCCACCAGCCCACTCCATCTATTCTCCTGTTCAGTGACCCATATACCAACAGCCTCCAACCCTCCCCACAGATTTCAGGGGCCAAACATTCCTACTCCAAATCCACTTGTCAGAGCCAGTGTGAGTCCTCCCCACCTGTCACCACCACTCCACTACATGTTATTTTAAATCAGGCAGAATTAAGGATGAGTCCAGGTAGAAATGCCCTAATCCGCAGTTGCTGGTCTAATCTTTGCTCATGGGCTTAGCCTTTGCTGCCTGCCACAAGGCTGTCCCTCTTTGACACAGCAGGTTCACCAAAGCAGAGAGCTATTTACAGCAGCCCAGTCTTGCACCTTGCATCTCAAATAAACAGCTTCCCCTTTCCCACTGAAGAAAGAGGGGAATATTAAGGCAGCATGTACAGATTTTTCTTTGCAGGGCATCAGGAGGCCCTCACTGGGAACATCTGACTGGATGCTGCCTGCAAGAAGAGCCTCGAGGAAATGGGAATGAGACCTCAAGCATGGGATGAAATTACAGATGAAGTGCACTAGGACATCACCAAGGTACTCTGCCAGCACAACAAGACCTGGCACCCTTGGAATCACCATCCCATCCCCAAGGAGAAGCAGCAGGAGGCCAAGTCTCCTGCAGAAAGTGGAGCTAGGTCTGAGTGTCGGCATGGTGAGACCCCCAGTTCCACTTAACCCAACCAAGCACTAGAAGACAACCCAGAAAGCAGAGAAGCAGCCTTCTGAGTGCAGCAAAAATCACTGATCAATGTCAACCCAATACATCACCTATCATTAGTGAGGCTGGGTACCTGAGATGCAAAGCACAGACCTCTGCTGCTTGGCCTGTGGCATCAAGAACCACAGAAAAAGCCTTACTCAAAGTCCCCCAACAGCTCTTGGACAGATACCCAACATCAATCACATCTCGCCTGCCAAACTCTAACAAACATCCACTGACACCAATACTATTTTTTCACCTCAAGTCTCATAATTGGGTCACACTTGGGTTGTTGAAATTGGGTGTATCACACTAGAGCAAACTAAAAAAAGCTGGAAGCTGGTGTTCCTAAGCGTAGGAGCTGTATGGGTTCTCTGCAAATCACAAGAGCTTTTTAAGTTTAGAAGTAAAATAACCCATTTGTCCTCCTCCTCCTCCTTCTTCTTGCAAATTGAGATTGATCATATTCTGCAGAAATTGCCAGTGAAAATTAAATAAGAATCTCTTCTGCTAGAAGCAAAGATTTAGTCCTCAAATTTCAGCCTGGATGGTTTGGAAAGCAGCAAAATTGCAGACAATTACAGCAAGGCTCTTTCAGTGGGATGTCTCACACACCTTCACAACAGGCTGGGCTGACAGGTCTGCTTAGGGTCATTGGCAACACCCTGACCCGAGGAAGAGCTGACAGACTCCTGAAGTGATATCCCAACGTGACACTGTGACCAGCACTGATGCTGTAACCTGAAGTACCAACCTCCATATACTGAACTTACAAAGTGGGAGCTCTGTTTCCTGCAGCATTAGACAGAAAGCTTATCTTCTCTTTACAAGATGAGGAACAGCCTCTAAAGAAGCACAGTCCGGTGCGCAGCTTTGGTTTAGGACTCAGAACTGGTAAAATATTGATTCCCTGAGTCAGATAAACCCTTGCAACGAGCTGTATTGTGAGTCTCTGCTTACTCATTTGGGATGAATGAACTTCTGTAATGGTCTCTCCCCAGAGACACATCTGTGGAGCATCTTCTCTCTGCTCTTACCTTTGGGTTTGCTGCTGGGCTGGACAGAATAATTTCTTTTTTCATTTGCTCTTTCATACCTTTTTATGCTGGCCCATCATAAAGGCACAGCTGAGTCACAAGACCAGAGGAACATCTCCTTAATTTTCAAGCAGAGGTGGCATTCCTAACTTCCCTTCTCCATCTGCAGTTAGTCAAGATGCCAGACTTCTCTCCTATAAAGAGAAACCTGTTTCACAGCCTGGAGGTGCCCAAGGTATGATTTACAGGCAAGCATCTGATTTCAGATGATCTTAGGAGTTTTTTGGGGAGATTCTACTAAGCATGCTCTCACTTGTGAGCAGAATAAGACACTATGGATGTTTATCTTCTCTGCCCTGACGCAGACATCCCAAAGTACTCTTTGTCCTTGGGAAAGCTTTCTATGGACCAAAGAACAGTAGCTTAAGAGGTATCTCCTTCTCTCTATGTTTTCCTCACCATTGGCCTCAGCTCTGATCCATACTCCACTCCCTGGCACTGCAGAGAGGGTAAGGAGAGGGTGTGCTCCCTCTGCCAGCCTGTCACCACTCTAATGGCACAGCAAAACGCTGTGAGAACACACTTGCACAGAAGCCTTCATCTGGGCTGGGTTACACTGGCTGGGCAAGAATGGGCAGGCTCAAACCAGAGATTCCAGGCAGAGCTGGACAGCAAAAGAAGCAATTGCTGCTGCTGCTGCTGCTGCTGCTGCTGCTGCTGCTGCTGCTGCTTGCTGTTGACAGGCAACACCACCTGTTTTATTCCCATGATGTCCATACCTGGAAACTGTAGTGACAAACAGTTTTCTAAAAAAAATCATAGTTATGAGATTTTAAATCTTGCAGCTTTTAGGGGAAAGAGCTGCACACTTCATCCATGGCAGCTATTCCTTGTTGGTAAGGGAGCAGCTGGGTGAAGCTCACTGACGTGGCAAGTCATCTTAGAAAGAGCAAATATATTTTATTTCCTTGATTTCACAATCCATGCCCTGCAAGATGATCCGAGCAGCAGATGCAGAATGAATGACTGACTCAATTATAAACAAAGCACCAAGTTTACAACGATGAAGTGTTTAAGTTCCTGCTCCTATCACATCTGAAACACTTGGTAAGGAAATGCCAGTGACCACCAGCCCTGGCACAAGCCTCTTACCCCCTCTATGTTACTGCTGCTTGTGTCTTCTCCTCCCATTTGCCACTTGCTGCACAGAGCCTTGCCTATGGCCACTGATAAAGTGGCCCAAAAAACACATCCAGCTGCAAAGAGGAGATAGCAGAAGTCTTCTCCTGACTGAGAAGCAAGATGCAGGCAAGTGGCTTGTCCACAGGCCAACAGGAGGCTTCCTGAGGCTCCCAAATGCAGCCCATCCTTCCACTCTGCAGAGGGAGATCCCTGGCCACTTTCTTATGCTTGCTAACAAAAACTAGCCAACCATCCCCAGCTTTGTGCACCTAAGCTGTCTCATTTCTTCAGGAAGGCTGCTTCAGTCAGTTAACAGACTTGAACTAACTAGATTTTTTGGTTGAAAGGGTTTCTTTAAGCCTCCAAGAGCAACATCAATTGGGCAGGTGTGCATCCTGTCTGGAGGTACACATTCATTAAGCAGTAATATATTTGGCTACAATCAAAAAAGGGACAGAAAAGAGCATTTGGAAAGGATCTGAACAACTCAGCCCCGCTGCTGGGACTGGCTTTGCTCCACTTCACTGCTCCTTAAACACCATGTCCACAAAAGTTGTTGCAATCATTTTCCTCAATCCCTGTTTTCATCCAAGAGCTTCGAAGACACCAAGTGCAGCCAGAGCCAGGTGCATTGCAAAGCTGACACAGGCAGAGCAACGTGCCAAAAGACGCAGCAAAATGAACTTAATGCTTAGCACTGCAGGAAGCAGACAGAGAAGCTGAGAGTTTTCCTCTCCTTGTTTCTCAGGGGGCTCATACTGGCCATTACAGGCATGTAAAGGCTCATTACAGTGACAAAGATGCAAACCAGGCAAAATTCTTTTTACAAAACACCATTTTTTCCCCTTTTGGTAAACTAGGTGATCTGATTTTGCTAAAGGTGAGAGATAAGAAGAGAGGCTCTCCAGTCACTCCCCACTGCAGTCTCAGCCCTGCAGAAAGTCAGGCAAAACCTCCTGAGCATCATGTGAGGCACTTTCCACCATGCTGCCCATCCCCAGCCGTGCATCAGATGCTCCTGAGCATCATGTGATGGATGCAAAGCACGGCCAGCCTCTGGCAGTGCACTAGGATTTTCCTGCACCTCATCCCAGGACTTTGTCATGCTGCCCTCCTGACTTGATTGCCAAGATCCCCAGGATGGCTGTGGTGGGAATGAGGCTGAAGAGGGTTTCTGCCAAGCTGCCTGCTTGGGCTCACTGCAATGCCCTCCAGTCACAGCCTCTGTCGCACTGCGTGCTGCCTCTCCCTCTCACACACCCCCTTTTTCATTCTGTTACAGAGAGGAAATAGTTTGATGACATAATATTCCTCATGGGACTTCAAATCAAATCTCCCTCAGGCAGAACGAAGCCATAACCTCTTCTGAGTCTGATCTGGTAATGACCAGGAATAAATCTGTTTAAAAAGAAAGCAAGAACAGGAGATGGTGCAAATGATAAACTGGCAGAGATGATCTGGCTTTCCTTTTCATTCAGCCACTTGCAAATGGAGTCTCTGAAAAGCTCTGGAGTGCCTAGCACAGACATGGAATATTATTATTGCTATTGTCATTAAATCTACTCCTATTTAGTTGATTTTGAAGAAAACACATGCAGCTTTTGAGGTGCATGGGACTGGCAGCTTGGAAACAGGTGGCCTTTATTTATTTCCCCCAGCCAGCACCACGCAGGCAGCAAACAACTCCAGCCCACAGTCTCGACAGTCTGAGCCTTGTGCAGGTGCTGGAGGAGGCCAGTGCTCCTAGAGCCCATTTCCCTGAACATGGGACAGGGGAAAACATGTCTATGCCAGCACCTCCCTCCCAGTTCACCCTCCCTCACCATCAGCCACGTGGCACCAGCTCCCCGGCCAGGGCTGAGCCGGAGCAGGTGACTGGAGGGAGAAAGGCTCCACATCCCTAATTCCTGCCATGGGATCTGGGACACACTTTCCTGGCCAGCCAGCTTTTTTTTCACACATGGTTTGGCAGCTGACTGCCTGGCCATTAACCCTTCTGCCTCCCACCAGACCTGTGCTCAGGTCTCCTGCACTTCCCATGGTTAAACAGCATCTTCTGTCCCACCACTGCTGGTGACAACTCGCCACAATCACACGCCCATGGTGGTATCCAGGTTCTTGTGTGCTTGGTCCCTACACTGCTGTGCCACTGGTCAATGAAAAGCCACCCAAAAGTTGCATCTTTTTCCTAGACGAAAATTTCCATTTTCTTTCTAGCAACACATCTCCCCCTCCTTGGCTTGGCTGTGCCAGCATTGGCAGAGAAACGCACCCTGTGCCACCTGCAGTGCTTGCTCCTCTCACAGCCATGCAAATATTTGCTTTAGCCATGTCCCATCACCACACAGTTCCTCTGCTTCTCCCCGGTATGCCTCCCATGTTTTGAAACAGATTACATATGGTTGTCTTACTTTTTGCTCATGTTTCTGAATGTCTTTGGTCCCTATTGCTACTTCTCATATATTTATCTGGAAATGTCACTAATGAGAGATTTGTTTCTGGTCCAGGATCCTTCCTGGAAATGCTATGCTGGAAACAACACAACCTGCTGCATCCAACCTGAATCACTGTGCAACTGTGCATATCTGTTGTTCATCTTCTGACACAGCCTTTCACCCAATCTCAGTGATAACAAAACCTCAAAAATCCTTTTGAAGCTGACCTAGGCAAGGGCATCCCATGAAGAAATGTCCCTAGAGCTTGACTGAAAGCACGTGCTTTGAACCACTGTGTTCCTTTCATCTGCACCAATTTACCTCACAAGCACACAGCCAGTGAGTGTGGTGGTTGCAGCAAAAATGGGGTGGAGGAGCAGAGGCAGAAAGCGTGAGCTATGGGTCAGGAACGTGGGCAATGTCTCAGCTAAATTAACTGGGGACAGAAGGAAGGAGGAAGCCCAGCTGCAGCTGATTTTAGACTAACAAGGCCTCTAGGGTTTAAGACTCAATTTAACAATCATTTCAAGCCCATACTACATGTCCTTGGGAAGAGACAAGTGGTGTTGTAAGCCAAGCGTGAGTGTGGCAAGCCAGGGACCTGCTGGCAAGGCTGGACATGGGGCTCTCTGCCATGCTGTGGATAGCTCCCATCCTCCAGCTTTCAGGTGCCAGCCTCTCTTGGGGAAGCCAGGAATGTGGCTCCTGTCCTTCACCTGCCTTGTCTGCTCAGCTGGAGCTGCCTGGGATGTGCTGTGCCTGTAGACATGGGGGACAGCCCTCCCCATAGCAGTTCAAATGTTCTGGATGCTCCTATCAGCCAGATGATTGGTGACAACAGCAGCAAGTGGTGAAAAAGGAAACTGAGTGCTTCTCCTCACCAAACCTCCCTTTGGAGAGGTAGTGACCTTGGTGTCAGAGGGGGACTCGGCACCTCAACCTATGTGACAAATTTTAATGGGCTGCTTTGTCTGTGCAGCTCTGGTAAGAAATACTCAAGCCCACATCAAAGCAAGCTGGGCCTGCTTCCAAAAACTTAGTTACTTTTGCCTCGTTAGGCTTTTACATCAAGCAGCACTTCAGTTTCTCCAGCAAGCAGGTTTCCAAGCAGACAGGAGCACCTGGAACAACCTGTTTCAATTAGCATTTTACTTATTTATGGCGCCAGCGCCACATCCAACGCCTGTGGGTTTCAGAGGAGCCACCCAGTTCCCCTGCAGCAGCAGTGAAGAGCACTGCTGCACTGCCCTGTGGGTCAGGGCACAATGGGAATAGGTAGGCATGTGCTCACACTCACCTGCTTCTTTTCAAGGACAATCCTGGAGCTCTGCAGCCCTAGCTCACCCAACACCATTAGCTCCAGCTGTAGCACCAATAGCTCCAGCCTCTGGGTCACCTAAACATCCAAACCCGACACGAGAACCCCGCAGAGCCACCACTGATCACCAGCACACACCAGGCAACCTTTCTGTAGGGAGACACTCGCTCTGCTGTGCCTGCTGACACCCAAAGCACCCACGAAACCTGAGCTGCCTCACAACACTGTTGTGGTGGACAGATGTTCCAGAATTGCTAAACTCTTTCCATAATTTAGCATTCTCCTTGTCAAATTTATCCTATCTCCTCTTCAGCAAGGAGCAACTCTTTGGTCACTCCATCTGTTCCTGATCCTGCAGTTCTCCCTGGAGATTTACTGCCACCTCAATTGGGCTACAAACTCCCTGGGCAGGAGCCAGTTTAGGTGCCTGTTGGCAAATAGCCATACACACCTCTGTGCCATCATGAAGTCTGCTAAAAGATAGCATGACCCAAGCATAAGGTTACCGCCTGAGGAAGAGATCATGAGAATTTCTGCTCTCAGGGAAAGCTCATCACATGAAACAGGCCAAAAGAAGCCTCCAGCTTGCCCTGGAGAGACAATGAACCATTCATGCCATGAGCAGGATAAAGGCAAATGAGATCTCAGGAGATGGCGGCAAAATACTTTCAGTATGTGCAAAAGCATGTGAAGGGAAGAATTCTCAGAGAGATCACGAGGAGAGAGAGCCTGTGGCCACCAGAAGTTTGGCTCATAGAGCCTGGCGCTAGAAAGTCTAAGTATGGATGCAATCACAGTTTATAAATACCCAGGGGAAAACACCAGGGATGGAAAAACACCATTTAAACTGAAGGGCAAAAGATCATAAAAGTAAGCAGATATCAAACAGATTTATAGCGGAAAGCCTCTGACCACTGGAACCATGGAACCCTTTCTGAGATGAAATGAGAAGGGAAGAAAACCATGCTTTTTCAGCAAAGTTCATTTTATGGCCCCTTCCAATTTATGGAAGAGGATTTCACTGCCCACAAGGACCCCTCTTGGTCTCAAGTTTAAAGAGAAGACCAGAATTACAATTAAATACCTGGGGTGAAATTTTGGTTCCCCTGCTTTGCTAAAGGAGAGATGCTCGGGAGGACACACAAGACCAAGCCACTGGAAAAGCAGGAGAAGGAAGGCATAGCCTTGCATCATGATGGCCATGCCACCCTCCCTTGCTGAACTTCTGACCTGGGGCACCTCCAGCTTCTGCAGAAGTGAAGTGCCTGGGGTAAATCCCATCCTGTCCTCTGTCAAGGTCACATGGGCAGGGAAAAATAGCACAGGGTCCCAAGGAGATGCCACTCTCCAGAAAGTATTTCTTGCCAGGAGAGACCTTGCGGGGCACAGAAATGAGCTCAGCAAGCAAGCCAATAGTGTCTGAGATACGCTGAAGCAGATTAGGTGCCTAATTAAAAAACAAAAGTATTTCTTGTTCTCTCTCCGTCACCTGGCGCCTCTGGGAAGCCAAAATCCTGCAGTGCTTGGATGAAGAGGGGAAAAAAGCCAGACTGGGAGGCAGATAGAGAAAGATACAATTCTGCCACAGAGATTAGCAACGGGAGAGCCTTTGTAGGTCACATCATGTCCATCATCCCTGGGCACACAGGCTGGCTCCGCTCCAGCCTCCCGGGGCGGGGGGCACGCACATCCCCTCGCCTGGCACCCAGCAGCAGCCCCAGCACAGCCAGCCCGCTCCCAGCGTCATGTGCTGTGCTGTAAACAAGCTCAGCCAGATGGACAGACAGACAGAATGCCCGCATTAATCAAGTCCTCAGCTGTCCTGGGGCTCTCTGGCCACTCTCCGAGTCACCTGGAGGGGATATCACGCACCCAACCAGCTAGGAGGACAAGGGCTGCCTCTCCACCACCACCACCAAGCAAGCCAGGCCACCTTCCCTTTGCCTGCTTGTTTCCACCTGGCACCGCTTTTATTTTATTTTCCCAAAGGCAGCCTGCGCTTTGCCTCCCAGCTCCCATGCGCATGTGTCTCCCCTGCGCTGTCCCTGCCCTCCCTTCTCCGCTGCCGGCTCAGACCTCAATCTCTCCCCCGCCAGCTCGCTGCTGCAGCTCTCGTTCCCTTAATCCCAATGACCTTCTTGAACAAACGCGCCGGCCCCATGGGCAGCCATGGGATCAGCGTCACGGGAAAACAGAGAAACCTTCCCACCACACTCCCGTTAGGCTCCTCTTTCCCCCTGCACCCTTCCCCACCAATTGCAAAGAGGAAAACATTCAGGGAAAGCAGGTTGTGGGGCTGAGAGGGTAAGGGTAAAACACAGAGCAACATCCAGCCCAGCACAGCCTGAGCCCAGCACCCTCTGACCCACAGGGAAGCGATTCCAGGACTGCAGCATTCCCCCTCCCGGGCTCCCTGTGTCACCCCACATCCTGCTGTCTCCCTGCACCCACCACAAACACACAGGCATGGGAGAGTGAGACGACACCCCACCCTGGAAACCACCAGAGATGGAGACAGGGTCATGGTGCAACCCGACTTTCCCTCCCCAGGGGAGAAACCCCAAACCAGCCTGCTCTCACGCTATATGGGCCTATATCCCCACACGCAGACAGCTGTACATCTGTGGGCATGTATACGTGTGGATATACCCGGAGATTCACACATACAGAAATATATAACCCAGAGACAGGTCCCTACACCCAAACTGCAGATATATAACAGCCTTAAATGCTATGGAAGCATATAGGTACATATGCGCACAGGTCTAGGCTGTGTGGAGACATACTGATGGACACATGCATATTATATATGTGGAGACATGCATATATAAAGCATATAATAATAAATAACACATAACAGCATATGATGACAACATATAATAACATACAACGGTATATAACATACAGGGTAGTGATTATATATATATATATATATATGTGTGTGTGTGTGTGTGTACATGCAGGTGTGCAGGAAGGTCAGCCCGGGGCCGGTGGCGGCCGCCCGGCCCGGAGGGAGCCCCCGCAGCCCGGCGGGTCGCCCCCTGCCCGGTGCCGGTGCCGGTGCCCCCCGCGGGGGCGCGAGCCCTTACCCAGGAGACGAACCGCAGGATGGTCTGCGGCTGCCGGATGAAGGCCTGCGGGTCGAAGGCGCCGCCGGCTTTCCCCGCTCCGAAGGCGCCCCCGTCCATGGCGGCGCGGGGGTGGGCGGGAGGCAGGCGGGGGGCTCGGCGGGCGGTGCCGGGCTGCGCCGAGCCGAGCCGGGCTGCGCCGAGCCGCGCCGAGCCGAGCCGTGCCTGGCAGCCCGGCGGCGACGAGCCGCGCGCGCCCGCCCACGGGGACGCGCCGCGCCGGGAGCGCGCGCCCCCCCCTTTCCCCCGCCCCGCCGCCGCCGCTCATGGCGGGGACGAGCCCGGGCGCCCGAGTCCGTGGAGCTGGAGGGTGCGGGCACTGCGGGGCTGGCAACACCTCCCCGCACTACGGCAGGCCACCCCAGACCCCCGGGGGAGGGATGGGGGCGATGCCACTCCAGGTTTGTGTGGGTCCCAGCAGGGCCAGGCCCCCACCCGCCCACACCCCCTGCCCGGCCCCAGTGAGGCCGAGACCGGGGCTGTGTCCAGACCTGGGCACCCAGGTACGAGACAAGGAGACCCGAGAGGGTCCCGCAGAGACCACAAGGATGGTTTGGGGTCTGGAGCATCTGTGAGGAGGAGAGACTGCGGGAGCTTAGGCCTGTTTAGTCTGGAGAACAGAAGACTGAGGGGACCTCATTAATGCATATAAATATCTCAGAGGTGGGTGGATGGTGCCAGACGCTTTTCAGTGCTGCCCAACAGAGCAATAAGCTAAAACACGAGAAATTTCACTTCAACATGAGGAAGAACTTCTTCACATTCAAGGTGGCAGAGGCACTGGAACAGGCTGCCCAGGGAGGTCATGGAGCTTCCCTCTCCAGAGACACCTGGATGCCTTCCCACGTCACCTGCTCTAGGTGTCCCTGCCAAAGGACTAGGTGATCTCCAGAGGCCACTTCCAATCCCAGCAAGTCTGTCATTCTGTGATGCTGCCCCACAGAGGCCCCCATACAGGGGTAAGGCTGGCACAACCCATTACCCCTCACCAGATGCCTGCTCTGGACAAAGATGCTCGGGGAGCCTCAAAATCACTCTGCAGCAAAGCTTGGGGCTCTCACTCACATTCCCAACATCTGCCACACACTGTGTCCCTTGGAGAGGGTGGGAAAAGGCCCTCTTTTAACATGGGGAGTGCGGATTTTGGGGAGACTCCCTGACTCTAGGAGGTAGAGACTGCTAAGTACACATCTTGCACTCCAGAGTAAGCCTTAAGCGTAATTTGGGCTTCTCCAAAGCTCCAAAAAGTGAGCAGCCATTCCTCACCTTTTGTGAGGTGGGTTGGTAGTAGAAGATGAAAATTCCTCCATCACATCCTGCCACAGGATCCTAGAATGGTTTGGGCTGGAAGGGACCTTAAAGGTTATCTAGTCCAAACCTCCCTGCAATGAGCAGGGACACCTTCAACTCCATCAGCCCGCTCAGAGCCCTGTCCAACATGACCTTGGATCTTTCCAGGGATGGAGCATCCCTGTTTTAGGAAGATGAGCTGCAGTGCCAGCATAGCTGGATCCTTAGCTCTCTTAACTCTCACCCAGTTCAGTTTGTGGTGTTGTGTCGAACACATCCTTATCTGTGAGCCCCAGGAGATCCCGAGGGCAAACTCTGGGTACCCCATGAGCGGGAGGCTCCAGACCACCTAGCTCTGGGTTCCACGGATACCACTGCCTTGGGTTTGCATCCCCTTCCGTACCACGAGCAGTGGTGGATTAAGGTCCACGTTCATTATAATGACAGGTATGAAATTTCACAAAACTAAATGAAATGAAATTTTGAAACTCCATTTCATGAAAGGAAATGAAAATTCATGAAATGACATTTCAAAATGTCATGAAACCGAGTGAAATTTTGAAATTTCATTAAATGAAATTAACATAATGAAATAAAATTTAATTAAATGAAATAAAATGAAACGATGAAATGAAGCTTGATGAAATTAAATGAAACGACATGTCAAAATTTCGTTCATTTCATGAAATGTCGTAGAATGAAATGGAACGAAATACACATTATCTCTTATGACCGGTGACCGTGCGCACGGAGGCTCCCCACAAGCCCCATCTGAAGGTTCGGACGATCTCGTTTATTCGCTGCCCGCGCACTTTTATGGCCGCACTCGGCGCCCGTAGCGCCGCGCGCGCCGCGGCACCGCCCGCTCTCTCGCGAGACCGGGAGGCGAGGCGCTTATAAAGGCTGCGCGCTGCGCTAGCGGCCCTTCCGGCCCGGCTCGTGGACAAGATGGTGGGTGTGGAGTGCTCGGGCCTTGCCGCCTATCCTGCGGCCATCGCCGCCATCCTGGCCCCGTCCGCCGCGCAGCTCCGCGCCCGCCGCCCCCGGCGCCTGCGGGATGCCGTGCGGGGCTCATTTCGGGGCGCGGCCGAGGCGTTGCGCGGGGAGGCCCGGCGGGCCTGTGTGCGGTGCCGGGCAGGGCGGGAGGTTCGGGTGGCGCGGACGGCTCTGGGGGCATTTGGGGCTCCTCTTTGTAGGAACGAGGGCGGCTTTTCTCTGTAGAGCTCCTGTAGTTATGGCCTTTTTGGGGCTTTAAACTTCGCTTAGGGTTACTCGTGGCGAATATTTTTTTTTTAATTAAGCTATATATTTTTTAGTTCCGCGTGTAGCATCACGGTATTATTCTTTAGTTTGCGTGTGAGATTGGATGGGTGAATGTTTCTTTCGGCTGAGAGTTTTCCTGGTGCAGCCCAGTCTTTACATGGCTCTCAGGTTGCAGAGGGAGGCTGCAGGGGTGATACTCAAGGGAAGAAACTTGAGAAAAAAAACACTGCGATTCCACCTAGAGCGGTTCAAAGGTAGATGTTAACATGCTGATATACGGCAGTTTTCCAAACTGAAACATCATTTCTGCAATGCTTCATGTGGTACTGATTCTTTGAAAAATGTGAAGCTGTCTCTGCTGCAATTTGTAACACCATGGATTTCAGAATCTCCGCAGGTAATACTGGGAATTTGTAGAATGTGAAATGATATGGATGCCTGTAAGATTCACGTTCTGAGGCAAGGACAGAGTTGGCCTTGGCCCTCCAGTGGGCATAAGTGAGTCTGTGTAGCAAGCACTAAGTGTTGTTTTCTCTCTGCAGTCTCACCGCAAGTTCTCGGCCCCGAGGCACGGCTCCCTGGGCTTCCTGCCCCGCAAGCGCAGCAGCAGGCACAGGGGCAAGGTCAAGAGCTTTCCCAAAGATGACCCCAGCAAGCCTGTCCATCTCACCGCCTTCCTGGGGTACAAAGCTGGCATGACCCACATTGTCCGGGAAGTGGACAGGCCTGGATCTAGTACGTATCAATGCTCCTCTTAAAACAGGAGGTGGGTTTGGTCAGGAATGGTGACACGTGGCCCCTTCAGTAGCAGCTCAGTTCCAAGTCCACGTAGATAGTGTATTTCTGCTGTAACCACTGATGTGCTTTAGCTGCACAGTAACAGGCTCCTTGGGATGGCTCCTGTGAAAGGGGGCACATCAGTCAGCTCCCTTCAGTGTTTCCTGCCATCCATTTTTGCTATCTAGCTTTGCTCTCCTTTCTCCTGAGCCAGCCTCAAAGTTTAGCAAGGAATTAAATTACGACTTCAGGTCATAATGCTTTACCCTGCATCATCTCCAGGAAAAGAACGTGACTCATCTTTCTCATGGAGGCCTTGGGAGTGAGAAAAAACAGGTGGTATTAAAGAGTTGCTGCTGGAATTAATTGTGCTGTATTTCTGTTTGCACCCAGAGGTGAACAAGAAGGAGGTGGTGGAGGCAGTCACTATTATAGAGACTCCTCCCATGGTCATTGTGGGCATCGTGGGATACGTGCAGACTCCTCATGGTCTCCGTAGCTTCAAGACCATCTTCGCTGAGCACATCAGTGATGAGTGCAAGCGCCGCTTCTACAAGAACTGGTGAGAGTGCAGGCCCTTGGCTGGTCTCAGGCCACGGTTCATGTTTTTACTGCTGGGTTGCAGTGATCCTAGCAGAGCATTTTAGAGTTAGTGCTCATCTTTGATAGACTGGCCTAATAATGGGATAGGCTGTAGAATGGCTCCACGAAGATGGCAGCATATAACTTTGAATAGTGCCCTTCTTGGTGAGGTTATGGTGGCCTCGGGTTTGCCTGAGAGCTCCTTAACAGGCTACACGTGATGATACTTCGACGGGCGGACATAAGGAAATCGCCTCTGGCGCTTGTTGTTGAGTGTCGAGTCCTGACTGTAGCCCTGTTTTCTCAGGAAAGGGGAAGACAAGTGTCACTTGTGATTGCCATTCCAGGCCCTGTTGTTGTGATTGAAAGTGTGTGTTTGCCCGAGTGCGGCTCCAGCGTGTCTGGAGCTTCCAGCTTGTTTATGAACTTGGCAGGCTGAAAAGACGTCAGAGTGGAGCAATAAAGTTCTCAAGGGTGTTTCAGTAACGACCTTGCTGTCGGGCACACAAGGGAGGGAAGTTAGGGTATTTTGAAGCAAATCATAGTCCTCTCACAATTGCTTTAAAGATCTGTTTTTTTTCTGTTATTGTTTGACATCTCCTTACAGTCTTTTGTTTTCTGTAGTGTCAGTGTTAATGTGCTTTGGAATTCATGGCAGCTCCGCTCAGCTTTGGCAATTGTGCCACTGTCTGATGAGCTCCAGGCTCCGCTTGCCAGTGGAAAAGAGTCATTAGAAGCTGGCAATGAGCCAAAGCCAACTGAGGTGGCAACTCCTTCCGCTCACCCCACTTCCCTGGGGATTGATGAAGGGCTTAGCCAAACCTTGTCTCTGCTCTGCTCCTGAAGGCACAAGTCCAAGAAGAAGGCCTTCACCAAGTACTGCAAGAAGTGGCAAGATGAGGAGGGCAAAAAGCAGTTGGAGAAAGATTTCAATAGCATGAAGAAGTACTGCCAGGTTATTAGAGTCATGGCTCATACTCAGGTGAGTGCCTGTGGGCTCAGGTATGCTGGAAACAGTTGAGAGAGCAGGCTTGAAACTTGATCCATCTCTGTAGGGAGATTTCTACCCTCCCCTGCAGCTTGATCCCTGTTCAGCACATTGCACATTCATTCTCTGCAGAGCTGTGCTTGCAGGATGTTAAGAGGAGCCTTGGCAACCACAGCTGGTTTTGGAGTGTCCAAAAGAGACCAAGCTGTAGGAGGAACTTTTTGGGCTCAGTCCTTTGCTGATAACTGTGTAGAACTGGATTCTCTTAATTTTAGCTACAAATGAAACCAGACTCAAAAATAAACTCAGGGGTTTGTGTGCTCAGCATCATTTCAGGCTGCATTCTGTTGGGATTGCAAGCACTCAAGCTTTTGGCAGTTTCTTTTGCTCAGCTGAATGATGTGGTGTCTCCTCAGCTGTCAGTGCTCTGCTGGCTTTCTTGGGAGATGCATTAAATCTTTTCAGTTGGCTTGAAGTGCAGTAAGATGACTAATTTTATATCATTAATTTCCTATAGTAAACAGTACAGGTAGTGTTGCAACTTCTGTTGATTTTCTCACCTGTTCCCTCTACTAAATACAGTAGAAGTAGCTGTAAGAAGTAGCTGTAAACTGATCAACCCAAAGTGGCCTTAAATGTGGCAAGCTCTAGCAAACAATCCGAAGAGTTTGAGTTGGAAGGGATCTTGAGGATCATCCAGTTCCAACTCCCATGCTATGGGCAGGGACACTTTCCACTTGCCGAGGTTGCTCAGGCCCCTGTCCATCCTGATTGAACAGTTCTAGGGGTGGAGCCTCCACAGCTTTCCTGGGCATCCGGTTCCTGTGACTCACAACCACCATTAAAAAAGGAATCCTTCTTAGGTCCAGTTGAATCCACCCTGTTTCAGTTTAAAACTATTGTCCCTTGTCTCTTGGTTTTCCTCAGTGGAATTTTCCTCATGGCTGTGGGGTTAGAGAACTCTGTCCTCCTATGGGTGGCATATAACTTCAGGTGCAGTGACTTGCAAGCCACTGCACAACCTTCCCCCTTCTATTGCAGGGCCTTCTGTAAGTTTTGTATTTTGGAAAAGGATACTAGAAAAATAGATTAGACCAGGGCTAAAAGTATGCTGGACTTATTAAGAGAGGGTCCATTTTAGAAGAGCGGGAGCTGAATGTCATGCTTTGTGTTCTAGATGCGTTTGCTCCCCCTGAGACAGAAGAAGTCTCACCTGATGGAGATTCAGGTGAATGGTGGCACTGTTGCTGAGAAAGTGGATTGGGCCCGGGAGAAGCTGGAACAGCAGGTGCCTGTGTCAACAGTCTTTGGCCAGGATGAGATGATAGATGTCATTGGAGTCACCAAGGGCAAGGGATATAAAGGTAAATCCTTCTCTTTGTGATGGGATACAGTTTTTAATGAAATCTTGGGCCTGAGTTTTCACAAGTCCATGTGCCAAGAGCTGGGTAGGTAAATACATATTGCTGTCACAGTTCAATGATGAGACCATGGAATGAGCGCTGGGCACAGCGCCTGACATCCGTGAGGAGTCATTCCATGCTGCCTTCCTTCTGAGAACACAGCCCAGGGACAGCCAGGGAGGGAACTTCACCAGGAAATGTTGATTCCAGGGATACTGGGTCCGTGTTTCGCTTTTGTTGTACCTTGAAGGGTGGCTTAAACTGTGCTTAAAGACTTGGTGACATTTCAGCTTGACAGCAATCTGCTTTGGTCCCTTGCAGGCGTCACCAGCCGCTGGCACACCAAGAAGCTGCCGCGCAAGACTCACCGGGGCCTGCGCAAGGTGGCCTGCATTGGCGCCTGGCACCCTGCCCGCGTGGCCTTCTCCGTGGCCCGTGCGGGCCAGAAGGGCTACCACCACCGCACTGAGATCAACAAGAAGGTTTGTGTCTCTGCTGCTAGGAAGCAGTGAGAGCTGCCTGATGTCCCTTGCTCTCTGACAGTGAACAGAGTGGGGAGTTTTGCTCTGTTAGAATGTTGTCTTGGGGATAGTGGCCGTGGTCTGTTATGTTGGATAATTAAAATTTTTGCATGGCTGTGTGCTTACCAAGTGCAGCAGACTGTTTCCTCTGAGGCTGTGTAGAATTTGTTGCATTTTATCTGATGACAGGCTCTTTCTCCTACCTTTTGCTAAGTAGACTTTCTTTGTTTTTAGATTTACAAGATCGGCCAAGGTTACCAAATCAAGGATGGAAAGCTGATCAAAAACAATGCATCAACTGATTATGACTTGTCTGATAAGAGCATTAACCCTCTGGTGAGTTGCTGCAGCTGTGTGCCAAGAGTCTGCTTGTGAGCTGCAATCTTGAGAGGCAAATGGGCCTGGTGTAAGTGACAAAATAAATTAAGAGCTCTTGAAATAAGTCAGCTGCTGCTGGAGGTAGTGATGTTAGCCAGCCTCAGTGTTGACTTATGTAACATGGAAATTGCATTTGTTATGTGGCAATAGGACAGAGATGTTGCAAACCTTGAATGGTACTTGTACAAGGAATAACGTAGCAAGAAGAGCACTTGCTCTTTTGTCAGCCTCTTCTGCTGTTCTTGATAAAAGCCCTTACAGCAACAAGTAAATTGCTGCATCGAGAAACTTGACCAGTGAAAGGCAATCCTGGAAACAGGATTGCAGTGGATGCTGGCATGGCCAAGGCTTGGGAATTGTGTGGATTTGTAAGCAGGTGTGATCACTCGTTGTGCTTGGTGTAGAGCACTGACTGTTCTCTCCTTGCTCAGGGAGGCTTTGTCCACTACGGTGAGGTGACCAATGATTTCATCATGGTGAAGGGCTGTGTTGTGGGGACCAAGAAGAGGGTCCTGACCCTGCGCAAGGTGAGTAGTCAACCTGCTGTCACAAGGGCTGGAACAGTTCAAGGGAGCTGAGCTGCCTCTGGTGCAGGTGGTGTGTGCGCTGTTCTGGGGAATCATGTGGCTTGCTAGAAAGAAAAGCCTTCCACACCAGCCCACCTCATGGTAGTGGCCTTGAAAGTGGCACAAGGTAATTCCTGCAGGTAGCTCCATCCAGGGTTGTCTGTAGTGATGGACATGGTTTAAGCTTGAGATTTCTTGTGACCAGAAGGACACTGGCAGTAGTGCTTGTACTGTGGGGAGCTGACCAGTCTTCAGTGTGGGAGGCCAAAGGTGCGGGGTACATGGCTAATGGTCCAGTGTTCCTTCTTGCACATGGTAGCAGCTGAAGTCAGAGGTCAGAGGAGGCATTAGCCATGGAGGTGACGAGAGGTAGCCAGTGTACTGGAGGCTTAAAGGGTGCTGTTGCTGCTGCTGCATACTCACCTGGCATCTCTCTCTCTCCAGTCCCTGCTTGTGCAGACCAAACGCCGGGCCCTGGAGAAGATTGACTTGAAGTTCATTGACACAACCTCCAAATTTGGTCATGGGCGCTTCCAGACAGCTGAGGAGAAGAAGGCTTTCATGGTAAGGGCTCTTCCTGGCACATTTATTGTGTATCACTGTTGTCTTTGAGCTCGTGGCTGCTGATAGCTTGGCCTCTAGGCTGTCATGTGGCTAGAGTTGCTGTGAAACAGAAACTTCAGGTGAAGACTTCATCCTACCAACTTGGTTATAACTGCAGGGGCTTGGGGTCTCACTTCCCCTGTGACAGCTCTTGGTGTCTGGGACGTGTTGCCATGTTTGGGCACAATTTGTTTAGTGTTCAAGCCCTGCTCCATTTCCTCTAAGAGCAGCTTGGGAGGAGGGTGCTCACAGTGGTGGCGTTCCCAGTTAGTCACTTGCTGGAGAAAGCAGCCGGGAGTGCTGTGAGCAGGAGCCTCCCCACCAGGTGGCACCAGCGTTGCTGCTCAGGCGCATCCAGAGCCACTGGTCAGCCCAGCGTGGCTGCACCAGGTTCAGCTTTTCCCAGAACCTCTGCCTGTGGACATGGGATGTGGGGTTTCCAGTGAGTTGCAACATGGAGGGCTTCTTCTGTCTTGACTTCTTTACAGGGATGTTACGCCTTTTTTGCAGACTGCTGTTTACATAGCTTTTTTTGTGTGTTTTTTTTCCAGGGACCACTCAAGAAGGATCGCATTGCAAAAGAGGAGGCAGCCTAATGGGTGGAATGGTCCCGTGGCCTGTGTGCTCTCAGACCAAAAAATAAATATTTTAAAGAAATTAATTTTGCCTCTTGGTATATACATTGCTGTGTCAGGCCTGGTACTCTGCAGGTTCTAAATGTGGATCAAACCAAAGCAGCACGTAAAGTTTTAGCTCATGGGCATTGACCTTATTGCAGGGCTGCTCTGAAAAACTGAAGCTGGTGGTGGTGGTTTTGCAGAGCAAAGACTGTGGGTGAGAGCAGGGTGTTTCTGGTTGTGTGAAACAGCGGAGCAGCAGGGACCCCTAAGTGTGTTTGTAGTTGCTGAGGTATTAGTCCACCTGCCAATACTCAGCTGGGTGTACAGAGAGCTTTGAGTCAAATGGGTTTTGAAATAAACCTGACAGTTCACTAAATTTTAGGTAGCCGGTGGATGCTGGTTGTTGCCATGGAAACCTTCCAGTGTGTGTGTGTGGCAGGGGCTGCAGCCTGCACAGTGAGCAAATGCTGTTCATTGCTGTCCCTGAGAGCAGCAGAATGCAGAAGGTGTTCTGAAAAATCCCGGCCTCTCAACAGCTGGATCTTTGTGACTGCGTGTAGTTTCCCTGCTGAAAGGTGGCAGGAAGCAGGCCTGCCTGGGTGGTGAGGGGGCTGATCTGCATCCCACCCTCTGAGGAGGCACGAGATGTGTGAGTGCTGCTGGTGTTGTGTTACTGCCTGACCTAAAATACCCTGCTGCCTCCCAGGGACATGGTTTGGTGTGTCCTTCACTGACCATAATTGGAGAGATGGCAGCAATGCAGGCAAATAACCCCAGACCTCCACGCCAAAGTGTAGCACTGCCCTCAGACAGACCTGCACTGGCCCTATTTGCTCTTACCTGAAGTGGGGAAAGGTGGGATGTAGAGATTTTTTTCCTGTGGTGGTGCATTAGAGCCTTCTAAGAGTTAAAAGGTGGCAAGAAGAAGCAAAACATTTACCTTGTTTCCCTAGAAACCAGACTGGATGACTGAAAGAGCTGCCTGGCTCACTGTCAGCCTCATTTAACACATGAACCTGCTGGCTGATTTCAGCCAAGTGAAATAAGAGAGGTCTCACCTGCTAATTTTTTTTCCCCTTGTCACAATTCTCAAATTGGCAGGTAGCTGGAGAAGATCCTTTAATTAGTATACCTCTGATGCAGAAAAGTGGAATTTCCAACCTCTGTCTATCCTGAGCCTGCAGTTTATGGGCAGCTCTGAGGAGTGCCACTTCCCCCATCTGTAAGCCTTAGCTTTTCACTTTTTAAAGCTGCTATGTATTACCTGACTAGGGGAGGGCATGGCTCCAAGCCAACCCTGCCTACTGCTGCTTCCACCTCACCAGTCAGATGCATCCAAGGGATTATCAGGATAAATGGATGTGCTGGGGGTGAGCATCCATGACAAACTGTGGTCTACCTTGATAAAAATCTCTAGAATGTAACCATACCTTGTGGTGGGAGCCCTGGGATGCTGCTGATTTGATTTAAAGTGACAATGGTAGCAGAGGGAATTTCTAGTCAAACTGGCACCTAAGTAGGGGGAAGCAGTGCTGGAGGAATGTCATTGTTGAAGATGCTGCGGCGTGTGTCTGGCAGGAGGAGATACTTTGTCTTGGAATCCAGTGCCAGACTTGGGTTTGTTTGTTTTTGAAGAGATTGTTGCTGACTGATAAAATAGCGGATGGTGAGAGGGGAAAAAAACGCACAAAAGTGGTTTCCTGGAATCCTGGGGACATGCAAAGTCGGGAGGTGGCGCTCCTTCCTCTGTGGAAACTTGGGACTGTCCCGGAGAAAAGCCGCGCTTAGCCAGGGCACCTGGGCTCTGTGGGTCCTCTGAGCCCCTCTCAGGGCTCCCTGGAGCCCCACAGTAACACCCGGCTGCTTTGCTGGGCAGCTCCTGGGAGCCTGCCAAGCCGTGGGATGCTGAGCTGGCTTTGGCAAAGCCTGCCACTCCTAAAACCTGTGTCCACCCTGCAACTCTCATCTCCCAGCCTTCCTGCTCCTGCAAAGCATGCATCCTCTGTTTTGGGGACAATCCCCAGTGCAACAGACAGCCAATTGTTGCAGATCACACGTTGGTCCACCAGCTTTGGAGCACCAACGTTTTTAGGGTGACTTACATTTATT
Source organism: Sialia sialis (assembly GCA_009812075.1). Taxonomy (NCBI): domain Eukaryota; kingdom Metazoa; phylum Chordata; class Aves; order Passeriformes; family Turdidae; genus Sialia; species Sialia sialis. Next base: position 26,602,412 of record VRYO01001878.1, read on the forward strand.
TTTAAATGAGTTTTTCTCTTTGGCACTGTCATCTCATACCCTGCAGCTCCATGAATGCTGTGGCAGTGCTGCTTGCATGCATCTTCCCTGCTCCAAGAAATCCAACATCCCAGTGCAGTCAGAAAAGATCCCACACCCTGGTGATGCTCAGACCAACCCGAGAGCCACAGGAGGACAGGGACAGCCCTGACGCTGCTGAAATAACACCAGAAGCCGTGGGAACGTGCCCTGTCCCAGCTGGTGGTGGGAGGGCTGAGGCTGGGAAATGGGACTGGGTTTCACCCCCAGCTGCCAGCGGTGCGGGGCTGGGACCCGGTGCTCCTGGGTGGAGGAGCCGCTTTTCCAGCAGCATCTGGCCCCAGCCAGCGCTGCCGCCTCTTCTAGCCGAAGATGAAACGAGATGCAGCTGTGATGCTGGAGAGGAGACCTCAGAAGTGTGCAAGGATGCCTGGGGGGCGGAGGGGGGAAATACTGGGTTCAAGTTGGAGGTCTTGGCTCCCGCAGTCAGCTTCACAAGTGGCCCAGCTGACACCCTGCCTTCCCAGCCAGGCCCCTGCCTTTGATCCCAGTGACAGGCAGGGAGCTTCAAGTATGCTGGATGGGGGAGAAGGGCTGACGAAGTGCCCCGGGGGAGCCGTGGCTGGGTTCATGCACCGCGGCAGCTTTTCTGCCAGAGCAGCTCCACTGGGCTGTTCCGAGGGCGGCGTGTGTTTGATTTGCAGCCCCCCCTCCAGCCCGAGGACTTCTTTTGTACCTGACAACTTGCTGGCTTCTCACCAACCCTTAGAAGTGCCTGTGGGACCTGGAGGCATGGATGTGGTGGGGAGTGGTTCCCCACAGAGGCACTCCCAGTGTGGGGCAGAGGGGTGGCAGGCAGCCCTGCTGCAGGGCTCCAGCTCCCTGAGCCAAAGCGAAGCCAAAGCTGAAGTTCCCCCATTCCCATGGCCACCAGGGCCTTCTTGCTGCGGAGATGTCAGAAGTCCTGGTACAGCACTGCTCCTGGCTGGGCACGGGATTTATGGCAGGGAGCCCACGTGAGTTTGGGGAAGTCTTTTCATTCCTTCCCCCAGCATGGTGCTGGGGAATCACATGTTTCTTGTGGTGACTGATGGACGCACGGGAGAAGATTAAATTTGTCTTCTACAGGCTCCCAACTTCCCCAAAGCTGTGTGGGGCTGTCCTCCCTTCCTGGTAGGGACAGCTCCAGGGTCCCCTGGATGCCCAGGTGCCACCCAGCTCCCTACGTGCCAGAAAGCACTTGGATGTCAGGCAGCATTCTTGGTAGCGTGCGTGGCATCAAATTCAAACCAAAGTGCTGAATCAGGGAAAGACATGTACCTAGATCTGGCTAGGAGATCGAAGGGACGCCGCTGAGACTGTCCACTGGGCAAAGTCATCACTTCACACCCAAATGCCACATCACAGGGCTTTTGAAATATGTATTTTTTAACTTCTTTATTGACACAAGTAGCAGTGGAGACTGAATTAAACCAACAGGGGCCATTGCTGCTGGGCACAGCTGTGCAGGCAGGCAGTGAGAAGCTACCCCCACATGTATCCTTCCACAAGGTAATTCCCCCCTCAGCTTTGTGGCTGGAGCTGCCTGCTGTGTGCTCTGCTCCTCTCTGCCACTGTGTTCGAGGGGTGGATGGAAACCAAAGATCATTATTCCTCTTGGGAATCGGCCAGCAGCCGGGCCTCTGGCAGGCCAGGTCGGTGAGGAGCTGTTGATGGCGGAGGTATTTATAATCTTTGTTTGGTTCCAGCAAGGCTGGACGCCCACTCCCGCTTCCCTCCATACAATAAGATCAAACAGCTCCGGGACATTTCCTTGCTCCTTGCAGATGAAATTCTTGCATCTGCCGACCTGCTCCGCCCTGCCTGGGGCTGCAGCCTCTTCCTTGTCTTGAAGACCTGGGGGGTTGCTGCTGCTGTTTATTTTCTGCCCCTAAACTGGGGATTTGCTCATTTTCCCCACCTCATTCCTCACAATTTTCAGAGCTTATGGGCAAGGGGTAAAGGGACTAGGACTGTCACACCTTTCCCACCTCAGCTTCATTCCCTCTCCCACTTCTGAAGGATTTCAGCTGTGTTTGATGGGTCACATGTGGACCTTGCCCACGGATGTCACAGCAACTGGAGCAGGAAAGCAGGAGTATGCTTGCCCATGGCAAGGGCAAGGTGTCTCGAGGAGTTTTATCTGTCCCACACATCCATCCTCTTCTTTGGTGCCTGGCCCTGGTGACAAGCAGGGACAAGGAGAGGATGAGGTTCTAGGAAGGCAGTACACCTGTGCTGGGACAGTTGTCTACATCACAGATGATGCAGAGGCAGGATCCTTGCTGCTGGCACATCTGGCTGCTGGCCTCACCCCAGCCCAAAGCTCTCACCATGCAGCTGTGTTGGGGATCTCATCAGACCCTTCCACCAAAGGCCATTTTGTTCTGGGGATCCCTTTCGAGCACTCAGCAATGGGAGACCACCATCACCACCACTGTGGCCAGAGATGCAGGAGGGACAGCATGCAGCATCCCTAGGGAGGTGACACTGAACACTGGCAAAGGCCAACTGTCCCCCAGGCTCTGCTTGAGACAGAGTGCAATCATCCCCTGGCACCCAGCCACAGGCAAACATCAGCTCAGCTTCACCTGCCTCCTTGACAAGAGGGGTTTTCCCATTAGGCAGGAGCAGGCCTCAGGGATGCCAGCCAGTTGATGGAAACTGTGGCTGATCGTACCCCAAGCCATGTTGTGCTGTCCTGTCCATCTCCCAAGGAGGTTTCCATTCCCCTCTCCAGGGGAATGCTCCTGCTCTGGGAAGCAGGAGCCTTCCCAGGTGTCCCCAGAGTTGATGGGCTGATGGTGTGGCAGGGGAGCTTGGCTGTGGGCAGGAGACACAGCTGTTTTTCGTGTCCCCCCTCATAGCACAGCTCACGCTCAATCTTTCAGCAGGTCCCTGTGATATAGGGGTAAATTATGGGTGTCAGGTTTGGGGCAGCCAAGAGGGGATTTTGGAGGGGGGAGGTAGCAGGGAGCAGCACGTGTGAGTGGCTGGGGAAGGACAGAGCAGGGTGGTCCATGGCTGGATTTTAGGACCTTTGCAGCATCTCCTCCTGGAGCGCGCTGGGTTTTTATGCTGTGCTTGGAGGGTCAAAATACACATCACCCCAAATTCGAGCCTCAGCATCCCTTTTTCTTCAACCCAAGAGCCTTCACCCCTAAAAGAAAACCCTCAGTACTGTTCTCCCATGCCTTCCTGCTCCTCCTCCTTGCCCCCAGGGTGCTGAGCTGGGTCTGTGCGGTGAGGAGCGTGGGATGTGTGCCAGAGGAAACAGCGGAGACGGCGGCGGGGCAGGGACCCAGGTGTGAACCCACACAGGTAGCGGGGCTGTGACTCAGCCACGGCACAGAAAGCGCCGCGGTGCTCCGGCTGCTGCCTCTGCCGGGGAACCAGACACGCCAGCAGCATCACTGCCCAGCAGCATCACTGCCCAGCAGCATCACTGCCCAGCAGCATCACTGCTCAGCAGCCTTCTGCTCCAGCAGCCGGGCTTGGCTGCCCCGGGGCTGCTGGGGTGCGAGAGCACCGAGCTTTCAAATTCGGGGCTTTTCATTTCCATGGGGAAAAAATAAAAAAGCACCTCATTCCCCTGGACGCCCAAGCTACTTATGTACCCCAAAGATTTTCCACCCCTGGGTCCAGCCCAGCGTCAGAATCTGATGGGGTCCGACCATGGAGACCCTTCTCCTTGTAGGCAACCTTCCCTGCTCCTTCTCTTTCTCTACAAAGAGTTAAACCTCTCTCCAACTCAGCACCTTTTCCCCTCCCTCCTGCCCCCGGGATAATGTTTAACCGAGCTCATAGCTAATTAAATATCGATGACCTCAGGCAAGTTTTGTTATCGTCTGGAAACACCTGATGCATGTGTCACCAGAAAGAGTTTTTCTTGTCTCAAGTACACCGGCAATCCTTGAACTCCTGTTGGCTTTTCCCTTCCCACCCTGCCGGCCGCCCCTGCCCATGGGCACCGAGGCTTTGCTGGCAACCCAGCGACTCCGACTCGTGTGGGCTTGTTGTAGCCACTCCTAATTGCAGGGGGCAGACACGGTGGGAAAGAAAGTTTTACCCCTTTTTTCCTTCCCCAAAGCACGGCCATTGCTGCCCACCTTCAACAGCTGGACAAGCTCAGCTTGAACTGGGTGGACTTTCCTCTTCTGGGCTGCGTCTGTTCTTTCCTACCTCCTGTGAGCATGGGGATGACGCATCTTGGAATTTGGCTCTCCAAAACATCTCCTGGGATTTCCCAGGGGAGCAGCAAAATCCCACAGGGAGCATTCCCTATTCCTTCTTCTTCTGTCTTTGAGGGCAGATTTGGACCAACACTGCCAGGATGAGCAGGCAGGAACCAAACCCCTTAAAGGCTGCAGTGGAGAATGGGATAGAAAAAAAAGGGAGCAAAAGAGAAAGACAGTGAGAAAAGGGAGGCTGTGAAGGGGTTAGAGATGTTCTGGGAAGCGGTTGTGAGTACATTTTAGGCAAGATGGACTTTTACTGGACAGAGCCATATTCTAGATGGATTTGGGACAGCCGTCCCCCTGAGCTGGTTGTGTGGAAGTGGAGGGGAATCCTCAGGAACATGGCTTGGGGTATGATTAGCCCCAGCACGGCAGCTGGGGTTTCCTGCCAGGTCCACCAGCCTTGTGAACAACCTCTGAACCTTCATGCTCAAGGAGGTCTCTCAAACTTCTCAAGGCTGGTTTTCTCTGTGGTGAGGAGCAGAGGCTTTGCTGACATCATTTTCACACTCTGTGGTATAAATAGCCAACCTGAAAAACAAAGGAAAACTCCCCATGAAGACCATGTAAGGCAGAGCTACTGTTGCACCATTTATTTATTCGCTCACTGTAGCTATTTCCTGCCTCTGTTGGTCAGAGACCTCCTGTGTTGGCGAAAAATCAGATTTCCTCCCTTGCCAGGAATTTATGGATCAGCAGCACTGATGGTAACGAGGGAATCACAACCCCCTGGCCCTGACAGGACAAATTCCTGTGTACAGCTGGCCTCGGACCCACCAGCTGCTACAAGGCCCAGCACACCTGCTGGGCATCCACAGGTAGGGCAGTGGTGACCTCCCCTTGAAGCAGCAGGGTCAGGGCTGAGGCTGGAAGGTTCGTAAGGCTGGAGGAATTGTAAGGCTGAAGGCAGTATCTTGCTCCCTCCATCATCTCTGCAAGTCTGGTGTTTGCTGGATGCTGCAGCAGGCAGGACTTCTTCAATTTGCAGGAGCTCTCTTGGGTTGTACCAGCTCCAAGCTACCCAGAGCCGCAGTGGGAAGCAGATGCCATGCTCGAGTGGGGCACACTAAGGTTTCCAGGCCATAAAGCCGGGTGGGTGTCACCCAGGCACACACACAGAGTCAGTTTTTACTGTCCCCCAGCACGCAGGTCCCTGCCGTGTGAGGCAAAGGGAGCACAAGCCCAGCACCTGGGAGGGGGAGGGTGGCGCAGACACGGAGCCGGCTTGTTCAACAAGCTGGAGCGTGGCTGCAGATGCACCTTCCTCAGGCTCCAGCTGCACTTCGGCTCTGCAGCTCCTTCCCAGCGCTTGTTGCTGCCTCCAGACCTGCCAGCAGATCAGTCTGTGCATGCGTTCCCTGCTCGCTCCAGGCACCATCAGCCAGGCTCGCTCCTTCCCTTGCCCCAGCTGTGCCGGAGTGAAGTGGGCAAAGCTTCCCCCGTGGCTCCGGCAGCGAGCTGGGAGGGAGGCAGCTCCTCATCACAAAGTGGTGGCCAGCAGCTGGGCCTGGGACCTCCTTCAGAAGATGCAGGCAAACGCTTTGGGTGATGAGTGAGGGTTCCCTGAATTTCAGATCTCCGTGCGGGATGCTAAGCGATCCCAGCTGTCCTTTGGGCATGCCTGGGGTGGAGAGGTGGATGCACAGGTATTAGCTCCCTTGGTCCTGCCTGTAAGCCAGAACTGTCTTCAGCTCTGCTCGTGCATGAAGACAGACCGCAATTACCCTTCCCCAAAAATGCTGTTCCCTGGGAAATGGAGGTGGGTTGGCAAGGGAGAGCATGGTACCTTGCTGCTCTGCTGACCACTGATGGGGACAGCAGCTGGGGACAGTGTCAGAGCTGCTTTGCCTGGCCACCATGGCCAAGGTGTGGGGATGGAAGGACCTGCTGGCATGGAGCAATTCCCCTTTCTGGCTGCTCACTCCCCTGCCTGAAATCCCCCTGTGCTCAAGCAGACACGAGGGCAGGGAAGGGGGTGCCAAAGGTTGGTGTGAGCTGTTGGGAGGTCTGACTCTAGGGAGGGTCCCATCCAGAGGACTGTCTCCTTAGTCATTGTTATCAGGATAATTCTCCAGCCACTCAAATCCTGTTTTTGTGCTGGTGTTGCCTGGCTCTATGGGAGTGAGGGGGGAGAAACACAGGAAACGCTAGCGACGGAAGCAGAATCATCTCCTGGAGGGAGCGAAGAGCTGCTGACGCCACTGAGGGGAACAAAGAGATTCAGGAGGAGCTAGACATGGGCTTGTACTGGAGGTAGCCCAGACAAGTAGTCTTAGTCCCATCTTATGGCACACCTCACATCCTGCCAGCACGCTGCACCTCCATGTCCCCCAGCCCAACCTCCTGCTCTGAGTTCTGGGGAGCAAAGAGACCTTGGGGTCCCCCCAGGTGGGGAGAGGAGGCCGCTGTGAGCTAACAGTGCCTGGTGTTCTTGCCATGGAGAAGCCCTGGAGGGGGTGACATGAGGAATGTCCTTTACTCCATCCCAGCTGCTGCAGAAGCTTTGGCTGGCATGGTGCAGCGAGGGTGGCCATGGGAACAGCACAGCGCTCGGTGGCAGCGTGGGCGCCGGCCTCGCTGCTGCCTCAAAGCTCTCCCCCCCAGCACCCCCGAATGCCAGGGGCTGTCCCCCTGCCTTGCACGCACAACAGGCCCTCTGTCCTGCAGGCACAAAAGGAAACTCTGAGTAAAAAGGTCAGAGGGCCTGGCATCCATCTCATCCAGGGCCAGGAGGAGCATGCAATCCCTGCTTGGCAGGGTCACAGGCTGTCCCTGTCCTCATCCTCATCCACGGCACCTTTCAGGTCCTAGGGAAGTCCCCATGTGCTTCCTCTCTCGAAGGTGCAGGTGAGGAGTGCTGCATCCCAAGCGCCAAGGATCTTTCCCAGAACAGAGCAAAGCCCTTGGGTCTCCTAGCTCTGGCCCTATGGGGGGCTAGTGCCAGCCAGATTGGGCTGGGGAGCTCTCTAAGTCCTGGCCTTGTGTGTGGCAGTGGAGTGTGATGACAGGGGACACAGCCTTCTCCTCAACACACTTGTGCCAGGGTAATTCCTCCCATCCAGCTCCCACATCCCTCATTCTAAGAAGAGGATGTGTACCAAAGCTGTAAGTAATGAAGACACATTTTGTGTTACAAGGGGCTATGTTTGCATCTCAGATCCTTCTGTGGCTCAGGAGTAAGAGCCTCTTCCAGCTCCATCCAACACAGACCCCCTTCCCTAATCCCATCCCCATGGCATGTGCACTGCCTGCTCCAGCGCCAGGAAGGAGGATTTCCCCCATCCGTGATGTCATGAAGCTGAGTGATGCTGTGGGACACTGGGGACATGGAACCATTTGGGGCAGCACTGCTGGGGGGAAGCTTACAGCACTTCTACCCTGCTGCCTGCAGAAAGTGCAGCACAGCCAGAATGCTGCTGCAGCCAGGAGTGCCTCCAATCCCCAGGGTCTGCCTTCGTGAGCAGTGTTTGTGGCTGGAACATAAGCGTCCAAATGTCATCAGTCCCTTATCTGCAACGTATCTGGGTCCCTTTGGTACCCACTCAGCCTCCAAAAATAGCCTAGCAAGGAAAAAGAATACATTCCTAAAATAGCACCACCACTTGGGCTCGCCAGTGCTGGAGCTGACACCTGGTTGGGTGCCCACCGCAGCTTTGCAGGGAGATTTCAGATCCATTCTCCTGTGCTTTCCCAGCCTAAAATAGCAGCCACACCTCACTGCACTGGGAGGCTGGCAGGTGCTTTCCAGCTTTTGCCCAAAGCAGTGCCAGCTGCTGCCTGGCCAGCCTGGGACACCACTGTTCACTGTCCTGTGTGAGCCCCGGGCACGTCCCTGTGCCCACGCTGCTCTCACGTCCCACGGCTGGGCAGGGAGGTGCGCAAAGCCCTGGAGCACAGCAAGGACCAGGTGAATCACCTCTAGGGATGCAGCCAGCCATGTGAGAGGAGAGGGCTGGCTGCCTCTCCTGAAAAGGAGGGCTGCTGCTGAGGAGGAGGAAGCTGGGAGGAAGGAAAGCCTTGTTTGTCCGTTCCCAGAGCGGTGCAGGAACTGCTATATGAGGAATTACCTGACCTCAAATCTCCAGATGCTTTTCACTAACTTCCTCATGTGAGCCTCCCCCAGCTCCTGCAACCTTGCCCTGTGCTCTGCTGCTGCCGCCCCCACCGAGCTACCCCAGCACGGGCAGCTGGTTTCCTCCAGCCTGCAAGGACTCTTCCGCCTCCAAATTTATTCACACCTGCTCTTCCTCCTGCATGGGCCACATTCCCTCTGCATATGTGAACCCAGAAGCCCAGCTCTGCCAGGCAGGCAGGGCTTGGCCACCTGGGAAGGCAGGGAAAGGCACGGTGAGTGGGTGGTTCACGAGCTTCCAGTTCCAGGGAGGGTGCTGCAGGTGCGGGGTGTCCTGTGGGACGCTCCGTGGGACCCAGGTGGGAAACTGGGGACTCAGGATGTAGGAAATCGATGCTCTGCATCCATCAGTGGCACGCCTCAGCCTTTCACACACATTCCAATCCTACACACCTCGTGTTGCTCCCCGTGCAGCCCCTGCCTCATGCCGTGCTGCACAGCCGGACTTCTCAGCATCCGTGAAGGATCAGGGGGTAAGACTGTGACGCAAAGGTCTCATGCTTTTAGGAGACAATTGCTTCCTCTCTTGCCTGGCCCTTTAGAAGGTCTGGGCAAAGATGTTTATGCAGGATACAAAAGGTTTAAGGATGTGTGTTGGATTCTGAGGGATGGAGCCCAGCATGAGATAAATGCTGCTCTGGAAGCAGGATCCAGCACTGCTGCTCCTCACACTGAGCGGTGTTTCCTGGGGCAGGTGGTGGAGGAGGGGTGAGGCTGTCAAGCTCAGGTGGGCTGGGAATCACGAAGATCAGGTGCTCCCAGGGAGTAGGGTGTAGTCAGGGGCTGTGGTGTCTTGGAGGCCAGGGCTGGAGGCACATTTCATTGCAGAACAAACCTGGGGCTGTCCTGGATGTGTCCAGGAGCAGGGCTGGGAAAGAACACCAGGAAGGGCATGCAGAGGAAGGGCAGATCAGCACTGGCACGTGCTGAGTGGAGGTTAGAGCAGGGAGCTTTTTGGATCAGGGAAGACTTCTCCTTCAGCTACCATGCTGGGAATTGAGTAGGTGCTCCAAAAGCAAGCTTGAGGAATAGACGGCAACAGAAATGAATTGCTGAGGCATGTGAGGGAAAGCTGGGAAGGTAGGGAATGGCAAAACCTTTGTTTTTCTCCAGGGAGGATCTTTCCAACTGCAGACTCTTTGCAACTTCTCAGCACCCCACCAACCCATGGTTAAATTAGGGTCTGATACCTTCCAGGCTGAGGCAGGAAGCGGGGATATGAGTCAAAACAACAAAAACAGCACTCTTGAGGAGGCTAATTTCAAGGTTGGGATGGATCTTTTGAAATAACAGGTTATTTCTAGACTTAGGAAATGAACCAAGTAGCGCACAGGCCCAGAAGGAACCACGGAGAGGTCTCATGGTCTCATACCTCTGAATTCAACAACCAGTTGTGCAAGTTGAGGTCACCGATCATTGCAGATGACAGGAACTCAGGGAGAGGAAGAGGGGACAGGATGCTTGGCCAAAATACCTTAAGAAATGATGTTAAGGATATCCCCTCTCCTCCAGAGCCAAGATGTGACAGCACCTCCCCAGGGCTCCATGGGGAGCAGTGGTGAGGGGGTTGCTTGCAGCAGGAGAGGTTGCCCCAAACCTCTCCCCAGCTCCATCACTTTTCCTGACTTTACTCTGAGTGCAGCACTGGCTTCCCTTGCTCCTTTTTTTTTCCCATTTCAACATGAGAAGCAGCAAATGAAATCTTCTAAGCCCAAACAAACAGGATAAACATGGACCAAGGGTGTGGTGGAATGGCAGGGTCATGAGGTTGCTGACCTTGGAGAAGCCATGGAGACACTGTGATGGGTTTTAGGGGTTTGGAAGAGCAAACAGGCTTGTGCTGCAGCAGCAGAGGAAGCAGGAGCCAGCCTGAACATCACATTGAACCCCTCAAGCACAAGAGTCCAATTCCACTGCCCATCCCAGCAAGAGTTTGCCACTGCTCAAGTAACTGTGAACCCCATCCCAGCTTTCCCAGAGAGGTGGGGGGAGCCCTGCCAGCACAGGGATCAGAAAATCCTGAGGGGCTGTGCCCGTGCTTCTTGGCATGCCTCTGTCTAGCAGAAGAGTTATGGCTGAAAGGCTCAGGTCACATCAGACAGGGAACGTGGGGCAGTCCCTTAGGGGTCCCTTCGGTCACCCAATGGGAATGGGACTGTTTGAACCTTAAAATCCACAGCAGAGCCCTGATGAATGGGTGTCTGAAATGCTGATGGTTACCCGAGAGAGAGGGGGCTGTAGCCACGAGCAAGCCTGTGGCAGAACTTGAGAGATGCACAGCTTTCCTGGTTGCTGGGAAAGGAAGCCACCATCTGTTACCAGAAAGAGGAATACTGACGGAAGAGCAATTTCATTAGATAATCTCTCTAATTAAGACAGGTGACAGGATGCAAATTTCCCTCCTGGAGAGACCTTTGTGGAGACCTCAAGCAAGGATGCTTCTGACCTTGTCCTTCCAGTCAGGGCCAAGTGCCTGAGCAAGAAGAGAAGCTGTGGGTCCCCAGGACTCTCCTTGCTGCTCCCCAGTGCCTGAACCCTTCTGGGGCTGGATGGGAATCTTGGGAACCAGTAGCCAGATCATAACAGAGTATTCCATAACCCAGGACAGAGAGAAACCACAGCACCAGGCTATGTGCAAACCTGCCTTCCTTTGCCAGTCAACATCTGCTGAAACATCTCCTTACTCGGGCTGTGCTCAATCCTGGCAGCTGCGTCATTCTTCCCCTGTACCCAGCCCCCTTTTTCCCCTGAAGAAATTTCTACGAGATTTTTTTTTTTTAATTGGCTTTGTCTGTTTGATCCCTAGTTCCTATCCAGGCCAAACAAGGAATGCATCTTACTGGAGACAGGATAGAGGACTCTTGGAGTTAATAGTTTTCTCCATTGTCTTTCAAATGTGTGCTGAGATGTCCGTAGCTGGGGGACCCATTGTGCTGCCTTCCTGCTTGTTTTTCCAACAGTCTCCAGTGAATAAGAGCGATGCAGAGCTTGTAATACACTTTCCATGACCTCTAATCTTGTGTACGATCTATCTCAATTGCCAGGTCGAATAGAGTATTCATTAGCAATGCTTCCACCTCCATTTCATCTACTCCTCTAAAACCCAGCCCCAAGCTATCCCTCAGCTGCACCACCATCTCCACTGCCCTCATCCCTTCTTGTCCCTCCTCTCTTTTTTCTGCTCTCCCATGTGTCCTCCCCTCTTGTCCTGAGCATTTAGTCTCTGGAGGTGCTGGCACAGGGGTGGCCGTGGCAGGGAGGGGACAGATCCTGGTGAAGGAATGTCTGCTCCTCCAGGAATGTACATCTTGGGGACCATCCTACCTTCCCATCCCAGCACAAGTGGGTGAGGGTGATGCCACTTAGGAGTTACCAGCCCTGGCAGCACATCAGGGAGCCAAAGCAATGGCAGGATGGGACTTGAGGGCAGACAAAGGCTCTGGGTTTGCCTTCCCACCCAGCCGTGAGCTCACTCTGCCGCGTGGGCTTGATGAGATTCCCAGGTGCACAGGCACACAATGCAGCAGGGAAGCCCTGTTCTCCTGCCGTTATTTTGCATGGCTTCTCTGGGAATGTTTGCCCTTCCTACTGCTTTCCTGTGATGCCGGAAGCCCTCAGGTATCCCTCAGCCACCTGGGCTTTAAGGATGAATCACCCCCTCTTCCCATGTTCTCCTCAGTCTTCCCTTTGGCAAGGTCTGGCAAAAAACAGCAGGGATGAATCAGAGGCCAGGGGAGCTGAAGGCCAGAAGCCCATTTCTGGGCAGCCAGCATATGTGTCCCAGCTCCAGCACCACAGGGGACTGGGAATTAGGCATCCCTGAGTGACAAGGACTGGTGATCCCAGAGGACAGAGACATCTCCAAGCCATCTCACTGGGAGCTGTGCTAAAGAAGTCCCTCCCTAAAAGGACTGAATTCAATTTGTGATCTTTTGCAGCACCAAAGGGACATTCCCAGAGCTTCCTCTGGACAGAGTAAGGATCTTTCTCTTGCTCCAAAAGTTTGAGCCCAGGCTGAGAATAAAACACCAGCTTCATGCTTTGGTCTTCTTTCTCCATCTCCCAGGCTTTTCTTTTTTGTTTTTTTCCCTCTCATTTGCTTCTTCACACCGATGGGTAGACCCTGGCCTGGATGTTTGTGCCCACCTCAAGCTGACAGAGTATCCCTCTCGAGCTGCCAGACTCAATGACTGATGTCCTAACTCTTACCAAGGGAGTGTAGGCAGGAAGGTGCAGGGCTGGGACACCACCACAGCCCAAATCCCCAGACAAACTTTGTCACTCACATCTGCTGAGGAGGAAAGTCCGTCTTTGCTCTGGGGTTCCCAAGCATGGTGCAGCTGAGCCTCTCTTCAGAGATCTGGCAATGGGCTGAGCCACTCTGGGTCTGACTGCTTGTGAGTCTCCCATCGTCTTCCCACTTCCTAGGGATTCTCACTGTGCCACATTGCAAGAATTGGTCACTGGAGGCACCACAGCTACAAAAACATGGGCTGGGGAAAAGGCTTGGCAAGCAAGATTTTCTGGGCAGTGTTATGCAGCGGACGAGGGGATTGGACTAAGCAGTCAGAGTGGTTTGGTTCAGCAAAGGCAGCTGGAAATCAGCCTGTCCTTCTGGAGATTGTTCTCATGGTTACAGAAGGGACTTATGGTTTGGTAGTGCTGCTTCTCTGTGCCTCTCTTCCCAGAGCTGTGCTCAGTTCAAGCCCATCACATCTGTGGGGGCAGGAGATGGGCTCAGGGTCTCTGAGAATTAAGGCCGTGGCCTGGCCATGCAAAGCCTGCACAGCCCAGGCTGGGGATGGCATGGGCAGGCACTCTGGTGCTTCCCTCTCCCTCTCAGGAAGTCAGTGCCTGTGCTGTGAAATGCTGCCCAAATATTCTGCCACCTTTATCAGCCTCGGCTTCACCGCCCATAATCGTGCTCCCTTTTTCCGAATTGCTCCTCAGCTTACAGCCACTGATGTAAATCAGTGGGATGCCATGCAAGCGGACTCGAGGACTCGGGTCAGATGGTGGGGAAGGAGAGGGGCCGTGCCTGGGCTGCTCCTGTGGGAACACACCTGGGACAGCGGCAGGTTCGGGGGTTCGGGTCTGGGGGTGGCTGTGGCTGCCCCTTCTGCTGCAGCTCAGCACCCAGGTAAGCTGCCCAAGACCCTCATTATCTCCAATGGAAGGCAAACAAAAAGGGGAAAGTGAGAAGGAATTCCTCATCCGAGAGGGCTCTTATCACCTTTCCGCTTCCCTCGCCCTGGAGAGATAGGGCAGCAGCTCAATGCTCCCTTGTTCCTCAGGGGGCCTCTCCTTCCCTGCTCCGTGGGGATGTGATGGGGGCTCCCGGCACCGCAGCTCTCCAGACACCCTTGGGCACACATTCCCTTACCGCAGCACCCACACACACCCTAAAGCAATTAAAGAAATTAACCCTCCGACAGAAACAGAGCGGGTCGGGCGCGCTGGTGAGGGCAGGAGGAGGCAGCTGCAGGTGGATGGATGCTCCTGTAGCAGTCAGGTCCTCCGAGCTGAAATAGTCCTGACACCACATCAGGGAGAGGCAGACGCGAAGCACACCCACGCTCCACTCTGGCAGAGGCAGGAAAAAAATGCTGGTCAACATCACCATGACATCTCGAGGCCCCTTCCACCCTTCCCTGTAAGAAGAGCGCTTGGGAAAGATTTTATGCAGCACGCCAGCTGCCAGAAATGGCAAAGTTATTGATCATCAGGTTACAGAGTGGTGGCATAAAATCATGTGAATCCCAAGAGTGAACAGATGGCCAGCCTGAGCAGGGATGAAATTATTTTGTAGCAGATCTGACAAGCAGCTCAGTTCAGTGTTAGTACAAGAACCAGATTTGATTTGGCAGAGGAGACAGGGTGCTCGCAGGTCTTGGTAGTGCCACATTTATTCAGTTCTCAGGTTTGTCTTCAGCCTGAGGTTGTTTCTCTCGATTTGAGGATACGCTCACAACTCACTCAGCTGTGGTTACATGCAGTTGCCCAAATATTGGTTTCCAGTTTCATTTTAGATGCAGTAGTGTATCCTGCCTGGCCTCCAGCTGCTATTCCAGACGGTATTGGGCTCCAGTAACTTCCATGGCAGATCTGCCAGCCCCCTTCATGTGTCTCAGATACCCTAAGACATCTCAAATTACTCCGAACCACTTCATTTTGGCAACAGGATCCCAGGATTATGAATACACTGAAGAAAATATTTAATTTGGCTTAATTTTTGTCCTTTTCTGACAGTGCCTGGGGGGTTTTAGGTAGGCAAACCTCCAATTAAGGGGTCATAAATCAATCAAAATAAAAGGGTCTGTTCAGTGCAGGGTTGGGAGAGAAAATCTTTGTAGAGCCAAAGTCACAGAAAGTGCAAATATTTCCACTCTGTTTTTCCATGTTGGATGTTGCAATTGACCCTTTTCTTGGTAACTGAGGTGTCTCAAAGAAACACATATCTGAAGGACTTGAGAGTTTAGAAATGCCTGTGGCTGATACGCTGATTTGGAGTCAAATTGGTCAGAAATCATAACTGGAGCCTGAAGAGGATATCAGCCAAAGAGAGCGACCCTGACCCCGGTAACTACAGCCAGCAGGGCTCCTTGCAGACTCAGGGAAACTCTTGGCTGAGAACAGCCCGCTCTCAGAGCTGCCTCTCTTTGGTACCATTACAGGAGAATGCCTGGGAAAGTCCCCTGGTTTTTCCTTGAGCAGGGGATGGTGCCAATGTAGAGAAGCCTGGCAGAGCACAGAGGCAGGTTCCAGCAGGTTCAGCCAGGGGCAGTCGGGCTCTGCAGGCTTCACCAGCTCCGTGCAAGCTGAGAACTCTGCGCTCCCGGGGTCTCCCGCTGGCAGCACGCTTTGGTGGACCTCCTTCTGCAGGATGAGTTTGGAAGAGCAGCTCTGCTTGCCCCCTTATTCTTTATCCCCCTGGCTTGCAGAAGAAGGATGTGGAGAGCGTTGGGAGGCCATAGCTTGTGAAGAAGGATCCCAAAGCAGAGGATTGCAGGCATATCCAGGGGCACAGCGAGGTTCCACAGGGTCTGGGGCAAAACCCAGGTCTGTGATCTTTCCTAAATGAGGATGTCTCATAACGTAATGAGCCAGGCTCTCTCAAGAGGTACCCAGGGGCAAACTGCTCTCACTTTTCTTTCTCCCTGCCTGCCGCCCTGCCCACCCTCCAGCTCATCCTGGGCATGTTAAATGAATTAAAATTAAATGCATCTCTAATTTATCTCCATTCTATTCTCCCTGGAGAATGGTTGTCCCAGGGTGATCCCTCTGATAATGAGAACTGCTTTCGAAAATTAAAAAATATTGTTACAGAAACCCCAAAACCAAATGCCTTGAGATTAACGAGGAGGCAAAAAAAAACCCCAGTGAATGCAAGTTTGCAGAGATTAGCAGCTGTTCAAATGCAAGATGATCACCCAATGGCATATGCTTCCAGAGCATTGACTAAAACCCTACAGAACTATGAATAGATTAGGAAAAAATGCTAGCAATTGCTCTGACTTTGTGAGTGGTTTCATGGATATCCTCGCAGGAATTGGTGAGGCAGACACCCATTCTGCACTGGTGAGCTCTGTGTTTCAGAAACCAGGGTGGGATTCACGACCCAGACATCTGAACGTGAAACTGGAGGAATATTTGTTACTGAAATTCCAGTGTGTTTTCCAGAGAGCTGGGATGAGGGGAAAGGAAATGACTGCCAGAATGGCTCCAGCCCCGCTTTCTTTGTGCAGCTTCAGAAAGAAGCACAAATGACCCAATGTTAGCAGGCCAGGGAACGAAGGTCCTGCTCAACGGGCGTAAAAATCCTTGGCACAGCGAACGTAGCACTTCATTGGGATGATGAAGGTGATGAAGGTGATGGGATCCTGTGCAGAGGACATTCCTTCACCGTGCAGCACAGCAGGAGGTCAGACAGAGCAAATCACGGCACTCGTCTGGGGACTGGGATGTGTAAAATGAGATTAGGTGATGCCGGCTGTAGGTGTGGTGCTAAAGTCATTAAAGCCCTGCAAGCGCCGCGCTCAGGATGGGAACAGGGAAAAGTGCAGCCAGCTATGGGAAAAGCAGATTGCCAAGGAAAGCCCTGAGCTTTATGGCGTTAGATACAGTAATTTCACGAATATAAGCCGCACCTTTTTCATTGAAGAATCCAGCTTACCCCAGTGGTGCGGCTTATATTCAGGTGCGGCTTATATATGGACAAATCCCGTGGTCTTCCCAGCTACCCGGAAGTGCGGCTTATATTCAGGTGTGGCTTGTAATTGTGAAATTACTGTATTTCCCAACAAGGGTCCAGGTGCTGCCCACACGAATTCAAGCTTAACCCTGTGGGAATCAGCCAGCTCCTCGCTGCGAACAGACGCAAAACCTCCCCGAGCAGGAGGCAACCCAGACCTTCTCCGAGCTTCATCTTTGCCCCTTCCAGCCCCTCATCCCCTCTGGCCTCTGCCCTGCTTCCCTTCTCCATCTGAGCTGTTCCAGCAGCAGCCTCCCCGCTCGCTGCAGCCTGCGTGCCTGGCTCGGGTGACCTTTCCCGGGACAATGCCGGCTATTGACTCGGCGGGGCACGGCCGGCGGTGACACAGAGCTGCAGACGCAGCGGTCCCATCGCGGCACAGCTGGCAGCGGGGGAGGCTGCCCTGGGAAAAGCCTTCAGCCACCAGCCTGCCTTTCACGGCTCTTGGTGGCCCGTGCGTCACACGGGTGGCTCCATGGTTAGACACGCTTCTTAGCCCTTTAGTCCCACTGCAAGGTGCCAGAGCCTCAGCACTAGAAATTAAAGCCCACGGCTGGGCTTTAGGAGCTTACAGTGGTAAAATCCTTCCCACGTGCCCACGCACCGAAACAGCTTTGCTAGGGGGAAAAAAAGTCTCACGTAGTTTGGGAGAGATGCACACTTTGATTCACCAAGTCCTTTGTGGCTGGGGTACCATGGCAGTGTAGCTGTGTCTTAGTAGGCACTTTTCACACAGTCTTGTGGATGTGAAGCTAGAAGGCAGGGACCATTTTACCAACTAAACCCCACTGCTGACCCTCTTTGCAGGGCTCGGGATGTCTCTTTTCCCACATCTTAGCTATGGGCTAACAATTCCTCCCTGTCTCAGCAGGGAAAATAGATGAGTCAGTGCACACACAGCAACTGCAAGATGGAAATTGCTATCTGAATGCTGTGATGATGATGAATATTACCATTGTTGCTCCAAGTGCTAGTGCCAGGCAGGACCAAAGGATCTGTTCTGTACAGCTCATGGTCCCTGCCCCAGGCCCCTTCCAGCTTCTCTGCATTTTTACAGAAGCATCAGTCCAAGTTTGATGTTTCTACCCAGCACCACCTCTCAGCAAAAATCACAGGTCTTTATGATTCAGAACCCATTGTTGTATCCCTGCCTGGAGCTAAAACAGGACCAGAGAACACCTTGCTCCTGACAAGCCCAGTCCCTCAGCAGAAGGAGGTCAGCATCACTTTAGATCTGGGATGCAGTAAAGGTGCAAATGAGAGCGAAACCTGCTCCCGCTGTGTCCTGCATGAATATCACAGGCAGAGGCACTTTGCTAGCTCCACCACAAGCCAAACTGCAATCTCTCAACCCAGAAGAAGAGGCAGGAAAACACATACACAGTATTAATGTACTGAAATGTTTAGACTGGTGAAGTGCTAAAGGTGAAAAAATAGCTCTGGAAACATGTGGAGTCAGGCAGGAACCTCAGGGCAAACTTTAAATGAGGAAAGACACCATATTGGAAGAGTGGACTGATCAGTCCAGCACAGGAAGGTTTTAAATGTGCTCACCATCCCTGGCTAAGCCAGCAGCTAAAGTCCCCCTGCACCTGATAGAAAAGCTCAAGAAGGAAGAGATTATCCTCTCTCCAAAGCCAGCTTTTTATTCCAAGCCAGTCAGCCAGGTGGCCCTTCAGACCACCAGTGAACCTGCATGTCTGGGGCCAGCAAACACCTTGCTGGCAATGTCTGAAAGATCTCACTGCCCCTTATCTGCTGCTGCCTGGGGGTCACTGTCTGTTGGAGGAAGGAATCCCAATTGCACAAGCCTGCCTCTCCCTCTCTTCCCACCATCCTCCGTGAGAGTGGCAAATGTCCCTGTGCTCTTATGTGCAGCGGGGTTTAAAGGTTTAAAGGTCCTTATCAACTGGTCCTCGACCTGCAGGCCACTCCAGCCTGAGTTCCCACACATGTCCTTGGGAATGTACCTCCCTCAGAGCAGAGAACAGGCACCCAGGATTTGTTTTGCCTGCTGGGCAGTTTCCCTGTAGAGGTGGGAGAAACGGGGGGTTAATTCAAGGTTTCATTAACCTAAGAGTTGATTGCAACAGAAACTTGTCCTATATAGGAACTGTGTCAGGAAACAGGCTGAGCAGGAGGGGGAGAAGGGAGTGGGTTGTAGCAACTCTGCTGCTTCTTCCAGACTCGCTTCACTCGGCCGAGTCCCAGAAGAGCAAAGCAGTTTGTGTGGGTTTGATTCCCAACTCCAGGCCCATCAAACTCCATGGGGGCAAGGAAAAGGCAAAGTTGGGTGTGGCTGCCTCACCTAAGAAACACAGATAATCCCACAGGCCATGTGTCCCATGTAGGGACACATGTGAGTCCATAGAGAACCTTCAGGCCACTTGCATGGCATCCATTCCCATGTAAGAAATTGTATGGCAAAAATCTCCCTGCACACACTTATGAGGCCTTTTAGAAACGTGTGGAGCATCTTTTGCTCAGAGGCACAGCCACAGGCACATATATCCCGCATAACTGTGCAGATACCTCCCAGTATGAGGAGTGAGGGATTGGGAGCAAGTGGTTTTGGGATTGGTTTCTGCTAACAGCAAAGGGGCTGATTCCTCCAGCCTGGCCATGTCTTCTCCCATGAGAGAGCAGGTGGCAGGGTGGCAAGTTGGAGCTGATAAGGCTGAAAATAATCCCTGCAAAATGGATGAACCATGGAAAAAAAAAAAAAAAAAGAGAGAATGCACAGCTGGAAGGAGAGGGGAGAAGGCAGGAGAACTGCTTTCTCCAGAAGCTTTTTTCCAAATGACTCGTGCCAGTTTTTGAAACCACACCCTCAGTCACAGACAGAGATGTAAATATGTCTGTTCCCAAGCAGAGCTGCATCGTGGGGACACCTCACCTCCCCAAAATCACCCACTTGGCTGCCCTACAGCCTGCCATGCTGAGGGAGGAGGGTGGGAAGGGGGTTTTGCTCAGGAGCTTCTGGAAACCCCTGGGAGCAATTTTGAGAGTGTGTGAGAGCTGCAGAGGTGCAAGAAGGAATAGGGTAAGGAAGGAGGAATCGAGGAAGGAAGGAAGCAGCTATTGTCACTGGAGAGAGTTTTGTGTGACCAGCATTGCTGAGATTCCTGCAGCCCTGGCAGGGGAGTGAGGGAGAAGGAGAAGGAGAAGGAGAAGGAGAAGGAGAAGGAGAAGGAGAAGGAGAAGGAGAAGGAGAAGGAGAAGGAGGAGCTAGGCAGGTGGACAAAAGGGTCTGTGCCATTCCTGTGTTTTCTTGAGATAAGTCTGACCTATTTGCAGTGACTCTGGAGCAGCAGCAGGAGCCGGCCTTTACGTCTGTCCTGACCTTCTATTGTGGCTCAAGCATTGAGGGAGATTAGGGCAGTGATCAAACAACTCCCAAACTTTGAGGCATTCCCAGCAATGCAGAGAAGCCCAGCCTTGCTGCCAGGTTCAAAAGAGCCCATCTGACATGTTCTGTCCTGGACCTGTACCCAGCAGAGTGGTTAGTGAGTCTGGGGCATCTGGAGGGGTCTAACTCCCAGCATATGCATGTAGTGATTGTTCATCTCAAAATCCTGGAGGACGCCTCTCCAAGCAAGAGCCAAGCACCACCAGTGGCTCAGAGACAAGCCCAGGTCACTGTGGCATCCAAACATGCCAGAAGCATCCATCATGCTATTATTTTCTGCTTAGTTAAGGCAAGTCCAGATCCAGGTCGTAAATCATTGCAGGAGAGAGGGGAGAGAATGAGAAGAAGGACGACAGAAAGATTGAGATGCAACAAAGGTACCAAAATCCATGTTTCGGTGGATTTTTTCAGTGGCTCCTTCAATGGAACGGAGAGGGTCTTGTTGAACCTTGGAGCACAAGACCCTTCTCAAGGGGAGGAGCAGTGGCTGCTCGGGATGGATGTGCCATGAATTCTGTCTCCTGCTGCTCACACAAATATCTGGGCAGGCTGGCAAGGACGGAAAGAAGGGAATGTGTGCTCCTTTTGCCACTTCCAGACTTTAGGGACCAGGGCAGTCAGCCCGGTACCTTTCCCCAAAAAAGGGGCCAGGAGAAGAGAAGCAAGCCCTTCAGGGACTATCTTCAGAGGGAGCATGAGGAAAACACGGGGTTTCAACACAATTTTCAGTGAAGAGAACACTGTATCCCCTTGTGACCGTGGTCCTCTGCTGGCACCGGTGGCACTGGTGACACTGGTGGCAGCATGGTGTGTGTGAAGGTGGCAGGCAGCCCCTTCTCCTGAGGTCAGGAGAGCTGCCCTGGAATGGGACATGGCCAGGGCATAGGGAAGGGCTAATATCTCGGTGCAGAAGCTAAAGGCCTGCAGGCTGGGCTTTACTTCAAGAGCAGCCAGAACTTGAGATGGCTGGTATTTAAAAAAAAAATAGGTTTGGGGTTTTTTTTTAACAGCAAGAAAGCATCTTTGGATCCCAGCTGGGTCCAAGGGCTGGTAAGACGTGAGGGTATATCTGTACCACAGTCCTTTATCGGGATTTTTCCATTCTCTGAGGTATCTCAACCCTCCGTCTGCCCAAGATAATGGAGAGGCAGCCAAAATGGCATTTTAAACTCTTGGCTCCTTCTACCAACAATTGGACAAAGCAAAGAGGCAGGATGGGAGAAACTGGCTTTCTGGAAACTTCTGTTAGATGGCAAGGGGTCACACCCCCTTCAATAGAGATTGGAGTCGGGGGTCATTTTACATCTGCCTTTAATGAAGAATGGTGGGAAGGGAAATTTAGCTCCGATGAGCTAATTAAATATATATATAATTTCCACTCTGTTAGCAAGGGGAAAAAAAAGCCTTGGACCAGCTGCTAGGTCATTGTTTGTGAATTTAAAAATAAAAGTTTCTTGGCATAGGTTTCAGAGATGGAGGCACTATCTCGCGTTGTCATTCCGGAGAGTAGGGGAGAGTGAGGCGAAGAAGGATGAGGCCAGGCAAGGATCACTGAGCTTGACTACGTGTTGCTCAGGTGTGTCTTCGCTTTTGAGCCTCCTTTCCCTCTGGCTGGTTTAGGTAATCAACATCCTGCCCAGATGGCGAGCCTCACCAGGGACAGATTTACAGGTCCCACACCCTGAAGAGGCTGGAAATGTCCTGCCTTGCGGATGGCTAATGTTTAGCAGTGCCACGAGCACATTGGTGGGGCTAAACAGCCCCAGGCAGGCTCACCTGGGACCCTCACACCATGTAAACTCCGCTTAGGCTCAGTCCAGGTACCTGCTCCTGGCCTGAGCTCTGGTGTGGGAGTATCTGTGCCCAGCCTCATCCCCACCTGTCCTGGGGATTGTTCCAAGTGGACTCCAGCCTTTAGCTGGTGGTAGCTTGGTCTCCAGGATGCACCTTGGACCTGTGCTGCCTTCAGCCCTGTCTCCTGCTGCTCCTGGCAGTACCTTCACTTGTCTGAGGCTGGGGCTGGAATCTGTCCCTGCTGTCACCTTGGTGGTGCTGATCACTGTGGGACCGTGTTGGGGCTGTGCTTGGCCTGAGCTGGGCTTTCCTCAGTCCCAAGCTGTCCTCCAGGCCCACACCTCCTTCTTGGGTGAAGGCCATGGACCTTGCACCCCACTGCTTCCCTAGTGACCTTAGGGTACTACTGAATCCCTTTTTCTGTCCCTATGGCCTCTCAGAACTGGCTTTCCCACGTCCCCTCCCACTGCCTGGCTCTCCACAGTGGGGCCTTGGCACCCCTCCCCACGTCTGCCTGCCTCTGGGAGTCTTTTTTCATCTCTGTCTCTATGAAGCACATTCAAGTGCCTGCACTGCTTCCAAGTTATGATCCCAACCTGGCTCCAAATTCCCTGTCCTTACACTGTGACCTTAAACTGGTCCTGTGCCACCATCCTCACCCAGTTCCATGGCCAGGGCATTTTCCAAGAGCCATGCATGGAGCCCAGACCTCCAGGAGGTGTGGGAACACACCTTGGTGCTATGCTCCCTTTAGCCCCAGCTGTGCTGGAGGTACATCCGTGCCTGTCCCTGTCTATCCTGACCAGTTTTCCCAGACAGACTTGACACCTGCTTTGTGGGCACTTCATCTCCAGCCCCATCTCTGTCTCTGCTGAGGTACTGAGGAACCATACCTGGAATAAGGGGATCACACCAGGGCTGGAGTCACACCTGGAGTGTGAAACAGCCCTCTTCTTGCTGGTGACAAGCCAGACCATGGCAGGAAGCCTCCTCTCCAGGGGCCTTGGTGCTGGTTTTTCCCTTCCCACCCTGCTGCATCCATTAGTCTGCTGCTTTCTGGCAGCAGCTGCACATGGAACTGGAGACCTGAACTTTTCCATTCCCCAGCCTCTACACTGCCAATCCCTCTGAGCTGGGAATGGGACTAAACTCACTCTCCAGCAGCAAATGGGTCCCAGCTCTCCCTCTCACTTCCTGAGTCCCATGTGCTGTTCACTCCTTCTGAGAGGGAAGGAAGGGGAGCATTTCACTCTGCCCCAGTGTGTCTAGCCCCTGTTGCCTTCTCTGCCAGTGGTGGTTGGGCTGTGGCTGCTCTCCCCTTCCCTGTGAGCAGCACCTAATGCTGCTCCTTCCCCTCTCCTGTCCCACCAATGGCTCTGGCACATTTGGCGTGCTGTCATTCTAAAGAGCTTGTGCCTGAATGCTTGGCAAAAGAGAAATCAGCAATAATAGTAAAAAAAAAAAAAAAAAATACTCATAATCCCCCCAGATACATTATGCAGCCAGGGAAAGAGCAAAGCAGTGAGGGCCTGGCTGGCCTCACAGTCCTGTTCCACCTGCTTGTCAACTCAGTGACCAAGATGGGAGGGTCAGAGGAAGCTCTTGGGAGACGCTGTTTGATGCCAAAGGAGGGTGAGAAAAGTTTTCCTTGCTTTTGAGTCAGTCTCCCAGACCACCTGCCTGGATTCCGCTATTGGAAAAGATCTCTGCACCTCCAGACACCCCACAGACATGCTGGCAAGCTTGAGTTAGCTGCTAGTGTCCATCTTTGTGCAGAAAACATCGCTGGCCCAAGCTTCCCTTTCCACTGACATTGAGCAATGTGGTCAGTACGCAGTCTAGGCTTTTTTCCTCTCCAGAAGCAAGGCTGAAAGGATTCCCATGTGTGCACTTAAGACATGTCTGTTTGTCAAGAGGTGTTGGCTCCCTCCTCACTGTGGTTATGGGAAGGCCTTTTTGTTTAAAAAAGAAAACAAATGAATAGATTCCCCTGACACCCAAACTTTTCAGGCACAAACCCAAGGGAGTCCCTTGTTTAAACATCGGGAGTACATTGCTGGATAACACCCCTCATCTCCCTCCCCTCTGGGCATTTTTGGGGGTGGTGTCAGGCTTTTTTCTGCTTTTATTTGTTCTTTCTGAGCTTCTTGTTTCTGGCCAGGCCTGCTCGGGGAAAGTGGGAGGACAGTGAGGGTCCTACAGGCTTGAGCTTCTGGGCTGGAGCAGCACAGAGGCAGCGCTGCCCTGAAGAATTGCTGTGGCAGAGCTGTAGGAGGGGATGCCATGAGCAGATGGAAACATATGGACAGTGTTTGGGGCAGGTCAGGGCCATGGCATGAGAAGGCTGAAGTGGGAGAGAAAGTCTCCTCTCTCCTGCTCTTAGGTTTCCCTCCCTTTTCTGCACATCTGAGCTGGTGAGGAAAAAAGCAGTGCGCTCCCCTCCTCCCTGTCTTACAAAAACAGAGACTAGAGTCAAACTTGGAATTCCCCTCTGTCTCATCACTGGGGAGACAGGGTCTTGGTGGTGATCTCACCCCATCAGAAACCTTTCTGTGCTAAGCAAGCAAGCAGTGGCGAGGGAGGACGGGGAGGAGGGGAGTTATGGCAGGAAACCAAGAACACATCAGACACTCTAAATTTAGATCTTTTTATTCAGCTCGGACAATATTCCTTGATTTCTCATTGTTCAGCAGAGGGCAGAGGGCAGGGGATCTATTGAAAGGCTTTGTCCTGAGAGATGCCACTTTGTCTGGATATACAGGGGGTGGAGGAGCCACGCATCATGTTGGCCTGGCATGGGGGAGAGGTGCCTGTCCCACAGCTCCAAATGGCTTTGGGATGGGGCGGTGGCTGGGCACCTGTGACAGCTCTGGCAGTGAGAGGCAGAGCCCAGGGCTCCCCTCAGCCCTGCACTCCCAGGCCAGGCAGGCACCCGTGAGCGGTGCCCGTGCTTTGGGGCAGGTCCCCGTGGCAGCGGGGCGCAGGCACAGGGCGTGTAGGATAAACACACACCCGCTCTATACGTCTCGCTGCCTTTCCGGCATTGCAGCTCAAAGTCTATTTTTAAACTCCCTCCTTTATTACACAGGCCACGAGATAGCGGCGGCCTGCCTCCTGCCAGGCCAGGCGTGCTGCTCTCCCACCCACCCCAGGGAGAAGCTGTGCCCCACACAGCATGGGGGGCACAGTGGCAGCGTGGGCTGTGGCTGGGCATGGCCTCACTCACCTCTCCAGGCTCAGGCACAGCAAACTGGGGTGCCCGGCTACATTTGTGCTGTTGGGAGCCAGCGCTGGTACCAGGGTGCTGCTGCAGAGTGTTTTGTCCCAGTGTGTCAGTGGGATGTCAGTTTTGCTCAGGGAGGTTAAAAGAGCTGAAATTCGGCTGCAGCATCACCAGATCCGCCTGCTGCTGGTGTCAGGCAAGAGGACCAGCTCTTGCAGGTAGCACGAGCGGGGTTTTCCATCGTGGCTGGTGCCCTGACCTCCAGCGAGGAGCACTTTGAGTGGGGTTTGCTCTGTGACGCGAGCAGCAACAGCAGGTGGTGGGGACCGGGGCGGGGGGAGAGCTGCTTGCTTTTGGTTTTGGACCCTCATCTTCGTTTCACATGAGTCATGTTACGTTCTGAGCTGAGTAACTGCTGGGGCTATTTTTACTCCAGCTCAGCAAAGCTTCCTTCTCGCTGCTGCCACCGCCACCGGCGCTCGCTGCGGACCTGGGGGCAAAGGATGGGGACGTGGTGAGTGGCAGAGGGCGAGGGCAGGGGAAGCAGTGCTTGGGGTGGTGTCAGTGGAAAGGGGGACCGCTGCCCACATAATCAATTTGGAAACAAAAATAGCACATGCCTTTTGAAAAACAACAGATGACCCGCGATGTGTGGTGTGTTCACACACACATACGTACGTATTTATTATACTGGTAGAGGGGAAAGGGGTAGGGAGAGAAATTCCTTTCGAGTGCTATTCACCAGTCTGGAAAAATAAAGAAGGAAAGCAGAACATTTTTTCCTTTCATCAAAACAGGAAAGAGAGGGGGGAATGGGGTGGGGAGCAGATCCATAGACATAATGGATGGTTGCCAGTGCAAGGAAATTGTTCCGTTCTACCCTAAACTTGGGGGTTGGGGTGGGGGAGAAATGTATGGCAGTATGATCAGGGAAGGCTGCATCCCCTCCTCCCCACTTGATGCAGGAATGTGTGTGCACACGGGAAAGTGCTGGGAAATCAGTGTCCCCCAGCCTTGCCTTTTCTCTTTGAATCCTGCTCCATCGGCAGAGATGTGAGATGCCTTTGCCTTCTCCTTCAGCTCAAAGCACGGGGCAGGAAGGCACAGCTGGAGCCAGCCCTCTCCCTCCCTGCCGTTCAGGAGCTGGGCTCTGCCCTCTGCGTGTGCTCTCTGCTCTGCCAGGCTCCTGCCAGCAATGGGTGGGATGAAGGAGCTGGTGAGGGGCTGGGGGAATCCCTCTGACGGAGAGAGGCAGGCAGAGGGGTGTGGTTCCCAGGGAAAGCCTGGCAGGTCCCATCAAACGCCTGCTTCCCAGGTGACACCTTCCCTCCCGTTGCCCTGAGCCGCTGGCTCTGTCGGGGCTTTGCTCATCCTTGGAAAGCATTTTCGCTGCCGGTGCCAGGGGCGGGAAGGCAAATTATGCAAGCCCTGGGTACCCTGAGGCTCTGCTTTTCTCCAGCACCAAATGCAAACACCAGGCTCCTTGCCTGCCTCTGTCTCCTTCCTTTGGTGTCTCTTCTCTTCTTCCTCCATTAAACCGAGCTCAGTCATCAGGGAGTCGGGGCAGCTCTGGGACCAGTGGAGTAAAACAGTGCGAGCTACGCACGATAACCCTGTTCCCATCCCTGGGATAGTCGGGGGCTGCGGTGTGAAACCAGCTCGCCCCCAGAACGGATCTGGGGTGTAAACGAGGTGTAAAACTCACCCAGGTGCCTGTTTGGGTGCCGCCGTGTCTCCTCTCCATTGACGGCTGCGTGGGCGCAGGGATTGCTCATCCTTCTCCTGAACTTGGGGACCGGAGCAGCAGCAGCACCCAAGTGAGATACCTTGAGTGGGCGGGCTGACTACACGCTGGCTGTCAACACCTCCTAATTTCTTTCCATTGATTGTTTTCAAAATAGGGCTCATCATGGAGAGGCTGAGACATCTCAGCTGTTCAGACTGAGTCTTGCTTTCCATTGTAAGCCCTGTTTTTCTTCCTGTTGTTTCATAATTCTCTACCCCCCCTGAAAAAAAACGTAATAAATTAAAACAATATATATATATATATCACCCCTCACTGTGGATGGTGGCTAGTGCAATCATTGTTTCCACCAACACGAGATGAGGGGAGAGCAGCCTTGGAGCGAGGAACTGCCTATTGTCCTCAGACACGTGTTGCTCTCCTCCCTAGTGATAAGAGAACAACCAGGGAGATGAGTTCAGCTGTTTGCAGGTTTGAGAGCTGTAGTGGTGGTGAAAGTGTTTTAGTAAGAAATCCTGGGGCAGGCTCTTAGGAAATCTGGTTTTGTTGTGGTTAGTCTGCAGAGTCATTGCCAGCTAGCACAGTTGCAACCAGATCTTGTCAAGTCGTGATGCTCTGATGGAACATTTTTATGGTCCAGATGTTTCACGTGGCCTCAAAATACCTTCCCAATATATGCCATGGTGGTTTCAAACTCCTGTCCTGACATCTGGGACAACAACAGCCCTGCAGGCCTCCACACCCACCCCACAGGCCAGGTAACGGGGAGATCCAGTTGTCCCCATTAGTTTTTGGGGTTTGTGGGACAGATGTCAAACTAATTTCACTGAAGTAAGAGAATCAAAGGAGCCCCCAGCAGACTCAAGGCACAGCAGTTTTAGGTTTATGCACCTCTATTGAACTTGGTGCCAGTGAGACTGACCCAGCCAGTCCAAAGACATCACCAGAGAAAAATCTGACCCTGTCTTAAAAACAGAAAGAGCAAGGAAAAACCACTGAAGCTCGAGCAGCTTGAGTATCACTTTGCTCTATTTCCAGGCAGGGTCATAGGTAGATGATTAGTCAAATTCCAAACATCCTCTTCCTTGCAGTCTGGAGGTTCAACAAGGATTAGCTTTTTGTTTCTGATGTCGAGCTTCTAAAAACTGCCCAGCATCATCCATGTGAAAATAAATAACTCTATTTCTATCCCATCTAGCATGTAATAGAGCCAGATATTCGGTGGGGAAAAAAAAGAAAAAAGCACATCACACATATCTCCCCCAAAATCAGACCCTGCAGCAGCTCTTGCTGCTACCAAGCAAGAAATTTGCAGCAGTCCCTGCTAGCTTTCTGCTGAGACCTTCTCCTCCCTGGCAGCAATCTCTCTCCCTGCTGAGGAATTTGCTCAGCCCTCCCACACGCAGGCTGTTCTGTCCTGGCCAGGCAGCCACTACAGCGTGGGGGACTCCCCACGCAGGTGTCACGAAGGTGGTGGAGCTACGCCAGCTTATTTGAGGGCAGAGATCCTCAAAAGGCACCTGGGCCTCCACTGACCCCTTGGGAACCTAAAACACGTAACAGGGTCATGGACATTCAGGACCCAGCTGTCCTCAGATCCCTCTACAGAGATAGAGGACTTCTCAAATCCTCACCTTCCCCCTGCTGACTGCTAAGGAGCCCAAGGCTACAGCGTTTCTTTGACTGGTGCCATCTGGAAAGAGGTGAGATGCACCAAGGCCCTTTTCAAACCTGTTTTTTTGAAGCCCTCTATAGTTTCAAAAGGTGTTTCAGCACCCAGGTGGACATCAGGGCTGCAGCTCCACCCAGCTTGGGGGTTAGAGCCGAATTATCATCACTTGAAATGGCTGGTACGCTGCTGGCAGGCCAGGATGGAGAATGAGGGGAATTCTAAGAGTGTCCTGAGGAATTTGGGGTGGGACAGGGTTAACATGGCTGGAGCATCTAAGATAAGGTCTTGTTAAGGTCGCTAGGGGTGGGAATGAGCAAAGGTATGCCTTGCATTTCTGCTTCCTTCCCCTTGAGCTCCAATATTGGAGCCGAACCACTTGAGACTTGGTTTGAGGGACTCCCAGGACCCTCCTTATCCCTCACTCCTGCACCTCAGATGGCCTGGGCCTTGGAGCTGACACGGCTCTGACCAGCTCCCCAGCTGCAGGCAAATCTGCCCACCTTCTTCTTCTGGGTTAGGCTGAACGAAGGTGATCCTTTGTGACCCAAGAGTGCCTTGACATGCTGCCCCAGAGGACCCAGCTATTTTAAGAAAGCTGTATGGAGGACCCCCAGTACTCTTTGTGTTCCTGTGCTTCCTGACCAACACCCACATCCACGAGACCAAAGTCAGGTTCGGCCAAGCTGGGAGGTGCTGTCAGGTGCCTGCTACAGAGGAGCATTTGGGGAGCTGCCTGCTGCTCAGTTCCACGGCTGCTCCACCTGCACCCGGACACTTCGGGAGCGCTGGTGCCGGACCGTGTGTTTCAGAGAGGGCTGGCTGCAGGAGGCTTGCAGGCACCCAGAGAGTCTAAGGGAGCATGTGTGATGCTGTGAGATGAGGCCACCGCTAAGCCAGTGGGAGTATGTATGTGAGAAGGGAAGGGAGAGGGGGAGAGTGAAGGAGAACACATGGATGCCCAGGGATGTGTGAATGAGACAGAATTTGCACGTAGCTGTGCATGCGAGCGGCTCGAGCAGAAGCATGTGCGTAGCATAGAAAAAGCAGGGGAGATGCTTGGGATTCAGCGCGAATGCCTGCCGAGCGCCTGCGGTGCATGACGGTGCAGGAATGTATCGCTGGAGCCTGCACAATGATGGTGCAGAGATCCCTCCTGGTCGTGCCTGGAGCATGCTGTGTGAGTGTGCATCACTCCTATGTACGTGAGAGGGTGTTTTTTCAATAGGATATGACTCTTTCTTGAACTCACCTGTTAGCAGCCTTCCCCTCCCCATCCCTCTCCCCCCACAGCAAATATCTGCTCACTTAATTTCCCTTCAGATGTTTATTACATCGTGGAGATAATCGTGCAGCAAAATACCTCCGGGTGCCACGAGCAACACCAGATTGTCTTATAGCAACGTGTAAATTTCTCTGGCTTCTTTTTTTTTCCCCTGCACACAAAGAGATGTAAGATATTAAAGTCATCTCTCTCCCTGGAGCTAGTGGTGTAGCAGGGCAGGGAAGGCGGCGAGTGGAGCTTAGAGAAATGGGCTCCAGACTGAAACAGCGAGAACCTGGGGCCAAAAAAAATAACAAACTACCGTGCCGGGAACTCCTCTCTTCTTATCTCTTGCCGAGGAGGCAGGAATTTCTGTCCCCATTCCTCACGCGATATTAAAGCCACATTATACAGGTTGCTGCAGCATTAGTCATTTTTAATTAATTTATCATTTAAATTAACACACTTTTTATTTTGTCAGCAATGAACTGCTACTCCCTCACTAGATTTGTTCCTTGATACCCAGCCAAGAGGAGGATGGCAAGTTATGCTCCACCCATCTCCTCTCCTTCATAAAAGGAGCAGCCCCGAGTGCCAGCTTAGTCTGTCTTGCAGCTCGCAGAAAATTAAGACCCGTCGGCTCTCTCACCTCTCCTGCAATTTTACCTTTTCTGCCTATTTTTTTGTTTTTCCTTTCTTGTTGCAACAGCGTGCGGGAGGCAGCATCAGTGGCTCCACTTTGAGGCTTGTCAAGGCTCAGCGCACGCACACAAACACACTCACAACCCAGAGCAAAAACATTTGCTCTCACCTGTCTCCAAACCCAACACAAACCTCCCGTGCAAGCAAACTGCCAACACTTGGAATGAGAAGGCACCCGAGCCAGAATCTGATGTAAGGGGAAGAAATTCAGTGTACACTCGCAACTTTTCTCTAAAAAGCAAGCGGTCAAAAAGAATGAAAGGAGCATTTTAAGAAGAGGACAACTTAAGGAAGAAGATTTCTTATTTTGGATTTCACACCAAACTTTGGAAAAGTTTTTTTTCTCTTTTTTTATTCTGAGCACCTTCTTCTAAGAACAGAGACACTGTTACCTGCATGTAAAAGCTTTTAGAGATATACATTTTTTTAAAAGGGAAGAAAACAAGAGGAAGAATAGCATGTGGACCACCTAGCCAAAGGCACCACTGAAGCATCCCTTGCGGCAAGGGGGACCCAGACTCTGGATGTGTTCAATTCCGAGGGACTGCATTTTTTTCCCACCTGGCTTATGAGATAGCGCAGAGGCAGCCGAGTCACCGACAATTACTTCTGTCTCCCCTCACCACCACCACCACCGCCACCTCCACGTCCTCTTCCAAGAGCTCCTGCGACTCTCCCACCTCCTCCCGGCTCGCAGGGACATGGGAACGCGCAGCGCCCTCGATGCCTGAGGCCGGGCGGCCGCGGGGCTGTCTGCGGGAAGCGCTTCCCTCCCGGGGCTCGCCGTCCATGTGCCCGCAGCCGGCGGGGCCTGGAGTCGGGATGAATTTCGGCGTGGTCTTCGCGTTCATGCTCTCGCTGCCCCTGGCCCGCATGGAGGTGAGTTTCCGCCGCGGGCAGCGGGCGGTGCTG
>VRYO01001878.1:26634806-26670627 GCA_009812075.1 Sialia sialis
CGAGCCTCTCACCCCACCCGCTGATTTTGGCACCAGGGCAGTGCGGGTGCAGCAGGAACCGGGGCTCTCTTTACACCTCTGGAATAACGCGGGGCAAAATCCACCCGGGCATTGCCAGGGGGGCAGTGGAGAAAGGGCGTGGGGTTTTGGAAAAGGGGAGGAAGGGGATGGTGTGAGTAGAGGCACTGTGTCGACACCGAGTGGTGTGGTTATGCAGCAAGGTGTGTGCCCGGCTAGGGGAAGGGGCAGGAGGTGAGTGTCTGCTGGTGTCCATGGTCATCCAAGGCATGGTCATCGTGCCCTGCAGTCCTGAATGTGCTGCTCAGGAAGAAGCTGAGCAGAGGGTAAGGGCCAGGTGATGAATTTGAACAAACACCCCCAACCCACTTCGGTTTCCCTATGTGGAAATTGAAGCCTCATCCCCAGCCCTAGCTGAGGAAAATGAGCCCCAAACTCTTTGACCTCTGCTGTCACATTTCACCCTCTGATTGCACTCAGATTGAGGGGAACAGAAAGCCCCTAACATTCCCACACAGTGCTCGGTTGCCACTTCAGCTCTACCCAAGATGGCAAAACTGTGGGTTGTATCAGCAGCTTGATTGTCAGGGGCAGGAAATATCCTTCCACCAAAACTTTCCCTTCTTTGCATCATTTTTCTCTTTTCCTTCCTCATTTTTGGGCAGGGTAAGTGGGCGCACCCGTCATGGGATGGCGAAGCAGAGGCTGGGTGCAGAGCATCACATCACCTCGCTATGGGGCTTTTTTCCCTTGCCCAAGCCGCAAGTGGAAGCAACTAGAGCTGTGGGCTACCCAGTGGTCATGTTTGTTTTGGGCAGGGGATGGTATTTCCTCTGTGGATGGCTCAGACCTCTTTCTCTCATGCAGCATGAAACATCAGCCAGGGTTGCGCTGGGGAAGGGTGAAGATGGAAGTGTCTGATCCCAAGGAGCTGTTACTCAGTTGCCGTAATCAGATTGAAATACTGCACAGCTCTAGTAGAGTTTAGCAATTCTGGCCCAAGGTTTCATGGGAGGAATTGTGATATTTGTCATTGCATGACAGGAGAACCAAGAACGTTTCTGCTTGGGTAGATGCTGCAGCCTGCAGCCAGTGCTCACAGTTCCTCTGAGGGCAGTGTGCTGCACCCTCTGCACCAGGCACAGACAGCACAGCTCCCACCCGGCTGCTGAACCAGAGTCGCCCTCTGAATGGGGCTTGCAGCTCCTCCCCAGCCCTGCCAGACAAAGTGCATGAGGACCAGCAGCTCCCCAGATCAACAGAGGCCCTGAGCAAAGAGATGGAGCCTCCCGAGTCCTTCTCCCTCTTTGATCACACCCATCTGGAGCTGGAGGGCCCTGGAGCTCTTCCAGCCGGAGGG
This sequence comes from Sialia sialis, assembly GCA_009812075.1. NCBI lineage: Eukaryota > Metazoa > Chordata > Aves > Passeriformes > Turdidae > Sialia > Sialia sialis. The sequence goes on from VRYO01001878.1 coordinate 26,636,185, forward strand.
AGTACAAGCCTCAGCGGGAAGGTATTTGCCAGTTGGGAAGCGAGGATGCTAAACCCATTTGCATTTGCCCCACGGGCTGTAATAGTTGCCTTGCAACATTTACAGAGATGGGCTGAGCCAGTCGTGGTTGTACCGGGGTAAAGCCCCACTGGCAGCGGTTTCTGGAATTCCCAAGGAATGGGGTGCGGCTTATAGCCTCGGCCCAGCTCCCCATTGTGTCTTCCTGCTGCAAGGCGTTCTTCCCTAGCCTTCCTAGCACGAGGCAGTGACAAGGACAAAGCAGTGGAAGCCGGGATGGATGACACGTCTGGGGTGAGCTTGTGGAAGGAGCCAGGCGACTCGTCCCTGCCTCCCTCTCACTGTCAGCTGATGTGCAGCAGCAGGAGGGAATGACAGGGCTCCTGCGCTGTTTCCAGAGCTGCTGGTACACATCCAGCCCCGGGGGTGGAAATGCCTCCAGCCCTCGCAGGGGAGGTGTGGGAGGAGCAGTGGAGTCCCCCCTGAAATGGAAATAGGGTAGGTAGGTCTGGCTGTGTTTTAGGAACACGGACTAGATCAAACGTTGTTTGATTATTTTAAGGGAGGGGGGAAACACGACTCCAGAGGAAGGAGTTCATGTGCAGAGGGCTGTACCTGCTGCAGAGTACTCTGGCAGGCATTTGCCAGGGTCCCCCTGCAGCCAGGAGCGGTGCTGGAAGGGTGGAAGCCCTGTGCCGGGGGAGTGCTGGTGGCAGGTGCTGCTGGTCTTGCCCTCTGCCAGGGAATGCGGTGGAGTCTCCCCTCAGGGTCCACACATCAGCTTCAGAGGGAATTAAAAAATGCTGTTTGTTTGGGTTTTTTTGCCTGGCTGATCACTCGAGACCCTGCTGCCAGGGATCCTTTGCCAAGTGCTCAGAAACTCCTCCTCTCCCGGGCAGAGGAGCCCATAGGTGAGTGCTTCCCTGCCCTTCACAAACTGGTGCTGCCGATTCTGTCACACCAGCTTAGAAAAAGGAGTCCTCACTTTGGGAGTATCCTTGTCTGATTTCTTTGAGCCTTGAGGGTCTGCCCTCCCTGCACAATCTTTGCTCCCCACTCCTCCTCTGTACCAACCAGGAGACACACCTTCAGGCAAGACTGTGAAACCCTGACCAGAGCGTGTAGACAACACTGCATATTTCATGCACCAGCTTGGCAGCTGCTGATGGCAAGGGGACCTTTCAGCATCCCTGGTGCTCAAAAGCATAAGTTGGGAAAAAACTCCAGAGAAAGAGATGATGGGGCTAGGGAGGGGGCAGATTTTGGGAGAGTGCATGTGTGGGGAGCTAGAACAGGGGAATTGCTGCACCTGCATTTATTTGCAGTGGCCAAACAGTGCTGCTGGACATCTGGGAGGAGGGGAGCAGAGCTGGTGTGCTGAGAGGCCAGTGTCACAGCCACAGGGCAGGCAGCAGCTGCTCTGCTGCCTTCTGTCGGATGTGCCAGGGCCCCTCAAGCACCAGCCACCAGCGCAAGAAAGGGAAGTGAATGTCCCTGCCAGGAAATTGGCAGGTTGGGGGTGCCCTTGCGACTCAGGGGAGAGTCAGGGAGCAGAGGGAGGGAGGGAAGAACAAACTTTCTTCCAAGAATTCAGGGCCTCGCAGGAATACGAGGCCAGACCTTGGGGCACTTGACAGCCAGCCAAGAGTCCATTGAGACAAAAGTCTTCTTTGATCTGCCGCACAGTTAAAAAAGGAGATTGTTAACCTGTGTTAGACAAATAACTCCAGAGGAGCTGCTAAGCAGGAAAAGCACCAGCTGCTTGGGCTGGTCCCTTGGCGGTCCCACCTCTCTTGCAATGCTCCTCTACCTTCTGAGCCCATGGGATTAGGTGGAGGTGATTGATGGAGCTCTGCTTCCCTGTGTCTCATTCCACAAGTGTCCCAAGCCTGGATGTGTGCAGTGCCCGATCCCAGAGCCTCCCAGGCCCAGGGCTGGGGCGAGAGCCATGGCTGTTCCCTGTGACAGACCCCAGAGGGAGCAAGGACAAGCTCAGGTTTGCTGCTGCTCTTAGGCCAGCCTTGGCCTTGGCTTACGAGGCTAAAATAAGGAGCTTCACAGGTTTGCAGTTGTCACTGACAGAGTTGCCTTACAAAAATAGGGGAGGAGGACAGGATTATGAGCCGTGTGGGCTGGTGTTACACCATAGCCATGCTGGTAGTATCTGCAACAAGGAAAAACTAGCATCTAAAACTGCTGCCGTGAGCAGGGAGTGGAGCTTATTGCTACAGGCAGTCATCAGAAATACGGCTCCTGAGGGCCTGCATTTTCAATGCCTGATTCATATCTGTTCCCCCTGCTCAGTTAGCAAGGTGACACCTCCCAGCTCGCTTCCAAAGTCGCCGAGTCTCGTAACACCTGCCCACGCTCTCCCCCCAGTAAGTGCCGGAGTTTAAAATAAAGTTCCGTTTCCTACATGTATTAAGTGTCAGGAAGGTCCAGGGGCATCTGTGCAGAGCAGCATTTGTACACAAACGCATTTGGCTGACAGGTGCAAACATTGAAAGCCTGCAATTTCACCACCCAGCATCGAGCTCTGACTGCAAGTACTGGGAATTGCAAATGATCTTCCAGTAAATGTGTGTGGCACAAGGCAGGGAAGTGCTGCAGAGCCTCTCCAGCGCTGGGCTGTTGGTCCCTGTCTTCCTCATGCAGCAGGAGATGTCAGAAGGCATCTTCATTTCGCAGCTATTCAGTGATCCCTGAATTATACAAGTCTCTCTCTCGCTGTGCATTCATCACTGATGCTGCTTCCCTCTCCCTCAGAGACTGAGGAAGTAATGCCTGGGGATGTAAAATCTGCTTTTTGCTGCAGGCGGACAGCCAGATCTGTGGTGAGATGTGACAGTGACAAGGATGGAGCGGGGCACGAAGGCTCAGTCTGACTGAAGCTGTCTGGTGGAACTGGCTGTGGAGGTTTAGGACTGGTCTTGTCTGCTCTGCAGCTCTCTTCAGGAGGCTTCTGAACCTTCACATCACTGCATCCCACTTTAGGTTACAGCATTAGAGGGTGGTCTGGCAGGGCTGAGGAGGGAGCACTCCTGTGGAAGCAAACGGTGGGTGGCCAAGGACAGGCACGTGTGGGAGAGTGCCAGGCTCAAGCAGCCATCCAAAAGCGGCTGCAGGTTTGGGCCAAAGCTCTCAAGGTTTAAAGCCAGCGTTTAGCCACCTGCCTGGTGGCTTTTCTCAGCTGCGAGCGGAAGGAAAATGTTCTGCGCTGAACGCAGGCAGGGAGGGAATAGCTGTACAGTAGGAGGACCACACACATGCCACCAACTGTCCATAAAAACCCACATGAAAATCCCTGCGTTCCACAGGCACACAAGCCAAGCTCTCCTCTCAGTTACAGGGACATGTGTAGGGCTGTGCCTCAGACACCATCCAGCACCCGGCTGAAAGAGCAGCTTTTCCGCTTGAGTAGCCCTGAATGAAGAGAGCTGGGAGCTAAGCAAACACTCTGGCCAGTACTTTCCTCTGTCTCTTTTTCTAGTCTTTCGGAAGTATGTTTTAATCAGCACTTGCTTTCCCACACCGCTCCTTTGTACTCTTATTAAGTGCTGTCACTGGGGCCCGCTCTAGCCTAGTGCCAGAGTAAAATTCCCGAGAGACTGATGGCATTGCACCTGCCTGCACAAACTCTGTATTTGGCCCATTGTCTGATGTGGCTAAACCTGCTTACTTAAGGTTTTTCCGTGCTGGTGTGCAATGATATCCAAACTCCCATATGTTTCTTCCTCCAAATCAGCTCCTCAGGCCATCACCTCCCTGCAGCTTTTGTGGTTTCACTGCGGGCTCACGCTGGGGCAGCCTCAGCTGCAAAGGTCAATCTTCATCTCCACCCCCAGCCTTTTTTTTTTTTCTTTAAAAAAGAGTATGCAAATGATGTATATTATTGGGCCTCTGTGGTTTGAAAACACACGCGCGCGCACACGCACACACACACGATAACTGACAAAGCCCGTGAAGGAGTTTCATAACGGAGGGAAATATTGGGAAGGTTTTATCTGATAGTGTAAGGGAAGTCTGTTAAAACGCCTTTGCTGCAGGCAGCAGGAATGAGAAGCCACCTGGAGAAGCCATACACCACCGGAGAAGGAAGCCTTGCTGGCTGCTTGCTCAGTGTCCAGGGCTCTGCTGCACAGCTCGGGTATTTTTTGGCTTTTTTAGTCTCCTGACAGCTTTGTGAGAAGCAGCGAGAGGGGCTCTCTTGCTTTGCTCAGCTTTCAGGTTCCTGCCTTCACAAGGAATAAAGCCCTCAAGGTTTAAAAGCCAACACAAGACAACACACGTCTTTGTATTTTGCTGGTTCTGTCGTGTCTCCCCCGTGCTTGATTCCTATGACACAGCCAGTATTTGCAGATCATCTCTCTAATGCTTGTTTCTCCCTTTTCTTTTTGTCATCTGGCAGGGGGACCCCATACCCGAAGACATTTATGAGATTTTGGGCGGCAGCTCAGTGCGCTCCATCAGCGACCTCCAACGTGCCCTGCGGATAGACTCCGTAGGTAAATCTCCTCTTTGCCAAACACTCCTCTATGTTTAATTAAGTCTTTGCAGGGGGCTGGGAGGGGATTTTCTGTTTTTCAGCAGGGACACTATCAACAGACTTCATTGTAAATATCGGAACCATTCAGGAGCCAAGACCTGGCTATTTACAGACTTAGTCCCCCTGAAACTTGTGAGAGGTGATCAGATGCCTTTTTAGATCTCCTAAATGTCTGGACACTGGCTTCCAAAAATGGTAGGAGGTAGGCAAGGTGAGCGCAAGGAACTGAGATGACCATTCTTCACCCTGGGAGATGCTCAGTCAGCAGAGCTTGAATTGGACAAGGATCAGTTTAGGAGGCAGCAAAATGGGAGGTGGAAATAGGGTGGCAGAGGAGGAGAGGGCTGAGTGTGTTCCCAGGTTTAGCATCCACAGAAGGCTGCGGGCTGCCAGATGCTGCTGTTAGGATGAGAGCAGCAGAGCACGGGTCCATGGGTGAGCTACGGGACAGGGGCTAAGCCCAGGTAACCTTGCTTCACCCTGTGCCCATAGATAAGAGCTCCAGGGGCTGCAGGGCCTCGAGGTCACTTGGCCAGGCCCGAGTTCAGGGAGCAGCAGGAGCAGCGAAGCGTGGACGGGTCAGCACGTGTGGGAACTGGAGCACGCGCCACGGCGGCTGGGCAGGCCCAGGAATTTATTTATAAACGGTCTCTTCAGAGCAAATTCCTTTCTATTCTAACCCTGCTCCCGCCCGTCGTCCCCCAGCCCCCCCAGCTCGACTTCTCTCTCGTGTTTTGTCTGTTTTGAGCTTTGTAATCCTTGCCGAGACACTATCTACGGGGGAACAGAATTTCCTGCTTTTGTTTCCTATGCCAGTCCAACCACTGGCGCAGTCTCAAAAGCATTCCCGCTGCCTTTCAAAACGGCCCTGGAGGGGCAGGGGGGGAAAGCGAGGGGGAGGGCACCAGCTGCGTTCAGCTATTGTTTGTCTTAGAAAGAGGCGAGGAGGGTCCCCACCACTGCCAGGGCCGCTCCCTGCCCTCACCAGTTCCCTCCTCCTCGTCCACGAGCCACACAATGGGGCAATTTCCAAAATTAGCCCTGCTGGATTGTCCCAGGCTGGTCCGTCCGTCCCCTCCGCCCCAAATGTCTTCAATACTGATCCAGGGTGAAGAAGGACAACCTAGAGGAGGGAAGGACATGATTCTCAGCAGATTTGTTTCAAGTCAACAGTTGTTGCTGATTTTTTGCCCCCATTGCTCTGCTCTCATCAACTTGTGCACTAAAGGCAGCCCCCACCTTCAATTTGGTGAAATGACACAGGATGGGCAAGGAGCAGCTGAGAAGATGCATCCAATCTGTCGTGGCCCAGTGTCTAAGCAACAGATACATCACTACTGTGGCTATTAACCAGCCTCACGATTAAGAAATAAAATGGGCTTATCTGGTTGGCTCCAGAAGCCCAGAGGTATGAGAGGAGGCAGCAGAGCTTTGAATCACTGTTTTCACTTCATGTCCCAGATAGAAAAGGCTGGTCAGGGAAACAAACAGTGGTGCTGAGAAGCTGCTTCTTTGTTTCACCCCATGACTCTCATCTATTCTCAGGTACTGACTGAGGGGCATTGACATTTGCTTGCCCTGTGAGGAATTAGCAAATTAGAGTGTTAGCAAAATAATCCCGAAGTGGCTGGAGCTATTCCCTGTGCTATCTGTATGCCCTGTGTGTGTCACAGCTGGAGCCAGAATGGGGCAGCTCCAGGAAGCTGAGACAGTGCTCTCCTTGGGCACTACTGCAGATCCAGAAACAGAAGTGTGTAGAGTGGGAGGCATCTCTTTAGCTGTGGCTGCCCATAAAGTAGTGGCTGCCCATGTAAACCAGACATCTTCTCTAGCCCAAAGGGGCTGGCCCTTCTAAAGCATGATCCACCAGTTCTCATTTTGGGAATTTGCAAATGGTGCCTAGAATTAATCACCTTTCCAGCCACTTTAAAGGGTGTCTGTCTGTCCGCCTCACTCGTAGATGTTGACTGCTTATTGACAGGCACATGATTCCTGCCTTCTGAATGCAGCCTCTGTGTAACCTATCCCAAATCCATCATCAACTGCTGAGACCTGAGCAGGGAGCAAAGTCCCTGCTCCCCTTTATGAGAGGGCTGCACTAGGGCAGGGCTGAGGAAGAGGAATGGGACATGATAGGTAAGGGAAGTCTGTTCCAGCACACATCTGATAAACAGAGATCTTCCACTGGCCCCTAATTCCCTTTAAGAAAATTGCTCCCTTGATGCTGACGTCCATTCAGTTTCCTTCAGCTGCTAAAGCAGGTCAGAGAAGGAAGGAGCTGTGGCTGGGTGGGAGCTATCTTCGAGCGCAGCCATTGTCCCGAGCTCAGGAGGGGCTGCGTGTCGGAGTGCTCCATGGGGATTATGGGCATTTCTCTATTCAGCACTTCCTATGGGAAAAAGCAGTGGGGTGGGAGGGAACCGCTCAGGGCTGGCCTGAATGCTATCGGTCTTCCTCTCCCATCGCCGACTGAACCACCTCCAGATCCTGCCTCTTACCTTAGAGTAGTCTAGAAAAAAACGTAATTTTAACTTTTTCTGTTCTTCTGTCATGAAACTGCTCTAACCTAGAGCAGCTGAGGTGAGTTGGGAGAGAGAAAGCAAGCACCCCACCTACCATCCACCTTGCCTTCACCTGCCCTCTCGCCTCTCCCAGTCCCAAGCCATCCCAGCAAGGCACCTCAGCATTAAATACCAAGTGTTCTCCTTATCCTGTCTGGTCTTTGATCATCCTTGGTGTTATCCTGGTCTCAGCTGGCCAATTTGAATCCCTCTGCAACTCGTCTCTGACACCAGAAAGTTGTGACATAGGCCTTATCTTTCTTGAGCTGGAATTTTCCTCCTCAAGACCTGACTGGGTCCCCTCTTTCATGATAGGCTTGCTGCTCTCAGCTGCCTAGTCTGAGCTAAGATTCTCTGTGCCCCAGCACAGCTGTGACCTTGCTTGTGGATTTACACATAGCATGACGTCCTGGGTCTGTGGCTTATCCCTGCACTTTGCCTGGTGATCTGAGCACAAGTGCCTGCTGTCTTCTCCTGCCTCTACCTGGTGCTATTAGGTCATGTCTTTCCCTTTGCAGAGCAGGATAGCTCAAGCCTGAACCTGAATGCGACTCAGCCCAATCAAAACCCTGTGGCCCTGTCTCGAGAGCGACGAAGCCTAGGTGAGCTGGGGCACCTGGTGATTGTGGGGGCACTTACCTGAGCAGCCACGAGTGGTCCAGATTCATGGAGCAGCCACGGGTGTCTGAGATACAGATGTAGGGGTAGAGGTTATAGTGCGCCTGTATGTGTGGAGGCATGAGAGTGAGGGTCTGGGCCTGGAGTGGAAGCTGGCTGTTTCACCCCGAGAGGGCAGGAGAGGAAGTCTGGACTTCTGTGCATTGCTCTGCTTTAAATCCCGATGGTGCTTGTTTGCTCTAAAGTGTCATCTCCTGCCTGAGCTGCAGTGAGAAGCATCACTGTACTGCGGCTTCCTCCGCAGGGCATGGCTCTGTATAGGGACAGAGCTGGAGAGGTGGGAGAAATAGAAAGAACACGTGTGTGCGTGTGCTTGTGCATGTGAGAGCCATGTGGGGTCCTTCACTTGCAGCAGAGGTGGCTGCAGTGGGGTGCTCACAGCTGCAAAGCCCATCTCATCCCCTGCTTCTCTCTGGGCCCTTGCAGATGCTCTGGCAGCAGCAGAGACAGCTGTCCTTGCGGAGTGCAAGACGCGGGAGGTGGTGTTCGAGATCTCCCGCAGCATGGTGGACAGCACCAACGCCAACTTCGTGGTGTGGCCGCCCTGCGTGGAGGTGCAGCGCTGCTCCGGCTGCTGCAACAACCGCAACGTGCAGTGCCGCCCCACGCAGATCCGCGTCCGGCACGTCCAGGTAGGGGACTCTCCACACTGCCACCGCTCCCTGCTCCCGCCAGCCCTGTGCTCCAAACGTGGAGCGGGGCTCATGCAGCTGTTCTGCCCTCTGCGCTGCAGATGCTGGTGTGGGTGACATCCCGCTGGTGCTGTCCAGCAGCTGGGGACTGTCACCACACTGAGCTACAGGGCACTGTCCCCAGCTGCACCTCCACGCCACGGCCCTTCCTGTGGCTCGAGGTGGCTTGCTGCTATGTTAGAGCAAAAGTAACAGGGTGCTTTCATTGTTTTGATGGAAAAAGAGGAGGGTTTGCACCCCGACTGCTGCCGCAGCTTCTTTCCAAGATGTGCACTGGAACAGCTTCTCTTTCTCAGCCCACATTTACCTCCTGACCTGCTTCATCAGTCAGCAGACACCTGACAGCTAACCTCCTGCTCTGATCCTCCCCTCACAGCTACCAGTGATCTCCTCACAGCTTTCTCCCAGACAGCTTGTTTAAAAATAATATTCATCCCATACTAATCCTCTGCCTAAGCCATAAGAGACTCCCCCAGGCAGGCGGCAGAGGTTGGCCGGGAAAGATTGTATTCACACACAGCCCTTTTCATCAGGAAATTCCTTTCTCAGAAAAGCCAGGCTGAACGAGGAAAAAATGGGGGGGAGCAGGAGTTGTTTTTCTGGAAAAAAACAAGTGAGAGGTCAAAAGCCAGCCTGAAAAAGTGACCTGGAAATGGTTTCTTTGAGGACAGAGGTCTCTCTATTGTTTGGCTGGAAGTGTTTGTCGAGCGAGCAGCGTGTGGTCTGAAGCGTGTGGAGTGGGCTTTCAAGGAAAGATAAACAGCCTGTCTGCTTCAGCGCTGGCTGAGGGATGCTGCTGGGGGCAGTGGGTTTAGAGGAATTCCATCCCAGATGCACAGCGTAGTGAGTATTTATAGCTTGTGGCGCACTTCAGGGACCGCAGAGTTGTTAGATAAGCTGAGTGGGGTCAGGCCTGGCTGCTGCTGGAGTGGGAGGACCCCCTAGAAAGTTTGTGCCCTGTGGTGGGATGTGGAGTAATGAGTCTTCCCTCTGAGTCAGCACTGCTGGAGAGTCCGGGGGAATTTCCAGAGCACCGCCTTTCCCATGAAGAGCCGAGGGCTTCAGCCCTGTGCTTTATTAAAGAGCTTGAGACAAATTCAGACAGGCCTCAGCAGAGCTGAGTGAGGCTGCTGGTGAGACTGTGTTAGACTGCTTCGGACCTGAGTTCTGCTCCTTTTGCCCTTCCTGTAGGTTCCTGTGGGAATTATCCTGGTTGCCCAAGGTCTCTGCCATCGCATCTGTCATGAACAGGCTAGCAGGTCCTGCATGTTCCATGTTTCTGTCTCTGATCAACCAGTCATCCTGCTTAAGTTCTGGCAATAGTTAGGATCAGGGGAACCAACCAGAGACATCCAAACTTGCCTGGTCTGGGTCTGCTCTGCTGCTGTATTCAGAATTATCTCCCACACACACCACCTCTGAGTCTGACTTTGAGTCTTGAGTTTGAGCAGCGCTCTGTAAGCTGCCTTCTGACCCTTTAGGAAGAAAGCCAGGACTAAAGTGCACTGACACTGAGTAGTTTTACAAAGTGGGAGTATTAATCTTTTGCTTGCCTTTCTCTTGCAAATAGGTGAACAAGATCGAATTTGTCCAGAGGAAGCCAAAATTCACCAAAGTCGTTGTGCCTTTGGAGGACCATGTGCAGTGTCGGTGTGAAGCCGTGTCCCGGCCACCCCCCAGGAACATCCGCCCAGGGCCCCGCGAACAGAGACGTAAGGATGTGGGCATTAGCAGAATGAAGGGAGGTGTGAGCAGAGGCGCTGGGCAGAGAGAAAAGAGACCTCCAGTGGTTCCAATCTGCTCAGCTCCAGGGAATCCCGAGGGCCTTCGCTGGTTTATACCAGCTGAGGGACCTTTCCCAGGGTGTCTGCTACTGGGAAGGAGCTGAAACTGAGGGAAAAGAAGGAGGGGAAGGTGAGAGGTGAGGGGAAGGGCATGGTGGGAAAAGGGAGAGGGCAGAGATTGATGAGAACAGAGGACAAGGAACAGAAGAACAGAAAGAGGCCTTGTGGCCTTGCTGTTGCAGGGCTCTTTGTTGGCAGTGTGTGGAGAAGGATATTTCAACAAGAGCTGTCTGCCCCTGGCTGCACAGACACTCTCCCCTCTGTTTTGGCAGGCTTGTCACCGGCGTTCACCACAGCCGCTGTCTCACAGAGGCGGCGAGTGCGCCGGCCGCCGGCACAGAAGAGGAAACATAAGAAGTACAAGCATGTCAACGATAAGAAAGTGCTGAAAGAAATCCTCATAGCATAGAAGTGCTGGCAGGGGAGAGAGAGCACAAGGCAGGTAACAGCAAGCTGCTTTCCCAGTTGGCAGAGATGTCCTCCTGGGACATGGCACCTTAGACCCCTTCCCACCCCACTAGCTGCTCGTTCAGTGTGGGGCTGCTGCAGGACAACACCGGGGTTGAAGGAGGAAGAGCTAGGTTGGGTGCCAACGTGTGCGTTCTATTTATGGAATTAAGGCTCTTTGCAAAGTTGGAGTGATCCTGCTGCAGCCATCCTTGCTCTCAGGCCCCACCCTCTCCTTTCTCTGCTTCCCTTTCAGGCAGAGAACAAGCCTGACTTCTCCCTACACCTCAATCCCCTCGGGGTCCATCCAATTCATCTCTTCTGTGCAGCAACTCCAGTTGTAGTCTCTTTATTGGTTCTCCTTTGAAAACAGAGAATTAATGTTGCTCTAGGGATGCCTTTTCCTTGTATTTCATTAGTTTGAAGTGGCAGAAAGACAGAAAGGCGGCAGCACTTTTGGTTCATCACTCTCCTAGAGGAAAGCCTGTGTGCATGAGAAAGGTCATACCAGGGAAAAGGAGAACTGGAATCTCTGGCAAGAGATCTGGACTTTGTCAGGCCAGGGTCTGATTCTTCTCTCCATGACTTGTGTAAACAGGAGTAATTCCCTCATCATCAGAAGAATTTCACTTGTACAAGGGGAAGGTGGCTAAGCCCTGGTTCCCCATGAGAGGAAAGGTGCAGAAAAGAGGGAAGCAGTGCAGATGGGTGCAGACTGGTGGGAGCTGAATTTAGGGAGGTGACACAGCTTAACAGGGAGAGCCCTGGCCCTCGGCTCAGCAGTTCCAGCTCTGCTGCAGCCACTTGAATAAGCCCAGGCCAGCACTTCACATTCACTTCCCCTGACCCTGGGAGAGGGGACAGCAGGCTTCCACATGTGGCATTTCAGGAGCTGGGACACAGGGCACCAGGCAGTGTCTTGGGACTGGGATTCCCACGCTTAGCACTGCAAGGGCTCTGATGATCCCAGGATTCTCCTGGCCAGCCTAAAGTTCCCAGGGCAGAAATTATTCAAACCCATGCAGATCTCAGCTCTGGCTCAAGCTGTTCAGTGGAAAAAATAGAGGAGGTCAAAGGTCCTCCCAGACTTCTAATTGGGCTCTTTGGCACAAATATTTCCAGAGGAGAAAAGGGTATAGGAGGGGAGTTGCAGGGGGCAAAGGATTACGTGTTCTAATGCTGTGTCTGGTTTTGTTTCACTTCCAGGTTTATTTAATATATTTGCTGTATTGCCCCCATGGGGTCCTTGGAATGATAACTTTTCCTCTTTGTCCATCTGCCTCGATGTCTGATTCAGACAGCAACTGGTGCTTCCCTTTCCATCAGTGGACCTTCTCCCACCAAAGCCTCCCTTTCATTTATTAGCATAATTTTAAAGTTTTACACACACACACACACGAAAGGACAAGGATGACCTACACAGACATGTATATGTGAGAAAAGAACAAAGTACAAGCAAAACCGTGAATGCCAACAGCCACAGCTTGCAATGAGAACAGGACAATTCCTTCCCTGCTACGGAGGACAGGATGGAAAATGTGAAAAGGAAAGCGGGTCCAATTTCTTCTGAGAGAAGGAGAAAAACAGATGGACAGAGGCCAGAAGGGGAACATTCTCCCTTTCCCTCATGATTCTGGAAAGGCTGGGGGGGCTCAGCTGAGATCCACTCTTGTGTTGGACCTACCTTTTGGAAACAGGCAAATCTCAGATGGCGAGCGGCGACCAATGATGGAAAATGCACTAAGGACTTTTATCACCCTACCTGGACAGATATATATTTTTAACGTGCGTGTGTATATTTTATTTTTAAAAAGAAAAACCAAAACCACTAAGGTATACAACATCTCGGGGAACAGAACAAACAAGCAAAGAAACGAAACAAAGAAGCCAAATGCATTCCCCCACTCCCTCTTTGCCCTGCTCCTGGTGCTGACTGGAAGGTGTTTGGATCGTGGGGAAGGAGCACACGGTGGCAGAATCATCTCCACGCCCCCGGCCCCTGCCAAGGGGAGCCATCTTTGCACATGCTGGTGGAGAATTCAACTTTCCAGGCTCGGACTCAAATTATTTTTTAAATTCACTCTGGATGTGTGCGTGTGTACATGTGTGTGTGTATATATATATATATATATATGTGTGCATGTGTGTGCGTGTGTATGTGTATTTATACATACATATATAAAAAAAATATATATATATGTTCTTAAATGGGTTTCATTCCCCAGTGGCAGGAAGCTCAGAGGCATGTGCATGCATCGGCTTCACTGGGCTGGCAGAAAAGAAAAGCACACTGTTACTGCGACGTTCCTGCGAGCGACGGGGCAGGCAGAGGCATCATCTGAGCTCTCTCTTTCTGGTTACCTTTTTCTCTCACTCTGCACCAACCCCCCCACCCAGCACAGCTCCCTTGCAGGAGGTGAAGTGGCACCACGATGAGACCAAGGACGGCCAAAGTTAGAAGCATGACTTAATCTCAGTGAGCTGTCCTTGCCTGCTCTGTGGTCTTGAAAGCAGAATCATGTCATTCCCACGAGGTTTTTAACCCCTTCCTGGATGTCCTGCATACTGTGCCTCCACTAATCTTTCCTGGCCAATGTTCCCACACCTCCCGTCATTTTCCTCACATTTCCCCTCTCAAATTCCTTCTTGATCTTTACCTATTAAATGTTCCCAACCCACTTAGCTTAGAAGTTGATCCATGATGTGGAGAGCTCTGTGTAGGTGTAGAGAAAGAAGTGAGGATAGTCTTCACCAGTTGGCAGCAGCTGTCTGAGACAGAAATGAGCTCTTCTAAGTGAGGAGGACTCAGAGAACAACTGGAGGGTCAGTTGTAGACTCCCTCCTGGGCCACTGCCTGTCTTCGAGGAGGGAGGAGGACTGTGTGGGCAAGGGCTGGTTTTGCACAGGTAATAGTCACCATTAGCAGAATTGTTACTGAAGATGGGAAATACCAGCACCACCTTGGAGTCAGGGTTTTGGATTGTGCTGTGCTGGGTGCTGCATACATGAAGAAAATGCCTGCCCAGAGCAATCACACGGCACTTCTCCCCTCGCACACACAGCCCTGTTGTGGGGAAAAGCTCTGGAGGAGGTGGGGAAAGCCAAAGCCACAGCCTGGGAGCTGTTACAAGTTGTGGAGGGACCCAGTCCTCACCTCCTGCAAGCCCAGAGCACTTCTCATACCACTGCCAAGGCAGCGCGTTGCTCCCTCCCTCCAGCCCCAAGTCTTAAGACTCTTTCTTACCCCGTTCCAAAATCGGTTTCTTTTGGTTTGTAAATATGGTGAGGTTTTGTTTTATTTTATTTTAAATTTTTTTTGCCTTTTTTTAATGTAAGATTAATTTATACTCAGTACTGTATTTAAAGTTGTAAAAAAAAAAAAAAAAAAAAAAAAAGGAGAAGAAAAGGAAATCACCTCTTGAACAGCATTTTCTCTTTCTTTTGTGAGCTGAATGAAAAGCAGAGGCCAAACCAGCTCACTGCAGGGCACAGCAGGATTTCCAGGGCCTCCAGTTTCCTTTTCAGGACACTTGTTCAGATATTACAGAGAGAAGCAACCAAAGCTGGGAAAGTCCTGAGAGCCCACACACAGCCCTGCCCACAGCCAGCCGTGCTGTGCTCCTCCTTCCTCACTCGGGCTGGTTCAAAATGACTTCAGGTGCTGAGATTTTTGTCTTGAAGAGCCCTTCTCCTTAGCTGCTCTGCTAGGACACCCGGCCAGAATTTCCCTGTGCTTTCATCCCATCTCCGGATTCCTCTGCTTTGAAGGGCTTGGGACAGTCAGCACTGTTTACACTTCCCAAAGCTGTACAAACAGTTGGCCTCTTCCCTCCTTACTCACATCGTCTAGACAACAGCAGTCCTTCCCTTGGGCAGAGGGGCCACTGCATTTCCCTTTCCTCCCAGCCAGGGAGAGGTATCTATCACACATCTGCCATTTGGGTGCCATGCTGTGGGGAGCAAAGGCAGGTCCTGCCCTGTGCCTCCGTTTTGGCATCCTCCCAGCACACACACAGCACCATCAGTCCGTGGCTCAGCTGTGAAGAGCACAGACGCAAGCAGAGGCTTGTGCTGCAGTGGTGAACCTATGCAGGAGTAATCCAGGATGTCCTTAAAGGACAAGCTTAATGCTCACAGGTGTGCACCTTGCTGGACATGGTTCATTTTGGGCTGATGACCTGTTTTGTCCGATCTTCCAAAGAGAGGGAGTAATGGTGAGCTCTATCTGCCCCCAAGAACAAAAACACAAGCAAAATCAAAACCCCCACTTTGATTTCCAGAGGATAATTCAGGGAAAATAAAGATTTTGGCATTGAGACATCTTTGGGCTTGAGGGCCTGTCAGCAGGAACTTTGAGAAGGAGAGAGTGCAAAGAGGGGTACAATGCACAGGAAGCATGGGAGCATCATTCTGGACTGGGGAGCGGCAGGAAGGGCTCGGTGTCTCAGAGTGCCTGTCCGTGGAGGTCCCCAGGCAACCTCATTTGCCAGTGCAATCTCTGCTGTTAACACCTTGGGATGAGCTGGTGCTGAAAGCCCTGGCACCTGGAGACCTGGAGCCACCCCCTGCACCCACGAGCAGCAGCTGCCAGGGGCTTGTCCAGGGGTTTGTCCAGGGGTTTGTCCAGCTGCTTGTCCAGGGGTTTGTCCAGGGGTTTGTCCAGGGGTTTATCCAGCTGCTTGTCCAGGGGTTTGTCCAGGGGGCTTGCTCAGGGGCTTGCTGAGATGCTGCTTGCTTGCCACAGCACCCCGGTGTGCATTCAGCACAACTCAGCTGGAGCACAGGAAGGAGGGACCTGTGCCACTTCTCAAGGCTGGAGCAGGCGGTTTAAACCCACCCCGCAAAGCCGGGCTTAGGAAATAAACCTTGGCATCATGCTGCTGGAAACTGTCTCCTGCAGCTTGATGAACCCACTGCTGCAGGTGATCTCAGAGGTACTGGGGAGTTTTGGCAACTGTCCCTGGCTTAATTGCTCGACTGCAACTTTACCTAAAGGCCCAGTTTTGGGATATGTCACTCAACAGGAGGTTCATCTTTTGGTGGAGGAAAGGCATCCAGCCTTACAGGCAGCGGAGAGAGGCTGCAGCAATGGATTGTCCCATGACAGCACAGCTCCTGAAAGCAGCACGCAGATGGGAGAGCAAGGCTGGGGGCTATTCTGGCACAAGGAGCAAACCCCTGTGTTTTAGAGCCAGACTTCCTGGTTTTTAGCATTGACAGCTTGCAACACTAAATCTGTTTCATGGGTAAATGAAGTGAAAAATCGGTTTGCAAGAACAGGCTCGGGAAAACCCTTGACTGCTTATTTTATTGATACTCAGGAATACAAACAGCTTAAACTCTCCCCACACCTGGCTGTGACTGGAAGGAAGAGCCTTCTCCAGCCCATCCATGTGGCACAAAGCCCATACAGGCATTTTCCTCCCTGGCATAAGCTGTGCCCCTCCCGTGAGGTCCTGCTGCCTCACCTGCCCACGATCCAGAGCTGGCTGGAGACAGCTCAGTGGAAATCAGCGCTTTCCCTCTTTATCCCAGGGTGGGATAGGGATGCATTGGAGTGTGGCCCCATCTCATGGACATGCACCAATATCTGCTGGGCCCCCGGGATGGAGAAGCCAGCTGTGCCAAGGCAAAAGCAGGGTTCAAAGAAGGAGGAAAGGAAAATAGGAAGAATTGAAAGCTATTTAGGAAAAACCCCCATAACAAAAACTCGTTGCCTGAGCATGCAGCTGTTCCTCACTTGCCTTCAGAGAGCCGTGACCAAAGAGTGCTGCCCCTCCCTGATCCATGATCTGCCCGTGACCAAGTGAACTTGTTGCAGGCTTGGGAATTTCCCATCTTAAAAGACGCTGCAAGGAAGCCAGGCAGCCTCAGCTGTTTGTGGATTTTGTCACAGGGCAGAGCCCTGCAAAAACGGAGTGCTAAGAGGAACAGGAGGCAACCTCAAATGCTGTGGCATCCCTGCAGGGAGAGCAGACCCCAGAGTCTGACACAAGGAGTTAACAGGCACAGAGGTGGATCCGTGAAGCTCTTGGCAGAGGAGCCAGGAGATTAAAGACACCAAAATACAAAATTATGGTAGGGCTCACCTACTATTTTTCCTCCCTCAGTCAGGCAAATTCCAGATAGGACTCTGGTATGATGGACTGCCTTGGATTCACAGTAAAGTCTGGAGTAAAGGCAGCCTCAAGGGAAACAACCCCCTTTTTTTATTACTTTTTTATTACTATCTCAATAAAGCTGTTTGCAAGGGATTAAGCAGCAACCCAAGCACAGCAGGAACCCAGGCAGCAGGGAGGTTTGTGGTTTGACAGTCGATGCACTTTTCAAAATGTTTGCTGTGAATTTTTTCTGCACATGCTGCAAAAAATTCAATGGATGGTGCAGAAGCACCAAGCAAGCAGCTTGGCCATAGGTCTTGTCCCAGCAGCTTTGGAAAATCCCAAGTTCCCAAATGTCCCGACCTTTGGCCCTGGCCAGAGCCGGCTGTGCAGTCAGTGATGGTAGGCTCTGGTCCCCAAACCCAGGACCTGCTTGGCTGTTTTCTGCATGAAAAAAATGATTTTTCAGCAGGAATCTCAGCACAGACCTAGGGAAGAGCAGAGGAGATGGTGTCAGCTACTGTTGGTCTCTTCAGCTGTGAGTAACAACATCAGAGACGAAAGTAAATTAGGTCAGCACAGGAAAAGTGCTGATGACCGAGCCGAGGTGTGCTCCCAGAAAGAAGCCCTTCCTCACACCTACATCCCCCACAGAGGGGATGTCAGGGATCCAAGGGGATGCCAGCAGGCTTCCTGGGAATCAGCAGGTTGGGAGGATGCTCAGGAGAGCTGACATTTGGGCATGCTGGGGTGTTAGCTTCTCCCAGAAGAGAAAGCAGGGGGGGTTTGCTGTGACACTGCACACACTGGCTTGGTGTCTGTGAGGAAAAGTTCTGGGAAGTGCCTGTCTTTCTACAGGGCCTCCTGGGCATCTCTCCCGCTCATGGGTTGTGAGAAGTGGCCTGTGCCTTTAAAATCTGCAGAGGTGTTATTTAGGTGGAAAAAATGCTTCACCATGACCATGGATATTGTATGTATTTCAGTAACTGACCGAGGAGAGACACACAGGGGGAGAGAGAGAGAGAGAAAAGACCTTCCTCCCTCTGACAGGTTCTGGAATTTTTTCCACTAATTAAGAAGAAAAACAAAATGCTTGCACTGGGAGGGGGATGGGAGGAAAAGGGGCTCTCCCTGGTGTCCCATAAACCTGGTAGCCATGGACAAAACACCACAATCATAACCTAGCCTTGCCCTGGAAAGTTTGAGGCAGTTCTGGCCAGTGGAGCGAGGCAGGAGCACACCTCTCACTCACAGGGGACCCTGCTTTCCAGCATCCCAGGCTGGATGAGGAGCAGCTCGCTCCCACGAGGATGCCCAAATCCAGAGGTTCTTGGTCTGTGAGGGGCAGGATCAGTGTCTGCTGCAGTGAGGTGACAGCCAGTGCTGCAGCGTGTCCCCTGGAAGGGATGGGGGATGCTTTATACACCAGAGCATGGCTCCAGCTGCAGTGAGATGCAGTCAGATGTCTGTAAAAGGACTGAAATGGATGTTTCTTGCTTTCAGTTTTGGCCGGGATGAGGCTCTGCTGGCTCCACTGAGGCAGATGTGAACAGTAATTGAATAAGGCATTTTCCCAGCATGGCCACCTTCAAGTGTGTTAAATGAAACAGAAAGGAGCAGCTGAACAGGATCTGCAGTTTTTTCCCCATGAAATGTATCTTCCCTTTTCTATGGATAGTCCCACCGGGTATGCTGTGACCTATTGTTGTACTTATTTATTTACTCAGGTCTTGTGGATGATTTCAAAGCTCCTGGCCAGGAAGGAGCAGCCAGATGCTGTTGCCATGTGGGACACAAAATCTGCTCTAGTTTCCCACTTTGAACACAGATGAGAAGCCAGGTGCAACCTCCAAATCCAGGATGGAAACTTGTTCCTGTCCATCCTTGCTCTAACCTAGAAAGTGGAATATTTCACTGAGGTTCATCCTGTGTTTTTTTCCAAGCAAGAGGTTAGCTGAACGGAATGATTTGAGTTAAGGAGCTGCTTCTCTTTTTAGGGAAAGACCAGGGTTGGGTGGAAGGGTGTAGGAGAAGCTTTGGGTGCTTGGAGACTTCCTGGTGCCAGACACCAGTAATCCCTGGAGAAGGACAGCCAGAAACAGGGGATTGTATTTTTTCCTATCTGGAAAACACGAATATTTGTGAGCTTGGATTAAAAAAACCTCCAAGGAATCTGGGTGCATGTGCACACCCATCCAGGAAACGGAGGCCCTCGGGCAGCAAACGTTGGGAGCTGGCATGGTGCTGCTGTGCCCACTGGGATGCATTTTCTGTGCTGTGGTGCAGATGGGGAAGGATCTGCAGATGGGCAGTGTCCCTGGTATTTGGAACATCCAAAGTGAGCTGTGAGTAAGGCAGGTGGGTCCTGAATTTCAGAGATGATCAGTACTTATGGAACTGGAGGGGAGGAAAGCAAGGGCCTGGTGAGACCTGGATGCCTGTGCTTGGCCAGAGCAGGTTCCATCTGGCACTTCTACAGGCCACTTGTGAACTTGGAAAGGACTGGCAGGATGAAGGTAAAGCCCAAAGGAAGAATTTGTTTTTTGGAGAACTTTTTCTTTCACTCCTTTCTACCCCTCACCCAAAGACCCCTCCTGCTTGCCAGGAAATTTGGTCGGGGCAAGCATTTTGCCACCTGGCTTATGCACGCACCAGTCAAGGAAACAATTCTGCAACTGAAAGAGGAAATCTCCATCCTGGCTATTTCCAATCTCTATTGTTTGTTACCCAACTCAGGCATTACACAGACCAGCAGGCAAGGCAGCAAGATTGCAACACTATGCATGTGCTTTCAGACACTTAATTTTAGCATTGCATCCTCTGATTTGTGGTACTGAGAAAACCCATTCTAAGGAAAGAGGAAATCTGTGTTTGTGACACTTGATTTTGACCATAAAAGGAAGCAGATCATTCGAGTGACCTAACAGGTTTAGTCATTCAGACTGTTATCCTCTGAGAGTCCAGTGAATCCCTGCTGGGGTTTTCCCATTCCCAAGGAGCTGGACTGCTTGGGAGCTCTGGGCTGGGCTGAAATCTTTGAGTGACTGGAGCTTTTGTGCCTCTGATCTTTGGACACATGCACACCCCTTCCCAGGCAATCTCAGGATGGGAATGACTTTGCCAGACCTTGACACTACTTCTTCTACAGACCCAAATGTGTTTTTAAGGCACTTGTCAACATGTTGTCCAAAATCGTCCTGTCTTTCCCCAATAACAAGGCTCTCCTCAGCTGGAGGTGTGAAAGGCATTTTTCAAAGAAGTTGAATATGGTTAATTTAGGAATAAATAGCTCTGGAGGGAGCCTCTGTGCTGCACTGGAGACTGATTCAAAGTGCAGAAGCCCTCTTTGCCTTGTGCTGCATTCAGCACTGTTCTGCAGCATGGCTTAGTCCCCTCCCAGGGAGGGGTAAAAAGAAGAAATTGGGATTGATGCACAGCAGCTCTTCCCTACAGAAACAGGCCCTGAGACAGCGAAGACCTGCCTCCCTTCTGAGCAAAGTTATCTTAGGTGGTGCTGACTGCAGTCCCACAGACACGCTGACCTGGTGTTGCAAGGATTCCCTCACCAGCCAAGGAACACACAGACCTACCAAAATGACAGTGCTTGTGGCAAGAGTCCACCCCTCAACCAAGCCACAAGCAAACCCCAAACCTCACCAGCTCCTCACCCCACCAGTGCCAGGGCAAAGGCACCAGAGCTGGGAAGAGGCTGAGACCCCTGCATGCCCTGACACGGATGTGGAAACTGCACACAGCAGGTTTTCTCCCCCATGGCTGCAGGGAGATCTGTCACCAGGACTTCCTTGAGAGCTTCCCAAAAGCCTGTCCAGCCTAAGAATGGCTGTGCTGGCCACTTCCTAAAATGCAGAAGCATCCTTAGGGTGGTTTTTTTGCAATCTTGCAGACATAACATGTTTTCAATTCCTCAAAAACAGTGTTCTGCATGTGACCAAAGGCACTGTGCTCTCTGGGGTCTCTTCCCCTTCCAACAGCACATGTGTGTGCAGCTGCTGATGGGAGCCAGGGAGTCTCCTTCTCCTTCTTTGTCAGTAGTCAGTGGGGCTATGACATGTGCCTGTTTCATTGAGAAAGGTACCAAACCACAGAAGGCTGTGAAAGGAGAAAGTGGGAAGCTGGGGTAGGTGGAACAGGGGTGTGCTTTAAAGGAAGAAAGAGCTCTTTCTTTTTTCCGAGTACCTGGTTGTGCAAGACCTGAGGATTGTGATTCGACTGTGGGACAAAACCGTCATGACATAGCTTTGACCAAAGGTCAGCATTGGCCCTGTTTGGTTTGGCGTGTCAGTGAAAAAAAAAAGGAAAAAAAAAAAAAATAAGAAAGAAAAGAGGTCTAGAAATATCTGATTTGCTGATCCTGGCTCACTTCTGTAAGGGTGGAGGAGCTGGGAACAGGTCGAGGCAGCCAACAAAGAGGGGCACTCTTGGGCTGTGTGCTTTCTTTGGAAATGAAGCAGGGCTGTGGGGGTTTTCCTGCACCCCCAAGAGCTGAAGCAGTGCTGAGGGAAAGAGAGTGGTGTTCTCCATCAGCACGATGGTTCCCAGCAGCCGCTTGGGAGTCGGGGAAATGCCAAGCATCCTTCACTTGTCTGGATACAGTGAGAAGTGCAGTCTGGCTGATGAATTGGAGATTGTGGAAGAGGAAGGAACAGCAAAAACATGCTTTTTGTGAGCTGAATTCAAGTGCTTGCACCAGGGTAACTTTTGCTCCTGTATATACCTGTCCATCCCACTCCAGTGGGAAAGGGAGCTGGGCTTTCTCATCCAGTGGGTGCCCTGTTCTTCCCACTGGGCTGTTTTGCAGTTGCAGGCCGAGGCTGGAATGCCAGGAATGCGAAATCCCGGCACGCTGCCCTGTGTCCCGTCCCCATCTGTCCCCCCCGGCTGCCCCCCGCTTCCCTGGCCCGTCGCAAGAACAGGATATTCACCCAAGCGACGAGCGACATACACTCACACACGTCTTGTTATCAGGAAAAAACACTCAGTCAGCGTCTGGAATGGGCTCTAATTAACTGTGTGGCCACCGGGACTTCCCTGTGGGGCTGTGGGGAAAGCACTCGCTCATGACGGGACAAGTGGGCAGCTGTGGATCAGATCTTGCGAGGTCACCAGCATGGCAAGGGCTGGAGGTGAGCATCAAGTGCCAGCACAGCCCTGTCATCACCCCCAGTGGTCCCTTTCCTCCTGCTCTCCCTCCTGGCAGAGCCACAGGATGGCAGGGAGAGCCTCTACAGAGCAGAGCATCCACCACAGTGCGAGGCTGCACCCCCTCCTTGCTGTGGTGAAGTTGGGGTGCTCAGGCTGAGAGCTGCCCCCAGCCCCATCTCCCTGCCTTGGCCACCCTCAGTCATGTCAACATGTCCTGGCTTCCAGCACAGGCTCTGCAAAGACGTCCTGTCTCAGGTAAACAGGATCTCGCCGCGCTGTGTGACCTTGTTTACCTCCCTGAAAGAATTTGGCTGGAATTTTTTTTTATTATTTTTTTTCTTCCTAAGGGCTGGTGAGTCACCCTGCAGAAATGTGTGCTGCCTTTTCCACACTGACTCACCTCTCTGCCCACACTTCTGCCTTTCCCTCCTGCCCCCCAGCTCTGGGGCAGTCAGAAGCCCCTGTTTAATTGATGATGCAACCCACAGACCTGTGCTGGTGCTGGTGCTGGTGCTGGTGCTGGTGCCAGTGGACGTGGCCGCAGGAAACCACAGGAAACATGGCCAAGCATTCGGGCAGTCCCTGTGCCAAAACACAGGAAAAGCACCAAGAAATTACCCCGTGCATTGTCAACTCCAAAAACACCAAAGAAAACAAAGCAAAAAAACAACTACCAAAGAAAAAAAAAAATGTCCTCACTAGAACAATTGCCCAGAAGAATAGAAAAGAGGAAAAAAAAAAAAAAAAGAGGCCAATGGACCTGGCTCAGTGCCAGGACCCTTGTTTTCCTTTCCCAACACAATGCACGTTAAATAATACTTCCTTCTCACAACAAGGCCCTCCTGGGCTGGTTTTCTGTTTTTCTCCCCTGCTGGGTGGGGGTCGGTCAGCACGAATGGCTCCCAGGAACATCAGCACTTGAGGGCTGCTGCTCATCCCCACTGCTATGCATGGGCTGCTCGCCTCCCCCTCAGCTTTCTCCTGGGGAGCAGCAGGCCCTTGAACACCTCTCCTGACCTCTCCCACCGCCTTGCAGGATGGCATCTCCTCCAAGGAAGATAAGCAGCCATCCCAAACCACTGCCCTGTAACCGTATCAGGCTATCAAGGCATCCCTACCAACTAATCACGCGTGGTGATTTATTGCCAGATTAAAAATAACAGAATAAGAGAACATTATACACTGCACAGGGGATGAATGGCTTCATGATATTTCTGGCCAGGCTTCCAGACTGGGATGAGGGGGAACCCCTGTTACTTGCACCTTGGCTCTTCAGTTCCCACTTGGCTTGTGGTCAGTTTTCCTTCCTTTGGGATTTCTCTTCCCAATGACAGTGTCGCTGGCACCCAACAGACTGTATTTAAATGTCTGCATTGCAGGGAAATCCAAGTAAAATAATTTTGTTTATTCTAACTTCTTTCCTGAAAAATTTAACATCCGAGATACCACGTCTCTCGTTTGTTGGCAGTGTCAATCAACAGCCTACAAGGGGCTGATCAGATCCATATCTCTTTTGTCTGAGGATTGTTGGGATTGCTGATTAAATAACAAGTGCAAGAAAGAAAGGCGTTGTCCTTTAAACCAAACTGAGGCCTTTTTACACAAAATGACATCACTTGAGCTGTACTCACATCTCCTCAGATTTCTACTTTCTTGCATGAGGACACAAGCTGCTGGGCAAAATGGACTCAGTGGCTCAAGACTCAGTCAACAGCTCGCTCAACTGGCCAGCCTTGTCCTGGAGCAAGGCAAGAGGGACAAAAGCAGTAACGCAGCAGCAGGTGACAGGTCTAGCAGGGATTTGGTGCACTTGCCCACTGATGCCCAAAGTTGAGCAAACTCATTTGTTTCAAGGATCAACTTCACACATTGACGTTCCAGAGGCAATCCAGAAAAGCCAGATCCAAGGACCCACCTACATGCATTGTCTGGGCTCAAATGCCAGTTCCTCAGTAAGGATTTGTGTTCTGGGTAAAAACAAATGCTTTGTAAAGGTGAGATCTTCTTGGCAATGTTTTGGTCTAGCCTATCCCTTGCTACGAGGCTGTATGTGGTCAGTCACATCAGCAGTCAGAGTGATGTCACTGACAAACCTCTTGGTCAGTGAAAGATGGTTTCTGAACAAAGTTAACCATGTCAAAGAGATGCTGGAGACAGATTATTGAGAGTTAGGAAGGAAGTTGGGGCAGAGCTAGGACGTAGCATGCAGCTCTGAAGAAGCCTGAATGTTTGTACTGTTCCTGTGTTTGCTGTGCCCTCCATGCATTTCCAAATCTGTGTGGTGGACTTCAGTGGGATTCACCTTACAACAGATATCAAACACTGGCTATGAAGTCTCAGCAAGCTGTCCCATCTCTCTCAATAATCTACAGAGTGAGATGGGCATGTCCAGAAAAAGAACTTGATTCCCTGGCTTAAATTTTTTTAAGTTTGGGGTGAATCATGCTGTGGCAGTGCTCAATGCTCTCTTTTGTCTAGAGAAGGAGACAAGGGCTGTTAGTGTTTGACTTGCTTCATTTTCACTCAGCTTAATTTAAGATGCTTAATTTTCAGCTGGCAAATGCCAAGAACAGTGAATCCCACCTCATGAGAACAATGTGCCACTGTAGGACAAGCAGCAGCAAGTCCAGGAACCAGCTCCTCTCTTGATTTATTTAACAGCTACAGTTATTGCTTAAACTTGATCATGGGAACCACTGTCTCAGCAAAATCCATCTTGCTCAACATGCCGAGTATGCCTTGTCCTCCAACAGTGCTGTCAAAGATTATGTCCCTCAGGGACCTCTAAACATATAGGGAAGAGTTGCTTGGGCTAGCAGCTCACATCTGAGTGTGGGGTTTGCCCTGGATCTGGCATGGCACTTGCTTTTTATCAGCTGCCAAACCTTTGGCAGTTCACCAGCTCCTGATAATACAAGTAAAAACCTGGAAAAGACAAATCCAAGAGCTTAGGCCAAATTACTGTGTACAGAAAGAAGTCCTCGTGCCTGGTGGGAACAATCAGGTTGTCCATACCTGCCCCTATGCCCAGGGCAGCCCCTGGACACCAGATCTCAGTGACAAAGAGCAGCATTGCTGGCAGATCTCCCTCCTGCCAGAGAGACCTTGGTGGAAACTTTTATGCAGCAAATGTTTGTTGCTTGGCCTCTTCTGTTAAGGGAGCAGATGCTGAAGGTTGTTTGGCTAGCTGATTAAACAAATCCCAGTGTTTTCTGCCAGACCAGGTGAAATCAAGCTTTTTCAGCTCCCTGGTCCTGATCATCAAGCAGCATTCAGCAGCTCAGTTACTGCTGAATATTCAACTTTCAGAGTGTCATTCTGGCCATCGCCCCGATAACCATGAGTCCACATTTCAAATGGCACCTGGAAGCACTAGACAACTGCAACACAAAAAGAGTATATTCAGGTCAGGCAGTGTATGTGCTCTTTAAATCATTTTTAATGTTCCTCAGGACTCAGACTTGGAGACCTTGGGTACCTCACATGTGAAGCCCTGTCAGTGCCATGCCAACTCAACAAACTGAGGTATTTCCAAGGTGACTATCAGAATGATCACTTCCCATAGCAACCAGTCACAGACTAGGTGCTATTTTGACTGGCTAGCTACCCCTAGCTCTATTTTGTCCCCTACTAGCACCACGTAGACATCTGGGATGCATGATGAAAACTTGCAAAATTAATCTGTTTCACAGAAAGTGGGAAGCAATGCTGGTGACATCAGCCATGGCTGAGTGCTGAGAAGTCACGTGAACATTTATAAAAGGAGATGCAGAACACTACCCCGTCTGTTTGGTATCTCCCTGCTCCTTTCACTCAGGTACAGACCTCCTGCAGATGATGCCAATACAGTAGTTCAATGATCCACCAGTGCATGATCCATTGTAACTGGAGATAAAATTACTTCTCAATGTTTTCATTACCATGTCTTTTGTACATCCCCTCATAACAAACTACTAACTCCCAACACTAAAAGAGGATCAATTCAGATTAGATAGAAAGCTTTCTGAGGTGGTGAAACACTGGAGAAGGTTGCCAGTGAGGTGATGCATGGCATATCCTTGGAAACATTCACCATTAGATTGGACAGGCCTCTGAGCAGGTTCATTTAGTTGAATATGTCCCTGCTCATTGCAAGGGAGTTGGACTACATGAGTTTCAAGGTCCTTTCCAACCCAAATGATTCCAGGATTCTATGAAAACCAGCGGCCGTGGTCATGAGGAGCTGCAGCAGTCTGTTTTGACATGAGGCACATACACAGTGACAACTTTATGGTGACATCTGTAACACTGATTATCTATTTTTTTCTTTATTTTTTACAAGTTATCCTACAAAATAATTCTATTCATTGGCAACTTTCTAGACATGAACTTCCAGGGATTACAATGACTAGTGATCCTGCAGAGTGCTACATCTTTTAAGAGGTTTCAATCACCCATTTGGCCAAGCTGTACTGAGAACCAACTTTCTATTGGGTTTTGCAAATAGATGGTGCTGTACCTGGCAATCTTACTGAAGCAACAGCTTTCCTCAGAAACAACCTACGCTTCAGTTTCAGGCTCTTCCTAAGAAAGGTTTTTCTGAAGTGCAGTGTAAGGCTGAATAATTTCAGATGGGAAGCATAACTGTCTACTGAGAAAAACGGGAACATACACTCCATTTTAAGCCTATTACAGAAAGAATTAGAAAGTCACGCGGATGCGAAGCTTATATCATCCTCTAGATAGTAACTGCTGCATCTAGTACTGCTCAGCAATGTGCAAAAATAGAAGTAGACAGAAATCCACCCAGACAAAAGCCAGGATCTTTTTCTAATGTCAGTCATGGTTCCTGAGCTGTGAACATCCCGTTGGCCTGACTGCCCCAGGACCCCTACTCACCCCCATTCTCCCAGACACCTGCAGTTTGCTTTGAAGCAGGGACATGGCAGGCATTTCCCAGAGACATGTCAGGACGCAGAAGGAAAAGCAGAGAGATGGATTCTATCTGTCAACTCACGATGAAATACAGTGACAGCCCCCCAAGTCCCAAAAGAAGGCTCAATTTTTTCTAGTTAAAAAAAGTGTTTGGCTCATTCCCTAGACCAGCTGCTTCCTACATAAGTAAGAGGCATGCACAGTGTACAGAAAAGAATATTTGACATTCCTAATCAATTAGATAAGGGGAAAAACCAGTCCATTTTCCTGTTCAAAATAAAATTATCGTGGTTACTTCAGATTTCAAGGGCATTTATCTTTCAGCTTCAGACAGAGGGGCACTGAGTAGACTGCAGGTTACTGACCCAGGGCTAGAGAATGACTAAGCTGCCAGCTGGAATGGAAGAGCCCAGGCTCAGCTCTAGTGGAGCACTGGGATGGGAACAGCAGTGTCAGTTGTCAGCCAAGTCAGGTGTGCCTTAGCAGACCCAGGACTGCGCCAGGCCAGGAAAAACTGGCAGCACGGGAGGAGGGAGTTAAAACACCTCGAACCAAATTGTTCAAGGGAAGCATTCCCAGATCTTGCCCGCACACTCCCTGGCTTTGAAAACTTGTGTAAACATTTAACCTGGGAAGTGCCAAGGAAATCAAGGTGAGGAAGAAGGTGGCTGGAAGGGTTGTAAGAGAATGTAGGCACTTTCCCAACTCGAGTTCAGCTCAGGAGGTTTCAGTGGAAAAAGCACAACCTGAGATGTGTTGTGAATCTCTCACTCAAAAGCACAAGAGGCTCCAGGCCCTGGGGCAGGTGCCAGGCACCACTGCCAGCTCTGCAACAGAGGCAAAAGGAGCAGGTACAGTGGCATGGTGCCCTTTCCTTGAGGATCACATGTCTCTGGATCATCTTTGAGGCCTCTCCACAGCCAATGGAGAATGGATGAGTTCTTTGAGAGGACTGACTGTGCTGTCTCCCAGTTCAGAGGAAAGCAGCAGCCCCTTTACACTGCCTTGGTGCAGCCAGGGTGAGCAGGGTGGGCTGCAGGTCCCAGGTATGGAATTTACCCCAAGCAATCACAGGCTCTCCCTGCAGTTTTTGGAGACTTTGATCCCAGACAACTGTATCAGAAATCTCAATTGCTATGTTTGCACTTGCAATATCAAGCCTGTGTTCTTCCACTATTTGTCAAGACTGCTTGTTTCCCCAGGAAAAATACATATCAGTAGGGCAGCTGAGTGTCCGAGTCTACAAACCCCTGTCCAGACCTAGCAGAGCCCTCTGGAGACCGCTCTCACAGATGGAATCTTGGGCCTGTAGTGCCACCTAATGAGCAGGCGCAGCTCAAAACTCACACGGATGCTGCTGTGTGCAAGGAAATCAGGTGAAGGCACTTGACAGGGCACTTTGTTACTCTCTAATGCCTTTCATCCCTCACCCAGTGCTTCAAAAATTGCTTATTTGATCCTCGCAGCCTGCTGTCAGGCAGTAGATAATAATAACCCTGTTCTGTGAACAAGCTGGGAAGCAGCTTTTTGCTGAGCCCAAAGACACAAAACAAGTCAGCAGTAGCTGAGTAGCAAATGAGAGTTAACTCCTTTTTCTCTGTTGCTTTTTTTGCTTCAAAGGGACAGGGCAAAGCTGTGACATGCTGCAATTGCACCCTTCTCCTGGATCTCACTGGCTTGTTCATCATGCACCAGCAGGATGAGGTGATGAGCCATGAACTCCCATCTTTCAGGAGGCAGAATCTTGGTTCCATTTGGTTTGTGAGAGCAGTGGTCAGGCATGAGGATCATGAATGGCTCTCGAAGTGCTGAAGGACATTCCCTCATGAAGAAACCAGCTGGTGGTTGGTTTTTACACAGGACATTGTCAAGGAGAACAAATATTCCACACAAATGGCAAGCTTCACGTTGGATACAGCATCTGACTTCTCAGGTCCAGACAGCAAGACACTGAGGTGCCTCCCAGGACTGCATTCTGGTTTCTGGCTTCTGCTGATATAAGGAGGCATCCCAAGGGACAAACCATCACCCAGGGCAGGGAGCTGCCTTGAGGTGGCAGGGAGTTGCCTGCAGGCAGACAATGTGGGGAGTTCATTCTCTCCCTGGAGCTCAGGAGTTAGGGCTCTGCATTCTTCCTTCTCCCTTTGCCTTTTCTGTCATGGTCTCAGGTCAGGCACCCACCAGAGCAGAGTCACAGAGTGCAGCATGTGCGTAAATGGAAACTGTGTGGTCAGAGCCCTTCCCCAGGGATGGAGGGTCTCAGCCAAGTGTTCTCCTCATCCTGGAGGGACCATAACACACTCCTTCCAGCAGCCCGATCTGCTCTACCCCACACAGCATGGCATGGCAGGGCATGGTTTAATTTGGTAGGTCTGTAACACGGGTGGAGAGCACCTCCCAGGTTCAGCATGCCAAGGGCACAACCCACACGTGTCCTGGCATGAAGGCTGGGAGCCTGCCTCTGCCACCAGAGCAGCAGATGTGGCCACAAACACCAATCATGTCATGACTGCACAGCCGAGCTCAGCTAAGTGTGAAGCAGGCTCTAGCCCCATAGCTGGTTTTGAAATCTTTCAAATTTCTCTGAGTGTTTCAGGGATGAAGAAAGTGAGCACTGCCACTCTGGCCCTTCACAAAGAAACGAACAGGGGACATACATTGCAAATAGTTCTCTGTGAAAAGAAACATTTTTAGGGCTGGATGCTCTACAAACAGATGATGCCAGAAGATCATACATGAAAGTTGGAGTCTTTGGAAGTTTTAAGCAATGAACAGCTGAAGAAGTTTCCATAGAGCATGTGGGAGCCAAGGCTTTTCAAAGACATATCATATATCCACAGATGGGCAGGCTTTCACTAAAACAACAAAACTCAAATTAATTGAAACAACAAAACTCAATTTCATTGAAACCACAAAAATATTTTTAAAGAAAACAAACCACAAAAGCACTTATTTTCTCTTGCCCACCCACACTTCTAATCTAGGCTTCAGAGCAATGAAAATCCTACTACAGCTTCCTGAAGAGGAATTTATCTGAAGTGTGTGTTTTGTGTGCCACGCCAGCAAGGTTCACTCTTGCTGTGACAGTGAAAGTGGCCCAGAGAGAAGGAAGACTGATCTCTAGCTGAGTGTTTATCTTGGAAAGCAGAAATCTGCGCTTCAGTACCTCAACTAGGATATGTTTAGGAATTTTTGCATGAGTCAGGCACTGGATGACGTACACACAGCCAGGAGTGGTGGCTGGGACACAAACCTCAGGAAAAGGACTGTGCCATAGCTGCTCCATGGCCCAGTGAACTCTGAATTTGTCTTGAATTGAGCAGGTGATTCAATGGGTAAATATGTATTCCCCTTGCTCTTGAAAAGGAGAATAATCTGGTGTTCAGGGGCAGTCTCATAGAGGGTGGGATTTTATGGCTCTGAAGATAGAGGAGTGACAGGACCTTGATCATCAACACTACTGGCTTTGTGCAATAATTGCTGAGCAATCATTTAAAAGGTAGAAAAGCAACAAACCCTCTTCTCGTGGCATTTGCGAAAAAGCGGTAGCTGCTCTTTTTTGCACTGCTCCTGCTTTGGGAAGTAGCTGAGCTCTTCAAGGAAGTCTGGGAAGAAAAGAAACATCTAGCTGGCAGTTCACAGCCACACCTGGCTGTGAGACAAGGTGCAGAGGAAAACAGCTGCTCACCAGTTTGATGTAATACCAAAGGACAAGCTCCAGCTGTGTTGGATTGAGAGTCTGGGATTCTGGCTTACCATCCCACTAAAATGGTGCTCTCGGGGCCTTTGATGTGCATCCAAGGCACGGCCACATTTAAAGAGAAGAGCTGGGTGCTCACATCTAAAGAGGATGGAAGGCTGCAGTTAACAGCTGTGCTCTGTAGCTGGTGGAGAAACCCCATGCTGGGCAAAAAAGTGGTTACAGATGGAAACAAAATGACACGGAAAATATTTTTCTTCATGACAGAGCTCTCAGGGGGTCCTCTGCTTGGGCCAGGTGATGTTCCCTCTGCCGTGTCTTTGGCAAGGCTGGGGGACTTTCACGTTTGTTTTCCTTACGTCTGCTGTGTAACACCCGGAGGCAGAGCGCTGCTTTAGGCTGGCCATCCAGCGTGGGGAAATCCTTGATCAGAGCCAGGTGAGGAACACACAGCAGCACAGATTTAAACACTCTGTTCGCTGGCTGCTGGTGCCAAGGCTCCGGGTAAGCCGAGGAGCTGCCAGCTGGCAGCAGGGGGCAGCTGCATTCCTTCCACGCGTTTTAAGAAACATTAAAATATGAGCATACAGTTTTTTCTGGTGCCCTTGGGCTTAACTGCACTGACACCCGGTGCATCCTGCGTGTGCTTTCCATGCTTCCATGGGGCTCGGGCAGCACGGCTGTGCGTGTTTAGTGGGTGAGAGCCATCCAGCGCTCACTAGCCACGAAGCAACTCAGTGGGAGAGGCTGGCTCGCCCACCGGCTCAGCGATACCTCTCACCCATCATCGACAGTCCGGGACATTGCGGAGGATGCCAGCGCTGGCTTCTGCTGCGAGGTCGTTTCCTGAAGCTTCACCCAGCAGAGTCTCTTCGGGGATGTGCTGCGTGCTTCTGTAGCTATGCTGATCTTTGCTGCAGTCTTGTGGGAAAAAAAAAAAAAATCTTTGGCAGGATTAGGCTTTGTAGAATATAAATGACCATTAATAAATTTTTAGTGTTAATGTAAGTGCTTGTATCAACTGGAAGCTGAATCGCTTAATCAGGCTAGCAGCAATTAAAATGGTAATTTTTTTCTGTACTAGATTCTGCTTGCAATTTTTACTCAAGTAAAACTCTTTGAAGTTAATTGGAATTGTGATTAAAGCCTCCTGGATCTGGGTCTCTGAATTTGTACTAAGGAAGGTTCAATATTTGCTTTGGTTTTCTGCACATGGAGTTCACCGCTATATATTAG
Source organism: Sialia sialis (assembly GCA_009812075.1). Taxonomy (NCBI): domain Eukaryota; kingdom Metazoa; phylum Chordata; class Aves; order Passeriformes; family Turdidae; genus Sialia; species Sialia sialis. The sequence continues at coordinate 26,668,085 of VRYO01001878.1, forward strand.
CGTGACTGTACAATTAGTGGTAACAAGAACAACTCCAATAAAGATTTCTGTAATCTAGTTCTTGATATACTTCAGAAAAGGTCTTTTATCACAGAATGGCTTTTAAAGTACTGCTAAAACAGGCTGTAAGATCTGAAAACCTTGATTGATTAAATTGTTTGCCTTAATTATTTCTAGCCCAGACAAATGGCTTAGCAATATTCACTTAACGGTAATTCAGAATTTGGATGGGGTGGGAGGATGGGAAATGTTCCTGCTCTTCACCTCCAGTGCTCAGGTTTTGGTTGCCAACGCGAAAAAAAAAAAATCCAAAACCAAACCCTACTGAAATTACATTATACCCATTAGCAGAATGAAAACTGACTGTGGTGGAACAGCTTTTAAAAGTAACATTTTGTCCAAAATGTTGCAAAATAAACCCCAAGCCAAAGCAAAATCCCGACCAGACTGCAGGGAACCACTAGCATTTTGTGACAAGTACTTTCAGGCAAAGGAGTGCTTTTCTGAAAGCTGCGACATAACTGCTGCAAACATTGCTTAAACTTCACTTGGGTCAGCTGCTGGTGTGGGAAAAGCAGGGAGAAAGAAGGGAATAATCACGTGGAAATTACGCTGATAATACCAAGCATACCTCTGTTTATAAAAAGAGTATTAGATCTGGTGATCAACATGCAGGTCGATTTGTTTTTGAGAATTCCTTTGGTAACCTTTAACAAACATATATATATGTGTGTGTGTGTGTATTTTTGACCTTAAGGAGACATATATTAAATAACAAGTTGTAAACATCCTGGACTAAGAAGTACAAAAGTGTATTAATAATTGAAATAATAACTGAACTTTTGTTGTGACTAGGGGGTTTAATTCTTCCTTTTATTTTATCCTAACATGGTCATCGGAGCATGGTTTCTTCCTTTTTCCAGTCTGACACCTCAGCAAGTGGATTCCAATGTGAGGAAAAGGAGTACAAGCAGATCCTTGCAATCCAGAGAAATGTTCTGTTCTTCTTTTGTGTCTGCTTTTTCTGGACGTCTTAATTTTGAAAAACAAAGAAAAGTTTGCCTTAAATATTTTCCCTATTCCCTCTAAAACACAGACACAGAATATGAGAAAGGAAGAATTAAAAAGAAGACCTAAGCTTTTATTATTAATATTAATAATAATTTTGTAATATAATATAAACGTCTTGAATATGCAACAGCTATGCTATTAAAGTACCAAATCCCTGTTATAAACTGCTAGTTCTGCCTAATGATTATCCAAAGGGTCGCCATTCCCTGGCAGGGGATTTTGAGTTTTAGATGGCTTCAGCAAGGGTAAGCACCCTGCCAGTTACCCAGTCCACACCTGTGGACACAGTATGCTGTGTGCAAATGAACACTTGCAGGCTAAACGACTGAGATTAACACATTCTCATGGTGCATTTGCCATTTCTACAGCAATTTTTGGTCTGTCTCAGACTTCGTGTGGAAAGAGCACCTAGTGACATTCAGTCACAGCAGAGGAGCAACTGAGCACACTCGTGAGAGAGTAGGAAGCTGCACATGTAAGAATAAATCTCTGTTCTGATGTAAAAAGTTTCCTAGGAGACTTCAAAGAAAAACCCCTCGGTCTGTTGTTTGAAGCAGTGGTTGGGAAGGCAAAGTTTTTGCCGATTAGGTGTGCAAGGGAGCCTGGCTACCTGAATGCCTGCTCGTGATGTGCCTGTTTTCTCACGCCTCACCCAAGAAAGCCTCAGTTGCCTCGAGGAGGTGGCCTGAGGCTCTGCTTGCTCCACGATGACTGATAGCTGCATGTGTGCTGCACGCCCCGAGCCCCTTTGCGCTGGCAGAGGAACAGAGGCACCCCCAGGGCCCTGGACATCGCATCGGCTGGACGGATGCGGCTGGATCGACCCTGAAACCAGGATTGTCAACCGGATCGATGCTGAAACCAGGACTGACATCCCATCAGATGGATTGACACTGGAATCAGGACTGGTGATCCCTTTTTCTCTCCTTCTTCCCGTTTTCCTTCTCTCTCTCCCCCCTGCCCTGCATCCCCCATGCTCTTTATTACATCTCTTATTTTCTCTCTTCCTTCTCATCTTACCCCTTTTTCCAAAACCCACTGCCGTGTGCTTATGCAGTAGGTCATGGACTAGCATACCAATTCCCATGCCAGTTGTGCAATTTACTAGTAAAACTTTCTGATCGTTCGCGGGCCCTCAGACTTTCGTCGCCGCTTTTCCTCCGCGAGCACTGACGAATCTCGGCCGCTTCCTTCCCCTTAGCGGTGGGCCGTGGCAGGCACCTGCTGCTGGGGCACCTGCAGCGAGCGGCGGCCCGGGCAGAGGAGCCGCGCCGGGCTCCTACCGCAGCGCTCGCCGCTTCCCCGCGGAAAACGCCCGTAAGTGCCGCGGCGGCGGCGGCGGCGAGCAGCGCTCCCTCACGGCGCTGCCCCCGGCGGGAGGCGGGAAGGAGGCGGCGCGGCCGGGGCGGGATCCGCCTGAGCGGGCGGGAGCGGCGCCTCAGGCGGTTCCCGCCTCCTTCCTTCCCTCCCTC
>VRYO01001878.1:26671627-26689507 GCA_009812075.1 Sialia sialis
AAAAAAAAAAAAAAAAAAAAAAAGCTTTGAACTTCAGCTGTGAGCTACTGATTGCATGGGTCAAAAGGATGAGTGCCTCTGATGGATGGAACAGTGTTTGAGTAGAGCACGTAGCAAATGGAAAAGAACATGCCAGAGACGCTTCACAGGTTCTGATATACTGTGTTTCTTCTCTGCTTAAAAAAAAAATTCATCTGACATTTGCTCCTGGCATACATCTCCTTCCTGCATTTATGTGTGCTGACTTCTTGTAGGTTTGCCTGTGAATGTGTGAATGGTTTGGTCTTGCTCTCTGTTGGCTTTCAGTGCTCTGCCTGCAAGCCTTCTGCAAAGCTATGCTCCAAGCTGACGGTGGTAGAAGCATGCATAAACACCCCCGTGTGCCCAATTTTTGGAGAAGAGGGTATAGCAAGTGTATTTGAATGGGGAGGTGGCTATGTTTTGAAAATAAAGTGATGGGAAAGAAGCTTTTTGGTTGCAGAGTTCAGTCTGTTGGTTGATTGCATCTCTTACTGTAGCCCATATTTGGTTCCATAGTTCACCTGTTTTCTTCTGCCTTTTTCCACCCTCAGGGTAAAGTAGAATACCTGGTGAAGTGGAAAGGATGGCCCCCAAAGTAAGTTGTGTTTACTTGTCTGTTTCCTCTTTTACATTCTGCAATAGCTCGCCCTGTGTCTCTGCAATTGGGCATTTCATTCATAATGGGTAATGGCTCGTCCCTCATTTCAACAACAATAAACAAATCCAAAGAGCCACAAACCAAACCCAAATGTGTTTGTGAATTGGCAGCTAAGGAATACAAATTGCATGCCAGTCTATTCTGACTGGTTTTTGCCACCACTGAAATATTTCATTGAGATACTTTCTAGATACAAATGTTTTTAAATTCCTTATGAGTTCAACAAAGAACCCAGATTCTTCTGAACTTGGAATGGCTCCTGCTTTTCTGAGTCACCACCAAGAGGACCCCACTTTATTTTTAGAGCTGTCTGCAGTCTTTTAAAATAGAAAACATGTTGATGGTCTTGCCTTCCTCTCTTACTGCTCCCCCTGCAATTCACCAACGGAAAGGGGCAGTGTTTCAGATTTATTGATTGTAGCCAAATGCAGGTGATCTTTGTCCCTTGAAAATTACCGCCATGCCTTCGTTTCCTTGTCTGAAACCTCCTGTTATTTTGAGTGCCTTTTCTGCTTTTGCTTTGGCTACTCCATTGCAAAAATGAAGAAAAGTTGGGGTTTTTTTTGGCATTGCTGTGCGCTGTTTACAGACACTTTTCTCATTAAAATGCAGCTGCTTCTGAAGAAGAGCAATTTCTCTGTGCTTAAGCAGTCAGGGAAATGCTTTGAGATTAAAAGGATTAGGTAACTGGAGAATATTACTGTGTCAGCGAGCAGTCTAGTAGAAGAGCCTCCTGGCCAGCCCATATGGGGCCCTGTGTTTGCTTTTCTGTTTGTGCCTGTGTGTGTACATACACAATGTGTGTGGGTGCAGCAGCGTTACACACGCAGTTGCTCTGCGTGTTGCTAAGCAGAGGGAGCTGCTTGTTACAGCTGCAAAGTGGGGCCCGCCAGGATGGTTCTGTCAGGCTGTACCTCGTGTCCAAGAAGCTGAAATGTGTTCTTGGGTGCCTAATTGTTGTGCCTAATCCTTATGATTAATAGGCCATGTGTGAACATAGGCGGCTTCCCCTCTCTGGTGGTGGTGGGAGAGGGTGACTTTGTTCCGGAGGGTTCTGCTGTCAGTCTGTACCCTTATGCACTTGTTGAGCACCAGCTGCCTGAGTGTGGGTCACTTCTTGGACTGCTTCAGCTTCAAATAGCCAAGTCTTACTTCATCACTGATGGAGGGTGGGAAATGCATTTGGAGCCTGCAAGGCCTCATCCCCTCTTGGCCAGAATACTGATGTTTATCCCATTCTTCTTTCAACAAATGCATTGATGTCCTTCTCTTGTGAAGTCCTTTGCCAAGAAGGTGAGCTGAGGCATGGCATAATGTTTCTTGGACAGAGCAGGCCTTATTCTTAACTGCTGCTTTTCCTTGTCCTGTGCCTCAGAACACTGGGGGAATTTAAAGCACAGTTCCCCTGGGTGCAAGGTGATGTCAGGGTTCTCTTATTTTGATGTGTGGCATGCCCAAGCATCTTCCCTCTTCCCCCAAACTGCAAATCAGAAGACTGTTGATTTTTTTTTTCCTTCCTCCTGAACTGTTGCCTCAGTTGTTTGAATTGCTTAAACTCAAGATGCTCAAAGCACTGGGGTCACTTTCATCCCACCAGCAGTCTCTGTTCCTTGTTTCTAAACATACATACGCCTGTGATGGCATGCAGCACCACAAGCTGTTTGTATCTTTGTGTCTGTTTCCTCATCCCACATCATTCCCTTCCTTAATTACCAACCTTGCCGCATTGCTCTTTGTAATCTCTGTACCTATTATCCTATCATTCCCGTTGGAAGTATCATGGAAGGGAATAAGGATCGGTCAGCAGTTTACTGCTTTCACATGCAATTTATATTTTGCTTTTTTCCCCCCTCTTCTTAATAAAAAATTCTTATTTGTGCCCTACACCTATGGATTGCACTGCTGGAGTCAGGGAATGGAGGAGTGACAATCTGATTCTAGCTACAAGCTTGTTTACAACTTGTGTTGGAGTTAAAAGGAGGGGGAAGAGGAGGAGTAGAAGGAGGGGGAAGGAAGATCATATGATCTGTGTCTTCCAGAGTGCCTGCTCTCTGCAGTTTGCTGCAGCCTGGGCTGTGTGTACCCATATATAAAGCTCCGTGTGCGCGCGCGCGTGGCAAACTCAACCATGTTTTTTTTTATATGCAGTGTTTTGCCACTGCAGCGAAGCCAGAATCTGAACTGCAGAGAGGAAGGCAACACCCACCAGGGTGGGTTTTTTTAAAGCAAATCCCTTTTCTTCTCCTGCCTATGAAAAGCAATCCAATGACTTTTTTACCCCCTTGTGGTGTTATTTTTCTTAAATTTGTAGGATGAGTGCCAGAATCCCCGCAGCTGGGAGGCAACCTTCCTCTTTTCAAACAGTGTCTTGGCTTTGACAGCTCACAGTCAGGTTGCTGCAGGAGGCATGAGCAAAGGATGGGGGGAGGGAGCGAGGGATCAGCTGGTTATGAAGACATGTCTGTTCTTAACTCTCTGATGTACAATGCACCTTGGGATATCTGAATGTCATATTTTTGTTTCTCTCTTTTGTAAAAGAATTATATTTTCATTTCTAGACCCACCCTCCAGTAATGTTCCTGTATTACAGTGGAGAGATAAAAGGGAAAAGCATTCCCAAACCACCTCCCTTGTGTACCCCGTGTATCCTTGCCCTCACATGCAGTCTGTGCTTCATCCAGAAATGTAAACATCCTCAAATGCTTTCTTGCTGCTTAAAGGCATTGATACAAACGCACCCTTATGCACCTGCATGTGACTCCTCTCTGCTCCTCCTCCCCAGGGTCTTGGGAGGAGCTCTGCCTCCAGGCCTGGATCTCACATTTTGGGAAAATTAGGGGTTTGAGATGTTTGAGGATTCAGATTTGCTCTCTTGCCTTAGAGTTTGTATGGTAGAGACACAACACACACCTTTTCTGGGCAAGCATGACCCCTAAGAAGTAAACGTGCCCCAAGGACCACTTTGTGATTCTTTCAGCTTCCACAGGAGGAAGCAGCATAGGCTGCTTCTACTTAGTGTTAAGCGCATCTGTGCACTTTGGGAACCGGTTTGGGAGTTGCCTGCTAGGTGGGCTCTGTCCTGAGCATCTGATTCCTGTCACAGCTGTCTGGTTGTGGAGGAGGGAGCTGGGGCAGCGAGTGACGCTGTTCCCAAGCTGTTTTGGGAGCATGGAGCCTGTTGGGAGCAGTGTTGGTGGCCCTGCCCGCAGTGCAGTTGGAGCACTTTGTATCGATGTAGGAACAACCTGTAGGGGGAGCCGAGCAGGAGGAGGAGGCGTTGGCAGGTGGCCATCAGCTTGCCCCAGGGCCCAGCTCCCAACATGTTTGGTTGAGCGGCATCAGTGGAAAAAATTAAACTCTTAAATGAATCCTTTCAGCTTCAGTGATTAGAAGTAATTAATAATGCAGGTGAGAAAGCGTACTTACTCTTCAAGCACTCTAAATTAAGAGAGACCTATTTTTCAGAAAGACATATCAGACCATTGCCTGATTGTTCCATGGGGTTTGTGGGTTTTGAGGGAGTGCTGCAGATGAGACCTGTGTAGGCACGGACTTTAAAAGAGTTTGTGAGTGTCTGCACAGGCTTTGCACGCAGTGTGGAGGGGGGCCCAGGGGAGGAAAGTCTTCCCTGTTTTCGTACAAAGAGCTGTTTGATGCTTGGCCCTGCCTGTTTTGGGAAGGGGAGGTGGTGTCTGTGGGAAGCTGGGAAGGGAATGGCTGGGATTCCTCAGAGCTCTTGCCATGTTGTGGCAGGCCCCACCGACCCTTGTGAAGACAGTATCCAGGGCTGCAGCACACTGGTAGCAGGCCTGCAGAGAGAATGTTTCATTAAAATATTGTTTACTTTTTATTGCTTATGTTTTTCTTCAGATACAGCACATGGGAGCCAGAGGATCATATCTTGGACCCTCGCCTGGTAGTGGCTTATGAAGAAAAGTAAGGGCACGTGTTATTTCTCTCCCTGGATGCAGGAAAATAAATAGTGTCTTTATTTCATTATATGCATAAAGTTCCCCTGTTGTCCCCAGTTCAGTTAAAAATAAGATGTATAGCAATGAATCCTGCTTGATTTTTGTACCCTGGTATTGATTGAGATGGAGAAGACAGGGTTAAAGCAGCTTAGATTGGCACTGTTCAGGAAATGAGGGCAAGAACAGGCAACACTGAGCCAGAGAACAATCAGATTCAGGTTCTAATCATGTCCAGAGCTGGACTGATGTGAGGTGGGAAGTTTCTCTAACTCCATCCTTGATTATCTGTGTCAGAGAAATTCCCCTATTGCAGGTTTTCACTCCTAGAGGAACAATTCTGGGATTTTCCAAGCTCACACTGGTCACCATTGGGTTTTATTGAAGGAAGTTGAGGGAGCTGTGCTGCAAAATGTTGAAGTCCCAACTGGGTTTTATGTATTATTAGTACTCAGTTTGATTTGTATTCCTCTTTCACAGGGAAGAGAGAGATCGTGCATCAGGGTACAGGAAAAGAGGTCCCAAACCAAAGCGCCTCCTACTGCAGGTAGCCTCTTGCTCTTCTGTGTATTTCTAACTCCTTAGCTGCTGTGCTGCTCCCCTGCTCTCAGTGAGGTGGAAACTGTCTGTGCTTGCTGTTGCATGGACAAAGTTGGAGGTAACAACACAATAGCATGGAATCATGAAATCAGTGTTTAGGCAGATAGTTTTAACCTCTTAGCTGAAGAGCTAGCTAACCTGTATTTTAAAAAGCAAAACAAAATAAAACAACAGCTCTTTCTCTCTGAACTAGGATTTTGCAAAGTGTGGGCCTGCATAGTTGCAGGCTACCTGGTTTGTGTGTTCTTTTAATTTCATATTGAGCTTGGACTTTCCATCAAGTCAAAGGTAGACCATAGTTGGAAGCGGCGTTTCAGCATGCTTTCACTGTTGCCAAGCAAAGCAGCCAATCCTAGGAAGCGGATCTTAGGAAGAGCTTAGAAGGCAGTTGAAGAGGGGAGAGAAACGGTGTTGTTGAAGCAGCACACCTTATCCTAGCTCATCTGTTTGTTCAGAGACTGAACAAAGAATATCTTCCTGGTTCCCAGTGGGGAGCCCTGACTGCATGATCAGATGTCTGCTCTGACCCTTGCTGCGTTGGTGTCTTGGCAGCGGCTGTATGGCATGGACTTGAGGAGTGCTCACAAGGGGAAGGAGAAGCTCTGCTTCTCTCTTGCACGGAGGTTTGGAGGAGGAGACAGTAGCCTGCCAGGGGCCAAGACAGGGCAGGCAGAGTTCCCCGAGAAGACTGGGGGTGCAGTCCTGCCATTCTCTCTCCGGAAGCAACGCAAAAACCAGAAGTACCTACGACTGTCAAGGAAGAAGTTCCCACGCATGGCGAGTCTGGAGAACCGAAACTGCAGGCATGAGTTCTTCCTGAATGATGCAGTGGGCCTGGAGGCCAGGCAGAGCCCTGAGGACTGGGAGGCCACACAGCACACCAGCAAAGAAGGTAAGGCCACTCACCCTTTGATGAAGTTCTGGGGCATGTGAAGGATGTTCTGCATCCTTCCTCCTTGCTTACATCCTCTTGGGATTGTGGTTTAGGTCAGGTCTTCAGGGCAGCCTTTGCTGGCCCATATTATGTCCCTTTTGTTTGCAGGTTTCTTTCTTGTTTGAAGAGCACAGATAATTTGATTTTTTTCGTCCTGTTGCCTCTCTGTAGTCTTACATCCCTGATGCCCCTCCCTGTGTTAGAAAATATGAAGAAGATACTGCTAGTTTTCCTCTCTTAAAATTTCCTCCCAGCAGAGGCAACACACAAGTGTGAGAGAAATGAACTCTGGCTCTGTCCACATTATCCACGTGAGCACAGCCTGCTGTTTGGCTCAAAGGACTTTGGATAAGCTTGGACAGCGGCACTCCTCTCATAGTGCTGTTTTAAGAAGCATACACGAATGCTGCTAGGAACTCACAGTGTACTCCCCTGCCCCCTCCTTTCCTTTCTTCTCCACTCCCCTCTACAGCCTCTTGCTATTGAACTATGCGAGAAGGGGAGAGAGATGAAGTGAGGATGGTAACTCCTGCCTGAGCCCACTGAGTAGGCAGCATGAGTGTAGGCATGGGAGATGTCCAAGCACATTTGGCATTTTGGGGAAGGATACCAGTATCTTGTGCAGGAGGGCTGTGGGATGTGTGTGCTGCTCTCAGTTACCAGGGAAACTCTATCCCTGCATTAGTAGAGCTTCTGAAGGCGTAGCTTTCCTGAGGAGTGGAAAACCGGGGCTTGTGCTGCTTGTAGTAGCTAAGGGAATCCTGTTACTCCTTGCTAGGAGTAGCTGTTAGCCAGGCTGGATTAAGCAGGATCTTAGGGAGAGGGCTGTGTTCTGGAAATCAGCGCTATTCCCTCCTTTCTGAGAGAGACTGGAATGGTGCTCAGAATCCAGGAGGCAGCAATAGGAGTAGCACAGAGGAACCCAGTGTTAAATCCTGGCAATGAGGAAATATGTGGGGCTATTCTCCCCAGAAGTCTGGAACACTAAAGCACTTGGAGGTCAGAAGAGAGAGTGGCAGAATTGTAAAACGGTTTTTATTCTCCCCTTGACACACAGTCTGTGTGGAATCCCAGTTGCTGTTAGGGGGAGTTGGACTCTTTCTGGGAGTAAAGTAGACACCCCAGTGTTTGAGGCAGAAGCCAGGAAATACACTCTTAAGGGGTTCTCATTCTTTGCCCAGGTTGGGACAACAAGGTATATACCTTGTTGTATAGGTAGAGTGACAGGGAGAGGGTGTGTTTTCCTTTCCCTCTTTAGGTAGCAGTCTCTGGGAGCTGTGGGGAAATGAGCCTTTGGGTGGCAATTTCTTACAATGAGAAAGTGCAGAGGTGCTTGGGTTTCTTGTGGGGAGCTGTCTGGGAGCAAAGGAGGCATATGAGAAAGGGAGAGCAGCTTCTCCGTGGAGCACTGCTGAGGGATTTTTGAGAGCATCACACCCAGCCTACGTTGCAGGTGCAGTATATGGCAGACCCTCCAGTTTTGGCTCCCTTTGACTCCTCTAGGAGTGTCTGAAGATTGTGTGTAAGAGATTTTAATTTTTGCCTTTTCAAAAGGGTAGGGCCTTTAGGAGACAGTGAGCTCAAACCAGGGTGAGTGTGCTTTGCCGACATACAACCAGATGAGGGGCTGAGATGGGATGAGGGGTATGGGGGAACTGTGGGGGGTTAGACAAACTCAGTGGTTTTACAGGGTCTTTTGACCTCTGCGTAGGCTGCGGTGATCCATTGTGTATCTGAACACCTGATCCTCCATTTTCCCTTAGCCTCTGAGGGTAGGGCTTGCACATGTTCTTTCTTGCTCTGTACGTGCAGATTCACTACTACAGGCTGATTTCACCTACAGTTTTCAGAAAGGAGACCCTTTTTCCATCCTTCCTTCCCTCTCCCCTTCCTCCTTTCTTCTCTCTCACCTTCTCTGTTTCACTAATATGCTCTTATGTGCCTTTGTTTCTGCAGCAGATGTGGATGCCAGTCTCCCTTGGATCCCCACTGTGCCCCCCAGCGAAGTGACAGTGACAGACATCACGGCAAACTCCATTACTGTCACTTTCAGAGAAGCACAAGTGGCTGAGGGCTTCTTTCGAGACCGGAGTGCACAGTTCTGAATCTCTGTTTGCAGTGCTCCCCAAAATCAGTGCTTTTAGGGTGGGGCTAGGGAAGGGTTACATTATCCCTTAAGAGAAAAAAAAAAATCCAAAATGTCTCCTCTTAAAATGTTTACAGAGACCTTTTTTTTTCCCTCCTTTTTCCCCTTTCAGATACGCAAAAAAGGGCAGTGTAGGGGGTGTGTGTTTGTCATTGCTTTGTCCAGCTGAAAAACTGACAGCCCTTTCCCTGGCAAAGACTCCCCTCCTTGATGTGAAAGCAGCAAGCTGAACAATTCGCCTTTTATCCTGTTAAGTGGCGGCAGCTGCATTTGTGGGGAGAGGGCATGCGGAGGTGGAAAGAGAGCTGGATCTCTAGCCTGCCGCCTTGTTCTGCAATTGATATCCCTCGGATAAAGATACATCTCTGTACAGTGCTCTTCCCACCTTCCTCCTCCCTCTCTTCCTGCAGCAGTGAGAGGCGATGGATCCTACCTGTGTAGATAACTCCAGCCTGTTAAGACTTTCTCTCCAGTGCTGTTTTCCCTGTGGCCTGTTGTCAGGACTTCAGAAGCGTATTTGCCTGTCTGTGGTAAGTCAGTCTTTGCAGCACGGGTCCGTATAGACAGCAGAGCTTTCTCCCTTGGATTGTTGATCACGCAGAAAGGCTGAAATGCATCTCTGAAATCCAAACTGGCAACATAAATTCAATTTGCCCTCATTAAAAGCTCAGAAAGCCAGCATAGTTGAGACTCACCATCCTGTATATGCTAAACAGGATTTCCAGGCTTGGCTCTGCTGCGTGAGGAATGCGTTATGGAACGTGGGGTCTTCTTACCCTTTGCCAAATTCAGTATTAATAACAAATCCTGCTCTGAATCTGTGGTAATAAGTTGGTTGAAAACTGACTCCTTTCCCCTGGGAGGAGGGACTAGTAGGACAACTGAAGCATTGCGTGGCACTGCAGAGATATCCAAGATACTGGCACAGGCCCAGGACAGGGGAATTGGACAGAACTGAGCTAGAAATGGACCTTGATTAGCAGCAAATTCTGTTCTTGGATCCCACAGAGAGATCCAAAATAAACAACATGTGGGGAAGGCATGTATTAGATTTGAGGAGGGGAAAAATTCCTAATTCTTAGCAATGAGAATTCTTGGATTGCGCTGCCTGAGTGATACTCTTCCATGACTCCAGTATCCTCACAGTATCTGTGATCCTGTACTACTTTACTGATAGGAACTTCCCCTTGGAAGGCTTAAAAATCTTAGCCAAGGAAAGTGGTCTGCATTTCAATAGACCCGCCTGATCTTGCACTTAAAAATGCCTTGTGCTGGACTGCCTGTGACACTTTGAGGTTTTTGAAGAATTGCTGTATTTTGAGTTGGTAGTTTAGCATAGCATCTGTTCTTGCACATGCATGTTCTCTTCCATTTTTAAAAGCAAATTTTATTTAAATAACCTTATTTTTAAAATACAGACCTTTCCCAATGGAAAGCAAGGAAAGTAAGGTAGTCTAAAGTGGGAACTGCAGGACAGAGTGCTGCAGGGTAACACTGGCTGCTGTCATGATTACTGTCCTCAAATTCTGTTTCCTTACTCCACTCCACCTGAAACATCTCTTACCTGCTGTATTTATTCAAAATGAAGTTATGAGCCTTCTTAGCTCGGAGATAAAGACACCTGTGGACATCCTCAGTGTGTTTGTTTGAGGGGCTTGGCTCCTGGCCTGCAGAATTTGGGAGCTTGAGACATCTACTTATTATAAAGTGCTTGGACTACCACTGTGGGGTTTTACTAGAAGCAGTTTTTACCTCATTTAGGATATGGCAGCTCAGTGCAGATTTAGGATTTCCCCTTCCATCTCAGAGCTGTTTGAGCAGGTCTGTCTTTCTTGCCATCAGAACAGTTTCAGGATCGCTGGGAAGATCTTGAATTTCTGGACTGACCTTTTGTCTCTCAAAGGAGTAAGATGGGAGTTTTATTATGGAGAAATCTGAGAGGGTGAAAAGTGGAAGCTGGGGGGGAGTTATGTGGTGGGAGGAAAAGTGAGTGGAAAAGAAGCTTGCAGTAGCTAGCAAGGGCAAGCTGATGAGGTAAGCGTGCAGGCGCAGGATGTTTGCTGAACGTGGGTGTCCAGAGCGAGGCTTCTGTGTCTGGAGTTGCACCCTTTTTTGCAGGATGTGGGGTCAGACGGTGTTGTCGCCATCACCCACACACCCCCTCTTCCTGACATCTGCCAAATATGCTGAATACCTGTGTATCTCTGTTCTGTTGTGACCAGTGGACACACAAGTCCACTCTTGTGGGATGGAGCAGGTAGTGATGGTTGCAGAAGCATAGTCTTTTAGCTTATTTAAACAAAAAAAGAAGTCTTGAACTGCAGCTCATCCTGCTAAATCTTCATGGCGTTTATAGGATCTGGTTTCTTTATTCTAATGCAGCAACTGCCGCCTTTGTCATGTCTTCATCTCAGTGTACAAATGCACCAAAAAAAGCTTCCTATTTACAAAGTTCCTGCCTTTGGCTGACATTGGAAGCAATATCAATCCTGCAGCAGGAAAGAACTTGTCCTAATAAACTAGATTTCCATCCTCTGCTTTTCTCTCCACTCTCCAGCTGACACTTCTCAACACTTTGTTTTGGCATTTTTCTTTAAACATATTTTTTCTCTTGCAGTGGAGTTTTCAAAGACCTGTGGTGGTCTTTCAAAGAGGATCCACCCACAGCTTCATATCTTAATCATTTTTTTGGATCAGGCTATCTAGTGTTCCGCTGGTGACTAATCATCTTGCTACACGAAGTGTGGAACAAAGTACCTGGCTGCCATGCTGCTTTGTGTCAGTGAGGAGCTAACCATAGTGGGGTTAAGACACAACAAGCTGCATGTGCGTGGGTTTGGAGGGGAGGGTGTGAAGAGGAGTTTGTGGTAGGAAACGAAGCAGTTACTTCGTTGGCGTGGACTTTTTTTTTTTTGACATTCATGAATTCTTGTTTATCTCAAAGAACTTTTCGAGAAGATTTTTCTCCTGATCTTTTTAAAATGTGGCTCTGTTCCACGTTGTCTGCTGACATATCACTGTATACTTCCTTGGTGGAGCTGGTCTTCAGGGACTTTAAAATTAGCTTTATTCCACCTCTGCAGGTGTAGAGAGGGTTTTACTAATGATGGAAAGACAGGTTGTCTGGGTTTGTCTCTTCTCCCCAGTACTGTCCATCTGCCAGTTCAGGCCAAAACCTGGCAATTGAATTGGGACCTCTTGTGCTAACGTATCATGAAAATCAGATGCTGTGCTTGGATCTTTGTTAAGCATTCTGTTTGATTAGAAGAGCCAGAATAGCATCCAGCTGAAGCTGAGTTTAATAATTCTATTTGAAGCACAAGCCGAGAATAGAAATGGGCTAACTCTCCCATACCTTGTTTGGCTCCATGGCTGTAAACAAGAAAAATAAACTTCAGCCAGTGGAAATTACTGAAGAAATAACCTTCTCAGAGAACTGCTCTAATAGTCATTCTTAGAACTGTTTCCATGTGAAAATTTACCAGCGATGTTGGGGGAGAGAAGTGTTTATTTTATAGATCTTGCAGTGAATTCACTGTGATAGACCTGAGGGATTTCATGAGACTGGAAAGCCTTTTTTTGTTAACACTGTGTTTTTAAAAAAGATCCACATGGAAAGGATTGCCTCTGTTCCTGGATGTTATAAACTAGATGTTTTTGCTCTGATATACAAGTCATGCCTTGGAACAGCAAGTTTTAACACGTAAATAGTGGCATTAAGTAGCCTCCTGCATGCTCCTTATTGTCTTGCGTTTGCTTGGGGGCCCTTCTGCTTGTGAAGTCAGACTAAGGTGATTTTTTTTTTTTCTTTTTTTTTTTTCCTAAGAAAGATCAGGATATTATTGTGAGAACACCCAAAAGCAGTTCCATTTGCCAAAATAAGCCCAAGTTTGTTAGTGAATTGACTCTTGTTTATGTCAGAGCTCAGACATAGAGAAGCTTATTGAGAAATGAATGGCTTTTTTTGTTATTAGTGTTGTGAAACTGTCCAGAATTGTTCTTCTGGTGTTTTGTGACTGGATGTATAAAATTGTTTGTTCACCTCACAGGGGGCCCTTGGTCCCAGTACTGTTTTGTGCTGTACGCCAGCTAGTGCTGCTTGATGGTTTCACTGGAATGGAGAAGGGAGGCCTCACACAGGTCCAAAAAATAGGCAGGGTAGCTCAGGCAAGTCCCTCCATGGTAGCCACAACAGAGGCTGGGGTGTGGAAGACAGTGGGGGCTGCCAGCCACATCTGTGTATTAAGCAAAGCAAAGTCTACCACCACCTCTCCACCTCTTCCTCTCCTCTCAAGCTTTGAGCTTTTGTTTTCAGAAGAAGGGAAAGTACAAAAACCTCCTTTTCTAAAGCTAATTGGAATCTACCCATCTTTTGTTCCTCTCTGGCTTACCTGCAGCCTAGGCAGAGGCAGGCAGTGGGAAAATAATAGGGACATATATTGGTCAGGGAAGGGAGGGACAGAGTTGCCGCGGAGCTGCTCTCACTAGGTGGCTGAGGAGGGGCCTTTGGGTGAGCTGGTAGCTGAAAGAGAAGGTGTGTTATAAACAAAGAACTTGTAGTGAAACTGATCTCTTGCATTTGTGAGTGGAGTTCTGAATGGGCCTGCAGAGAGGCGAGTGCTGCATTTATGTATCAGTGTTCTGCCATTTGGGAATGCAAGGGAGATGTGTATGTTGACAACTTGCATAGGGTAAATGGAAATGTACAGCATTGGAGCACATTGCTTTTGCCATGCCTGTTGCAAAGGTTTTCTCCAAGGGCATGATAAACTTGTTTTGAGATAATAGCTTATGATCAACAGGCCACATTGTCCTGTGGCTGAACTGAACTCACAGAGAAAGTGTGAGCTTCTGGGTTCCACACACAAAGGTAGTCAAGATAGGAAGGCTTATAAAACAGCCCCAGGACAATTGGAAGGAGAGAGAAGCATTCACTTAAAATGGAATTCAGACCCTTCAAATCCTTTCCTGTAATTAGCACTTGCTGTAGAGATGACCCCTTTTTCTCTTCCACCTCTTTCTCTTTTCCCCGAAACTTCTTGAAATGCAGGGAGCAGGTGGGAGATGATCCCTAATTAGGGAGTGATAGAGTTGAAGGGCTCCATGGGAGCATTTGGAGCTGCTGTGGATTACCACAAAGTTGAGATGGGGTAGAATTCCTTAGACTGTTGGGAACCTCCATCACAGCTTATCTCATTACTGGGGTAGCAAAGTTTTGGCTGGGAGGGGAATTTTGGAGGAGGTGAAAAACCTTTTATTATTATTATTATTATTATTATTGTTGGTTTTTAACCAGAAAATGTAGTGTCAGCACAAAGAAGCTTTTTGCAAATCTGTCAAAATGTTAAGCAGCTTTTTTTTTGCTTTTAAATCTGAAGTATGTTTTGAAGCACTTTGGAAATGCAAAGCACTAGGAGTGCTAAGTACTCCTTATCGTCTGTCTAGAAGTGGCATTTGAAAAGCAAAAGATGTATCTGTTTCAGGCCGCTGGCTGCTCCTTATCATTTTTCCAGAGCTGCCATCCAGCCCTTTGCATCCCTCCCGTGGGGGAGTGTATATTCCACCATGCCAAGAGCAGAGGGTCCCCTAAGGGAGGAGTCCTGCTAAACCTGCTCCATTTGCCTTTGGGGCACAGGCTGGCTTTCTCCCCACCTTCTTTGATAGAGGAAAGGGAAAAATGAAGTTGAGTTTCAGTTTGAGTGGTCCTAGTCTGGAACTATGACCGTTTCTTCCAGCTCCGGAGACATCTTTATAGAGTTTCCTGTCTGAAAAATTGCACCTTATTAGCTTAATTGAGGAAAGAGGAGATGTCTGTCTTTCTGCAGGGGGTGGGGAGAGGAAGGAGAGTGAACCAGGAGCTGTCTTCAGTAGCTGCTGGATTTTTCCACAGGCCATTTCCTCACCTCATCTCCAGAGCAGCAACAAAGGAACTAAAATAATTGAGATGAATTTAGATGAAGCTTTTGTTCTGTGTATCTCAAGAACCTCCTGAGCAGGCTAAGGGCAGAGAACCCTTTTCCCTCACCTAGTCAGCTCTACAGCATGGGGGTCAGCGCCCCAGTTCTCTCACTGGGTTTTCAGCACCAACCTTTTCCCTCAGCGTATGCACATCGTTAGGACGCTTTTGCACACTCACTCATCTGATTTGGTGTGCTCCCTTTCTCTTGCAGGGGGAGGATGGGGGACAGTGGGGTCAGTGAAAGGGGAGGGTCCCTGATTATTTTTGTTCCTGTCTCTTCAATTGTTGCTGTTGTTCCCATCAGCGCGCTAGAGCATTGGAGTCTTTGCACACAGAAAGCTTCCTTTTGCACAGAATGAGCTTCTAGCTTTTGTACAGACTAATTGAATGTATTTGGGGAGGGGGGGAAATAGGGAGTAAACCAATTCCAAACAAACAAATCAGAGTATAATGCCTTTTCTGAGCGAATATGTGCTGTAAAAGGAGATTGTAATAGCAAAGGGAGGGCAGGCTCAAGTATAATTTGACACAAAGTGTGGTTTTATTTTTGTACTGATATGGATAAGAGACTGTACAGCATCTATTTATTTAGATGATTTATGTGGTAAATGTTGCAAACAAAATTATTAAAATATTAAATATGAGAACTGACATTTACCTCATGGTATGTTTGTGTGGTCATTTACCCTCCCTTGCTTTAATTCTACAGCTGAATTATTTTCCAGCAGTCACATCTGTTGGTGTATAAACATGCAGTGCAGCTGGAAAAAGAATGGAAAACATGCACGTGTGCGTGAAGATCATAAAGAAGGGCAGACAAAGAATGAAAAAGGCTGTTTCTGACATTACTCATTACTTTGATTGGAGGAGGTCAAGTTTTTATTAATTTTTAACTCACTGGGTAAGTTAGAGCTGCCCAGGGGTGACCTGGGATGGCTGGCCTTTGATGGATTATAATCTGAAGAGAAGAACGCCAATGGCAGGGTGGCTGTTCTGGGTTTTGGGAGTTCTCTACATCCTTGCACAAGGCTGCAGTGCCAGGAAAAGCTCTGCCAGCGCCAGGAGAGGGCTGGTGCGTCCTGTATCCTGCATCTCGTTGGAATGGAGAAAGTCTGAGGTGAGGCCTGGGCTGCCAGGCATCCTCTGCAGTGCTTGCCAGCAGCTCTCCTCCAAGCCAACACCTCCAACGGTTTGGTCTCTTCCAGGGACCTCTTCAGCTGCTCCTGGGTACAGTTTGGCCCCATATTCATCTTAGCCAAGGAACCTGAGTCCTGGAAGTGCTGATACTCCATGGAGTAAATCCTAAATGTCTTTTAGTCCACTTGAGTGCCTGGCTTGCTCCCTCAAGGTGTGTCCCACTCCATCCCCTGTGGAGGGGGAGGCCAGGTGTTTATCGAGGTACCTGGGCAAGAGAATCGGGCTGTCTGAGATACCTCTCGTAGATGAAATGCGGGGGTGAGCCCTGCACCCGAATGCAGCTATGGCATCAATCACAAAAGCACATGGAGCAAAAGCACAGGGGGATGGTGTGCGTTTTCTGAGTCAGTCGTGGCTCAAGGCAGCGTGGCTAGGTCTTGCCTGTGTTACCAAAGTGCCTGTCAGCATGCTTGCCTTGAGCCAGGGAAGCTGGAGTTGAGTGATGGCTTCAGAGCAGGACACCAGCCAGCCACTTACTTTCTGGCAGGAGCTAGCGAGTCAGGTGAAGCTGTAAGAAACTGCAGTGCAGAGTTACGGGAAAGCCTGCTCTGGAGATTGTGTCTTCCTACCTCTGCCAATGCTGCAGAGGCTGGCTGGTACCAGAAACAGCTTGTCCTTTTGCATGCATGTGTTGGCTGGATTAAAGGTTAATCTAGGCAGTCCTCTTTTTTTAATAATCTGTTGCTATGCTGCCTCTCTGATCCATGTAGCGCAGCTGACTTGCCTTGCACAGCTCTCCCCGTCGGATGCCTGAGAACCAGGGCACTTGGTGAAAGGGGAAACCACAAGGGTTGAGCAGTTCGGTGTTCTCTGAGGAGCACAGAGTGAAATGCAGTCTGTGTGACCCCTGTGATGGCCGTCACTTCCTGTCTGTTCAGTGCCACATGACTTCCCTGCTCTTCACAGCATTTTACTTGCCAAGCAACTGCTTTTGAAACAAGAATGCAAGAAATCTGGGGGACTTGTGTATTCATCCTGAGCCAGCGGTAGCCTGGACAGCTGGGCCTGCTTTGGGAACTCCTAGGCAGGTCTCAGGGGTATCATAGCATCCCACCTGTGTAGGCAGAGCACTAACCCTATGGGCCTTCTCTCTCTGCTGCATCCAGAAGTTATTGGGCTGGAGGGCTGGTTGTTCTGGCCACTGCTGAGCCACCCGGATCTGGTGCAGAGGGTCAGCTCCGAGGGACCTGTCTTTGCTTGTGTGCAGGGAAATCCCAGCACACATTCACCTGGATGCCCATAGTGCCAGGGGTTTGCTTGGAAACATGTATGGCATTGGCTTGAGCGGCTGGGCTGTGTGCAGCTGTTCCTAGTGTAGGTGAGGGACTGACCATTTGCTTTCCAAAATCTGCTGCTTCTAACAGTGACCGAAGAGCAGCAGAGTCAGTTGATGAACCCTTGGAGCTGCTCTCCTGGAGACAAGTGCTGATACCCCTGCCAGGTCCACAAAAATGAGCTTGGAGGCAGCTACTAACTTTAAGCAGGTGGGTTTCCCATTATCAAGTGTCATTTCAAAAACACATGAAAATATTCTCGCGCCTGCTGCTGTCCCCCTGTGCCACTACACTGCTCACCAGGGGTTTTGATGTGAAAGATCTTGTTGCTCTCCCATATCTTACTGCTTCCAGGCACTGACTTCCTGGTGCTAGTAAGAAGTGCGAGGGCACCATGGTTTTGCAGGCAGTGAGCTGCAAGAAAAATATTTTATTTCAGTGTCTGTAGTGAACAATAGCTGTTCAGGGAGGGCTGACTTCCCATGTGGGTTGGCTTTTTTTTAACGTGTTTTACTAGAAACGTGAATGAAACAAAGGAAATGCCCAACAATGCCCTGAACAGCTGGATATTCTGCTACTATTTTGCTTTGTGAGAGTAAAAGTTAGATGAAAGTGTCAGGCCATACCTGCGCAACAGCAGCTCGCAGTGATTTGAGCAGTGGCTGTGGCTGGAAGGAAGGTTCTGCTGACAGGTGGAAGGAGAAAATAACTAGAAAGAGCACATGGAGCTCTCTGAAAAGCTACTGCCCCTTCTGCTCCATGGATTATGGTGCCTTTTGCTCCTGTCCTGAGGTGGGGTGTGCTATTCATGACCCACACATCTGTTTTGGTTGCTGCACAAGTGTTTGTGTAGCCGTATAAAAAACTTTTCCCCCTTTTGATTTAAAGGTGCCTGCTTTTGAGGGTGGATGATGTTGCTAGTTGAACTCTCAGTTGCTTGACACTCATCTACAAATATAAAAGCAGTTGTTTAAACAAAGTGAACAGTAACAAACGCTAATTTAAACATGGATGGTGTTAATGAACACTTAATGTGCAAAGTTAGAAAAGTGAAAAGCAAAATGCAATGGGTGTGATGGATTTGTTCTTTTGAAGTTACGGTAATTTCACACAATTATAAGCT
>VRYO01001878.1:26693130-26819538 GCA_009812075.1 Sialia sialis
GATGGGGCGGAATGGGATGGAGGGGGAGGTATCTGTGTGTGTGGCTGCGGGGGGATTTGGGCGCTAACCCCTTCGCTTGTCCCCTCCGCTGCTCCCGCCCCGGCAGGTACAGCACCTGGGAGCCCGAGGAGAACATCCTGGACTCTCGCCTCATCGCCGCCTTCGAGCAGAAGTGAGTGTTCATCCCCCACCCTGGGCTGGGGGGGCTGCAGCAGCAGGTTTGGCTTTGGGTGGGCGAGCGGGAAACAGCGTCCAGGCGGTCCTTTCCTTTTTTTTTTCCTTTTTTTTTTTTTTTTTTCTCCTCCTTTTTTTTCTGGCTTGTTTTTTTTTTTCTTGCATGCTTCTGTTTTTCCCTTTGGGAAAAGTTTTAACTTCTTGACAAATTTGATTCCCTCAAGGGAACGAGAGCGTGAGCTGTACGGGCCCAAGAAGAGAGGACCCAAACCTAAAACTTTTCTGCTGAAGGTAACTCTTATTTAAATAACTTAGGCCTAGCAAAAAAAAAAAAAAAAAATCCAAAACAAAACCAAAAAAAACCCTCTCAAGCCTTGCTGGTGCGTGCCCTTGGAAGGACTGGACTTTCAAGTGACTTGTGCCTGATGCCTGGCTCTGGGAGCGCGGGGAAAACCCGACAGGAAAGGGGGGGTGGGCAGAGGCACAGAAGCGTGTGAGGGGAGAGCGCGTGTGCGTGCGACGACGGGTGCCTCAGCAGGACGGTCAGCACACGCAGATGTGCGTGGTGAGCCTGCAGTCTCTTTTTTTCCAATATCCTCTCCTTCTCGTGGCCTTCTGTTGCCGCAGTGGAGAGCTAGCCAGCTCTGTTCCGTCTTCTTTCAGCAGGCTGTTCCATCTGACCCGTGCCCTGCAACTTAGCAGCACGCTGAGCGGTCAGGCAGCAGAGGCGGGAATCCCGCTGCCACTTGTGCTCTTCTGATTGCATTTAAGGATGTAGGTGCTCCACAGGAGTTTCATGAAGGGTTCATGCTTTGATCTGTAAACTGCAGGCTTGTTTTGCTTTTGCAGAGGGTGGGGGGGTGACTGAGAGGAGGAGCAGGAATGTTTCACCCCGCATAGGATGGCAGCTGAAGTTTCCAGTTCCCCTCTGACAGACTCAGCATCTCTGCAAGATGTTGTAGCATCTCTGCTTGCTTGCAAGGAATGTAGTCGCTAGTGCAGGCCTTCTTGCCCTTTATTTTTACCTTATTTTCTTTTAATTAAGAACTCCGATAGCTGTGTGACTGTTAAGTGAGCTCTGTGAATTTATTAGTTTACAAACTAAATACTTTGCTCTACTCCACTCTTCTCTCCCCTTCCTCTCCAGCTGTCACCATCTCAGGCTCCAAATGAGCATAGAAAGAGCACACCTTTGTACAGTTCAGACAGATGAGCAGGTCCACAGTTCCCCTGGTTTTGCTCCGATAGGAAGCCCTGGAACAGCCAGTGTGGACCCTGTAGTAAGGCATCACTATCACCAAGTCATCCTGTGGCTTTGGGCAAGTCACTTAGGCTTTGTGCGTGTTTCTCCATCTGTGAAACAGGTTAATACTTCCCTTTGCCTGGCAGCAGTAGGAGCTTTACTCAAGTCAGCACAGAGCTTTTAACTGCACGAGCACCAGAAAGCACACAGGGGTAGGGTGTCACTTCTCTGCTTTGAGAGGGCATAATGAAGCACACAGAAGAAATGCAGGAACAGGCGTATTCTGATGCTCTGCCTGAAACCCAGGGGACCAGGGTAATCCTTGGGAAGTCCTGCTGATGGAACTGTCCTCCCTCTGCTGACACTGTTCTGTATCTGTAGCCTGAGAATTACAAACGTATCTGGTATGTGCTACCTCTTATGCTGTATTCAGGGAATACAGAATGGTTGGTTTTCCTCTTTCTGGCAGTCATGTATTGTGTTTAAATTTCCTACAAGGCAAAGGAGCACTTGAAGGGAAAACCACCAGCCTGAAATAGTTCTCTGCTGCATTAAAAAATACTGGTATTTGTAACGCCTGACACTGTTCAGAGCTGTAGAGAGGTGACTATGCTATGTGTAATCAGTTTCTTTTTTTGTTGTTTTTTTTATTCTGATATGGCTGTATCTATTGCCATATCAGTCATTTTAAAAAAATCACTCACTTAAAAAACCAAAATCAGCCCCCGAACTCAAAACCTACTCATTGCTTCTCTTTTCCCCTTACCCTTCAAAACCCCCCTAAACTTAACGTGAATTATTCAGCAGCATCCCTTGAATCATGTCTGTTTCTGTGGCACATCTTCCTTCTGCCAGCTCCTCAAACAGTAATGGAAACCTGTAGGTTTGCAGAGCTGGCTCAGTACTTTGTACGAGATGAATTGTGATAGGGAGCGAGATCACCTCTCCAGAAGGCTGGTGCCACGTTGTGGGGGAGGCTGGCAGGACAGAGCACTACCCCTGCTGCTTGGTGTGCACCTCTGGGAAACAGCTGGTGGAACTGTGCTCTGACCTGCTGTTCCTCTGTGACTTCAGATCCTACCCTAAAAATAACACCCCAGACCAGGCAGCGAGGAGTGACTCTGAGCCAGCCCCATCTGAGCTTGTTTGAGCTCTTTTCAGGCAAACCACAATCCACACAACTGCAGCTAGAGTTATGACAGAGATGGTTTGCAGCTCAATTCTTCTGACCTCCAAAGATGCACATTTGACCTCTTCCAGCCCTGCAGCACTGGTGCTGCTGTGGGAGGGGTGGGATTGGGTTCTGCCCCGTGCATTACTAACAGTATTTTCAGTTCTTTCAGCTGCAGAATCTCTTGCCAGTGAGAATTTCGGAAGCAGGGGAAGAAATTTGATTCTTGTATCCCAGAGGGAGTATTTGGAGTTGGCAGTTAGAACAATATTCTTTTTGATCTGTTAACTGAACAGATTAGGCCTGGATGCAATGATGTTTCAGCAGAAATCTGTCCCAGGACTGCTTTGATAGACCAGTCTTAGTTGACTTGCTAGGATTTTCCATGTGTATTAGTGCTTAAACCAGACTTCTGAGTCTCCAGAATGGCATCAAAATGAGTGCCCTGATATGCCGCTCAGTCCCTTGACTTGTGTGGGTGTTTGAGCTTGCAGTTGGGACTAGGTTTATCCTAGGATTAGTTATCAAAAGTTGCAGATAGGCATCCAGAGGGATTTGCGGAAAGCACTCCATCAGGTTAGTGGCCCATGCCTTTGGAAAAGCTTTGAAAAGCTGCATCTTTGACCACCTGCTGCCTTTGTAAGCCGGGCTCCTGTTTCTGAGAACTGTCTAACACTTGCCCTTTCGATCAGACTGCAGAGGCGCATCACAGTTCAGGCTTTGTAGTATCACTATCAAGATGGCCAGTGTTGAAAGCGACCCCTGCAACTTCAACTGCGGAGTTTTGGGCAGGAAATGGGTCTTTATCCTTTGCATGCTAGGGGCAAACTTTCCCAGAGCTGAGCTCAGGCTTGGCAGGGGGCTGTGGTTCTTGGGAGGCTGCTGGTGTGCTGCAGCCCTGTGCTGAGCAGATGGGAAACAAAGTTCTTGATCTCAAATGGGCAGCACTGTGCGTAAGGCTCTTACCTTATTTCTTAGGTGTCTGGCAGAACTCATCCTTGAGGACAGACCCTTCACTATGGATGCTGGTGTAAGGTTAGAAAGAGACATAGCACGTGCTGCAGTGATCTTTTTCTCCTGCTCAGTTTGCTCTTTTTATTTTGCTTTTTTCTCTGGGCACTCTGCTGTGTGGAATGCAAACCTCACAAACTCATCTAATAAAGTCTAGCAAGTGCTATTCAGAGACAGAGCCCGATCTGCAAGCTCAGTGGGTGGCTGGCAAAGACCCCTGCTTGGGGTGGCCATAAATACGAAGGTGACAGGAGTGAAGAAGGTTAATGGGAAGGAAGAAGTAAGGGAGAACAAGAGTAAAGGGATTCTTAGTAGGAGAGTGGGGGAAGAAGGGGCTGAGCAGCATGGTGCTCTGTCCTTTTGCCCTTTCTTGAACTCCCAAGCTGGAATTGAGTTTCTTTTGATCTCCACCCTGTTCGTAAATTATCCTGAATAATTTGAAAACAGCCCATTCCCCTTTTGTAGCATTTTGTTCCCAATGCAGAGGGAAACTTTAGTTTATGGCAGTGTTGCTTGGGAGAACTGTGCTATAAACTGGCTTGCTTTTGCCTTGTCACTTGGAAGACTGTTGAAGAAAGGGGTGATAAAAAGGCAGAATGGCAGCCAAAAAGGGGAAAGAAGAGCTCTTGCAAACGCTGTTTGGAGCAAAGACTGTGGGAATGCAGGTGGAGAATAAAAGACAAAGCAGAGCCAGTAATTTATGAGAGAGTAGCACTACCATGGTCCAGCACCATTACTGGAATTGGCAAGATTTTGAAACAATTCACTAGAAATCCACTGCCTTACAAGGTCTTTGGTTTGGTTTTTCTTCCAAATGGGAAAGATGTTGATAC
Organism: Sialia sialis; assembly: GCA_009812075.1. Lineage (NCBI taxonomy): Eukaryota > Metazoa > Chordata > Aves > Passeriformes > Turdidae > Sialia > Sialia sialis. The sequence goes on from VRYO01001878.1 coordinate 26,697,563, forward strand.
AAATCAGGTAAGAGAGGCCTTTCTAAACACGTGTCTGTGTACGTGCTTGTGTGCCTCAGTGTGTTAAGGGAATGAATGAACAAATATGCTTGCTGGGCCTCAAGGGACACTTACTCAGAAATACTAGGGAACGGGGGAGATACAGTAGTTCCCAGGGGCAGTGAGGGAGAGCTGTACAAGATAAATAAAGGTGATACATATCCCAGACGGGAAGAGGGGGAAGGGAAGCAATCCCAGCAATTGGCTTGCTCTCATGACAGAGCACTGCAGCAAGCCTCCAGAAGCTGCATCCTGATGTAGGCTGAGCTGTAAGCAGTGAGTGAATTGCTTTGTTACATGCCGAGCACTTCAGCACTGAGCACATCGTGCAGGTGAAAGCAGCAAAATGTAGAGGTAGTTTCCATGTGGAAAACTTGTGAGCAAAGTAGCAAACTGTGGTGACGCAGCTGAAAGGATTCAGCAGGTTTGTTTTTCAAAGACCTTATCCTCATATGGCTGTGAATGTGACCAAGGAGTGGATCCAGAGCAGGTAGAAGTGCATTTCCAACAAAAAACTGAATGTTGAGTCTTCTCCAAACCAAAGGTAGCAAGTTACTAAATCTAAAGTTGGAAACAGGAAGGAGGAGAGCCTCTGTGCTGTCCTCTACAGTGAAGGGAAGAGTTCGTGTAGGTGATGCTTGAATAAACCTGATCCTGTGATAGGAATACTGAGCTTCCCAAGTGAGAAAGCTCTGGGGACTGGTCTCAGATAAAGCATCTGATAACATTTTTCTTGAAACCTTACCTGGAAAAACAATCTCAAGGTAAGCTGAATATTTGCATAATGTCTTTGGAACTTGCACTGGAGCTGGTCACTGGAGATAGCTGTGTAGCACCAGGGGAAAACTGTTGGGCCCTAGCTTACCCCCTGTCTTTATAATCTGACCAAAGTATCAATGCTGCATGTAGACTATCTGGAGACTACTGAAGCTGGAATTTAATAAAGGCGGGTAGCTGAAACATGAGTTAGAAACAGCTTCAGCCCTGAAAAAGTGCCCCAGAAGCAACTGGAAATGCAGACACATAGCACGTAAATGAGACCTACTGATTCTGGCACGATGGAAAACTCCAGGGCTCTGTACTGGGTGCTGTGCGAGCACAAGACCAAAGCAGGTCTCTGTGAAAACAAGACAGGAGCTGTACGGGTAGTGACCATCCCAGCATTATCACTTTGTTTAACATGGCTGATGGGAAGCTTTACTCAGGAATTTTTGGGGTGTATAAGGAAGCTGAGGGTGTTTGTGACTGCTTCCCCCACCCTTCTGGGAAGCTGCTGCCTTTCTCTCCTACATGATGGAGGTGGTGCTAGTAGTTAGATTTGACTTGGTGCAGAGGGGGCAGAACTCCTCACTCCAAGTCATGGTTACAGGGTAGGCAGTTAATCTGAAAGATGTGCAGTGTTGGCAACAGGAGAGGCCCTGAAGGATACCTGTGTCCATCCACTGAAGTTATAGAAGGATTTTCAGCGAAGCATCTCTCTGTGACCTCTGCCTGGCTTCTCTGACCTCCATTTTGGAATGGGACACTGTTGCATTTTGCTCTTGGCTCAGCAGTAGTAAGTCGGTGAGAAACCCAGAGCACAAGAGCAGCAATGCTGCGAAGGGCTGGCTGTGATGTGGAGCAGGATGAAAAGGAACAAATTTGTTCATTCCGGCTGTGCTGGTATATAGTGTCAGAAAGCAAACTTTAGCCTGTCCTTGTGACTGCCATCTGCTGCAGAGGGACCTGTGAAGAGATTGAGCAAGCACAGCCTAAATGTGCATTTGCCTGTGCCTGTAATTAACCCCATGACCAGGTCTGCAGTGTCTCCAGGTTGTGTATTGATGAGATGGGGGCGGGTAGAGTTGATGTGTGATGCAGGGAGTTCATCTGGTGCCGTTTCTGTGCTCAGGCCTGTATGATGCCTGTTACAGGAGCAGTTTGGAGCATGGAGAAACACACGAGGCTGAGCGAAGAGTTACTAGATGGATATTGGAATGCTTTCTGCTACAGCAGGATATGTTGGGGTTTGTGTGTGCTGGGAACACTTCCCTTTAGCTTGGTAGAAACAGCCCTGTTCGTTAATGTGCAGAATGTCTCTGTCTTCCTTGGAGTTGTGCTAATACAGAGTCTGGGTCCCTAGTCAGGAGGAGCCTTCAGTGTGTGTTTTCTTGTACAGTCAGAGAAGGAGGCCTCATTTTTGCAGTCCTTTTAAAGCCAGAATGCAAGTAGCACTGCAGGCTGTGATCATCTAGTGTTAGTCAGAGAGGAACAAAATGTCTTCACGTCTCTACTCTCTGCTCATTCAGGATCTTCTGCGGTTCCCATGAGTATCTCTGTGGGAGAAGAGGGGCTCTGGCTAACAGCAAAGCTCTGGAGCTGTAGGGCAGGACTTTGAGCTTTTTGTGCAGGGGCTGGCTGGGCCCCTCGCTTAGATCTGTTAGATCCCTGCCTTTACACGCACATTTTTTTCCCCAGGCATTTCTCTGGTAGGAGGCACAGCCTGCAGGGTGACAAAGGAGATGGAGTTGAGTGCTAAGCTCTTAGCTGGCAAGAAGCCATCCCGATCTTGGCGTGTGCAAGGGGCAATGGGATGGAAAAGTTGGGGAGGAAAAGCAGCTGTCGTCTTCTAGCACTGCAATTCTTGCTGTGCCCACGAGGTGGGGGAAGCTGCTCGTGGGATGGGCAGTCGCTGGGTAGGGGCTCACCTGTCCCCTCCAGGCCTGTGTGACTTGTACCTGCCACCACTGCTGAGAGGCAATATGAGGGGCAGTTGGTTTGGGCAACTACTGGGGTGCAGGTGGAAGGATGAGCTATGCAAGCAAGAGTGCTTTGATGAGATGTGATGGAAGAATACACTCTGGGTTTCCATGCCCACAGGTCATTTCAGCACTCGCTCACCAGTGAAACAGTTCCTGCTGCCCGGTAATATTCCTGTCTCTGATGCAGGAACTAGGGCAGTTTTTGGCACCAGAAGAACTTAAAAATATTGTTCCCCTGGCTTGGTTCTTGGGAGGGGTGCACAGAGCAGTTGAACAGGTGCTATTCCTGCTCTGATACAGCTTCAAGCAAGTGTGCTCAGAAGGATAAGTCAATCTCTTCTTTGGAGGTACAGTTAAATTTTACTTGAATTCCAGCTCACCTCATATCTTTAACACTGGACCTTGCTCCTACAATACAGTAAGGATGAATGACTTGCATGTGACCCTAGTTTAAAGTGAGATCTCTAAATTTCTTGAGTTTAATGAAGACAGCTCTAGCTGACCATTCTCACCAACCTCCATCTGTATTCCTCAAGACCCCCCTTCCATCACACTTTTCACAGACAATTCTCTTAGGCATTACGCTGCCTCTTCCCTCTTAACTTGTGCTCAATTTGTAGAGAACTTGGTACAATTCCTATGTAAGTTTGAGTGCTGTCCCACTAGTGACAGCCCCAAGTGCCTAGGATAGTGCTGGCTTCTTTGGCTGACAGTGGAGTGTTGTGCACATTGGCTGATGATGACCACAGAGGGTTTGGGAGACCATTAATTCTATGAAACATGCCTGGGAAGTAGCAGTTTCTCCCTGGGAAAAGCATATGTCAACAGGGGTACAGCCTAGGGAGACATTAGCTTCCCAAAAAATTGTATAGACAGTGTCCTGTGCCCATGTGGGGGCTGTGCTGGAGCTACCTGTGCTTGTCATTGATGTTGGGTATGAGAGTGTTATAGTACTGCCAGTGAGTGCTTGTTCTGAAGTGAACAGTGCCTGACTGGAGATGTGGCTGCACCTAGGCTGCCTCTCTGACCCTGTTTGTTTTCTTTCTCCCCACCACCGCAGGCTCGGGCCCAAGCGGAGGCCCTCCACATTGGGGATGTACACTTTTCTGTCAAGCCTGGTTCCAGTACCTCCTCTCCCAAACTCCACTCCAGCGCCGCGGTGCACCGGCTCAAGAAAGACATCCGGCGATGCCACCGCATGTCCCGGCGCCCGCTGCCCCGTCCAGACCCCCAGAATGGCGGCAGCGTGGGTGGCGGGGCTGGCATTCGTCCTCCTGTCTCGCCCTTCTCAGAGACCGTCCGCATCATCAACCGTAAGGTGAAACCCCGTGAGCCCAAACGCAGCCGCATCATCCTCAACCTCAAAGTCATTGACAAAGGTGGGAAGCCAGCCAATGGAGCCGGGGGCCTGGCTCGGCCCAAGATCCCGTCCCGAAACCGTGTCATTGGCAAGAGCAAAAAGTTCAGCGAGAGCGTCCTCCGCACTCAGATTCGCCACATGAAGTTTGGCACCTTTGCGCTCTACAATAAGCCATCTGCTGCACCTACCCCCTCTCTGGAGGGCAAGGGGGAGGCTGAAGGCTCCCAGGCAGCCTCCTGTGGGCTCATTATGGGCTCCACCCCCTATGATGCCCCCAGCTCCAGCTCCTCTGGCTGCCCATCACCCGCTCCTCACTCCTCCTCTGACCCAGATGATTCCCCTCCAAAGTTGCTCCCCGAGACCCTCAGCCCAGCCATCCCCGACTGGCGTGAGTCAGAGGTCCTCGACCTCTCAATCCCGCCCGAGTCGGCTGCCACCAGCAAGCGTTCTCCCTCGGGAGGGTGCAGTGGGGGGCAGACGCCCTCTTTGTCCCTCTCCTCTTCTGACCCAGAGCAGGAGGCTGGCGACTGGCGTCCTGAGATGTCCCCTTGCTCTAATGTGGTGGTCACAGATGTCACCAGCAACCTCCTCACTGTAACCATCAAGGAGTTCTGCAACGCAGAGGATTTTGAGAAGGTGGCGGCGGGTAGTGGTGGAGGAGGCAGCAAGTGAGCAGCCAGGTCCCCCCACTCCAGGGGTGTGGGGGGAGCTCTACCTGAGAGAAGTTGTGTTGCGAATGGCTGTCCTTAGTTCTCTCCTTCTCCCCTTGGCTGTCCCTCTGCCCTCACTGCCACCCTTCCTCCTCCTTTCCTCCTGCCCACTTCCTCTTGCCTGGAGGCTGGAGTGTGTCAGTGGGGGTATGGGAGCACCCACTGTTCTGGGTGTTGGTACTGCTAGGAGGAGGCAGGGAGGATTGTGGTGGGGCTGGGGAGTGGTTGTTTGTCCTTGAATGTGGTGTTGTCCAACGGGCGGTGAAGCCTTTGGGGCTGAGGGATGAGTGAGCATGTGTCCGTGTGCCTGTGCGGGTGGTGACGAAGGTGCTGCTCTTCCTCATTCCCCTTCCATCTTTGACAAAAACTGAAGAGGAGCTCCAAACCTTTGGAGGGGAGGATGTAAGAGGATTTGAGCCCTTGCCCATGTCCTCCAGATCTTCTCCCACAACGTGCATGCAGACTCTTCCATTCTTGTTTACCCCTTGCCATGACTACCATCCTGCCATCCTTCCCCTCATCACCTGTGGCCTGGATCTGCCCTCTCCTCTACTGTCCTTGGGGGCAGTTGCTGATCCAGATGTCCTCAGAGTGAGGGGGAGAAGGACAGGTGAAATGTCATGCCTGGAAGGTGCTTGAGACAAAGCTGGGGTGGTGGGGGGTGCCCCATGCAGTTTATGCCTCATATTGGCTTCCCCTTTCCTTTGACTATTGGTGCTACCTTGGCAGTTGTATGGACACTTTCAGGTGCCCTGATCCCTCCTCTTCTCCTGCATCTTCCAACCTGTTCAGCTCCTCAGGAGACAGGGAAGAAAAGAGAAGTCTGCTTCCAGCCCATATCTTCCTCCTGATGTTCATCATTTGCACTTGTTTGGGAGAGAGGAACATGAAATGCCTTTCCCTGGTCTTTGTGAGGCGGAAGTGGGAGTGGGCTGTGCATCCACCCTTCAGTCTGTGGACGATAATGCCAACAGCGTGACGCTGCCCCAGCCGTGTGAGGCTGCTCTCCTGCCTGGTGCGTAAGCTTCCCCTGGCCCTCTTTGCTCCCTCATGCTCCTGCCAAAGGAAGGAGGGGTGGATGCTAAGGCAGGTTGGTTGTTCCTCCTGCTTGCTTTTGCTCCTCGTGCTCTCCCCTCCCTCTGGTGGGTGGCCTGGAAGAGGTTTCCCTGTGTCTTTTCAGCATCTGAAACAGCCCTTACAACTGTCAACCAAAGGTGCTCATAAGAAATACCTGTCTCACATCATATGCATGTGCACTGGATCTCTTCCCCTAAAATGCTCCTGTGAGCTGATCTAGAAATTCCTTCTCTTCACCCCTAGCAAACTGGAGGGAGCAAGACCACAGCTTGCTGTTTGTTCCACAGCTCCCTCTTTCCCTGACCAGCTTTGTTCACATCCAAATTAAGCTCTTATTTTTTGCCTGCCATTTCTGGCTTGCTCTGTTTCTGTGTGGGTCCTAAGCTTCACAGTGAGAAGCCATTTCTTTGCTCTCCTTTCTTCCTTTACTTGCACAGGACTGAGCCTGTAGAGGCAAGAAAAAGAGGTGCTGGTGAACTGGTGGGAGAGCCTCACCCTCTGAGCCCTGTCCCTGGATGGGGCAGAGGGGTGTCACTTCTACATAACATGCTGCAGAGGTGAAAAGGGTGGGAAAAATTCCTCATGCCAGGGCTCATTTACTTACAAACCTGCCATGGGCAGGTAAACACAAGTGGAATTTGCCCCTCTGGTGCTTTCACACAAGGATATTCTGGAGCTGCTGGCTCCGAGGAGTGCTTTCCTACAGTAGTGATTTTGTGGTTGCAGTGATCTGAGTATAGAAGGGAGGCAGTTTGTGGGAGGGAAGTAGTATTTGTCTGCCCAAGGGACATTTTCAGGGTGGTAGAGGAATAGACTGGCTTCTGACCTTAATTAGGGCTTTTGTGCCCAGAGCCTGTCTGTTCCCTGCCTCCAGCGCCTGGGCTGGTGTAATAATATCTTTGCTGTCCTCCCCACAAACCTTGCCTTGCAATGGGTGGCACTCCAAGCTGTGGGAAACAGTAAATTCACACCAGTTGTGGTGTGCAGACATTCTGAGGGGGATTCCAGGTGCTTTTAGCACCACCCTTGGTTCACCTCTTTCTTTTTCTTTCCTTGGTTAAAGAGCTTAGTGGACTCTTCAGGGATGTGCTTTCATTCACAGCTGAAGCTAGGGGCAGGGAGAAAGAGACTTCCCTGATCCTTTCACCAAGCTAAGGCTTTCTATAACTTGTTGGACTTGTGTGCGTGTCTGTGTTAATACCTGCTTGTGTTTTTTGTGGGTGCTTTTTTGTTTGGGTTTTCTTTTGCGCATCTTTCCCGTGCCTGGCACACCTAGGGATCCCTTATGTTAGCATAGCCTATCCATTTAACTGCAGCTTCAAAGATGAGCAGTTTGTAGGCATAGGGAAAAGCTCTTTCTTAGGGAAATAGTGAGGAGATTCTTCTCTTTTTCCTCCCCCTTCTGAGTAAGAACTGATCTGTGGCTGTGAGATAAGAGGAGCTGCTTTATGGGGTGGATGCAAACTGGCCAGTCACTTTAGGTTGTTAAGTTACTGTTTGGTGTGTATGTGGTGATGTGTTTTGTTTTGTGGTATCAAGGTTCTGAAAAAAGTGTTGAAGCGTTTAAGTGGGAGATAAAAGGGAACTTTAATAGGAAACTCTTGATGTGTTTTGGCCAAGATGTGTTGCTTGGCAGGATTCTTTTCCCCAGTGTCTCTTGTATGGTGTTCTTTGGGGGCAAGGGGCAGGAATTGTTTAATTGAAGGGGTTTTGCCTTTCTCCAGAGTGGCAAGCAAGGGAACTGTCTGTGAAGAGCAAAACAGTGGGTCATTGTAGGGATGCTCCGCAAGGACCTTCTTCCTGCGGTGAGGAGCTGAGGGGACTTGTTGCAGCAGAGAAACTCGTGCAGTAGATCCTCTTTGTGGAGGAAGAAAGGAGTATGATCCGGCTTGCAGACACAGCTCACCTGCTTGTGTGACAAATCCCTCCCTGGGTGGGTCACCAGGTGGGAACCAAACCCTGAACCTCTGGATCCGAAGTGAGGATCCTGTGCTGTTTTGAGTTAGAGGTTTGCTAACTTGAATGCAGCAGTCGCCTCAAGTTCCCTCAGGTGGACAAGACGCTTGAGGCTGACTAACCTACCTTCATATTCACATGGGCTGCGCTCCTCCTTCTGAATTTTTGCCCTTGCTCCTTAAAGGGACATAGGAAAGAAGATTCATTCATGCCTTTTAAAATGGGCATGGAATTGAAGGAGGAGTTTATTTGAAAGTATCCCCTTCCTTTCCCCATAATCCTTAGGAAAAAAAAAATCAACAAAAACAGGGAAATATTCTCTGTGTCTGTGCCATGTTTGTTCTCGTCGTCGTGTTTTTAGAGGAGATTTTATGATGGAGTGGAAAAAGTGAAATGATTAGTTTTGCATAAAAAAAGAAAAGTTTTAAAAAAAGTTTCTACAGGGAGAGAGTGAGAGAGTTTAAAAATGAATAATAAAATGCAGTGATTGCACAAACTGTAGTGGTATTAGATGGTCCTTAGAGAAAAGAGTATTTTGTAGTATTGAAGCATGTGTGTCTGGGATGGTGTTTGGCTTGCTTGAACTGGAGGGAAAGGCATTCTAGGAATAAGCAGCGATCTCTGAGCTGAAAAGGCAAGTTGCATGTTGGAGGAACCCTGTCTACAAACCTTTCCCGTCCTTGCCTCCCAAGTGTTGGAGTGAGTTCCCTTCCCTCCCATACCTCTCCTGTGAGCTAAGGTGGAGTCTCCAAGTGGTTTTCTGGCTGAGCAGCCCTCAAAGATGGCCAGTCACGTTTTGACAGAAAGTGGATCAGGCCGTCAATGTGGAAACAGTTGACTTACTTTGCATGCACAGCAAGCTGCTAACGTTTGGGGTTGGCATGTACCTTTCCTGCCAAGTTGCTGTCTCTTCTCTTTTCCATCCCCTGTATCCAAGCGAAGTTAATCATGGTGGGCTTATTTCTTGGGAAGTAGATATGCCTCCCCTCTGTAAGGTTTCTTAACTTCATCCAATACCAGGCGAGGGGTGACATTTTTCTGTATGGAATTCACCACGTCAGGACAGAAAACTGAGTCCCATTGGTGTGCGTTCCAGCAGCCCTTCTCCAGCTGGATCTCTAGAGGCAGATGAGAGAACTGCCTTGTGTGCTCTGATTGTGTCGCTGAGGGACATGCGCCCTCTTCTCGAGGCCAGTAAATGCTGGAAGTTTTTAGGTTGGAGAAGGGAGAGGAACACCCTGATAGGACTGCGCTCAAGTAGGGCGGCCTTCTTCTCCAGCTTCCTTCGGGGCAGAGGGAAGAGTCGCCTGAATGTTCCTTCAGAGCGAGGAGGCAGCTCTTGTGTGTGCTGCCGTCCCTGTCCAAGATGTCTCTGGTGTTCATCTGGCACGTGGGAGTGACTGCAGGGAAGAGGGAAACCGCCAGATGTTGGTGTCTGAATAGAAGATGGCGGGCAAGGACACTTGAACAGCTTTTCTTGTCTGGACTTCTCTAGTGCCCTTTGCAGTGGCAGATGACTGATGTCCCGATGCTTCCCATAGCCTGGGCTGCACTTAGGAACTTCTCTCTCTGCCCATTAAACTCTGTCCGTGCTTCCCATGGCTCTCAACTTGGAACAGAAACCTCCTGTCTCATGCTCTCTTCTCAGCAGCATGGGACTGGAGGGGCATGAAGCTAATGAGATGCAAGCTCCTTTGGGGATGAAAAACAGAAATAGTGTGGTGAGCCACTGCTTCAATTCTGTTTTCAAAAGAGAAAGGGAGCATTTCTCTGTGTCTCCTTTTACTGAAGTTCCCATGGAGATTTTGTGAAATAAACAAAAAAATTAAAAAAAAAAAAAAAAAAAGAAAAGAAAAATATCACAACCACAATCATGCTTTTTACCAAGTAGGAGCTGTCTCTGAGCTGAGTCTTCCTAGGGATTTCACTCCCTTCTCCAAGCCCCTCTCTGTAGAGGAGGCTTCAGCAGCTCCCAGCGTTTGGAGATTATCACCTTCCTGGGGACTTCCTGGCAGAAAGAGGTTGCCATGCTTGAAGGATGGTGTCCTGAGTTCCCCACACTTCTGCCCACCCCAGGCTGTGGCATTAGTAAGGCTGCTCAGGAGCAGTTCCTTCTTCCCAGGGAGGTGTAACAAACCTGGAGTGCGTGTTTGGCTAAGTGCTTATTTTCCCTTTTGCTTCCTTCCCCACCTTCTGACAAGACTTTATCCTCCTTGCCTGGCACATCCTTTTACTCCAATGTCGCTTGCTTTTGCTGCATTTTTCAATTGCCCAATAATCACGCAAGAGCTGGGATCTTATTTACTTCTTATATATAAATATATGAATATAAAAAGCCTCCCCCCCTTTCTCCCCATCTCACCCACCACCCTGTGTGCAGCCTCCCTGATCTCCGCTCTGAAGGCGGTCTGCTGTAGAGGGTTAATGTGGAGTTGGGGATTCGGTGCCTCCTGAGTTCTGTTCCTTCTTGGCTTGCTGTGGTTTTTCTGGCAGCTGTGTCACTGCCCTGTGCCTCCATCTCCCTCATGCAAAGGGGATGGGGGTGGAGGAGACCATCCTGCTGAGGGTGCTGGCAGCCCAACTCTCAAGGCATTTGCACAGAGATGGAGTGCTCAGTGTTGCTTCAGAAATCCCTTGCTCTCTGTCTGTGCTTCCTTCCCCAGGTAATTCCAGGAAGTATCTTCATTTCACCAATGCTCTGAGGTTGAGAAAATAAGTGTCTTTGCATTCTTTTTTACTTCTATTTTTGACATCCTTCCCCAGAGTGCAATGTGCATGGTTTCTTTTTGGAGGTGTAGATGGCAGGAGTCGTTGGAGTCTGTCTCCATCCTCACCTTTGCCTTTCCGTCCTCTGCTCCTCTCACATTTCGCCATTGCCCTGTGTCAGACTGATGCGGTCGCGGGTATTTGAACCCTTTTGTGTGCAGGGTCAGTCTTGGCACCAGGAGCTTCTCCTGTGTTCTGTGTGGTGCGTTCTGAGGTGCCCTGTGTCCCACCTGCATCACCATGCAGCAGGGCCCTGAGTTCTTTCTTCCCTTCTCTAAATTTCTCCTTCCAGGAGTGGAGGGAGAATACAGTCCTGTGGTGATTGGCTGCCTCTAGCAGCTCTTCTGTCCATTCCAGCTTCTCTGTGGTGGGAAACAAAACTACTCCAGGGCCATCCAAAAGCGCAGTCTTTGGGCTGAGGGTCCTTCCACCCCAGGTGAGCTGTGTGCTTTGAGCCCACACCCTCCAGGCACGGGCAGATGGCACTGGGATGGACGAGCGGGATGCCCTCTGTGCCCTGGGCTGAGCGGAGCTGCGAAGTGGGCAGCAAGCAGCGTGCTGTGGCAGAGGGAAGAAGTAGGGTGACAGAACTGCAGCAAGATGCAGTCCAGCTTTTGCAGAAAAAGTTCAGCTTCTATTTAGAAAATGTGTCTGCTGGGAGGAAGGGCATGGTGGGACATGCAGACAAAGTGTTAATTCCTGTTGCTGGTTCTTTCCTTCATCCCTTGTTCAGCTGAGCACTTAGAGCTCACATTAAACCTCTGGAACACGGCTGGGTGGGTCAAAGCACTTGGTGGGGCTTCAGGGCCTCGTAGGACTAGTGGGGCTTTTCCATGCTCCCAAGCAGCCCCCCAGCTGGCCCCTGCTCTCTAGGGATGCTGAGCGTTTCTCTCTGGGCAGAGCAGCAGGTAGGTGCTCCTGCACAGTTGGCTTTCTCTTCAGCTGCCCTGGAGAGAGCCTGCTGCTTCCAGCCCCAGCTGCAAAGCGGGGCAGAATCTTAGGTCAAGTTCTCAAACGGAACAAAAAAATTAATCATTGTGATGACTTTTTTTAGAAAAGAGTTGTCATGCCTGCACCTCCCCCAAGCAAATCAACTCAGTGTGCTGTCCTCCTTCCTCTTCTCCCCTGTGCCATTAAACTTTGTACACTCCCTAAGAATAGAGGAGACTCTCGGCTTTGTTTTTTTTTTTCCCCCGTTTATTTTCTTTTTGCGTAGAAAGTTGTCTGGTGGTGGAAGACAGGGGCCTGCTTCATCTGTTCCTTCCTTTCACCTTCCCCTGTGCCAAGCTTAGGCTCAAACGCTGCAGATTCCTGCAAACACTGAACTTGGAGCAGGCGAGTGGCCCCACTGAGTTCTGTGGTACTTGGGTGCTTCAGATTCTGCCTGTGCTTGAGCTTTGGCAGCATCAGAGCCCTTCCTTTCTCTTGGAGAAGGTCAGCTCTAACTCTAAGAGTGCTGATAGTTCTGGTGCAACCCATCTGTCTCTTCATTTCCCCTCACTTGGCATACAGAGTGAAGGTGGTAATTTTTTTTAATTTAAAATAAACCTAAATATGTATTTTTTTTATTATTTTGAAAAAATGCATTTAAGGATTGTGCACGGATTAATTGTATATCTATATATTATTTTTTTGTCTTGCAATTTTCATTTTAAGTATAGTGTTTGTTCTGTTTTGTTTTGTTTTTAATCCAGTTCCCAGCTGGCTAAACTCTGTCTAGAGTGGATGGGTGGGAGGCAGACCCACTGGAAGGGTGATTGAATCACCCCTTCCCTTGGTGCTTCCTACAAGAAACTGGTTTGCTCCAGGTTTGGGGGTGGGGGTTGTGCTAATTACTCTTGTATTCTTGTACATTTTGTTCTTTCTGCTGCTCTTGAATATTGTATCAATGCCAGAAATGGGGAGTTAAAAATTAAAACAAAAAATTAACCCCAATAAATTGTTACATTCCAAAACCTGTTGTTGTTTTCCTTGGGCAGTGTGTGATTGGTGGAGCTTGGGAGGAGGGCTGCAGAAATGCCTGCCCTGAGCCAGCGCAGATCAGCTCTGCAGTCAAACGTGAGAGCCTGAGCACCACCGATCAGCCCTGGTTCGGGCTTGGGTCCTTTCTGGATGCAGAGAAGCTCTGACAAAAGACAGGGGAGTATTCTGCCCTTCAGGAAGGCACCTCTGGGTACTGGGCCACGGCAGTGTCTGGGCAGAGCTCTAACCTAAACTCCCTCAGGGCTGCCCTTCAAGAGGGTGTGATGAGATCTCACCTGGAGGGGAGAGATGGGGCTGAGCTGGGTGTTCTTGGAGAGAGCTGCTGCCTTGAGGTACTTCTGCTGTTGTCAGAGTTTTGGAAAGCTCCAGTGGTGATGTGGCTGGGAGCAGGGAATGCTGCCCACCAAAGCCAAGCACAGCCCAGGTGTCATTCATGTCATGCCACCAGGCTCACCTTGCCTCTCTGCGTGCCGACACACTCACAAAGCTCCCTCTTCCCTTGCCCTTGCACTCCGGTTTTGCTCAAAGTCAGTGTGCTTTTGGCTGGATTTGAGAGCACCAAATGAAGCCAACTCTCACCCATGCTTTCTGGAGCAGGAGGAAGGCTGGAGAGAGGCACCAGCCTGCCTGAACACATCCCGTGAGGTCCAGCAGCAGCACACTGGAACCAGAGCAAGGTGATGCAAGTCACATCTGCAGGGCTGAGAAACCTGGAAATGAAAGAAGCTGGGATTTCCATGCTACATAGAAGGATTTCCATGCTATTTGGGAGCTGCAGATCCCCAGGATCTGAAGGCTCCAGGTCTAAGGAGATGGTGGAGCTGACTCCCTGAAGTGGCAGTGGCAGAGGAGCTCTTTCATCTCCTTAGGGTGGCCCTGGGGATGCTCGTGACCTGGGTGAAAACCTGGGAGGAGGGAATGTCCCACTCAGAGGCATCAGCTTACACTCCCCTGAGAAAAGCCCCCCTTCCCTCACCCCCACCACGCTGCTGGCCACTGCACCATGAATGGGCCAGGGTTTCATGCTGGCCAGGATGGAGCTGCCTGGTTCCAGTGGGGAGGGTTGGATTCAGGGCAGCCTTGGAGCAGTGGGTACCTTCCGTCCCAAATGTCCCTCTCACCCAGGGGGCACAACTGGGTGCCCCCTTGTCCCGCCTTGCCTGGCCTGCAGTGGCCACTTGGGGACAGCTGCTAGCCCCAGACACCGTTTGGGTGTTAATTAGATGGAAGAAAATCCCCTCATTTCTTGCTCCCAGTCCCTCTGGGTTGAATCCATGAGCTCTTGTTAAATCCATCTTCTTTCACCAATCCTGCTCAAAACAGGAGCCAGAAAAGCCCCACACTGCCTTTCCCCACCCTGTCACACACTGTCCTTCCAAGGGCTGGCTGCCCACTGAGCATCTCTGAATTGTTATTCATGGGACAGGGAGGCTGCTCTGGCCACTCACCAGTCTGAGTCATCACCCCCTGTGAAAATCTATTTTTGTCACCTCTTTGTCTCTGGGACGAAGTTGTGGTCCCTGCCGAGGGACAGGTCAGGACCATGGGAGAGGTGAGCCCTGCCCTGCTGCAATTCCCACCTCTTCCCCATCCAGCATGGGTGAGTGGGGCCGGGCTGGTGCAGAGGGGGCTCACCCTTCCCCTCACTGCCAGAGCAGCATCACCAGAGGTACAAACATTGCCACCATGATCCTGCAATCTTTGGTAACAACATCTGGAGAGTGCGAAGTCCCCAGCACAGCATCACTTCCCCTGGCAATAAGCTTTGTAGAAGCGTCAGGCACTTTTTTCTGCAGGGCTGCAGACAAAGGGTACCCCTCCCACCCTGATCCGCACGCTGTGGGGTAGGGTGGCCTGGTGCAGCACTCACACGGGTTCCTTTCCAATCCACTCCTGCCTGGCCGCTGCCAGGGTGGGCATGCAGCAGGCAGAGGGTGATGCAGCAGGGTGCAGTCCCCTGCCACTGCTAGCAAGGGATAGGTTGGGGGCAGGTGGCCTCCCCTCATGCCATGGGGTCCAGGTTTCTGTTTTCTTCGCATCCCATGCCAGTGCCCACTTGTCCCAGCACACCGAGCACTCACCCCCAGGGCACTCACTGGCCTCGCCACCAGGGCCAGACACCTGTTGCTTGGGCTTTCTTCACATCCACCTGCCCAGACTAGTCCATGACTGGCTCCACTCTTCCTCCTCAGCATTCCCTTCATATTTACCTCTTTCTTGAATCTCCCCATCTGTCTTCCTCTCCTCCTCCCCACAGCCTTACAACACCACAAGTCAGGCAGGTTTCTTGCTGGCTCCAGGGTGAGGGTTTTGAGGGCTGGGGTACAATGCACTCTGTGGGAAGAAAGGATGACGACTGCGCCCTGGCAGCAGCCAAATTTAAGGAGTCTTTTGTAGCTCTGGCTCCCTTGCTATCCACTCAAACATGCCTGGTGGGAAAAGAAGAGGTAATTTTACCACTGTTTCATACCCAGCACCAGAGCTGTTTTAAGCACACACACTCTTGTTTCCCTGCCGGCTAGAAAGGATTTCCTGCCATTTCTGAGTAGAGCTTGAAATTGATTTTGTTTGTTTTCTCTCTTCTGCTCCTCTTCTCGGCAGGGCTGTGTCGCCAAGGCCTCACTGTGCCTGGGGAACAGGAGAGGGCACAGCACAGCTTCTGTCGGAGCAAGGAGAAAGTGGTTGTCTGAAGCAGCTCGTTTATTAGTTGAGACTAGAGCGATGGTGGGGGAAGATTAAACGTGTGTCTTTATTTCCCGAATGGGTAACATGGGCATGTGGGGCAGAGGGTGTGGCATCCCATGGCAGCTCTCTGCAACAGTCCTGTCTGAAGCGGGAGAGCAAGATAGCCGGGAAGTTTGCTAGGTTAATTTTTAGGAGACAGGCAAGGAGAAAAAGGCCCAAAAGACCACCACCTGATTACGAGGCTCTCACCCTCGGGGTATGAAAAGGCGCTTTACTTCCAGCCTAGGCATCTCGCAGGGGAAAAACCATCCCCTGGGCAGCGCCGGAGCAGCATCCGGCTCCCGCCGGGCTGACTTCAGGTGCCTCCGGGAGTCCTCCCTGCCCTTCCCATCCCCTTGCCCGCTCGCTTCCCACCGCCCGGAGCGTCACGCTGGCAGCCCGGGGAGAGTGCTCCGCGGGAAGGGGGGGTCCCTAAGAGGGGCACGGCGGGGGCCGGGCGGGGGCCGGGCGGGGGCGGTGCGGTGCGGTGCGGTGCGGGCGGCGCCGCCCGGCACATATAAGCGCGGCGCGGCGCGGCGGGGCCCCGGCGCCGGGGCTGCTGCCGGTACCGTCCTTCACCGCCGCTTCCCTCCGGGCTGCCCGTCCGCCCCTCCGACCGCCCGTCTCCCTCTCCATCCCCGCCCGCTTTGCTTTCTCGCCGTCCGCGGGCTCGGGCCCCCCACGCCGCTGCCACCCTGAAGTTTCTGGCGGTGCTGCTGGCGGCGGGCATGCTGGCTTTCCTTGGGGCCATCATCTGCATCATCGCCAGCGTCCACCCGGCCGGCACCGCCGCGCCCGCCGCCGCCGCCGCCGACAATGACTCGGCCGCCGCCGCCCTCCTGCCCGCCGCCGACAAGGGGCTGGGAGCGCTGCACGGCCCCGCCGAGGCTCTGGCCAGCGCCGGGCCGCGCCTGCCGGGGGGGCCGCCGCTCTTCAGCCGCTTCGTCTGCACGCCGCTGAGCACCGAGTGCCCGGCCACCGGCACCGGCAGCGCCGCCGGCCCCGAGGAGCTGCTGGCGCTGCGGAGCGCGGCGGCCCAGCTGCGCCGCACGGCGCTGGAGCAGAAGGAGCGGATCCGCATGGACCAGGAGACCATCCGGGAGCTCACCGGCAAGCTCAGCCGCTGCGAGGGCGGCCTGCGGAGCCCCTCCGCCGCCGCCGCCGCCGGGCTCCGCGCCGCCCCGCGCCCCGGCACCATGGGCCACCCTCCCGACGAGCCGCCCGCCGTGCGGGAGCTGGAGGAGGCTGTCCGCACCCTCCAGGACCGAATCGACCGGATAGAGGTGCGAGGGATGCTCCTGGGGGTCTGGGAGGGATGCCCCCCGGGAATGATGCTCCAACACGTGCCATTCCCCAGGCCTGCAGCCACATGCATCCCGAACTAGCTCGTCCCCTGGTGAGGCTTCAGGAAGGTTGTCCTTGCCTCCCTCTTTGCTGAGACCTCTGACCAGGAGCAAGGGACTCACCTTGAGTCCTCCTCGCTTCTTTCCATGCAGGGTAGTTCCAAAGCACCAGGGCTGCCCCACTTTCCCCCACAGTGTGTACCCAGGCAGGATACCTTGCTTGCCCCATAGCACCTGCTAAAGACTCCTCCAGAGCAGGCTGGCAGCTCAGGGGCAGATCCTGCCCTTTAGCAAGCAGGGAAATCCCGTCTGATGCCATCATGGTTATGAATGGGACGTCTCACAAAGTAAAGTTCAGTGAGCCTGGCACCCTTTCCCCCCACGGTCCATGGGAGCTGGAGAGAGAAGGGCACAGCTGGAGTCCTTCCCTGTGCCCGTTCCTGTGGCACTGGGCACTGGGATGCAGACCTGGTCCCCATTCTGTAGCAGTTGTGCAGCATGTGCCTGGCAGGCTTAACCCTGGCCACAATCCAGTGGCACCAAAGGCTCTGCCATGGTGCCTGTCATGGGGCACATCGCAGAGTGCATGTGAGTGTTGATGTATTTGGGCTGATTTGGGCTCAGCAGTCCCACGGAACTTGGCAGACTTTGCAGGATATGCCTGTGGCAATGGTTCTGGCACATGAGAGCTGCAAGAGGAGAGTTGTCTGTTTTCCCTGTGGGAATTGCTCTAGGTAGGGTTTGTTCCCTGAGGTCTGTCATGTGTCAGAGTCACCAGTAAGGAACCTCCTGCGAGTCCTCAAGCTTCTCATCTTCCTGTTCAGTTCCCTGTTGCCCTCTCCACTCCTCCCTGTAGTGTGGAACTAGGAGGGGGGACATGCAGCACCCACAGGGTCCCTCTCCTCAGCTTTGCCCTTCTGCCCCCCTCACTACACACATGTGGGCACAGCAGCAGCAGCAGGAAATGGATGGGAAATTCAGAGCCACTAAGGTCACAGGCTGATAAATGAGACTGGGAGAGAGGGTTATTGTAATCGATGAACAGGAAAAAAAGACAGAGAAAGGCAATAAACACATGAACACAAAAAGGGAAAGAGCTGGAAGACCACAGAGGAAGCACCTGTGACCTGCCAGGGTGATGCACACACAGGCACAAGAAGAAACACAGAGACATGCCAGGCACATGCAGGGAGAGTGCGATGTGCAGCCTGTCTGACACGTTGCCCAGAGCCAAAGGCAGGCAAAGGGAGGGACAGACCCCCCAAAAAACTCCTGCAGCCCTTAACAAATGATTTTCCATCAGCAGAATAACACAGCAGATATGCTCACCCAAAAATAAAGCGGGGAAATGAGTCTCTGCACACACGTACCAGATGATGCACGGTGGGATGGTGCCCAGCATATCAGTTTGGATCTTGGGGAGCATCAGGTCATAGAGCCGTGCTCTCCCTCTTCTCTGTGGGGCAGCATCACCCATGAGCTGTCCTGGCCCCTCTGCTGGGGTGTCTGACGATGGTGGGAGGGTTGGAGTGGGGGAGGAGGGTGAAGCTCACAAGGCTTGGAGCAGGCTGTCACATGTGCCTCGGGAGCCTAAAGCGGTGCTGGGCTCAGGCTCACGCACACACTGATGAGGAAGACAAGTGGCACATGACCAAAAATGTTCGGTTTTGTGTTGCCAGGGGCCTGAGAGTCCCAAGTATACCCTGCAGGGGAGACACAGCACCCTGAGGCTCAGTGAGCCCTGCCAGGTGAGGAAATAGGGCAGCTTGTTACAGGAGGGCTGGAATATGGCTGCCGTGGCTCCTGCCTGGTAAAAGTGTCCCCTGTGTGCACCACACCCCTGTGATGGCTGCAGCCCAGCCAGCTGAGCCTTGTGGCCACACCCCAGCCATCCAGTGATGGTTGCCTATGCCCTCCCTCTCAGAATTGCCTCCCACACCACCCTAGGAGCACCCTAAAACTTCATGGTGGGGTACCTGTGCTCTTCTGTCCCGTGTGGCTCCAGCTGTCAGCCCTGGGAGCCTTCCTAGGATACCCCATGACGTGGGGGGCTACTCTGGATGATGGCAATGATCATCCCAAAAGTGACCTGGATGGGGACAGTCCTGGGGTGGCCCCCATGTGATGAAGACTCTGCAAAACCCATCGGGATGGAGAGGAAATGCTGCCAAGTCAGTGATGGCTTAGTCTTAGAAGAGAGATGACACAAAATGCCCTGAGCCACTCTGGGAAGGCTGCATCCCAGGGAGTCTCCAGTCAGGTTTGCCAGCAGGGATTACTGCTGGATGCTTCAGAGCTGGGACTTCTAATCTGGGCACTCTCAGCCCTGTCTGTGAGGCATAACAAGATTTATTCATGCACTGAAAAACCTATTAAGGCATTTGTTTCTTAATTTCGTCGGCATGGCAGAAGGATTTCGCAGGTGAGGATGCAGGGAGGGCCCCCATGGTCTTGCTCTTTGTCCCCTGCCATTTCTGTGGGGCCGAGCTAGCATCAGCACAGCATTCACACATCTTCCCTCACCTCTTCCTGATGCTATCTGAGGCACTGATCATCCTTTCCTCATGCACAGCAGCCTAGTTAGGCTTTTTCATCCTGGTTTTGAGGGTCCCCCCCTTTCTCTCAGCACGTGCTCATGTCTGTACACTCTGGTGCATCTCGGAGCACAGAGCCGAGGGACTCAGGTGCTCCTTTTGCATGCTTTTAGTTATTGCTGCAAATGGAAAGGGACTGGAGAGAGAATCACCTTGGCTGCCTGGGCTGTGCCGAGATGCAGATTCCCCCCTTGTCCCCGTCATCCCTTGCAGGAGAGCGGAGCGGGAGAGGGGACAGCCTGATGGGCTCCGTGGGGAACCTGGTGGAATGGCAACAGCCTGTTTGCTCCTCCGCTGGCTCGCGGCTGTGCCATTGTGGCTGGTGACCTGGCTGCTGGCAGCAAACCCTCGGTAAGGGAATGGCAATGCTAGTGACCTAGCTGCTTCCCTCCTGTCTTCACTGCTGGGATGTAAACACCCAAATTGGGACAGTCCCAGCACCCCCGAGAGAGGTTTTAGGGGCACAGGATCAACAGTGAGCCCTTCTCTTGTGAGGAAGAGGGAGAGGTTAATGCATCCCTGTTTTTCTTCTACTCCATGCAGTCCCTTTTGGAGTGTAATGATCCCAAAAGTCCTGCCTGGGACCAAAGAGGTGGCAGGATCCAAAAAACCCTGGTTAGCAGGTGTGCTGTCCTGCAGCAGTGAGCATCCCAGAGTGCCAGCCACCGAGTTTTGTGCAGGCTGTAAGGATTCATGGGTCCAAGGAATGGAATGGGTCTGCTGTGTGTGCACACCCAGCTGAGCATCATGATCCCGGGATGTGCCAGGACTCCATCCCGCAGGCACCCTGTGCTCCTGCCTGCCCTGTCCCAGCAGCCAAGGTGGGCACTGCTGTGCTGGGGGCTGAGGGGGAGCAGCAGCACCCAGATTTGCTGGTGCATTAGTAAATGAGGCTCTGATCTCCTTATGCAAATCAAAGTGCATTTGCTGACTGAGGGCTGCAGCCCCAGCGAGCACACGCCGGCATGGCTGCCGCAGCCCCCTGCCCCCACCTCCCCCTCCCCATCCCCTGCCAGCCGCTGACATTTAACGTGATTAATGTTACCTGGCATCTTTCAGTCTTTTTTTTGCCGGTTCTGGTGGCCAAAAAGCGTGGAGCGAGCCTCCCCCACATCCACTGCCCACTCCCCTGCTGCCTGTGCGGTGGCAGATGGGAAGCCGGGTGCCTGCTTGAACAGCCAGGGAGAAGGCGCTTCCCCCCGCTTCCCCTCCCCAAAGGTCACCAGTAAATAACAGCTGCACATCAGCCATTAATAATTTTGCAAATAATTTGCCTTGTGAGAAAGATGCTCGAGCGGCAGCACAGAGATGAGGATCGTGGCTCGGGGATGCAGCCTAGCCTGGCATCGGGGAGATCATCCAGCACAACAGGGTAGAGTGGGGAGTCCAGTCTCCTGTCCAGCCATCATCTGGCTGTGGGGACATGGATGGTGTTTGCTGGGATGGCCCTGAAACCCTGCCAGGTGAGGGTACTGGTACAATCCCTTTCCATAAGGAACAGGGGGTCAGCAATGGTTCAGTCAGCTCCAGCTGTCAGTGCCCTGGCTGCCAACTTGGAAGAGCTGGAGAGAGGGCTGGACGGGGAAAAACTCGGAAAAGGGAGAAGCAAGTGAATGAAAGGGGAAAGACACAGTGTGTGTGCATGGAGGGAAGCATCAGGAAGAAATGCTCCAAAGCCAGAGAAATACAAAAGCCATAGGGCAAAAAGTTACAGAGGGAAGAAAATAGCAGCAGGGAGAAAAACAGGAGGAAGAGGGAGGTAAAAAAAAAAGTACTCAGTCACTACTGAATAATGTAGGGCAGGCTATCAGGGGCTAGTGAGAGTGAGAAAATCTCCCAGCTTTTTTCTTTTTTCGTCATTAACAGATGGAGCCATGCATGCTAGCAGGGACGTAGGCTCCAAACCCGCAGCTCGAGCAATCAAAGCGTGCGGCAGACAGGAGCGTGCCAGCCTCCGCTGCAGCCAGGCAGCCTGACAGGAGGAGAAAAGCTCTTGGAGCCCACGGGATGTGGCCAGAGAGGCAAAGGCAACCCCATCCCACCTGTGCTGCCTCCTCAGCCAGCTCAGCTTGGGTGCAAATGCAGACAGTCCCAGGTGGGAATTATCCCTGCCAGGAGGATGAGAATTAACCTTTCCACTTCCCTTCCCTGCTCCAGTCTCTACCCTGCCTTTCATCCAGTGGATCTCCAAGACTCCTTACAAAAAAAAAAAAGAAAGAAACAAAAAAAAGGAAAAGAGTTAAAGCCCTTTCCCATTGGCTAATCCTTCAATTTTGCAAAGACCAAAGGTAGGATGCTCTTCACTGGGCACTTTTCCCTTACCAGAGAGATTTTGCTCTCCCTGCAATGGTACCCTTAGTGCTGCCCAGAGCAAGCTGTCAGTGAGAGCTGGCATTTGGTCAGGGCTGGCAGATGTCCCCAGCACAACCTCTCTTTTCTTGCTGGGTTTTGCTTTTTCAGGTTGGTTTTCCTCACGGAATCTGTGCGTTTGCCCCGGCAGACCCTGCTGGGAGTCCTTGCAGACCTTGGGGCACCACAACTTCCATTTTATTTGTAGCCTGAGCATGTTGTTCCCCAGAGTGGGTACATTGTGCTCACACCAACACCATCTTCTCACTTTTCCTCTCCCTGCTGTTCCCATCCGCCAAGGCTGCATCCTGCCCAGCCAGATCTGATTTTCTTCCAGCCTTCCCCTCTCCTCCGTTGCTCATAATGGATAGCAAAGATTAGGGGTGACATGGGCAGCCATCCCTCCCTCCCATTCAGCTTTGTATGCGTGATTATCAGGTCCCGTCCAGCCTGGAGAAGCTGGATGTAAGAAGGAAGAAAAAGCAGGAAGCCACAACCACAGGTGATCGTGCTGACCTCCCCAGGCCAGCTCTGAGGCAGGAGGGAGGCTGCTCGGACTGACAGGGATGGTGTGACATGTGAATGGCCAGGGCTGAAGCAGCCATGCAGATCCCTCGGTGCTGGAGGAGCCAAGGCGAGGGTCTCCATGGCTGCTCCAGCATCTCTGGGAAGGTCTGGCGACACACAGGAGGTGACTGTCATCTTTCAGAGCCCATGGCAGAGTCACTAATGCACTAAGGACACAGGGGGCCCCTATTTACAGAGAAACTCCAGGAGCATGGCAAAGGGTCACTTTCTCCCTTCCAGACTGGTTTTCTTCCAGCTGGGATGGGGTCTCCCAGTAAGGTGGGATGTAGAGTCTTTGCAGAATGCAGTAGCAGCTGGGAGCACCTTCACCAGCTGCCGTGTTGGATTTGCCATGGGAAGAGTTTTGGTCTGAGTGTTAACCCTGATGGGACAAGACAGGCTCGATGTCCCCAGGTGATGGTTCATGCCTTGAGGATCAGAGACACGACAGCCTGGCACCAGTCCCACTTCTCCCTGGCATTCTGGTGGCCTGGGAGAGGCTGGCTTATGGAGAGCTACCTGGCACACATGCACACACCCCCGCATGCCAGCTGAGCTCACCTAAGAGGATTACAGTCCCATTAAGTGATGTTAATGTGCTGACTATAGGTAAGCAGCCTCACGAGCAGCAGGAGTGGCTGGGAGCTCCAGGGTCCTGCCTGCATCATTTCCTCATCGTGGGAGGCTGCCTGCAGGAGCAGAGCCAAGGGATGACCCAAACATCCCATCCTTGCTCTGTCTCTGAAGCAGCAAAAAGTCATTAAGAGCAGCCAAGCTTCGTTTTGCAGTAATGAGCTCAGTGGGGGCTCTGACAGGGGAGGTACAAAGTCAGCTGGAGGCTCTTGGAGGAGACCCCAGTGCGGATATGGGACTGTCATCCCAGCACTACCTGTAGTGCTGCAGGCTGGGCATGTCCTTATTTAAACTGTTACAGTGACACTGTGATAAATTTTCTCTTTCGTGCCTCCCGTTCCTGCCATCGTGGCTGCTGCCAAATGCAGCAGGAGCTGCCAGCCCGCACCAATGGCTCAGCACCCACTGCCCCAGCACTTGCCCGTGATGCCCTCCACACCAAGATGGAGCAGCTGGAGGAGCAGCTCCTTTCCAAGATCCTGACCCTGCAGAAGGAGCGCCAGGCCGCCAGCACTGACCGCAGCCAGCAGCAGCACAACATCGAGAAGGAGCTGAACTCGCTCGAGAACCGGGTGACGGAGCTGGAGCACGGTGAGTCCTGCCCAAGGGGCTTGGAGCTGGGGCTACCCTGAGGTACATTGCCAGGAGAGCCCTAGGACAGGTCACCCTCATCCCAGCTACAGGTGCTGACCTTCCTCTCTCCTCTCCATCCTTGATCCATAGGACCCCTGGGCTACAGCCCTCCTGATGCCTTCAAGGTGACCATCCCAGTGCAGAACAACTACATGTATGCCCGCATGAAGAAGAGCCTGCCAGAGCTGTACGCCTTCACCATCTGCATGTGGCTGAAGTCCAAGGCCTTGGCAGGCATTGGCACCCCGTTCTCCTACTCTGTCCCGAGCCAGGCCAACGAGATCGTGCTGTTGGAGTGGGGCTCCAACCCCCTGGAGCTGCTCATCAATGACAAGGTCAGCCCAGTTCCAGGAGGGGCAGGGGAGAAAAAAAACCCTGTCCTCATCTTCCCTGCTTCAGTCCCCCTAGGAAATAATATTCCTGGAGGCACTGGTGTGGGGGAGCTGGGAGGAAGGGGCCCTAGGTTTATGGTGGGAAGCAGGAGGATTGGGAGGATGGCTCATTGGGGTGAGTTTTGAGAGGGAGACGCAGCACATCTGGATGTCTGTAGATTTTGGGATGTCACCTCCACCATGGGGTGCGCTGTTTGCTCTGTGATGGGCTGGGGAGACCCTGGGGTCCCCAGCAGTCCTACCAAGCACTGGGATCTTGCTCTTCTCTCAAAGGTTGCCCAGCTGCCGCTGAGTCTGAAGGACAAGGCCTGGCACCACATCTGCGTGGCGTGGACCACGCGGGACGGCAAGTGGTCGGCGTACCAGGATGGTGAACAGCGGGGTGCCGGCGAGAACCTGGCCTCCTGGCATTCCATCAGGCCCCAGGGCATCATCATCCTGGGTCAGGAGCAGGTAAGTGCCAGCTGGACACTGAGAGCTGCCAGTTAGCATCGCTCCATGGAACTGGCTGGGGGTGAAAGCCCCCAGATGGGGCAAGGGGAGAGGGCAGCATGGGCAGGAGTGCTCAGCAGAGCAGTTGGATCTCCTGCCTGTTCATCCAGCCCCCAGGCTGGCCACGTGCCCTCATTGTCTTCTCTTCCCGCTCCCTATCCCTCTGGCCTCCCTGCCTTGCCTTCTTGAATCTCTGCCATGCATCCATCCCCTCCCTCCTTGCCATCAAGCACCTTGCTCTGCTTCAGACTTCTCCCTCTGCCCCTTGCCGTTTCCCACTGGATGCATGTTCCTCCTCTTCTCTTCATCTCTGTTCAATCACCTCTCCTGCTCTTTCCCAGGACACCCTCGGGGGCCGCTTTGATGCCACACAGGCCTTCGTAGGAGAGCTGGCGCAGTTCGGCGTGTGGGACCACATGCTGGCGCCAGCGGAGATCCTGGGCTTGGCCAACTGCACCTCCCACCTCCAAGGGAACGTGATCCAGTGGGACGAGCAGGCGGTGGAGGTCTTTGGAGGCGCCAGCAAGGCGGGCTTTGCCGCCTGTGAGGAAGGGAAGAAGGCATGAGCGGCCCCAGCCCTCTCCCAGCGCCAAGGAGCCCGGTGGCAGCCCCGAAGCAGGGAGCCCCTTTCTCCCCTCCCAGACCAGTGAGCCTTGCTGGGGCAATGCTTGAGCCCCCTCATGCTGGTGTCCCAGGAGGGAGAGGGGCCCCTGGAAGTCTCCCTGTTGTCCCTGTGCTGGTGCTGTGGCTTTTATCCTCACTCCTGGCAGGCTGGCTCCCGAGTCTCATCTTGCCCCACTTCTGTTTTGGGTGGATCTCGCCGTGCCTGCAGGCGTCCTTGATACGGTGAGGGTCCTCACCCTGCCAGACCTAACAGGGAGGAGAACTCCTTCCACTTTGAGTGCAATCCAGCCTCAGCGGGATGCCAGGGTGCAGGCATCACCTGAACACATCCCCATTCCCTTATTTATTTCTAGCAACCTCACTGTCCGCTTTTATGAGCCTGCATTCCAGGATCTCACCTCCAGTCCCATCCTTCTCCTGCTGCCCTGGTTTTTCAAATGTGGCCCCAGGGAAGCTGAGGGAGAATGGCAGAGAGTCAGTGGCACAGCACTTACCCCCCTGCACCCCTTTCCCTGCCTCTGCTGCCTGTTTGGGCAGGGCTGCCTGAGGGGGTCAGGTTTTTGAGGCAGAGGGAAGAGAGCGCTCCCCACCACATCCAAGCTGGGGATGGGTCAGCCACCAAGGGAACGGGGGGAAAGGGGCAAACATCTCCCCCAGCGCTGGCCGAGGGGGAAAGAGTGCAACAGCAAGAAGAGAAGAGATGGAGGATGGTGGCAGTCAGAGGAGCCCTGCCATCTATGCTCCTTCTTTTGGTACTGGATTGGGCTACTGCCCTTGGTTCCACCCAGCTCCCCTTCTTTAGCTGCTCCTTGCCAGGAACAGGGCTGCCATTGGCCTTGAAACTGGGAGGGTAAAAGAGCAGGCTGGTGTTTTCCCTGTGGAGTGCCTGAGAAAACGCTGTTTCCACATTGTGTGGTCGCCGACATCTCGATACGTGAGTGTGTGTATGTGCACGTGTGTGTGTGTGTGTCTGGGGCTGGGGTGGGAGGGTTATTTCGGGGCTCTCATGGTTGCTCAATGCAGTGTTCAGCTTCCAGTGTTCCCCTTACCCCAAGTCCCACTTTGAGTGACGGCTGCCCCCGCCCCTGGGGGAGGCAAAGCTGGCAGAAGGGACAGCCCTGCCACCCCCCATCCCCTCGCCCAGGGTCTCTGCCAGTGCTGCGGTGGCTCAGCCCGCTGGGAATGACACAGCGGGGATGGGGAGCAGCCCTTGTGCCAAGTGGGAGCACCGTGGCCTCCGTGCACCCGGAGGAGCTGCCCCCTCTCCCTCGCTCGCTCGCGCGCTTTCTCCAATGCACGTTCGTGAAAAGGGCCCCTGACGCGCACCCGTGTTGGGACATTTCTTTTGTAAAGCTGATCGTGAACAATAAACTTGATGTTTTCTGTTCGAGCCTGCTGCAGAGTGCGAGGTTCCTGGGGGGGATGGATGGGACTGGTCAGCCCAAGATGAGGTGACCTTCCCCAGGGTGCTTGGGGCTGCATCGCTGAAGGGAGGTGGCCAGGCCCACGGCTGGCATTGCAGAAATATCATCACAGGGGTTTGGTATTGTTGGTGTTTGGTACTGGGGGTGGTGTCACAGTCTGGCCACCTTTGATCTGCCCCACTGCAGAGCAGTGTGTGGGACAGGCTGCTGTTTGGGGAAACACCTCTCCATGGAGAGAAGCAGGAGCAAGTGAGAAATCATGGCTCTAGGTCAGAGCATGATAGCAAGGAACTCACATTGAGCATAAATCTAATTAAGTACTAGTAATGAGTTTCTGACCTAGCTCGACACAAGATGGTTCAGGCATGACTCTTGGAGCTCCTGTTGTAGAACAGTTCATGACCAGGTCTGCATGGTGCTTTTGCCTCTCAGTGGGTCCTGCTCCTCCTACAAAAGGCACAGCTTCACCAATGTTTGGGGGAAACAGAACACAAAGCCAGAGGACTGAGTTTTCCCGTTGATGGCATGCTCTCTGAGTCAGAGCTGCTCCCCCACACTGCTTCTGAAGGGTATTTAATGCCATAAAAGAAAGGCTGGCACTCTCAGCTTCAGCACATCTTCATGAAGTTGAGGGCTGATTTTGAAGAGAAAGTGTGTACTTCAGCTGGAACACTGGTTCAAGGGCCTTGCTGAGCTGGAGACTCGCATCCCCATCACTAAGAGGAGAGGGTTCAACAGGTGCCATCTGCTCAGGCAACCAAATAACAGCAGAATAATTAAGATGCACGTTTTCTAGAGAAGGAAATGTCAAAACCACTGCTGGGATCATAAACTCAGAGAGAGGTTAAATGCAGGGGGAGAGGGGGAAGATCCTCCTATCCAAACTGCAAAAGCACTGTGAGAAGGCTCTCGGGGCTGCTGGCCGAGGCAGCAGGAGAAATGTGAGAGGATGAACAAGGATGGAAACAGCCTGGCCGCTGATGCAGGCTATTGGCAAAACACCCATCTCCTCTGGAGCCCGGAAACCCAGCCCACGATGAAACTGTGTGTAAATCCTCTCCAGAAAAGCAGAAACGAAGGGGACACCAGGAGATGCTTGATCAGGGCCTTCAGTGCTGCCCTCCTCATCCCTGCCAAATGATGCTGGCACGATCCTAATCCCAGCCATGCCTCCAGGATGTGGATCTGTCACTTCTGGAACAGGAGAATGGGGGGAGCCTGGTGGCAGAATCTCTGCAGGGCGAGCTCCTCGCTCTCAGAGGTTTGCAGCCAGTTAAGCAGACCTGGGACAGACATGAAAACTTGGTAGAATTTTCCTAAACCTTTTAAAGGCTTCCAGAAAATGTCTCCACATAAGGCTGTTCAGGAAACAAAGGTATTATGGAGAGATTAGAAACTGGATGGGAGACACAAATGAAGAGCAGAAATAAATATTTGATTTCCATCCTGCCCTGGCTCTCTGCAGGAAGCAACGTCTGCTTTTTACCCATCTGAGGAGGAGGAGAGCAAGACTGAGACCATTTCTTTTCAGTAAGCCGAGCCTTGCAAGAGCTGCAAACCTGCAACAAGGCTTAAAAGGTAGAGGAGATGACAAATCAATAGCGTTTCTCGCTGCAAGGAGTAATTACAATGACTTACACATATTGCTTGCTTCTAAATTAACCAGGAGCACTCAGGAGAAGCCCCGTGTCTCTCTAAGGGCAGCTGGTTGGAAAACAACGTGTTGTGCACAGAAGAGATGAGGAACAACAAAGTCGGCTTTGAGGGAAAGAGGAGGGGTAAAGAAGGAAATTTTTAACACAATGAGGAGAAGGTTTTGTGGTTGTGGTAGCTGCTTCAGCTGGCTGGCTGTGTTGTGTTGTGCCCAGATATTCAGGATAGGAGGGAAAAGGTGAAGACTGGGCAGTGAGGGGCAGTGCAGGGCAGGGCAGGGGCACCGCTGAGGCTGTGGCAGCTCAGCAGCAGCTGCACAAGAGGAGGAGGTGTGGGAGACAGGCATGTGCTGATGGTGATGGATGCCATGTGCTGTCCTCCATCTCCCTGTCAAGGGGCTGTAAGCACACTTCTAGGAGAGGAAAGAGACTGCCATTTCCTTTCCTAATCTGCAGGACTTGCTGCTGGCAGGGCTTTCTGCTAGCCAAGGGCTTAGCCAGACTCAAACACCACCCACCCCGTACTCCCAAAGGGTTTTGTCTGGCAGTGAAGAAGACCAAGTGAAACATGGCAATGGGAAATCTTCAGGCCTGATGGCTATTAGTTATTGTGTTTGAAAAGAAAATGCTGACATTTCTGAGCCCCTCCAGCCCCTCTTTCCAGAGGGCACCACTGGCCATGCAGGTGCTGCATTCCCAGGGACACAGGCAATCCTGGGACCCCTGACTTCAGAGTGGGCTTTGGGGATCTCCTGTGCTCCCCAGTACCTGCAACCTCAGCAGAGTTTGCACGTCACAGCTCCCTGCAGTGTGTCAGCCTCCTGGTGCCCTCAAACGAGGTCAAGCCAGCCAATACTTGTCCCCAGGAGGTGACTTCCAAAGTCCCCATTACCTGCTCTGCCCTAGCAATGGGGCACTGCCTAATTGCCTCCTTTCACCTCCCTGTCCTGCTGGGAGCCTCCCTTGCTCCCTCCCAGAGCCAGGAAGGCTCATTAAGCCTTGTGCAGTGCTCGCACAGGGAGTGAATGCTCCACGATTCCGGAGCATCTGGCACAGGAACAGCCCCCGCACGGCTGCTAGTGCTGCAGCAACAGACCTTACTAACAGTAGTTGTCGTTACTAGAGGTAGTAGCTACAGGATCACGTGGATCTGTTTCCCAGCACGCCAGAGGATCCGGCTGTCCCAAAGCGAGCTGCCCTGTCCTCTGGCACAGAGGCTGAGCTGTTTCTGGGCTGCCACCCATTCCTGCACACCAGCATCCCCATCTCTGCCTTCCCTCAGCTCAGCATGGTGATCCCAGTGAAATGTGGCCTCAGCACTCCCACGGGGCCTCCTGAGAGCTGCCGCCACATCCTGGGGGAGCTGCAGGGTGGATCTCAGTGTGACCCAAATCCCCAGCCTTGGCCCTCTCTTACTACCCAAGGTGATGTGGAGGCAGTGCCCAGTCCCTGGGCTGTGGCCAACAGGCTGGACAGCAAGCTCCAATTTTACCACAAAGAGGAGATGGGACATGGCACAGCAGAGCCTGTGCCCACAGGGACAAAGGGAAAGTCTCAAAACCTGTCCAGAAGCAGAAAGAAAGAAGAAAGGTGCCCTCCACCTGATGAAGAGTCAGTCTGCCCTCCACCTGATGAAGATGACTAAAAGAAAGCAGGAGGCAGTATATTTATTACATATATGTATATTTTGCAGTCAATGGTTACTTTCCTGTGCTCAGCTAAGGAACACAACACACCCTCATGTCAGAAGGCAAATGGTGCTTTGTTTCAATGCATTTCATAGTGGCTGCTGAAAACAAAGGGATGAAAGAGTTTCCACCTCTAGTGGCAAACAAGGCATGACCAGACAGAGCAAAGCAACAATTCCAGCTCCCTACAGATCCATGGGGGTGAATTGAGCCCCTGCTCTGGACTTGCTTTCACCTATAGAAGGGTACCTGGTCCACTGGTACTAGAAACTAAAGATCAGGTGCTGTGCTGTCTGTGCCATCAGAGCCAGCAGCAAAAGGACCAGTACACACAAGATTTGCTGGCTCAACAAGGCTCTGACTGCCTTGTGGAAACCTTGCACTCCAGGGTCCAGAAACCAACTGCACAACTGCTTTTGTTAAGCCACAGTAGGTGGAGACAGGCCAGCAGAACGCTCTCCTTCCTCAGGAGGCATCTCTATCTTGCAGCCCCACTGTATCACCCACCACGATCACAAAAACATTGTTTTTCCTATCTTTGGGCCAGCTGCAGTTTTTGTCTGACCATTTTCCTTTAGCTTCTCACCTAGGAGCCACTGATGAACAACCCTCACAAGCATTCCCTGAGGGAAACACTCCCAGGGGTCACATTGATCTCAACCAAAGCCCATTTAATTAAACACAGAATCACACAGGAAAGTGTGCTCCCTCCTGCCCCATGCACGAAGGCACATGCACACAAACACACCAGCTCACACTCGCTGCTTGGTAGTTAAAGTGGGTGAACAACACAGGGATTAAAGCATTAAAAAAAAA
Organism: Sialia sialis; assembly: GCA_009812075.1. Classification (NCBI taxonomy): domain Eukaryota; kingdom Metazoa; phylum Chordata; class Aves; order Passeriformes; family Turdidae; genus Sialia; species Sialia sialis. The sequence continues at coordinate 26,728,126 of VRYO01001878.1, forward strand.
AAAAAAAAAAACCCACAGAAAGAATACGGTGCTTGAAAGAGCCGTGTCCCTGGAGAGATTAGAGTAGCTGCCTGGAGATAAAGTAATGATGATGGAAAGATCCTCTTCCTCTCAGAGATTCTCTTCCTAATTATCTTGTCTGAAAAGAAAAAATGATGATCTCCCAGCTTTTATCTGTCTCTTGACAATTTTAGCTCTCTGCCTGCCTTGTTGCAAGAGGCTCAAAAGAGAGAGGAGAAGGAATTAGCCCAGGAGGCAGGAATGGTAGGAGAACGAGTGGCACAGGAGGCAGTGCTTCATTTTTGTCACCACCAGCAGCGACAGAAAAGGAAAAGATGAATGATCACTGCAGCTTTGTCTTTCCAAGCCCAAAGGCAGCTTCCCAGCCTGCAGCACTGCTCTGTCAGGCAAAGGACAGCCAGGAGGGTCGGATTCACGGCTGAGCCTGTGAAAGAGATAATGAGGTGTTCTCCCCATGATCACAGGGCACAGCTTGGTGCTACAGTGAGGGAAGAGGACTCTTGAGCTGGCAGGGACAGGAGAGCACTCAGACTGTTCCTCCCCCACTCTTCTCCTTCTCAAACAGCTGGAAAGCAAATTCTTCTTTCAGCAGGCAGCGAGCAGCTAGAATATTTCAAACACACACGAGCCAGAAGGACAACGTGAAAAATCAGATCCATGAGCCACTCTGCAAGACAAGGATGGCCACTGATGGAAAACCAGGGATCACACCCAGCGGCTGGGGCTTTGCACAGGAGAAGTCTTTCCCTTGGTATTATCTTGGAGCTTGCTGCTTCTCCACCCGTGTTAATTTCAGATGAATACAACCCTAGACCTCCTTGAAAACTGTTTAAGCCCTGGTTTGGAGGAAGTTGGTGTTTAGCTAGCAGGGTGCAGAGACAACAGAGGTTTTGTAGCAAGCCCAGAGCCAAGAAAAACCTCAAAACAAACAGACATTGCAAGCATAAAGCTATGGAGGGCGGGAGGGAGGCGATTTTCTCAGTGGGGATGGAGGCTGGTGCTATAGGAGCTGTTTGCAAACTCATGATTCATCCCCACAGCATCACTTTCTCCTTCTTTACATTCCTGTTGACATGCAAACATGAGCTGTTGCCTGTCCCCCACGATAAGAACTGTGTCCCGTTTTGGGACCCCCATTTCAGGAAGGACATTGAGGTGCTGGGACACATCCAGAGAGGGGCATTGGAGCTGGTGAAGGGTCTGGAGCACAGATCCTGTGAGGAGCAGCTGAGGGAGCTGGGGCTGCTCAGCCTGGAGAGGAGGAGGCTCAGGGGTGACCTGATCACTCTCCAATTCCCTGAAAGGAGGCTGTAGCCAGGTAGGGATCAGCTTCTTCTTCCAAGCAACCAGGCAGGACAAGAGCACATCGTCTTAAGCTGCACCGGGGAGATTCAGGTTGGATATTAGCAGGAATTTTTTCACAGTAAGTGATTAGATATTGGGATGGACTGCCCAGGGAAGTGGTAGGGTTACCATCCCTGGAGGTGTTTATGGAAGGATTGGACATGACAGTGCCATGGTTGATATGGTGGTGTTCGGTCACCGGTTGGACTCCACGATCTCAGAACTCTTTCCTAACCTCATTCTGTGATTTAAAAAACAACAAAATTGCCCCAAATCGCGACTTTTTACATATATCCTTGTTGTTTAAAACAAACAAACAAAAAAAAATCTAGAACTAGGCCCCTAAGGGGTTTTAAGTCAGAAAAATATTAAGCTGCCAGACGCCAGATTAGGGGGCAGGGGGGCGGCACAGCACAGGCGCTCCGCGGCCACCCCACTGCCGCCAGCGCCGCAAGGCCCCGCGCATCGGCCGCCAGCCACCAGCCAATCAGACTCGCCGGGCGGCGCGCCACGTCCAATGGACGCCGAGGGGGCGGGACTTCCCGCGCCGGTTGCTATGACAAGCGCGACTCTTCCTTAGCAACGGTGCTGGGCCGCGGCGGCCGCGCAGGTGAGGCCACGTCCGTCGCTGCGCGGTCCCGCTCAGCGCCGCTGGCCGAGCTCTTCCTCCGCGGGGACGAGGGCGGCGGACCGGCGTGGCGGGGTTGCTTTGGGTGTGCGGGCCGCGTTCCGCTGCCTCGCGCCCTCGGGCTGTGGCCGTGGGCACACCCCGGGCTGGGGGGTGGGTATTGAAGTGGCTCCCGGGTTTGACGCCGGCCAGGCGGGGGTTCTGTCCCGCGACGTCCTGGTTGGGGCCGCCTGACTCGGTGCTTTAGCCAACAGCTCTGTGTACGTGACATAAATGACTGGTGTGTCGCCTGGCACCGTGGTGGTTTTGTTTTCCTTTTAGGATGGGCTCACCCTTGCTCTCCCTGGGTAGGAGAGGAGGATGCTTTGTTGTGGGTGAAAGGAGCAGCGGTGCAGTGCGTGAATATCTCAGTGCTGTGCCCGGGTAGAGGCAGGCTGGTAATGAGGCTCTGAGGCACGTCCAGAGTTTTCCCATATGGCCCTCCCCAGCTGACAAATGCTCAGGGATCTGAGGTGCAAGTGCACAAACGAGACCAAAATGTTCCTGTTAAACATTTCCGTCCAGACAAGTACGCAGATTCTGTGCCTAAAATACTTCTACCCTTCCTGTGCAGTTTGAAACTCTTGCAGATAATAGTGTCCTGGGAAAATCCTTCTGGAATTAATCAAGAGTAGTAGCTGATGTATTGTTCTCTTGTCCTCTCTTGAAAGCTGTACCTTGGCTCAGCTCTTCCCTCAAGCTCCAGTGGTGCTTCTGGGAAGTTCTGTGCTCCTCACTTATGGAAAAAGATATGGTTTAATAATTTGTTTGCATTAATGCTGTATGAGTTAAGACTCTAAGTGGGGTGGGAAGGTGGTGTTGAAGAAATGGAAAGTGAGTGAGATAGCATGACGTTCTTGTAACAGTTTCATTTGCCTTTAGTTTTAATTGAAAGCCATATGTCTCTTTGTGTCTGTTGAAGCAGTGTCCTCTAGGCCAAGAAGCGACTCCACCTGCCGAAGAGAGGAACACAAAGCCCTGTTTCTCTCAGCTGGCTGTGCCACAGCACTTTGCTGAACTCCAGGGAGCCCCTCCACCCTTTCCTGGAGTCTCTGTGGAAGGACCATGGAAGAAACTGAGGAGGAAAAAAAGGACGAGGCTGATTATAAAAGGCTTCACAGTTTTCCTCTGATTAGGGTAAGGAGGGGGATGAATTCCACATTTACCAGTGTCAGAGATATGAAAATCTCCCTTCATTCTTACTGTCCTTTTCCTGCGGAATAGCTGCTGTGAGAACCGGTGTACTGCTGGTCCTGCGGAGAGATTCTGGTTGTAACTGCTGCTTTCTCTCTATCCTTGCCTCTTCTGGGGAAATCCATAGCACCGGTGTCCCCCATGTCAGCCAGAGGAAGCCTGGGACAAAGTGATCCATCATACAGATTGAGAGCACATTGCCTTTGGAGCTTTCTGTGTTTTGGATGCAGCTTGCTTTTTGTCGTAGAGAAGCTGGAGCAAAAGATCTTGCTAGCCAGCCAGATAGCAGCAGCAGAAGAAAAGGCTGTGTAATTCTGACATTTTTTTAAACTCATATAGCAATAATTAACATCTGTGGTTGAAACAGTGTTAGTGTGCTTTCCCTCTATCTTACAGCAGAAAAACTGGCAAATTTCTTGATCTCCTCCTTTAAGCTGTGCTTACACAGTGCTAGTTTTCATGTAGGTAGAGAAGAATTCCTCATTGGCTGGAGGAATGGTTCACTTGTAATGCAATAAGCCATTTTCGTATTTACTGCAGGTAAGCCCCTGATAGAGTCAATGCAGAAATTAGAGCAACTTAATGGTGTCTTGTGTCCAGCTCTTAATTTTCTGCTCAGTTGTCTTGTCTGTCTGCCCTTCCCAGCACTCGGACATGCCGGAGGAGATGCGCATAGAGACCATGGAGCTGTGTGTCACGGCGTGTGAGAAGCATGCCACCAACAATGAGGTACCAGCCACCTCCCAAAACGGGCAGCCTGCTGATACTGCGGCTCAGGGAACCTGCAGGAGCAGGGATGGGGGTGTAGGGCAGAGCAGAGGCAGGTCCTGGCATCCTATTGCTCTCTCTCTGCACTGAGCTAGGGTAGAAGGAGGAAAGGAGCTTGGCTAGATCTCAGATTCACTTCTCTTGGTCCACAAGATCTGTAATAGCACTTTGCAGAGATTAGTAGTGATGCTGGCTCCCAGGACTTACCTCCTTGCTTATCCTGCCTTCCTGAGACATGCTTCCACTCTGTACATAAATTGCCCTGTGTCCTGTGGGCTTGGTTCAGAACTGCATGGAGTCTCTTGTTTTGGAGATGAGTCCATGAAACTCTGTTAAGTATTCCCTCTTGGCTTTAGGACTAGCAATCAGGGGAAAACATACCTTGCTTCATGGGCAGGGCACCACCCATCACTGAAAAATCTTCCTCTTGCCTATTTTTGGATCAAGCAGGGTGTGATCTGGGAGCAGTAAGCCTTTTAAAAGTCAGCCTACTTTCAGCGTTTCAGTAATTAGCTGGAGAAAAAAAATGGACTCCTGTAAAAATAGCTGCAGCTTAGTGACATGAATCTGCTCTCATGGTCACCACAACCAGCATAACTCTAGCAGCAACTAAAGCAGAGCTCTTGCTTCAGACTGTGTGAACAGCAGAAGTGGTGCAGTTCTTTAATTTTTCCTAGCTGCTGTGCTGCAGGCTGCTGAGACCAGTTCTACCCTTGGGTTCACCTCTGGGGAGCTCCCAATTCCTGCAGTGCAGCTGCTCTACCTGTTGCCTATGGCTTGAGTAGCCTTAAAGGGAGGAGAAGATTAGGGGGATGTTTGCATAAAACCTTCCTGGTTGCTTTGTCTCACCCTATGTTCTCTTCCTTAATGTCCTCCAGAGTGCTGCCAAGATGATCAAAGAGACGATGGACAAGAAGTTTGGGTCTTCCTGGCATGTGGTGATTGGGGAAGGTTTTGGCTTTGAGATCACTCATGAGGTGAAGAACCTGCTGTACATGTTCTTTGGTGGCAGCCTGGCTGTGTGTGTCTGGAAGTGCTCCTGACCCCTGGCCAGGTCCCAGACTTGCTGAATACAAGTGATTTCTTCCTGCTCTTGACAAGTTTTGTATGATCTGGAGGTGGGGCTTTATTTTTAATACTTAAATGTCAAGATCTCCTTTTTTCATACTGACGTAACAGTTCTGTGGGATACACAAAGTTGCTGCATGTGCGTGTGTAAACTTGCTAAACTGTCCTGTCCTTGCTTGTGAGATTTCTCATCTGTCTGTGGCTCTTTCCTTAGTGTTTGAGCTGGAGCAGGAGAGAAGTGAGGAATGGGTAATCTTACAACACACTGCACAGCACCTCTAGCAGGGGAAAGCAAACGTAAAAGCAAAAAGGTGCCATCTTAGCCCTATGGCTTTTTTAACTCCCATTTATTCCACATAGTTTTCCTCTCTCCTCTGCTTTCTCTGCTACCATGGCTCCGACTAGTACCTGTCTTTCCTCTCTCTGGATGGTGCTTATAAATTCTTCCTCCCTTCTGAGATGTCTGTGCAGACCTGATAGCACCAAGGGTCTCCCTTCAGGCTGTCTGTGGAGGTGTGAGCCACAGGGAAGCAGTCCCAGATTGCCCTTCCCTGCTGTTTTGGGAGGGTACAGCAGCTGAGCTGCCTGGGCGTAGGAGGTTGCTATGCAAACTGCCCCCTCCTTTCTCACCCACAGCACTCTGAGACAGCATGAAAACACAGGCGGCTGACGACGCCTGGGGAGTGGGTGAGAGCTCTTTTTAAGGCTCAAATGCCTCCCTGTCAGTTCCTGGGGGTGTTGCAAGTGCTGTGTACTTTCAGCATCTTGTTTGGAGGTTGACAGAGGAAGAAGGCTCCATGTGAAATATAACTTGGTCATCAGAAACCTAACGTCTTTCTGGACTTGCATTCTTTTAGCCTATTTCATTTTTTATAGCTGTTGGTGTTGGAGGATGGAATGACCGTAACTATGTTACGCGTATGGCTTATTTATAAAACCTGGGGAACTGTGTTTTTACAATAAAAATTTAGTAAAATGTCTTTGCGTGTGTTTGTGTAGGCAAAGTAGTTCAAGAAACATGGAAATAAGTAAGCCGTGGTGTAGCACAGGCAGAGGACAGTGACAGAGCTCCATGCTGCAGGTTTCCTGAGTTACTCTCATCCTCCCTGTTCAGTTCCTTTTACCCAGTGCAAGCCACGATGGTGAGGAAGGTTGCCAGGCCCGTGGTGCTGCTGGCCACACCCCTCTGTCCAGCTAGCTGTCCAAGCAGTAGCAGCAAGGGAATGTAACTGTGTCTGCTGCCTCAACATTGACCATTGGAGTCTCATATTTGTAGCCTCTTCAATTTTCAGATTTCCTCTCAGAATGTTGCCAACTGACACCTCTAGTCCATAGAGAAGTCTGAAGGATTATTCTGTATTAAAGCCTGTGGTGGATCAACCTGGTCAGCAAAATTCCTTTTGTTCCTTTTTCTGAACCTCAAGTGTTATGCTAGGGATATCCTTTCTCAATTTCATTGTGTCAGGCAGACAGGAATTGGATTAATATGAAGACAACTAAGAATTATTTCAAATTTGGACCATCTGTGCTTGGCTGAGCCAGGGTAGGTTGGTACCATGATTCCTGCCCCATAATCAGAATTGTTGTGCTGTGTAGAAGACCCCAAATTCTCTGAGCTATCTCACTGTGCGGTTGCTCTGTCCCTCCAGCTGGCTGCCTTTATGTGAAGACAGTGCTATTGACAGCACTTTGTACAGCTGGCAGGTGGAAAAGACTATTTCCTGGTCTGCAACTTTCTAAACTCTTCCAAACTTAGAGCAAGAGGTAAAGTCTTTGGAATGCCCCACGCTGAGTGGGATGATCCCTTCAGCCATCCCACACTTACTTTACTTGTGCCTCTTTCACACTAATGAATAATTAACTGTTCTGTGCATATGCACAGGCATGCTGGTCATGGGTGTCTCTGCAGGGTCGTGGTGACCTGCAGGTGACCATACAGAGCTGCTGACCTCAGCACACAGTCTCTTGGACTTGCTGCCTGTTTATCTTCTTGGCCACCAGCTGACCAAAGCTAATGTCTCCATGACCTGCATTGGCAACAAGGGAAGGGTGAGTGCTCCCCAGCCTTCTCAAAGCCTGAGTGTGCAAACAGGTTAAGATGAGCTAGGTGTGAATGTGCAGCAAGTCTGCTCCCACACTGCCATTCTCACCAGTGAGGTGCAAGGTGGCTCACAGGTGAGTGGCAGGCTATTTTTATTCACAAGAGAACAGCTTTCCTACAGGGAGTTATGAGGAGGCAAACCCTTGTCAGCTGGCTTGCATTCCCATTGTTGGCATTATACCTGAAAGCACAAGCCTCAGCCTCCAAAAACGTGGCTGTGTGTCAGAGCTCCTGCTCTGAGGCAGGTGTTCAATCAGATCAGTTGTCCTGTCTATTGCTAGTTGAGCCATGCTTTGCTGGCTCCTGTGTGTTAGTAAACAGACTTTCACCCTCCTTTTGCTGTGGAGCTGGAGCATCTTTGGGCATACCTGTAATTTTCAGAGGAATAAGGTTTATGGATCAGAATTGGTCCCTTATCCTGTGTTTTCCTGTAAGAGACCCCTCTGTGGCTGATCAACCTGCTGGATCCAGTTCAGAGGAGGCCACGAAGATGATCAGAGGGCTGAAGCACCTCTGCTATGAAGACAGGCTTGAGAGGGTTGGAGTTCTTCAGCCTGGAGAAGAGAAGGCTCTGGAGAGACCTTACACCAGTACCTAAAGGGTATCAACAGGAAAGCTGGAGAGGGAATTTTGGCAGGGCCTGTTGGCAGAACAAGGATTAGAGGTTTTAAAGTAAAAGAGGTTGGTTCTAGATTGGATGAAGGGAAGAAGTCTTTTAGAATGAGGGTGGTGAAACACTGGAGCAGGTTGCCTAGAGAGGTGGTGGGTGCCCCAGCCCTGGAAGCATTCAGGGATAGGTTGGATGAGGCTCTGAGCAATACAATCTAGTTCAAGGTGCCCCTGGCCATTGCAAGGACATGAGACTGGGTGATCCCTAAAGGTCCCTTCCAACCCAAACTATTATTCTACGAGGCTTTGGAGCCTCTAAGACCTCTCTACTTCTTACTATAAAACTGCTCCCAGTTGCTGGAGGATTTTTCCTTTTAGATTTTCAGTGGAAAGCTGGGAAAGTTGGCAACAGTTTCCTTGCTTTTCTGTTTCCCTCTCATTTCTTTGCCCCCCTGCGTATCGCTGCCATTACCCATCAAAGCATCAGGCTGAGTCAGATGTAGAAAATGAGATGAAAAACGCAGGGTGATGGATGGGTGGCAGCCAAAATGACTCTTTCTATCCATCCATCCCCTAAAGCTGCGATAGTAGCTCAGAGGCTGTGCCTCACGACTTCATCCCTCCCTGCTGAGGCGAGATGGGAACATCATTATCAGCTGCCGGTGATTTGGAGCCAGCAGTGAAAATGTCCTCGGATGTAGGGCTCCTGCTCCGCCCAAGGGTGACTCGAACCTGCTGGGAAGGTGGAGGAAGAGCTGGAGGGGGGAGATGAGAAGAAAGAGGTGCAAATTCAACCACGTCTCTATGATGATGTCATGGCAACAAGGTACATCGAAGTGCTTGTCAGGTGATCAGGGCAGACTTTGAAGGTCTGCAGCTCTTCTCTGTTGCTGCAGGCTCACGTCTGACTCGCTGAAAAATCTTTTGGTTAATATTTAATGCCAGCATTGAAGTGCTAAGGGTGGCAAATGCCTCACCTAAGCTCCCTGCCTCTGCTTTCCAATGGGATGCTAAATCAGGGTGAGAAGGCAGGATTGCAAGGTTCATTATCTGGGAATGGGACTGACAATCAGTAGGGTGGCTTCAGCCCACAGGGTCCCTCTGCCCGTCTGACTCCAGGACATGAGAAGGTTTCTATCCCCTCCAGCCCCCAGTGGTTTGGGGCACTGGAAGGAGGAGAAGGTCGCCTTCTCTTCAGGGCTGGCTCTGAATAATGAAATCCTGCTCCGGGAGCCGAGCCCAGCTCCTTTGCTGCGATCAGTTAATACATGGAGTTAGTGTTTTGGTTGGTTGGTTGGTTGGTTGCTGTTTTTCTGAGCCGTGACCTAATGATCCCGTGTTCCAGCTACAGCCCCTCCTAGGGGCCTTCTGTCTGAAACGTGCGTCCGGACTGAATTCAGCAAACTTCCCGGAACAAGACGCCGTGTTCCCCCGCCCAGGGAAGCCATCTGCTCCCTTCCACCAGCTCCTTCTGCGGGGCTTCGAGCTCGCCAGCCGGGCTGCAAAGCGCTCCTCCTCCTCCTCGCTTGCCCCGGCTCTCCTCGGCCAACTTCCAGCAGCAGGGAACGCGGGGCTGGCTGGCTCTGGGGCGGGGATGGTGTCAGCCGGAGGCGTTTCCAGGCAACTGTGGCGCCGTGGGACACGCGAGCCAAGAGCAGCGGAGACAGCGCGTTCCCAGCGCGCCGCCTGCGCGGGACCGCCACACGCGCGGCCAAGGGAGCGCAGGGATGGAGCAGAGGAGGGGGTCTGCAGGATGTCTGTCCCCTCCTGCCCACTGATGATACCCTCCCTGGCTGGGAGTGAGCGTTTCCAAGCTGGCTGCTGGTGCATCACGCCACAAGGAAGGACTGCATGATGTATGGGATTTCATATGCCATGTGCATCCCTTGGAAGGTCAGAGGGAAAGGAAACATTGTGCCAGACTGTACTCCAGCCCCCAGACTTACTGCAGGTGGTCCTGTGCTTCTCTGACCCTTATCAAAGCTCCACCCCTACAAGTAATGAACCCTTTTTGTGCATACATCCCAGCTCTGTGTCGCTGGGTGTCACTGAAAAAGTGGATTTGTTGTAAAAAGAAATGCTCTTCCCTTCCACAAGTTGACAGTCCTCCGCAGCACTTGGTGGGTCCCACGGCCCCTCTGTGCTGATGCCCAAGGCAGTATCCCCACTCTTGCTTGCCTGTCTCCCATGCCTGATTTAGAGGCCCTGGAAACATCTCTGCCCCTGAAACTCACCTGCCTGGCAGCCCTTCTTTACACTGCCTGCCCAGCATTTCCCCCCACAGCAATGTCAATACTCACATGCCCTTTGTTTTATCCAATTTGGGTGTTTTTTGAGAGGAGGCATGAGAACAACTGATTTTCAATGGTTGAGGGAGGGTGATAAAATTGATATGGCCAAGCACTGGGGAAAAAAATCTTCTGGCTTCTGAAAGTACAGCTATGATGAATGTGGGGAATGGGGGCTATATAGTGTTTGGCAGGGTGTGTGCTGCAGAGGGGCAGAACCATTTTAATGCCCTGTATTCAAGGAAATGTTCTGCAGTATTGTGCAGGTGAGAGCACAGAGAGGCAGGACAGTGGGGAGTCATCTGCAGCCATTGCTGTCCCTGAGCCAGCCTTACAGCTATTGATTTGGAGCTTGCCCCATTCACTCTAACCTTGGCAGTGCCAGCTTGACCCTTATCAGTGCTGATAAACCCCACCACAACCTCCTGTCCCATCCTGGTGGAGTCACACCGCGAGGTGCCGTGGTGACAGATCTTTCCTGCCACTCTGCCCTTGCACCAGTTGCTCTTTTGCTGCCATGCTCTAAATCCAGGAAACCTCTCTCCTGTTTTTGCACAGAGGCTGCAGCCACACCAACATTTTTAACCCTGTGTGGGCGCCCACCCCTTGCTGAGTGTCTTGTGTGAGGAAGGATGCGGTGCCGGCTGCAAACGCTTTTCCAGAGGAAATTTAAAATCAGCCTTCTCCTTCTTCTGCTCTTGGCCCTTCTCGCACATCTGGTGGTGGATTTTGCTCTCCCCACGGCCCACAGGCCCTGTAGCTGCGATATGAAAGCATCAAAAGCTGTGGTTGTCCCACCAGGCAGCCCTGGCCTCAAAAAGCTGAACCTGCGAATCCTTCAGGATTTCAGTGGAAGCAACGGCTCCTTGGAGAAAAGTTCCCAGCCACAGAGAGTGGGGCTGCACTTGAGGGCTGGAGAGCCAGGGGTCCAACAGCAACATGAAGAGAGGACTGCAAGGTGGACCAAGGGATCAAAGCTGGCAGCACTCTTCGAGCATCCTCTTTACAACATCCCAGTCCCAGAGGTGACAGAGAAAGACAAGCTGTTTATTGTCAACCCCATGGAGAAGTTCAGCCTGCGCAGCAGCGGGAGTGATGAATGGTGAGGAACAACCCTAGCTTACATTTGGGGCATATGTGGGTTGGAGGGGACAAGCAGCAGGGAGCAAACATGTAGTTTCCTTTTGTAGATCAGCATCCTACCCCAGAGGGCCCACCAGTGCTAAGCATGCTCTTCTCATATCTCAAATCCTCTCCTAATGCTGAATTTTTGGGCTGTTACCCATAAGCTTGTAGCACACAACAAAGCTAAAGGAGACTCTTGAATTATTCATTGTGTTTTGGATATCTATTCGGTGATCTCCTCAGCTCCTTCCCTTCCCCAGTGCAGACTAGCCCTTAGTGTCTCTCTCTGTATACGAGGAAGTCCCTGCTCCAGATTTCTAACCAGTTTTATCCCCCTCTCTCAGTATGTTGGGAGATGCAAAGCCTGCAATGTAGGTTACCTCTAACCATGATACCATTCCTGTCCTGCATTTTGCAGGATATTGCCTGACCTCTTTAGGCTCAGCTGTATGGTGAGCTCTCTGCTGATGGCTGTCTATTTTTATCTTTGGACTACTAACCTCTAATTAGAAGGGGAGATATTAAAAGCTTTTGCATTGTAATAAATAGCAGCTTCCTTATGGAAAGCACACCTTCCAAAAGTGGTGCCTGCTAGAACTGGGAGAGAATAAAAGCTGGCTTAAGAGCTGGTTTCCACAAATGGGCATTTGCCTTGTCTCTGAGGACCACCTATGGGTAGCCTTGGGTCTGGTTTGATGAAATCAAGGCATGGTCTGTGTTTTCCTCGAGAGAGACGTGGATTTGGGTTATAGGTGCCCTGGGCTAACTGTCCCATTGCACTGCCAGTGTGTGCTAGCACAGAGGTGGGGCCGGTACCCCCAGGGGCTCCCTTGAATGCCAGCAGACTGCAAATTTGCAGGATGCACAGAGACAGGGATAGTACTAGCCCAAACTTCTCCCCCTGGGGAAACCCACCCAAGGGCAATGGGTTGTTGAGGATGGGAGTTCAGGTCAGTGCTGGGGATGGCTGGAGGCCCGTGCTTCTCCACCCTTGTTCTGTGTTCACATGTGTGACCTCAGTAAGCACATGGAGGGGTATAGCAGACTGTACTCCTGGGAGCCAATCCTTCAGGGAACAACAATGAGATCCCTTAGGGAAAAACAATGAGATGATCTGCTCCAGCATGGAAATAAATGCATGGATAAGAGAGGCAGGATCAACCCATGGGGGTTGGAGGGAAGACACTGTGTCCCATCCAGCCATGCTGGCCAGCCACTTTGGGTGGGATCTGCCAGGTGCCAAGAGCGCCATGGAGGCATGGGGCAGGGGGTTCCACCACCATGAAACCTGGAACCCATCCAAGGCTTGCTCTGGGCTTTCTCCCCACCTCACCCTCCATGCTCTGGCTCCCAGGAAGGTCTGGGGAAATGTCCCAACTAAAAGCTGTCATTGTTGTTGGGGTGGTGGTGGCTGTCGGGCTGCAGGGTCAGCAGCAGTAAAGCCGAGACGCTCCTCCCGACAGGGAAGACGGCCTATGACACCTACCCCACCTGGCTCAAGTTCCACATCGGCATCAACCGCTACGAGCTGTACCCCCGCCGGGACCCCTTGCTGCCCACGCTCCTCCGGGATTTGGCCACACAAAGGATCGTCAGCTCGGGTACCACCTCCCTGCCTGCACCCCTGTCCACACCCCTGCCCTGCTGCCTGCCTCTCTCATCCCCACGTGTCTCCTTTCAGTCCAGAAGTCCGGCGGGACCCAGCTCAAGCTCATCATGACGTTCCCAAACTATGGGCAGGCCCTCTTCAAGCCCATGAAGTGAGTAGAGCCTGGGACAATCGTATACCTCACTCATGTGGTCCTGTTAGGTAGCCAGGAGTGGCCAGAGGGGACCATGGAGGGAGAAATGGAGAAATGCTTCATGTGCTGCCTTGCTTCAGCACCTTCATCCCAAAACTGAGGCAAGCAGGATGGTCCCTTTTCCCCAGCCTTCCCTGGCGCTGCTTGCTGCAAACTGGATGCAGCTTGTGATGGGGTAGTGACCTCCAGTGGTGGAAAGAAGAAGGTGGCCCATGAGGACCATCCAGGAGCCTTCAGTCCATGAGGGCTTCCCCGCCCTTGAACTGGAGGCAGGGGTTGCATGGGAGCTTGGATAGGGGGCTTGGAGCCACCCACCCATCAGGAAATGACTGGAGGAGACTGGGTCTGGCTGTGTCTCCAGTGTCACCAGGTGGTGGTTTGGAACTAATCCCATGCTTAGAGTGACCCCGTCCACAATGACTGCCCCCCACCATCCCCTCTCCTTCCAGGCAGACCCGGGACCAGGAGACTCCCATTGATTTCTTCTACTTCTCAGACTTTGAGCGGCACAATGCAGAGATTGCAGCCTTCCACCTGGACAGGTGAGCATAAGCTTTGCATCCAACCCTGTCCTCCCATACTGGCAAAGCACCAAAGAAAGTGCTCCTTCATCCCACCCTTTGCTTCCTTTTGTGAGGGATACCTGTGTCTCCTGTCAGTTTTAATAACTCGCTATTATTAAACCAGATGAGGTCATTAAGAAATGGTTCCAAATTCTGTGTTTTAGGATCCTGGATTTCCGGCGAATCCCCCCAGTTTCTGGCCGTTTGGTCAACATAACAAAGGAAATTCGGGATATCACCACAGACAAGAAACTGGCCAAGACATTCTTCATCTCCCCAGGTGAGCTTTCATGCTCTCCATCCTCTCCTGTGGCCACCTGGATGGAGCTCACCTGGAGCTGGCTGCTGCTGCCCAGGCTCCCCCAACAAACTATCCCACTGGGGACTGCTCCAGCTTCCATGGGTACCCTGCCACAGGCTTTTGCTCCTCACAGCCCCCCTTGCCAGTGCATGGAGCATCCTCCCCTGGCCGCTTGGGGGTCGCAGGCTCATTGCCTACTCTTTGTCAACCTTTGCTTTGTCCCCATGGCCAGCGGGAAATGTCTGCTTCTACGGAGAGTGCTCCTACTACTGCTCCACCGAGCACGCCCTCTGTGGCAAACCAGACCGGCTGGAGGGCTCCATGGCCGCCCTGCTCCCTGACAAGACCCTGGCCAAGCGCCGCTCCTGGCGCAGCCCCTGGCGCCGCTCCTACCACAAGAGCAAGAAGGCTGAGTGAGACGGGGTGTGGGGACATGGGCCAGCAGAGGGATGGGATGGGATGGGATGGGATGGGATGGGATGGGATGGGATGGGATGGGATGGGATGGGGTTTCTCCACAGCCCTCTCATGGCCCCATTCCCCTCCCCGGCCTCTGCCACCAGGTGGGAGCTGAATCCCAACTACTGCGCTCAGGTGCGAGAGACACCGCCCTACGACAGGGGCCGTCGCCTCCTCGACCTCATCGACATGACAATCCTCGATTTTCTCATGGGTAAGCCCCTCTGTGCGTGTGCTGGGGGCTCTGGAGGTCGCTGAGGACCAGGAGGCCCTAATGGCTCCGTGTCCCATGGTATTGTGCCCTGCGAGGTTTGTTTGCCAAACTGCTGTTCGGGCTGCAGTCTTACCCATAATGAGAGCACAGGGCTGTGCAAGCAGGGCATTTCCCAGGCAGAAGCCAAAGGTAAAGAGATTCCAGGGAGACCCCAGATGATTATCTGGACATGGGATGCACCTTCCAGCACACTCTCATGCGAGCCCCTGCAGAGCCAGAGGTGGAGATGATGCTGCCCTGAGCTCTTGCTGCCTCTCCTGTCCCTGGGCCACTCTTTCCTCCCTGCATTGTCCCCTCAGCAGCATCTGACTGGGAGAGTTTCCCGTCTCTTCATTCCTGACCACCCAGCCATGCCTTTGCCATTACTGCTGCTCCATTTGCCACTGCTGTCCCTGTGTGGGGCTGCTGGGATGAGAAGGGGCCTGGAGGCTGTGGGGTCTCAGCTCAGTTCCCTTGCACAGCCATGGCACCAGATGGACACCTTAAAGGTGCCTCCAAATCTTTTCCCCAGGCTCTGGGTTTCAGTCTCACACCAGGAGAATGCTCCATGTCCCTGCTCCCGTCTTCCAGCTCACCACCTGATGGCAAATTTTTTGGCCCACCACAGGCAACATGGACCGGCACCACTATGAGACCTTTGAGAAATTTGGGAACGACACTTTCCTGCTCCACCTGGACAATGGCCGTGGGTAAAGTTAGGGAGTAGGGGGAGCAAAGGCGTGAGGGGAGACCTCCAGTCTGCTGAAATGCCACCCTGACACATCCTTATGGGCTTCTCCCACCCCCAGCTTTGGCACACACTCACGGGATGAGCCGTCCATCCTGGCCCCTCTCCAGCAGTGCTGCAGGTAAAGGGCTGCCCCCCTCCCCGCTCTGCTGCTGGGGAGAGGCTCCTCCTTCTGAGAGCTCTCCCTCCTCATCTCTGGCAGCATCAGGAAGTCGACTTACCTGCGGCTGCAGCTGCTGGCCACCCAGCCCTACCGCCTGAGCGACGTGCTGCGTGAGGCGCTGGCCGCAGATCCACTGGCCCCTGTGCTGGCTGAGCCCCACCTGCGGGCACTGGACCGGCGCCTGGGGAAGGTGCTGGTGGCCGTGGGACACTGCCTGGCCAGGGCAGCCCGCCAGGAGGAGGTGCTGGTGGACGATGTGGGGTCACGGGTGTGACAGAGGGCTGGCTGCCCTGCTGGATGGGGCTGCTTTGCTGTGCTGCCGAGGATGATGTGGGGATCGATGTGCAGCTCTGGTTCTGTGTAGCATCAGCTTTCGGTGGTGCCGGAGCTGGTGGCGTGATGAACCAGGAAAGCAGGTTGTAAGGATAGCTGGGACAGGGAGGGAATTTAAATAAAAAGGTTGGCCTAGTGGAGAAGACATGAGCTGTGATCTTCCCCACCAAGGCTGCTTTCTCAGCCCTGGCCTGTCCTTGCGTGCCTGGACGTGTCACTTCAGCCCTCCAAAGCCTTTTAGGAAAGGGTAGGGATTTTTCCCATCTGTCCCCAGAAAGAGCTGCCAAACTGGAACAGCTGGCAATCTCCTTCTGCCCCACCTCTACCCTCAGCATGGTGATGCCCTGGTGACCCCCAAAAAGAGAGCTTGAGACTCCCCACTGCTGGTGTGGGGGAAATGAGGCAGAAACTCCCAGCCACACACCACTTATCTTTGCCCCAGTCTTCCCACACCCACTCAAAAATTCCCATGGTTCTGACATCACTACCTCCTCCACAGGACCAGGGATGCAGCAAGGACAAACCCCACACCCCTCAGAACATCTTCCCAAATCCCCCAGGAACCACCACTGACTCCTTTCACACCCAAAAAAGTGGCTCCTAAGGAGGGGGATGGAGTGACCTGGGGCTGTGCACCCTACTTAGTGCCGGGTGGCTCAGCACCCAGCTTATCCCCTGAGCCTCCCAGGGGGGTTAATCCATGCAGGGTTAGGTCAGCTGGAGCAGGTGCCATTGTTACAGCTACTGCCAGTGTACCCAGGTCGGGACACAGGACTGCCATCTGCATGGCCAGAGATAAAGGTGCCACTGGGCAGGGGAGATGTCCTCTGTCCCAGCCAGACACTTGCAGAGGGATGGGAAGCCGCGGGAAATTGTGAAAAAGGGCAGCTGGCACAGTGGGAGATAGAGCTGGAAAAGCTCGGCAGAGATTTTGGCTGGAACAAAAAGTGGGCTCAAAAGGAAGGGAAAAAAAAAGAAAAGGGAGACAAAGAGGATCTGTCTGTGTTACACAACGGGGCTGGGGACGCTGAATCGGGGTTTGTTGCGGTGTGCCCCCCCCGATGCTGACAGCACGTCCTCCTGCCACTGCCCTGGCTTGTGCCCCAAAACCCAGCACACGGAGGAAAAGGTTTCAGGGCTGTTTTGCAATAGGTTCCTTCCCTTCTGCCAGCTTCGTATTTTTTAAACTCTTTATATAAATACCCTTTTGCTCGGTACCCAAAGCCAGGCGGACCATTGCTCACCGTGCCCCACAGACACAGCCTAAAAACCACATCCCGAAGCAGGTGGCCGGCTCTGACACCCAGAGCTACCCAAGCAAATCTTTTTCCGAGGCGCCGCCAGACTGAAAACGCGGGGTGTGGGAGGGTGGCTTGTTTTTCAGCCTGGTGAGTTTGCACAAGGTCCCAGCTGTGGCGCAGCGGTTCAAGGTCCCATGGGAGCAGCCCGGTTTGGCTCGCCAGCCCCTGCCGAGCTTGCCCAGCCGCCCGTGGGGAAGCGCTGGGCTGTCTGGAGCCGCAGCAGCACAACACGCCGGCCCAGTCGAGGCGGCGTGGGCACACGGGTGTCGAGCGGGGCTGCCCACGCCCCAGGGACAGGATGGCCCTGTCGCCGTGATGGGTGATGCGTGGGGTGCGGGGATTTCTCACCCCACACCAGGACCAGCAGAGCCCAAAGGGGGCTGGGGTGCAGCCCTGCACCTCGGAGCTCCCATCTGGGGCTGGCAGCGTGGGATGGCTGCTGCCCGTGGTGGGCACGGCGAGAGGAAGCCCAGGGCTCCTTTGGGGAGCTGGGCAGGTCCCGGCGGGCAGCAGAGTGCGGATGGGCCCTCATCATCGGCATCCCAAAAATAAAATAAAATACAAAAAGACTATGCCAGTGGCGGTAATAATAATCCGCAGCGCTACTGAGGACGATAAAGAAGCGGTCCCCAGAGGCAGGGGGAGCGCGGGCTGCCCCCTCTCCGCGGCGGGCGGGGCGGGCTCCGGGGGCAGGGCGGGGAGGCGGTGCCGCCTTCCCCCGCAAAACAAAAGGGAGCGGCGGAGCTGCCGGCAAGGACGGAGCGGATCGCTGCCGCTGCGCGGCACTTGCCGGTGGGTCTGCGGGGGGCAAAGCCGGGCCTTGGGGGAAGGAGGATGTGTCGGGCCGCGGTGCGGAGGGGAAAGGAGGCGAGGGGTTTATCGGAGCCCCTGTAGCGGAGGCGGCTCCATCGGTAAGGAGCCAGCTCGGGACGGCGTTCGGTGTGGGCCGGGACCCTTGGCACAGGGGTGGGTGCGTCCCTGCGGGGACCCTGCCTGTGACACTTCCCTCTCCCCGCCCCCAGGTGAGCCGAGCCCCCCCTCCCGCTGCCGCCATGTCCCGCCGCAGCCAGCGCCTTGTCACCAGCCGCTATTATCCCGGGGACGATGATGCCACGACCAGCAGCGGCAGCACATCTCTGCTGGGTGGGACACAGCTCCCCTTCAAGGAGACCACCGGCAGGTCAGTGGGGGGCGTGGGGGTTTCCCCTGCCCAAATCTGACCGGGGCGGGGCATCCCACGCCAGGGACCGGGCACCTTCCCGGGTGGGGTGTGGGGATGGCTTGCAGAAGGGGAGCCCTAAGCGTTCCGGCCTGGCCGCCTTGGGCTCCAGGCAGAGCCCCGCGCTCCCTGCCCGGGCACCGCTGCGTGCCCACAGGAGCTGCCGGGGTGGCCGGGTGCCAGCTCCCAGCTCCCTGCTGCAGCTGCATGGATGGAGGGAGGGAGGAGGAGGGAGGAGGGAGGTGCGCTGCGAGCGCCGGCCGGAAAACCGCAGCGGTGCGAGCGGAAGCGATGCCCGGGACGGGCGGGAGGCCTCGGCTCGGCGGAGGTTGCAGCTTCAGAAAGCTGCCGCCATCCGGCGTGGAGGGAAGCGATGCTGGCCGAGGGATTGGGGTGAATTGCCCGTTTCCCCCTGTAGGTGCACTGTACCCTCACTCCCCCGCCCCGCCCTGTAACCACACACGTGTGATGAGCCTGTTCTCGCCTCCCGCAGGACGATCCGGAGGAAATCGAGTAGCACCAAGCGCCTCTCTCCCGCCCCCAGCACCCAAACCTCCTACTACAGCGAGTCCATGATGAGCGAGTCCTACCTGGGGGGCAGCCGGGGCCTCGCTGCCCTGGGGAGCTCCGTGCTGGATGATGACCTGGACAGCAGCACCTACTGGGGTGAGCCCTCCCACTTTCCTAGGGCAGCTGGGCACCTCCCTGGACACTGGAGAGTGTTGGGGCAACTGCCCAGGCTGGCTGACCGGGTTGCTGCTTGTGGAAGTGATTTCTCAGTGGAACTCTGTGTTTTGGGGGCAGGTGGAGAGCTCTCCAGTAGGAGGAGAAGAGGCACAGGGGACACCGAGTCCAGTAAGATCAATGGGGTGCTAGAGAGCAAGACGTACGACACCTACACGTCTTCATCGGGGTACTCCTCGGAGGATGATTATGCTGGTAGGGATGCACTGGTCTGTCTGTAGTGGCGGGAATGTGGGGGAGGCATCCCCAGGGGTACCAGCCACAGCCTGTATGCTGCCAGTCCCCACGAGATGCCACCCCCAGTGCAAAGCCTTTGCTCTGGGAAATGTACTGGGATGCTGTCTGCTTGGTGACTTGCTTCTTCCTTTCCAGGTCACTATTATTCAGGCCAGAGCAGCTCTGGGTCAGGTCTGAGAACTGCAGCCTCCCGGGTGGGCACCTTCCTCTGGCAAGTGTTCACCTCCCCAGGTGAGTGCAGGGCTGGCAGGACACTTCTAGCAGTGTTCTTGTCAGTCAGCATCTCTACTCTCTGGGTGCTGTGTGTGCTATTCCCTGTTTGGGTGGAGGGGTTTTATCCTCTTGTGGTGCCGTCCTTGGGCATGGAGGGGAAACCTCTGCCCGGGCTCCTCCTGAGCTTTGTTTTTCTCCTGGCAGTTTGGTTCCTGGGGTGGCTGTTCTCAGGGCTGGCAGGGGCTTGGCGCCGCCTCACCAGCACAGCTTCCCACCTGGACAGCGTCCCCTTCTCCAGGTGAGTGTGCTGGGTGGGGGCACCAGGATGGGGGAAGTGTGGAGGAAACCTGCAGGCCCTTGGAAAGGGGAGGCACGTTTGGGGTGGTGGGTGTCTTGGTATCTTTGCTTTCTCTCTGTGCCCCATCCAAAGGTGGCTGCAGTCCTACAGGCACCTTTTTCTTCTCTGCTCCAGGCGCTACCCACGTCTGAAGAGGTCCCTGCTGCTTCTGCTGCTCCTCCTACTCCTCGCTGCTGCTGCCTACGGTGAGCCAGCCTCCCTTGACGTGCTGCCCTGAGATCTGGGGCAGTGCAGAGCATCCCATTGCCATAGCTGGCGGATGGGATGGCCTGGAGCTCAGTGCTCATGGCTTCTGGTAACCTGTCCATCTGCATCCCTGTGCAAGTGTCTCCTGCTAATCCCTGGAGATGCTGATGGCTGAGCATCTCCGTGTCCACCCTGTCTACTACTGTGGCCCATTACTAGCCTGTGGTTTTGACCATCTCATCTTTCTGTGCCCAGGAGCTTGGTACTTCTACCCATATGGGCTGTCAACACTTAGCCTGCCTTCCTTCCCATGGTGGGGAGCTGGAAAGCTTTCCTCCTCCTCCGATGTTCCTGGGGCAGGGGACCTGACCATGCTGGACCAGGTAAGCTTCAGCAAAGGCATGATGATGGTGGCCCAGGTGGGATGAGTGCCTTGCAGGGAGAGCTGGGATGGTGTGGTCCATGGCTGAATGATTGCTTCCAGGGTATGAGGAATGGTGGAGAATGGGGCAGATGGTGGTTCCACACTGGCTCCCCCAGCCTGTGGCCATCTCACTCTTGGGATGTCGCTGGGATGGAGCAGGGGGAATATCTGCCTTCTCCTGGGAAGAACAGATGAATAAGATGCCACTGACTCTGGGGAATGGGTGGTCAGGCTCCCCTTTCACAGGGGTCCTGTGGAGCAGGCACTTTCCTGGGGGATGCATCTTGCCCTGTTTTTGTCGCTGCAGGGGGGACACCGACTCCTGGCTCGCTTCCAGTCCCTGGAGAAGCGCTTTGAGGCACTGGAGGCCGAGCTGTCACGGTGGGAGCTGCATCGTGGGGCAGCAGCAGTGACAGCAGGGGGAGAACCACCCCCGGGGGACATCCTTGCGCTGCTGGAGGGGCTGGTGAGCCGCCGGGACGCGGGGCTGAAGGAGCATCTCCGCACCGACATGGCCAACCATCTCCAGGTGAGTGACACGGGGAATGCAGGGGTGTGCTGGGGGTGTGCAGGGCCAGGCTCTGATGTTCCACCCTGTTCCTCATCCTTCAGGGGGAGCTGGATGCGCTCCGAGCCCAGGTGCAGAGGGATTTAGATGGGCGCCTGGGCAAGATGGCACAAGCCTCCCGGGTGAGTGGATGAGCACATGGTGGTACCTGGACAGGACACCCTCACCAGTGGTGTCACAGGTCTCACCCCTTCTCCCTTTCCTGGTAGGAGATGGAAGCGCGCTTGCTGGAGCTGAACTCGGAGTGGCAGAGGTAACACTGGCTGTGGGGCAAGGCCATTGCTCTGTTAGGGGCAGGCAGAGGTAGCTGGGTGAATTCCCCTCAGCCAGGCTTAGGGAGGGGTCTGCAGGCCTGGTTTGGGACAAAGGAGAGATCAAGAGGCATAGTGTGGGGGGGAAGAAGGGAAGGATACATGTGTGGGTGTCTGGAGGAGCCAGCGCTGTGCCCTTCTGGCCAAAAAGGCAAGAGGTACCCTAGGCTGCATTGGGAAGGCATTGTCACTAGGTTGAGGGAGGTGATCTTGTCCCTCTACTCAGCCCTAGTGAGTCCCCTCTGTGTGCTGGGCTCCTCAGCACAAGGAAGACGTGGAGTTCCTCTGCATCTCTGTAGCAGAGGGCTACAGAGATGATGAAGGGGCTGGAGAATCTCTCTTGTGAGGAAAGGCTGAAGGAGCTGGGCCTGTTCACCTTGAGAAGAGGGGACCTAGCCAATGTCAGTGGCTGAAGAGAGAGACAAGAAGTTGGAGCCAGGCTCTCCTCAGTGCTGCCAGGCAATAGAACAAGAGGCAATAGGCAGAAACTGAAACACAGGAAGTTCCACCTGAATGTGAAGAAGAATTTCTTTACTATGCAGTGACCACAGAGTGGAACAGATTGCCCAGAGAGGTTGTGGAGTCTCCCTCACTGGAGATAGTTCAGAACTGTGTGAATGCAATCCTGTGCTATGTGTTCTGGGATGACCCTGTTAGAGCATGGAGGTTGGACCAGCCTACCAGACCCTGTAGTCTGTTCCAACCTGACCCATTCTGCAATTCTGTGGCTGGCAGCAGGGCTCCAAGAGCAATGAAAGCAAATGACCTTTGTCGCTTTGCACGACTGTGATTGTGGTCCTTCAGCTGAGGGGTGAGCTGAGGATGCAGTAGAAGAGGTCACTGGCACAGGGATTAAAACTGGGTTTGGAGATGGGGTTGAGCACAGGTGATGTGGGATGAACTTCCTCCGGTTTTTAGGGGGGAACTGAGTCTGTTGGCATGAGGTTTTGTTACCTTTTTCTTGGCACAGCTCAGTGCAGGAAAAGCTGCAAGGGACCTTCCGGCAGGAGCTGGGCAAGCTGGAGCAGGAGGTGGCAGTGCTGAGGAGGGAGCTGGCAAGCCTCAAGTCAGACCAGGAGGTGATGGGGAAGCACGTGGAGGGGATACTGGAGCTGCTGAAGACAGTGCGGGCTGATGTGAGTCCCTGGTCCCCTGCCTGTTTGGCAGAAGGGCAAGCAGGGGTCCCTGCTCCAGAGCTGAGTTCTGTCTGCACTGTTCCAGGTGGAAGCGCAATTCCCGGCGTGGATCACTAGGTTCCTGTCACAGTCCCAGCAGGATGGTGCTACTGCCTTCATCCTCCAGCGGGAAGACTTGCAAGCAGAGCTCCAGGCTCTGGAGCAGAAGATCCTTGCAAAAGTCCTGGAGGACCGGAGACTGTCAGCACGGGACGCCCAGGCTGGTATTGGAGTGGCCCTGCGGCAAGGAGGGACTGCAGGAGTGACAGAGGAGGTGAGTGCTGGCCTGAGCCCCAGGGACATGAGGTGACCACAGGTGTGGGGTTGGGGACTGTGCCCCACTTTGTGTGTGCCTGGCAATGGCAGAGGCATTGGGATGGCTCCCAGAGCTGGGATATTCATCCTGGGCTCACAGGATGCAAGAGCACCCTTGAAACTTTCTCTGCCACTCCCTTCTCAGTCTGTGCCTGCTCTGTGCTCTGGAAGGGGTCACAGGTGGTAATACCTGCAGCCCTGCAAGGCTCTTACTGTCCTAAAATCCAAGCTCATGCATCCTTCACCCAGAGTGTGGGACAGGTGCCAACAAGGCTTCCATGGGTGGAGCATCTTGCTTATCCCCATTCTTCAGCAGCACTGCGGAGTTCTTTGGTGCAAAGCATTTCAGCAGAATGACAGCAAGGGGAAAAAATGAGCCTGCTTGCTTTGGAAAGAGTTGCTGGCAATTCCCTGTGGAGGTAGTGGAGGGAGGGATCAAGCTGGGATTAGCAGTCCCCATAGCCTGTGCAAGCTTTGTGCAGTCTGTAAAGTTTAGACCCGAAGTGGTTGCTGCAGAGTCTTAGCTCCTTAGGCTGAGTTTGGCTCCAGATGGATGCTCCAGCCATCCTCTCCTTTTCTGGATGAGGGGAGCTCCCATCAATCTGTGGGACAGGGCAGGAGGGACCAGCAGATGATGTTTGGTGGTCTGTCAGGCTGTGTCTGGTAGTACCTCTCCTGCCTCTGAGCCAGCCCCTGCTGGGAACAGGCAAGTGCAGCGTGCCTGGGTGCTGCCCCTTCACTGCACAGCTCTTCTCTCCTGGGGTATTTTTAGCAACCTCTAGCGAGGCTTCCCAGCCAAATGCGTGTCCTCTCATTTTTGCCACGGTGATTCATGCCCTGGCTATTCTGTCCCCTGGCTGTTTTGTGTGAAGGTCCTTGCACCCTCTGTCCCTGCAGGGGCTGGCGGGTGGGGGGCACGATGCCTGCCCCAGTTTGTCACCTCCCGTGCCCTCTGCTCCCCCTGCAGCAAGTGCATCTCATCGTGGGCCAGGCCCTGAAGCGCTACAGCGAGGACCGCGTGGGGATGGTTGACTATGCCCTCGAGTCAGCAGGTAGGTGCCTTGGGATGAGCCCTGGGGAGGTGACCACAGGGTGCTGGCACGCAGCTCACCTGCTGCCATCCTCTCTCCTGCCAGGGGCCAGTGTCATCAACACTCGCTGCTCGGAGACCTACGAGACACGGACAGCGCTGCTGAGCTTGTTCGGCATCCCCCTGTGGTACCAGTCGCAGTCCCCCCGTGTCATCCTGCAGGTGGGCGCTGAGTGGGAGGTCTGGGCTGGTTCTCATGAGGGTTTTATTGTCCCTTGGCTGTTGCTCCATGCCAGCAGCCAGGCGGGTGGGAGAACAGTTGACTCTGATGGTGGTAACATTGCTGGCGTCTCATTTCCGTGCTCGTAGCCAGACGTCAACCCTGGGAACTGCTGGGCATTTCGTGGCTCCCAGGGCTTTGCTGTCATCCGCCTCTCTGGCATTATCCGCCCCACGGCCGTGACGCTGGAGCACATCCCAAAAGCCCTCTCACCGCAGGGGACCATCCCCAGTGCCCCCAAGGACTTTGCTGTTTATGTGAGTGCCCTCTCCCAGACCTGAGGGAGGTGGGACACGGTGGGAAGGTGCTGGAAGGGATGGCTAACAAGCCCCATACCTGGCTATGGGATGCTCTGGGGGGGTTGGTCTTACCCTGAAGAAGAGGAATAATTAATATTAGTGGGAAGAGGGGTGTAGCACTGGGTTTCAGAAGGAGTTTGGGAGGTAGAGGGACAAAAGGGCTTGAGTAGATGTAACTTTTGGTCTTCCCCCCTTCATCCTTCCCCACTGGTCCCTGTTGCCATTTGTCTGTTTTGTCCTGGAAGAGTAGGAGCGGGGGCCAAGCGTGCTTGTGTCTCCCTCTCCCTCTTCTGCCCTGGATGTGTGCATGACCCCTGGTCTCCCTCTCTGATGACCCCTGACTCTCCCTTTCTGCCTCCCTGCCCTTCCTTAGGGCTTAAAAGAAGAAGGAGAGGAGGAGGGCCTTCTCCTTGGACAGTTCACCTACAACCACAATGGTGACCCCATCCAAACATTTTACTTGGAGGTAAATGCTTTGCCCCTGGAGCACCTGATCCCCGAGAAGAAAACGGGGCCTCCTGGGGTCTCTGAGCCTTAGAAGAGCCCACAAGGCCTCAGGTTTTCCTTTTCCCTCCTCTCCAAGGGTGACTCCGTGGGCACATACCAGCTGGTGGAGCTGCGGGTGCTGAGCAATTGGGGCCACCCGGAGTACACGTGCATCTACCGCTTCCGTGTGCACGGGGAGCCGGCGCACTGACCGCGGCCCCGCGCGGGGTGAGGATGCTGCCGGGCTGGCAGCAGGAGGGGATGCGTCTCGTTCACTGCTTTGCACCTAGAAATCCTGCCAGCAGCCGCCCCAGGAAGCTGCTCCCCTGGGGGGAGGAGAAGAGCTGGTGTTGAAGGGGTGAGGCTTTCACTCTTCCAAGGACAGGGGTGGTGAGGCTGGAGCATCCCACGTGGGTCCTAGCGCAGCCTGGCTTGTTTTCAGTGCGTATGGGACATTTTAACTTTTTAAGCTAACTTTGTATCGGGTTTGCGCTGCCCCTCTTCCCTATTGTCCCACTCCTTTCTAGCATGGCCAGGGCTTGGGAAAGGGGTGTGTCGTTTTTGTGATGTGCTTCATGCGGGCTTGGGTGCAGAACAGGGTTGTGTGGGACTGTGGTGCCTGACTCGATGCTGCCAGAGTCGGTGGGAGCCACCAGTTGTGGCCACCAAGTCCCCTTCACACAGGGTCACTTCTCTTGCCTTGGTGTTGGTTTGGGTAGAGATCTCCAGCCCTCCAATGCTGGGCCGGCAGAGAGGAAATAAGACAGTATTAATGAAGTATTAAACTAAAGGTTTGGGGCAGCAGGAGGAGAGGAGCGTGGCACGTGCTGCCATCCATCCGCTCAAGCCCTCCTGCTGCCAGTAGCTGTGTTGGTGATGCTGTTGGCCTCCCTGGCTGGCTGCCTCCCCAGTGTTAAGCTTGATGATGCTGTTGAAAATTCCTGTTGCCTGCTTTTCCTCTGGGGTTTGTTCTGATTTTTTTTTTTTTTTTAAGAGCAGTGGGGAGGGGAGCTATTTTCAAGTTGGGGTTGTTTATTTTTTTGGGGGGGTGGGTTTGTAGTAACAAAGGAGGGAAAAAAGACTTTTTTCATGCAATTTGTACTTAACCAGAGAATGTTACATTGTGCCACTTGGTTGAGTGGCTTAGATGTGGAGAGGGCTAGAGCTTTGTTTAGTAGAAGAATAGCACACACAGTAGGATAAGCTAGAATAATGTGAGCAGAGCTGTTTCAAATATGGGCCTCATGTTGTTGGTGGCTTGGTAGCTGGGGTCCTCTGTGCACTGCTGCTGGTGGGGTGCTGGAAGCATTCCCTGCCCTCCTTGCTCTGGATGTCCTCTGAGACTGCAATGCATGCCTGTGGCCTCTTGCCCATGGCTGCATCTGTATATACTTGAGCGGGAGCTGCTGCCCCAGGGCTCTGCAGGGCTCTTGGCAGGGAGATGTGGCAATCGCCAGGGCTTGCAGGTGCCAGCATGCAGAGCCACCCCCTGCCTGCAGGGCTCCCTCAGCTCTCCGCTCCTCCGTGGCAGATGGCTGGTGCAGGCTGACCTCCTTTCTCTTGGAAGGGCTCCCTTTTCCTCCTACCTCTCCTCACTGGCATTGCACTGTTCTCTGAGCCCTGGCTGTGGGAGGACTGGGCTGCAGCAGGAGGGGGAGTTCTGCCTGCAGTGGGCATGTACATCTTGCCTGTACTGTTGGGATGGGTGGAGGCACAGCAGGGGTTTGCAGGAAGGATTGCACAGGGACCTTCCCCAGGCTGAGGGGTGCCAGGGCCATCTGGCCCCTCCACCTCCTGGCTGCCTGCATTACAGTTTGGTTTATGTTCTTGGATTGTGGTTACTGCCTCCAGCTTTTAGCACTGTTTCATTAAAAGAAAAGCTAAAGGGCTCATGGACAGTGTTTCAGCCCTGTCCAGTGCTGGTATCGCTTTTCCCCTGACACCGTGAGAGCACCAGGTATTGATTCCCACTCTGGTGGTCTCTGCTTGAAGCACTGTAGGCGTAGAGGAGGAGGAGGAGGGGCTGAAGAAGTGTCTCCTTTCAGCATCCCCTGATGGGCATCAGGCAGAGCTGCTGAGCCTTGACTTCCTCCCTGCCAGCCTGGGAGGGTGAGGATGGTGGCAGCACATCCCTTCTGAAGGGGTCTCCTTGCTCCAAGCAGGGGAAGTGAGCCCAGAGGGCACAGTCCTATCTCCAGCAGGTTAAAATTACCCTGTAGAGCCTCGTGCAGAGCTGGGAGGCCCTGCTGCAGGGAGAAAGCTGACCTGGAGCCAGAGCCAGGGACTATAAATTCTCTCCTATATTGAGCGTAGTCTTAATTCCTGGCATCCGCAGCCAAAGTTATTTTAAACTCGTCTACAGCTGCCCGCTTGCCTTGGAGTCATGACCATGAGTGTGTGGAGCACGTGGAGCTGTGCTTTTATGAATGCCTAGACCCGTTCTGGGCTCGGCAGAGCAGCTCCCGTGTTTATTTGAATCATAAAGAGAGCAGAGATGAAGCTCTGCCTTTTTCTCACCTTTCTCTGGCTGCTGGAGCAAGGGCTATGACCATGAGCCTGGGAAAACCCCTTTTCTTTTGTTCCTTCTGGCTCCCTGGTCTCTGGCTTGGACTGTAAGGACAGACAAGGTCTTTGCCCAAGAAAAAATGATTTTGTGGTAAATCAGGCATGCTGGTGAGAAGCAGGAAAGGTGACCTCTTCCCCTGAAAATTGAGTAGTAGTGGGATCTCTGCTCCTTCCATTTGGGTGTTAACTGCTATGTCTGTGTTAAGGGAGCATTTGGCTTCACAGTGCAAGCTTGCCCTGTGCTTTGGACATGAAAATCTTTGCTGTTCTAAGTAAAACTCCCTGGAGCCACCAGTGAGAGCTCATCCCGGGGCTTCATGCTCTTTTCTAGCTGGTTTTAGAGGTTTCACCATGCCATCTGTGTGAGGATTTCCAGGAACATATGCTGAGGCTACATGTGGGCTTTCAGTCCCCAAATTCAGCATCAGTGCTGGGCTGCAGCCTGAGCAGACTTGTGCTGAGTGCCCGGAGCTGATGGCTCTTGAGATTGTAGCTTGCAGCATTTCTGCAGCACTTCCCAGAGCTGCAAGAGGGCACAGAAAGCTGTTGCCTTCAGCATGTGCTCTGCCCAGGGGTGTTTAATCCTAGAGCTGGTGCTGAGGATGAGCCTGGTGAGGCAGGAGAGATGCAGAACAGCTGTGGGAGCAGATTTCTCTTACTTACTCCATTTTCCTCCTCTCTTCTCCCTCCTTCTTAGTTTGCCCTAAACACGTGTTACAAATTAGCCCTGCAGAAACAGATGGTTACAGACAGGAGTTTGTGTTTGATGCTGTAGCCTGTTGCAAATGCTGCACTGTTTTGTTCCTTTTATTTTTTAATCAACAGATTGTAATTTATGCCTATGCAAGAAAAAAAAAAAAAGACCAAGACATAAATTATATCAAAACTGCCCGGAGTGGTTTGGATGTTTTGTAACTGAATTTGCTGTTGGGAATGATGCACAGCTAGTAGGTAGACAAAGCTATGCTTGGAGCTCTTCCTCTATGTAGTTTTATGGCAAATCCTTCTTTTCCAGCCTCATGTACTAAGTCTAGGGCCAGTTAACAAAGTTATCACCTTGAAAATGAGCAGGCTTGAGGATACAGAAACTGAAACAATGCTGAAAACAAGACTTACTCCTAAAAATTCCAATTCCTTGGGACTAAAAACTTCTACTAGACTGTGATGTCCTGGCTGTCCTCATTCTGCAGTCACCTCCCAAGCCTTCCCCTCCTCTGTCAGGAGCAGAGCCCAGCTTGGCCCCGAGGAGCAGCAAGTGAGGCTGGGTTAGGAGGGACAAAGCCCAGGTCAGGGTATCTGCATGCTTCTCTTTTCTTTCACAGGGGCTGTTAACTACTCATCAGCTACAAAGCAAGCTGAAAGGAAAAACTTCATTTTCCTCAGCACAAGGAAGTTAACTTAGTGCATAAAAAAAGCTGGGAAATTTAACTGGCTTGAGGAGGGTCACAACCTGTCTGCTTAACCTGGGCTTGGAGGAAGGTTTATGTTGAGAAATACCCATGCAGCTCCTCCCTGAAGACTGTGCTAGTGCAGGCTTGCTCTCTGCTGGCCCTGGACCATCCCTCTCCAGGAGGAAAAGGGCTATGTGAGCCTCAGTTCCAGCTACCACAGCCCAACACTTACCTGTGAAAGGGCCGTGCAGAGCAGAAAAAACCTTTGTGAACACCTGAGAGCAACTGAGGAGGCAGAAAAAGGCTCCTTGCAAACCCTGGAGCATCCCGCTGTGTTTGCAGAAGCAGGTGAGGCGCGTGTCCCAGGGAGCACAGTTCAAAGGCACTGCACAGACCGTGCTAATGCTGCACCTCTAACACTTTCTCTCATGGGGCTGGCCCCAAGTGATTTGCTGGAGCTGTTCTTCACACCCACTCGCACACATCTCACTCAGCACAGCTCACACCACACCCATGTTCTCATTGTACCCACTCTGGCAGCTAGGTGCGCTTCATTTTGGCCAGAGTAAAAGCTGTCAGGGCTGTGCAGAAGCTCAGCAGCAGCTCTCCTATGCTGTGCCATGCCTTGCCATCATTATGAGCACAGCCTCCTTTGTAGCCAGCAAAGGAACCTGGTGCCAGGCAAACCTGCTTCCCTCTGGATTTCAGCCAGAGTGACAAAAATCGAGAAGACACACTTTTACTTGGAACAAACTTTTTTAAAATTTATTTTATAGATCACACGGGCCTGAGTGATCTGTAAATGCTGGTCACAAAAGAGAGATCACACCACCTCCTTTGCACAAACAAGTGAACCTTCTTTCAGTCTCGGCAGTCTCCTTCATTTGGAGCACAAGGAATGGAGAAAGAGAAAACCGCCTGGAGCTCCCTGCTCCCCTCAGAAGCAGAAGGCAGTAAAATCAGATGCAGTTTGATGCTGCTACAGGGCCAGAAGACAAACAAGCCAGGCCCTTGTGCCCTGCTTTAGCCACACCTCACACCCCCTCACAATGCGGGTGCTATTAGTGTTGTAGCCGCCTATGGTTCCTCCCTCGCCAGGAGAGTGCTGGTATTTAGGCACATAGCTTGGAAAAGGACTGTCTGACCTCCCCCTTCCACCCACTGCAGTCTCTAAGGCAAAGGACCCTCGTCTCCAAACCACATTTCTTGCCTCTCCCGTGCCGCTTAATGCTCTTGGAGTGCTGGTGTTGGCAGCGGGAGCTGCGCTCTGCCACTCAGCCAGCCTGAAGTGGTGAACTGGAATGAACTCCACACAGGTGACACAGAGTGAGGAACAGGAACAACCCGCTAAGGAGGGACAGAAACTTTGCAGTCTCTCTCTCTCTAATTAAAATAAAAGTCCTTCATTGGAGGAGGAAGCCCTCAGAGAAACCGAGCCTGACCGCGCCTGCTGGGGAGAGCCATGATTTACTGAGGATGCCACCTCCTCCTCAAAATGCTACCACGCTCCCAGAGCTCACCACAAGCTGGCAGAAGATAATTCCTGTCCTCACTGGAGCCACGTGAGGAGGCAGGGTTAGAAGAAAAGAGATCAAAATAAGCAGGGATCAATCACTTGAAAAACTCATTATATGGTTTTAAAAAACCACTGCAACAGTAATTTGTAAACTGTCCTTGCAAGGGCCTTCTTGGAGAAGCCAGAATTTCTCATTAAGAACAATAAAATCTTAAAAAAAATTCAATGAAAGTCAGAAAAATTACCACGTACTTCCAACCTTGAAAGCACTTCTACAAATTTGGTACCAAATTTGTCACTGCCCTCTTTGGCCAAGAGGGGAGAAGATAAATCCTATCTCTGCCGTGGCAAAGTTTGGCCAGTGAGTTCCAAAAAGGTTTTGGAAATCTTGGAGTAAACAAAATCAAGGAGAGGTCATGTTAGCCTGGTGTCTCTGTTCCAAAGGTATCTTGCCACCTGTGACCTTTGTCCGTCGAGATGAGAAGGCTTTCTCTCGCTCAAGGGACGGACTGAGTGCTCCTGCACTGTTCTTAATACTGTCAGTGGAACTGCTGCAGCCTTGAGAGGCAGCTTAGATTGGCTCCAATGTGCACTGAACAAACACTAGGAAAAGCAGCACGATGGGAAGGGGAACAGGGTGGGTAAATGTCTGCCCATTTAACTCTGTCACTAGTTCATATTTTAAGTGCTTTCAACATTATTTGAGGATCCCTGAACTTAATATCAACAACTGCTTTCCAATTTGTTTCCCTCTTAGATCTCCAACTAAGGAACTTTCTCACCATCTCCTTCAAACTTCAGTCATTACAACATTAGATTAAATCCATTTAGAAATAGTTGAAGAGGGAGGGAATCCGAAACATATTTGGCACAAGGCCACAGTGGTGATGAAACGATGCTCCATGGAGCCATCCTAAACAACCTGTGTTAACCTTTGCAAGTCTGAAATTTCAGGTATCTGATAACCCCTGGATCTGAGACAGCAAATAGGGGAGAGCAGCAAGTCCTGTGGGCAGAAAGGGGTGAGGGAGGAGGGAGGCAACTAACTGGCTCTTTGCAGCTCTATCCAAACTCCCCTCTCATCTTCATGCACACAAAATATAATAAAAACTAATAAGAATAAAAACTAAGCCCATGATGTACAAAAATGTGTCGACAGGGGGAGGAGGAAGGTGTCAGTTACTCAGTTCTCTGTCTTATCACCTTCATTAGCTTATAAATTATGCTCCTCTCCATTGCTTCCTGCAGGGAGGAGGGACGATTCTTCTGCAGCCAATCAGCTGGGATGGGTTTTGGTTTACGCTGCTCTGGATCTTTTGGATAAGAAATGAAGGGAAGGGGAGGAATTCCTCAGGGAGAGGAGGAATAAGAAATTCAGCAGCCACTGGCAGGAGTCACACAGGCTCCCTGAGATTTCACTTTATGGCGCTGACCCCCACGTCGACGTCCTCCTCCTCCAACTTTTGACTGAAAAACAAGACAGACTTTAGTACAAAGCAACCTCTCAGTTGGGATATCAACACAGCAGGAATTCAGATGGATCACACACACATTCAGACAGCGGCAGGGCAGTTGTGACTATCAGCTTTCTACCACTGCAGGAAGGAGATAAGGCAGGAGGGAGACAGACAAACCATAAGGGAAGGAGGAGAGACAGATGCACCACAAAGTTTTGCCCTTCAAGCTGCCAAGACTTTGATTCCCCAAGTTTCTAAATGCTTTACTCCTGTGAGAGCCAGCAGGTGCCATGGGGTTCAGCATACAGGAAATCAAGGCCTCAGGCTGCCTTGACTTTGTGCAGAATTGAAGGAGATCCCACCCCCTGCCATGGCTCTCAGGCTCACCTGACTCTTTTCCCAACCTCAGCAAACCCACTGTTTCTCTTTGAGAGCAGCCAAATACCTTATTGCCCTCACGGATGTGGGGCTCTTCATCCAGTGCAGGCTGAGGGGGCGCAGC
Organism: Sialia sialis; assembly: GCA_009812075.1. Lineage (NCBI taxonomy): Eukaryota > Metazoa > Chordata > Aves > Passeriformes > Turdidae > Sialia > Sialia sialis. Next base: position 26,760,510 of record VRYO01001878.1, read on the forward strand.
AAGGAGAGAGAGGAAGACGTAAGCAAGAACAAAAGCAACCCAGAGTCTCAGGGGGAGGGATGAAACAAAGAGCAAGCTGGGACCACTACTTACAACCACAGTGACGCTACAGAAAGACAAGGACGAGATGGAGAAGTGGTGTGAAGCCCCAGGCATAAGTAGAAGGAAAGAACCCTGGCAAGGGGGACCCCTTTGATGAGCAGTCTGGCTCAAGAGGGTGAGGTTTGACCATGGCAACTAATATAACTAGAATTAGGAAGGGAAACACCCTGTCACTTGACAATCAATTCCTGAACCTTTCATTTCCTGAGGAAGAAAGAGAAGATCTTTCTTCTATCAGTAATAACGCTGATTAGTAGGCTCCCAAAGCCTGCAGTGAGAACTGAGTTTCCATTCTTTTCAGGCTACAAAGACCTCCACAGACAAGCTGAACTGAGAAGTCCTAACCAACAAAACAACCTGGGCAAATTTCTCTAAGGAGAAATTTAAAGCCTTTCCTTCTTCTTGGATGTCTCCATCCTTATTTTTTTGACAGAGCAGATGACCTGTGCCTAATACTTAGGTTGTAATTTCTCTAGTGTAGGGATATTCTACCTCTCATTCTGTGACTGGTTTTTAGATGTTTCACTAGTTCAGTTACTGGGTATATAGAGACACTTCTTCACTGTGCACATGGTCAAGGTAGTGAAACAGGTTGCCAAGGGAGGTTGTGCAGTCTTCCTCCTTGGGAGATTTTCAAGACATGACTGGATAAAACCCTGAGCAACCTGGTCTGACCTCACAGCTAATCCTATTTAGAGCAGGAGGTTAGACTAGACACTTCCTGAGTGTGAATTGCCCCAGTACCCTGAGCTGCTGTCTGCTGGAAGGTCAGCCATGGAGTCATCCAGTCAGAGAATTATGATTCCTGCTGCGAGACTACTTACATTTCTGTGGCAAGGTGAGTTCGAGGTATGAGGGGATTATACTTGTGCTTTAGAGTGCCCTTCCTCCAACAGGTGAAACCAGCACACAAACAGCTAGGACAGACACGGTATTTTCCTCACTTACCAATGGTTGCAGGGCAGTAGGTGTCAGTGGTGCTGCAGCTGTTGAGGGGGCCTCATCCCCAGCTGCTGGGCCTCCAGCTGCCGTCCCAGCGGCAGGAACACCATCCTCTCGTTTCGTAACAGCTCCCTTCTTCGTTGACTGCATCTTGATCTGCTGTGGCTTGGAGTTCATTGGTGAGTTATTGGTGGTCTGGAGTAGCTGCAGATTGCAAAGGGAGAGCCCAAACTTAGCATTAAAATAGCCAGGCTGATCTGGTGAGGTGCAACCTTGCTTTTTAACAAAAACCCTTGGGAGAATTTGTAAAAATAACCATAAGGAGAAAAATGCAGCAGCTGTTCAAAGAAACCTAGACTTCTGATCTTCCACCCTTGGAAAGGGCCAGCTGGCTGAGGTGACACTCTAACCTCCACAATGTGACTCAAACAGAGCAGCAACAAGATGTCAGAAAGAGACTGTGCCTTAAGAACCACCAGCATATGGCTCAGCCCCTCCCTTTACATTCCCTCATTCCCACCAGCTAAAGACCCACCATGTGACAAAGCACATCGGTCATCCTCGACCCACGTCAGGGCTGATGCTTGTGTTTGAAGCACAGCCTCTTCCCTCAATTTTCCAGATTTACCCAGACTCTCCTGCTGGCTTCTCAGTGCAAGAAGCAGCTAATGGGCAGAAGCAAGTGGGACTCGGCAGCCTTTACCTTAGTGATGGTACCCACAGCTTTGGTGCGGCCTTCCCGGAAGACCAGCCGCTGGTCTATATGTAAATACTCCGGGGTTTTGATGAAGCGGAAGTGCACCGTGGCCTTGTCCCCTGTCCGCAGGCAGTCCTTGTCCATGCTGAGAATTGTGGCCGTCTGACGGATGCTGCCGCAGTGCACTGGGAATGTAAAGCACAAAGGCCTTCAGCAGCCAGACCCGTTAGTGCAACGAGCTTCAGACACATCTGAGGCAGCTCCTCACCCTAGAGCAAAGACTGCACGGGTCACGCAGCTGCCTTTGTTCCATCCCCAAAAAGAACATGCACATAGGCTAGAACAGCTGCCTTCAAATCATGCCTCTCCTGAAGCACCCTCAACAGAATCCTACACCAAGCAGCTGGGCTAGAGGGCAGGACCCAAAATGAGTCTTTCCATCAGCATTTGAAAGTGGAGAATCTTTGCACCATGGAGATATAGCACAGGCCGGCTCCAAGTACACCTGAGGGCACACATCTCCTTTTTACCTAATAGCCTCCCCCACTCTACTCTGTAAGCTTCCCTTCCCTCTCTCTTCCACAATGCTGGGAAAGGCGTAACTAGGAACTATGGCATATATTCAGGTTGGTAGAGACCTCAGGAGGAAATTTATCTTAGGCTAGATCTGATACAAACTGCTACCACTGGGAAACAAAGACAAACCAACACTGACACGTACCCATGGCCTGATATCGTGGGCTGATGGTGGTGGGGTGATGGAGCACCAGAATCTCTGCTTCAAACTCCCAGGATGCTTGTGGATTCAGGCGGGGTGACACCATTACCATGCCTTTCCGGATGGAAGAACGTTTGATCTGAAAAGCAGAGACACAAAACACCGTAGCACGATTCTCCAGGGAAGAAATCTGTTGCTCTGGCTGACTGCATCCAGCAGAATCCTAAGGGATTTCACAGATACTATCCCACGCCCAGCAAAAGGCAAAGCAAGAGCTGCATAGCTGTATGTTATGTACAGGATATTAGGTAAAGGTTGCAAAAATCAAATTCAGCTGAAGTTTATAAAGAAGCTTTAGAGCACTGGAAATGCTGGACACTCGACACATTTACGTCACTGATCCTTTAAAAGCAAAGCATGCATCCTGGTTGCACATTATCCAAGAAAATGATCTCTCCAAAATCATGATGTCTCATAATATAACATGATAAGCCTGAACACATTAAGTATGGTGTAGCTTAAACTATACCCCCTTAAAATCAGTGCAGCTTCTATTGACAGAAACCTTTTGCAAGAGGAGTCATAGCAAATTTTGCTGATTTTTAAATCCCAAATCATGCAGCTGGTCCTACAAGCCAAGAGGAGTAGCATAAATATGCTGTCCAGGCTAGTAATGCAGTTCCAGCACAAAAGGAGACTTTTCTTGCAATGCCTCCACTTTCTTAGATCCCTCCAACATCATTATCTAGTGGCATTGCTATCCCCTGGCAGCTCCTAGGAAGAAAAACCAGAATGCAGAACCACAGAGGTTCTATGGGATTCCATTCCACTGCAATATGAGGCAGCTAATGTTTGTATAAACAGCTTTACTGCAGCTGAACTCCTAGAACACTGGAAAATTAAGAGGGCAGTTCCTGTTCTGGGGGTCTAGAGGAGATCATCTCACCTTCTTCAAGGCAAAGGAGGCAGTCTGGCCTCCCCGCACCTCCTTGACAGGCATCCTCTTGCGGTGGATGGACTTGACAGCAATGGGGAGGAAGTTGCCAAGGGGATCTGGCCCCAGAAGCAGGGTGTCATTTAGCTTGATTAGGCCTCTCAGTGTCGTTCCAGAGACAACTGTTCCTACACCCTATGTCAAAAAAGAAAAAACAGTAACTGTGTTTACTCTGCTAGGCCAGCAGAAGAGCTCTAGAACTCTTCTCTCTAGAGAAGATACCTTCTTCAGCCTAAAAGAGGGAACAAAATATTCTTCCAAATACCAGGCCCCTTACCGGGACAGAGTAAGTATCATCTATCTGGAATTCTGCTGGCTCTTCTTCCCTGTAACTGGTCCGTGGAGACAAGAGATTAAGAAACATCTTCAGCAAATCTAGATTCTCCCCAGTAACATTTGAAATCTGGAAAATTGGGCACATCCTGTAAAGGAAAATTGATGAAAACGGAGTTAGTTCACCTTCCTACCTGGCTTTCCACATTGTAGGGAGACATCCAAAATCTTGGGACTAATTCAATATCCAGTGCTAGGAAGGGAGAGCCTGGCAAGCAGTCAGATGCACAATACCCATGTTTGTAAACCTGCAACATGGTCTCTGCCTTCCAGCGACATTTGGGAAAAGGTGTAAGGCTCTCAAGGAAACACTGAAGGAAGCTGAATGCCCTGCTGTCTTCTGCAGACAGTCCAGAAGCAGCCTCTCATTTCTGCCTCAGAGAGGGGAACACACGCAGGCCAAAATCAACACACTCTTACAGAATCAACAAACCACATGGCAGATGCAACCTTCACACATCTAGACAATGGGACTCTGAACCTCCTCACCCAGTCTCCACATGAAAAAGAAATGATTCTCCTCCACTCCCGTTACCTCTCTGAGCTGAAGTTGGAGGCTGTTACAATGACATCATCCTTGCTCTGAACCAGCACGGGAATCTTCCTGCACCCCGGGGACTTCAGCAGTCGCTGTAACAGCTTCAGGGTTTCTTAAAGGGTGAAATGAATATTGTTAGGTCAGCATCTCCAGTCTTTACAAATCACTTTTGTGGGGTCTCTCCCCGAAGGGAGACAGGTGCTGTGGCCACAGATAAGACAGGAGAAGATGGCTAACAGCGAGACTGAGCTTGCTGCAGCCCAGGTAGGAGCCATTCCATCCTCCATTTCATGCCAGCTAGCCTGCTGCCAAGCAACACCATACATGAACAGACAGACAAGTTTGCAATGCTGTGAAGTAGACATTTTATAGCTATTAGTAGCTTTAAGCAAGTTACAAGGTATTTCCTCTCTCTAGAATGGATTTTTCATAGTGAATTGGAAATCACAGCTTAGTGACAGAAATATCTGAGAATATATGAATTGGAAATTACTTTTGGCTAAGAAAACATCAGTACATTGTCCCTGGCAGTCAACTTGCCATAGGAGGCTGGAGAAGCATGAAAGAGGTAAAGAACTATCATCATAGACTAGGACAATGTGGGTGGACTATATTCAGAAATCAGTGTTTTGGGACAAATCTCATGGCTCCCAATGTTCAGATTTTGCCTCTTTTAAACTTATTTTCTAAGCCTCCTATCCAGCAGCCACCAGGAGTATTACCTGATGCACTAGCATCAACCTCCTACAAAGTGCCTGACAACAAATAAAGAAAAAAACAGAAAAGGGTACTAAGAGCTTAAAAGAGCAAATAATTTATGTTCTACAACAGTCATCCAATTAGACAGGTTTTTGTAAACAAATGATTGCCTATGGGAAAGTAATGTTTTGGATACAGAAACACAAACATCTAATCAGGCCATCTGCTCTTCAGAGATATACTTGAGTCAAATCTTGAGTCCATTTACTTTAAACAGAGCATGTCACAGGATTAGCTTCCCCCAAGAGCAGCTCTTCTCTCCTTACACTGAGCCAAAGGTTCTCCTAGTTATTATCTTCTGGTCAGGCCTTACATTTATTTGCCAAACATCTAGTATAGAGATATACAGATTATCTTCTGATGCATCAATTTGCCTGAAACATATTTATGATTTTTATAGTAATGAACTGAACTACAGACAGTACCAGAAGCATTCACTTCCCTGCTTCTTAGGACTGATTATCAAGAAAACCCATTGCTCCAATGAACCACAGCATATTTCTGAAGGCATGAGAAATGCTTGAAGTGAATTTTAAAAAACATCATGCATGGGTTAATGGGACACAGCTGGGGTTAGAGGTGCTGGCTTAACTCTTCTGAGAAAAAAATCACTAGCTCATGCTACTTTATTGCCATCCATGCTCGTGTCTTGTCCTGCCTCCCACCCTGCTACCATAGCCTACATAATGTAGCTACTTTAAACTGTGATTTATTAAGAGTTGGTTGGTTGTTCAGACAAGAGGAAGGAGCTGCTGTAGTTACGCCAGAATACTTGAGAGGTGCCCAGGTGAGCAGCTGCCCCTTACTAACAGCAGCAGGAGACCAAGTCCAATCATAGCTTAAGATCACACTCAAAAACTGTGAGCAGGCAGGAAAGCAGCTTTCAAGAGAACTTCCAGAATTTTCCTCCAGGTTTAAATACCCAAAGAGAAAGCAAAGCCCAAACTCCAACTATATGCTGCTCTTCTTAGAGCTCAGTTAAGCAAAACCTTGTAGCAAACACTTTTGGGCTGCTCAGTGGGGTCCCCAGCCTGGTTAATTTTGTCATGGTGAGTGTAAGTCAGCCACCTGCAAAATGAGCAAGTAAAAAGGATGGATTTTTGGAAGGTGTTTAGGGTGCAGTCAGAACCACATTATGCAGCTTTCTTCCAGCAGGAATTCCTGAACTCAAGCAAAGGACAGCAACACATACAGAGGTAAGAAACAGCCCTGGAGAGAGTCTGTAAGACTCACCTTGCAGGATGTTGGCAGGGCACATGTCAATCTTGGTCACCACAACAAAGACAGGAACGTTAAGTGCAAGCGCCAGGCCTAAGTGCTCCTTGGTCATTCCAACAATACCAGCATTACTCCCAACCTACATAAAACACAGGGATGTCAATGTTCCTTCTGCAGTAAGCTGGATTACAGAGAAGGCCTTGTGTCAGACATGCAGTAGACTGTGATTAGGTTGTAGATGTGCCACTGGGGCCGTATGACCAGATCTAGCTCATGTCAGATGCTGCTGGACACTGGCAGAAGACTAACTCATTCCTCCCCAGTTTTAACAAGGTTTTCTAAAACCCAGAAATATTTCCATTTTCAAGAATCACAAACTTTGGGGCTGTCTGGGACTGACAGTCCTGGACCACTTGCCTCATAGTACAGGACAGATAGCCACAGAGGCTTCTACTCTCCTGCACTGTGAGATGCTGCCTCCCTCCAACAGGCACTTTGCAAGAGGAAAAAAGTTGAGGCTGTTAAAGCTGTGAACAGCCCCACTCCAGCTGGTATGGTCCATCTTTCTTGCTACCTACCATAAGCATGCAGAAGTCAGGCAAGTGTCCGGTCATGCCAAAGACGGTGGTTTTCAGGTATTTTTCGTGACCAGCCAGGTCAATGAAAGTAATGACCTTGGTGGATTTCTCACAGATCTTTGTCCATTCCAAGCTGCCACCGTGGCTGTCAGGTTTGTTCACCACGTTGCCCTCGCTGTCGAAGCCCAGAATGTCATTGCCCACACTGCTGGTGCGGCCCGACTCAATCTCGTGCTTGTGGCGGAAGAGCTTTTGCCGAGCAAAGCCCCGGCCATTGTCTAACTCGCCGTGAGTCAGGACACCCAGCAAGGTGCTCTTCCCTGCATCCACATTGCCAACCACTGCTACCCTGCAGGGGAAAGGAAAAATGAGCCTGTAAAACATGGTACCTGGAGAAATTAACGAGTGATCAAAAAACCCAAATCATCACTGCTCCTGCAAATAACTGGATTTTGCTCCCTATCCTTCAAACAGATTAAAAAATATTCGAGCTTCACAAGCAGAGCACAGACTCTTATTAACTAACAGATTCTTGTTATTAACTAACAGTGGAGATCTCAGACTCGGGGGACTGGGATGTGGAAGACTGTGGAAACATGTCACTGGTGTCCAGAACATAGTCAACTGAACGTGATGTTGCTTGATGCCACATAGAGCATATCTATTCCAACTCCTTATCTCAGCAATCCAACATAAACACTGCGGCAATTCAAAAGGAAGACTAAATACCAACTTGGTCTAGAACACCTCTGCCTTTCTCACATTTCTCATGTTGCAACAGCACCAAGCACTAAGTAGAGCACAAAAATTAAAATCATTGTACCCAGAAAAGGATAAACTAAAAAAAAAACAAACCCTGAAATATTTTAGGAGAAAGCCATGTCCTACAGCAAACTCCTTCCATGACTCTGATCAATGTGGCTATTATGGCTGTTGGCAAATGTTGGAAATTCTCTCGATCCAAGTCCGGGCAGACTCTCAAGTCATGTTATATAAGCTAGTATATGTCCATTAAAAGGTGATTTGGATCATCACAGTCTTGGAACAGAACTGGATCCTTTTTCAAAAGTATTCCGTTCCAGCAGCATGCATATATACACATACACACAGCCACACGTGCACATGTGACTCCCCTACGGCAACCCAGCAAACAAAAGGTGCCCCCAACGGTGAGGCTGTCACCCAGAGAGCAACAGCCCTCTGCTAAACACAGGCAAATTTCCACCAACAGTTTGCTCACCAAAAAGACAGCAACAACAACAAAAAGGCAATTTCATCAGCAAGGAGTGGTCAAGCTTGAGTCCCTTTGTTGGGTAGCTCCAACACCCAGACTCGAAGCGGCGTTGCTGGCTCAGCAGCACGCACTGCTCACCCGGTAAAAATGCAGCTGAGCTGCTGACTAACCCTGTCTCCACCCGGCTCCTCACCTGACCTCCAGGAAGTCGTTGTCACCCACACGTTTCCGAACCAGGTAGTCGCGCACCTTGCCCCCGGCCTCCTGGTGCTCCCTCAGCAGGATCACGTCTGCCTCGGTCTGCTCTGCCATGCTCTTCAACGTGGCATAGGACGCCTCCATGTCTGCCTCGCTCAGCCCGTATTCAGTCCCATCTGGTGTGGTGTGGAGGAGACAAAGGGCAGTCAGTGAGCACCACCTTGCAACAGGCAGCAGCAATGTCATCCTGCCTGGCATCTCCACACCCATCGGGATTGATACGTGCACCGGAGATGTCAGCCATGGACACAGAATAAACATCCTTAGCCCAAAATAGAAAGGGATGGTCTTCACTCTTAAGCTTAAAAGATACTAGAAAAGCATTGTTTTTCATCTAGATCAATTTCCTTCACAATTTTTACAAGCAAATACGTAGGGATTGGCAAGAACGACACATTTCTGTCTAATTCCCTTAGTTCATGTGCTGAAGGTACTTTGTGTGCTTCAGTCAGATAAAGTATCTCCTCTCACATTGCAAGAAAAGGTAAAGCATTGACAAAAGCAAAGCTCTGAGTGAGGCATCACCACAATTAGCCAGTAAATGTGGGACCACTGTAAACAATCAGCTTATTTTATAAAACCACACCCCAAATACACATTTTCTGCAAGTCTGACCTGCACAGCAATTGTCCTCCAGTTAAAAGAATGTTTTTGGCATGTTTCACTGCCTTCATCCTAGCACTTGAAAGAAATTCTGACAGCATTTGAAACCAGAAAAAAGCAGGGAAGCACTACTTCCTCTAAGCGGCTGATCCAGAGCATGCAACTATCTAGACAGGGTCAAGGCCACCACTGTCTCTTTCCCAATCCAGGTGCTGTGAAGGTGTACAGATTTGACCCTAGAATCTCCTCTGTGGGTAAAAAATGCTCAAAGAACAACAAAGGCGGAAAGCCACACTGCACCCAGACGACCAAAGTTATTGCCATGTGTACATGTTCATATGCATGGCTGACTCATCAGCTGGTAAGCAGGAACTGCAATTTGCATGAACTTATCAGCATTTTAATTACTGCCCAGGTCTAAAACTAGCAGAGCTACCGGGCAATTTCCAACCTTCCTCATCAGCTGGCTGAGACTGAGAAAAACTAAAACGAGCCTTGGGTTGTAGGTGGGGAATGAGAAGTAGGGGACAGAAGAGGGCAAGACCCAAGGGAGAAAGGGAAAGGTCACTACTGCTGAACTAATAATCTTCCTGTGGCAGTCTTCAGTTGCTTCTCAGTCAGCTGTGCTGGGTATCAGGGATGATCAAAATCACAGATGCTGAAAGGGAATGAGAAGGAGCAACAGTGGCAGGGACACTGAGATCCTTTCTCTGTTGAAAATATCCCCATCTTCCTCAACTATGCTGCAAGCCGAAATAAAGTCAGAAGTTTAACCTCATGTTTTAAGAAACAAATGCCTACTCCTAAGTAAATCATTGCAACAACCACCAGTTAACATTTTCACAAGGTATCCTAGAAGAGAAAGCCTGACTGGCTAGATCTCCACTGCAGATGTGCTTATCCCAAACACCAAGCAGCATACAGACGACACGTGAGAAGCCTGCTTGGAGGCAAGAACGTAATTCCTGTGATAATGGCTGCATGAACACTCGCCATCTACTTCTGGCTTCTCCTCTATGTTGGCTGCTTCACAAAGCTCCAAGAAAACCCAAAAAGCACACAGTTCTGAGGTTACACAGCTCCCTTCCTCCATTATTTCAGCCAGCCCTGGCAGGGTTTGATCTTCTTCCTCAAACACAGCAAATGTCTGATCATGACAACTTCATATTCAGTAGATATCAGTATGGTTGAAACATGCCTTTCGCCTTATCATGACCACAGACAATTATTTTATATTCAGAAATTTTAATTTCAAAGCAAGGGCATGCTCAGTATTATTTTACTAGCATCAGATGCAAATACTCAAATTGTCAAAAAGAACAAAAATGTAATCCATGCTAACTGCTGAAATCTGCAAAGGCAAATTACTGCAGTCACACAGAAATTAATGTGACAATAAAGGTCTCATGCTGAGCAAAGGAAAACCTTTCCCTCCATAGCAGATATATACTAATACAGAGAGCCAGCAGCATATATTTTGGCTAAGGGAAGTATCTATAATGCATTCCTGTGGGGTAAAAATATGTTATTTCCAACAGAGCGGTGAACAAAATCAGACAGAACAAGAACTTTCAAAGACATTGAGGACATCTCTACTAAAGCTGTTACTGTAATTTTAGATTCTTTGTCTTTTCTTGGTGTGCTCAGATAAGATATGCCTTATTTCCAAAAAAGAACTAGCATGATTTTATTTAAAAAAAAATAAAATTGTTTAGCTCCACTACATGAGACAGCTGTTGGCAGGAATAAAGTAAAAGAACATTCTGCTATATTTTACGGACATTTTCAAGTTTTTCTGGAAACCTTCAGCAGCAGTCTAGTTAGACGAACCAGGTTTTTCTTATAGTATTAGTAATTTTTTGTAGTTTTGCTGGGGAAGCTACACTCACCTGATCCTTGTCCAATAACATAGATGGTCTCCCCACATCCCTCATCAATCCTCTCTGACATCTGCTGGAGCAAACTGTCATACTGCTCTGAAGTTGGACTCACCATCACCAGCTGGAAAAGAAGATTGAATATCCATTTACAGATGTCAGGCAAACAATTTCAAAACCAGCTTCAGTTACAAGCACAAGCAATCCATGTGCTTCATTGAAAGAGAAGGACTCTTTTTCCAGGACCGCTTTGTGGTGGTTTTGTTTTGTTTTTTAAACCAGTTTTGCTGACAGCTATTTCCTTATGACACCGCACAAGGTTGTTTGTCTGAGTTCAGGGTTCATTTATGCAGGAAAATACACTTCAAAGCAAGTAAGAATACCAAGCATCTCATTTTGATGTAACCAATGTTTAAAAGCCACATTTAAGTGAACACTTCAATATGTTTTCATTCAAGGAAAACAGAAAGGGGAGCAGATATTTTCCCCAGAGAAATTCCTTAGCTGGGTTCTCCACAGTCTCTGCTGCCAAGAGTTCTGCTGCTCTCCTGAAACATCACTGGACAGTCAGAGAAAGCCAGCCAGACCTCACTGCAGAGAACACCTGGGCACCAAACTCCAGAGCATCACCTAAGTCTTTCACAGAGTTGATGTCCCCTTCTGTTTTCTGAGGGGGCAGAAGGAAAGATGAGAACAATAAGCATTATTTTCAAACTGTAGGTACTTTACACCACAGTGCTGAGGGGCAGACATGCAAAGCAATTTGTATAAGCAGATTTAGAGGTTTCAGCAGTGGAGAGCTGCAGTTTTGTAAGCCAGCAGCTGTGCTACCAAGAAACTTTGACTGCAGCTATTGGAAAAAATCAAATTTCCTTTGCCCTTCCCTGCACAAACATTAAGAGCATGAAAAAAATAAAACAGAAACAAAGCAGAAAATGAGGACAAGATAGTGCTTCAGGAATGACTTTTCCTAGAATGGTCTAGCACCATTTCTGGCAGACACCTGCACTGCTCACACAGTACAGCTGAGGACACTTGCCCAGACCAGCCACAATGGTGGCATGGCAGTGACAGACCAAGGAAACCTCCATCAGCCACCTGCTCTCTGTCTGCCTCCATGGCTACCAATCTGTTGGTGGCTGGGCATCCCAGTACAGTAGCCTGATAGCTGTAGCAATTGAGATACATATTTCTGTGAAAAAGGCACTTCTAAAGTTATTAAAGGCTGACACCCACCAAGAGTCCTGTAGGTAGGCACACCTGTGCCAACACTCAGTGACATCCACAGTTGTCCCTACGTACACATCCCAAAATCACACCCAGAAAGAAGCACTTCATTATGCACTGAGACTGAAAGCTGTGCTAAATTAGATTTTTGCCTAAAACATTCTCTAACACAGCCTGACTTGCTTAGCACAGTTAACACGTGTTTTCAAGGACAAATTACCTTTACCACTACTATTACTACCACTATTACACACTTGATGAAGGCTTTTTTTGGAAATCTAGAATGTAAAGGAACCCAAGCCCCCCACAAATAATGTTTAAGTAGCTTTCAAAACCATAGTGATGCACATTGGGACACTGAAGCACAAACAGCAGGTGCTGGTTAGAAGGTTTAAGGCTGCCAAAGCAACTTTTTCCACAGATGTTAAGGGTCCCAGAGAGCAGAGATGTGTCTGCAAGAGCCAGACAGCTACAAGAGATACAATCACATCCATGTGCCCCTTTTGGACACACGCCCTACCTAAGCCTTTCAACTACTTGGCATGGTCTGCAAAGGGTACCAAAGCACTCTGCAAGGTCACAGTCTTTCTATTGCATGCTATAAAAGAATGAGTGCTGCTTTTATTAGTTTTTATTTCAGTTGTTTTCCTTTCAGTTTCGCTTTCTTCTTGAGGGAAACCACTGGGTGTAAGTGCACTGAGAGCGAAATCAGCAACTGTTGCAAGGCTCAATCCGGGCAGGAATGGAAGGCTGTGTTTTGATGTGTAGGGCTCATTTTGCCCTGCAAGTACTTTCAGGAATTCCTGGATGCACGGCAGACAAGCTCACTCTCTACACCAGTGGACTAGCATGAGCCAGGGACTTGGGAAGATCCATTGAACAGGCTGTAACACACAAAAATCAATGAAATTGCAGGATCCACCAGTGCCAGGCACACCAACTTCAAGCCTCGACACCAGCTTTGTTTTTCTGAGTACAAGTACTTCAGAAGTGTGAGCAGGCAGGGTCTTGTAAAAAATCCCAAGTACCAAGGCACTCAGGAGACTGTTGAAAGCTTTCCTTACTTTGCCAGGCAGGAGGGCTGGGGGCCCCAAACAGCACAGGCTCACTCACATCAGCTCACAACACTGTTCCCCCACACTGTTACTTTCACTGCCACGCAGTGGTGCTCCTGAAGGGTGTTCCAAAGTTTACTCCAAGACTGATGTAGCTTACAGATGATATGACACAGTAGGACATCAAGACAAGTATCTGTAGATAAAACAGCAGCTTTCACAGATCACACCTTCCAATGCCACTCAGTGTTTCTGACTATTTCTGTAGTTGGAGGCCCAGCCAGTTGTGCAGTTTCCTGGGTCACTGCAAGACCTGACGTGCTGTTTTGAAGCTCTCTTTAGCTTCCTGGATGAAGAGAACCTGTTCTCTGCCATCTCCTTGGTCGAAGAGAAGCCCTCCATTTTGGCTCCACTGCTTTTTTTGCTTTTCACCTTTGAGCAATTCCTCCATGCCTGCACTATCAAGAGTTTTTCACAAAGTCAAAAATGTTCACTTTTGTGCTTTTCACTATGTCAGGCACTGAGCAATTATCAGGAGGAGCCATGTGGGTCTAGCAACCTCAGGCTTCCTATGGGACAAAAAAAGTAACAACCAGTTATTGTTTTATTCTTAAGACAGCAGAAGGAAACATATCTCACAAGTTTGAAATGCCATCACTCAAGCCCCTTCCCAATCTCTGGGGAGAGGTGCCTTTACCTGCCTTCATGAGGCAGACCAACTATAAGTATTAAGGCAAACCAAATACTATGTAGTATGTAGTGCTGCTGTAGAGATGACATTTTGCATGGCTGGAAAGCCACCACCAGCCACTGAGAAGCTGTGGGAAAGGCACCTTCTGTAATGTCATATTTTGTTTTTTATGCCCCACAGATATACATTGTTCAGGTCCTATTATGTTCTGTTGTGAATGTAGATCTAATACAAGTATCAGCTTCACTTGTGTGCTATGGTTTTTGACCTGAAAGTTGATTACTGCTGCAGTGTGCTGGCACTGAAGGGAAAACAAACACCCATTAAGATCAACATGATAATGAATTTGTGCTGATGAATGGAACCGTTTCCCTGATCAGCTGACAAGGGGCACTTGATAATAGAATCCCAAAGTGTTCCTCTCTAAAAAAGCTCACCTTACACATAGGAAAAGGACCCGGAGAAAAGCATTAACACAGCCAGGGGGTGGGTCAGAAGGACCAGGACAGAACTAACAACTATCAAACAAACTGATTGCAGTGGAAGTCCCAATTTTAAGTAGGGATTGGAGTGGAACAGTTCAGCTGGAGAAAAGATGGGGTGGGTCAGGGAGGCACAGGTTACCTACTGCATTCTCACCATATGGGATTGTCGTTTCAAGCACACAATGGGAGATCAGCTTGGAAAGATGGAGCAGAGCTCCCTGTTTTAGCTCTCATCCAAGCTGGGGATGAATGAAAAGTCCAGGGAAAAGACTGCAAGTGCACAATGATGTATGGAAAAGTATATTGTAGCAAAGGTGGAAAAAACGCTTACCTACCACCTCCACAGCACCCACAGGTTTCTAGGAACGGAAGACTCCAAATGGGAGTTTGTGAGAGAAAAGCACTCTTCTCTCTTTGCCAGAGTTTTGGTCAGGTTCCTGGCTGTCAGGAATCAGGGAGGCAGTCCTTGGCATCCTCCCTGGCCCTCTTCCACAGCAGTCGCGTCCAAGACAAAGCACAGATCAATATTGGCATCCTGTATAAAAATCTTGTCCAGCTCATTGAGGCACGATCAATAGATACTACAGGTTTGACTTCTTTACTATCTTACATCTTCATAATATTTATTTTATTACAGTAGCACATTGTAAAACACCCATTCAAAAAAAAAATAGTTTCTATGTCCACAGACACAATTCCTCTTTTCTCTGTGCATAGAAAGCAAGAAAGTCCAGGACTCTGGAACAATTTGAGCTGGAAGCGTGAAGAGAAGGGATGACAGAAAACTAGGAGGAAACACTAGCTATGCTGACTTCTGGATCACATAATTACAAGTGGACCAAATGAAGTTCTCCAGAGGCTTTAGAGTGGGAGAGGCCACCACAGTACACCAAACCAGTGGCAGCAAAAGGTATAGACTTAGGAAAGGTATACACTTAGGAAAAAAAAAAAATAGAAGACGGTGACAGAAGGCAGTTAATGTAGTCTGTGGCAGGCTCCAGCACACACATATTACTACAATGTACCTTCCTGCAGGATGGAAGCGAGAACTGGTTTTGACAGAAATAAGACCGCCAGAGTTTTGTCACTGGGATCCTAGAAAGGAGCTGCACAAGGTGAACAAGCCTTTTCTGCGTTGACTTAACCCTGTCTGCAAGAGCAAGGCACCCTTGTCACTGGGCTCTTGTGCTCGAAAGCTACAAGCTCTGACCTCCTTTTAAGATTGCGGAGAAAGTCCCAGGAACTCGTACAACTGGCAGCAGAGATAACTACAGAGACTCAGCGCGGAGGGCAAACGTCAGCGGGACGCTGCAGCAGCTGACAGCTCCAAACCCTGCGCTTCCTGAGGATGCTACACCGGCTGCGGGCTGCCGTTCCCCCCGGGCAGCCGAGGCGGGCAAGGGGCAGAGCGGAGCAGCCTGCCAGTACCCTGCCGGGGTACGGGACAACTTGACTGCGCCTCTCCCGGCCGCCTCCACACGGCACCGCTGGCTCTGCCGCCTGCCCAGGTAATGCTGAGGCCGGGGGAGCCTCCCGTCCCGGCGGAGGTAGGCGGGCCCCGGCCTCTCACTCTCCTGAAGTGCAGGGAGCGGTCAGCTTCTGGGGGCAGCCCCCCGCGCACGGCCGACGGGCAGGGAGGAGAGCAGCGGGGGCCCGGCGGGGTGATGGCGCTCGCCGCCGCCCGCCCCCCCGCCGGGCCTACCTTACTGGTGAGGTCGATCTCGGGCTCGCCGTTGAGCGCCTCGCCGTCCTCGCCGTCGAAGGCTGAGCGGAGGGGACAGGCAGCCGTCGCCACGCGAGGCCGCCCGCCCGGGGAGCCGGGCTCCGGGGCGAACATACAGGCCGGCACCGGGGACCCCCCAGGAACCGGGGATCTGCTCCGCTCCGCCGCCGCCATCTTCCCTTCCCTGCCCGGCTCTCCGCCCCGGCACCGCCCCCGGGCCCGCCAAGGCGGCGCCCGCCAATCACCGGCGGCGCAGAGGGTACATTTGCATGTTGCTATGGCGACAGAGGGTGGCGTAGTGGTTATTCATGAAGAGAGGCCACGCCCCCTCGAAGAGCGCGAAGCCAATGGGAGAAGCACTGCCAGCTCGGCTTGTTTTCTACACATACACACACACAACAGAGTCCGCTCGACGTGTCCGGGGGCGCCTGTCCAATAGGAGAGTTGTCTTCGTGACAAACAACCTTGATAGCCAATCGAATAAGGGATCTCAAAGGCCTGGGTGGGACTAAGTGCCGCAAGAGACCCCGCCCTGATGGGTGGGCATTCTCTCGGGCTGGCCAATGAAAGAGAGGGGATTTTTCACTGATAGTTGTGTCAGCCAATGAGACGGGGTGGGAGCGCGCCTGGCATTCCTGCAGTTCGCGGGACTTGCTGTCCCGGCCCGTCGTGCTACCAGCTCCCGGGGTTCGCAAAGGACCCCACTGCCCCTCCCGCCCCGGGCTCCCAACAGAGAGCTCCTACACCTGCTCCCCACGCGAGCTCGCCAGGCAGGACGCCAGCGCCAAGGAGGGAACCCCTCTGGCTGAGGGGCTCTGCGGACTGGCAGGTGATCCCTGCAGAGCGGCGGGGAAAGCCGCCTGTCCCGCTCCTCCGCCTGACCGCACACACGCTTGTGGCACCACCAGCCAACTAGCCACTAGCGCCAACCTGTAGCACAGAATGTAGCCGGGGAAGGATTTACGTTTGTTTATTCGGGGGGCCGCGAGACCGCTTTCGCTCATGTCCCGGCTCGTTTTACTGCTGACGTCAGAGGGGGCGGGGCCGACGCCGGCGCGTGCGGAGGGCGGGGGGGGGCGCGCGCGCGCCTGTGTGCGTGCGTTCGCGAGAGTGGCGCGAGTGGGGCTCGGCGCGCGCGTGCGCCGGCGCGGGGCGGCCCGAGGGGCCGAGCGGGCGGTGAGGAGGCGGCGGCGGCGGGACCCGACCGGCCTGGCCCGGCCCGGCCCGGCCCGGCGGGGCCCCTCCAACCCTCCCCAGGGTTAGGGTGGGCGCCTCGGCCCGCAGCGAGCCCCGAAGGGCTGGGTGGGGGTTAGACGGGGGACCTCTCCTCAGCGCGGTGGGCTGCGGGGGTCGCTGGGCCTCGGTCGTGGGAAGCGGCTCCCGCCTGGATCGCTGCTGTTGTTGTTGTTTTGGTGGTGGTTGTGAGGGCGTAGGGTGGGGAGGGGCGGGGTGGAAAGGTGCGAGGCAGGCCGTGGGGCTGGTCCCGCCTGCCCTAGCCTCTTCCCCCCGGGCTTTGTGCTGCCTCTGGTTGCTAACGGAGACTTCCCTTTGTCGGAGCGCAGGGTGACCTGTGAGGAATCGCCTTCCCCGCAGCCTGGACTTGGGTTTCTCGTGGCCTAGCAAGAAGTGGTTTCCTTTCCCGAGCTGCTGGCATCTTCCTGCCGGGATTCAGTCGTTCCCAAAGGAATGGAGGAATGCGGCTGCTAAGTGCTTAACCACCCTGTGCTCCCATAGGCAGAACCAGGCTCTGGCTTCATCTTCTTGCCTTTGGCGCTTTGGGGGTGGGCCGCTCCTTGTTACCTGCTCTGGGTACCTTTTTTTAGTGGCACTGTAGATCAAAGGAGATGGAAGAAAAGGAGCGATGTGATAAATTCCAGCTGGTGCCTTGACACTAAGGAGAATTGAATATTTTTTTTACTTATTTTTTTTTTCTGTGGAGGGGAGGGAAATACTACATTTTATGGGGTATGGGAGTAGGAAGGTTGCAGATCTTCATGTGGTTTTTAAAACCAGCTGTCAGAGGCAATTATTGAATAAACTGAAGCACAAGAGGAGGATTTGTAAGCTGGAAGCAGCGCTAGCCCACGAAAGAAAGGGGCAGTGGGCTGCTGTTGTGACTGTGGAGGCAGAAACTTCAGCCTCCTTCATTTTTCACCACCTACTCCCCATCCACCCATCGAGAAAATGAGTTGTGTGCCATGGAAAGGTGACAAGACCAAATCAGAATCGCCAGAGCCATCACAGCTACCGCCACAGCATATTTACCACGAGAAGCAGCGCAGGGAGCTGTGCGCCCTCCATGCCCTCAACAATGTCTTCCAGGACAGCAACGCCTTCACTAGGGAAACCCTGCAGGAGATTTTCCAGAGGTAGGATGCTTTCTGTAGTGGCATTAGTTTCCCCTTGTCTTCTGCTGATTGGAGGAATTTTCGGGTATTGTCTGGGGGGAGTAAGAAAAGGAGGAATTCAGACTGTGCCACTTCTTTCAACTGAATGTATGTTGTTTTTTTAACGCTAGCCTTTTTTTTTTTTCCATGCAGAAATTCTTTCTCATTTTACTTGTTTATTAACCTGTTCTGGTCGCCAGTTTTAGGTCCAAGGGCTTTATTGCAGATGCTCTGATGTGGTTGGAGTGCTGTCTTCTCTACTCACCTTAATGCCTCTTCTGCCTGTCTTCCGTATTTTTGTCCCTTCCTTGTGTAGATGAATTACCTAAATGAGTAATGGATTTGGGGATTTTCTTGGGAGAATGGAGGTGGCAGGAATGACTGACAGGTCATCGTAAAATCTTACTGACTTAGTACTGCAACACTTACAACTTTTTTAGAAATCAGGAGTTTTGTCAAATGAGTTACTCCTTATTCAAGAGGTTCAGTGAAATTCAAATATTACAGGCTTTTTTTTCCATGAAGCAAGACTCTGTACTCTTTCAAATGGGATTTAATTTCAGTAGCTGGATGCCTGTTTCCTGTGGCATTGCTAAATGTTTCCCAGGAGCTTCAGATAATTAATAAAGTGGGTTTGAGTTTTACAGGAATGAATATAAATTACATATGTGGCCTGTGCAGTAGCTCATATTTTACTCAGTGTTTATTTCATGGTGTTTTGATGCTTTATGCAAATTCTCCGTAAAGGTGTGAGCCTTTGTAAGTTCTGGTGACCCACCACTGATGAAGCTAAGTGATGATATAGGAAAAGGGCTCTCCTCTGATACTGAACCTGCAGATGTTGTAAGCATCGCATAAGTTATGTTTGAATACCTGTTACCAGCAGTTGCCTTGTGTTGGTGGCAGGTAGGAGATCCCAAATCAGCACACGCTGTGGGATGAGGCAGTTGTGGTACCCTGTGCAGATGAGCAGGGAGCTGTAAGCCTATTGCTGCTTTCCTGAAAACTGAGAATTTATGAAACTGGTGCTTGACTCATCAAACCCGTGCCTGTCTTTGGCAAAAGAATGTGGTGAAGGGCAATAGCAAGTATCAGATTGAAATGCTATTTATTACAGTGTTGTAGATAAAACTCCTGTTTGTGGAGTGGAGCTGGTCCATGGCAGGCTCAAGGCACTCTTTGTCCAGCATAAACACACTGTGGTTTTGTTCCAGAGCAGCAATTGTCAGAATCTTAATCACAGCTGGATTGCTCTTGGCCTGAAGCAAGCAAAGGCAGTTCATGTGGTAGGAGTGTGATGATCTAATTAGTTGGCTTTCATTGTGTTTGGTGAGACAGAATTAGTGTGCAGCGTGAAACCTCTCAGAAAAAGACTGGATACTAATATTGTTGGACCTCTGTACCTAGAAGAGAGAGTTTGTCTTTTGTTCCATCCTGGAGTTGTTCATCAGATCAAGATACACAGATTGATTCAGCCCCATGGTAGTATGGAAATACATGGATATTCTTCTTACAAGTGGATGAGCTCTAAGCTGTGCATAAGAATTGCCACTGCTTTTCTGTTTCTGTTGGGTGACTACCTGTGTGTAGCTCTTCGACTTGCCTTTAAGAAGCATGAATTTAGTTGCCCTTTTTATGTCACTTGTCTTTTCCGGTGTCAGCTCACATTCTATGTATTGATACAGGACTGATGAATATTTTTAATAACCTGAAAAAATATTGAGGTCTGATTTTTAAACCCGGTGTTGACAAGGTAACAAAATCACAAATAAATTTAAGCTCTCTAGCCTTTAACACATTCCATGGAGAATGATTGAACCACGTTGCTTAATCATTAGCTTCCCTTTTGCTGCATCCTGTTGTGTAAGGCCAGGGTAGTCTGGTGGTTATCATCTCAAGCACGTGCCAGAACTTGGTCTGGGCACCCCTCTGGTTTTGTGGTTCTTTCCCCCTTCTTTCCTCTAAAACAAGAAACACCTTTTTGATGTTCCTCTGGCTTTTGTTGCGGGAAGTGTGATTGCATGTTCCAAGTGTTGCATGGAGATACTAACAAAATATCTTTGCTTCATTGGAGTCTGCATATTGAGACCTGATTAGGAAAGACAACTGCATGCAGGAATCTTGGAGCCCCTTGTGTTAAGATAACATGTTGATGAAAGTTTCTGATGTAGAAAGATCAGGAGGATTATTACCTGGATTTCTGTCCAACTTTGTCAGTCTTCCTCAGCTCAGTGGCTTGATTAAAAAAAAAGACCAAAGCAACAATTTAATTCCTTGCCTAATCAGAGTCCTTCAGCTCATGATTGTGGACCCTGCTTGGGTATGTGTGGGTCAAGATGTTGAGGTGGTTCTTGGGGCAAGTTTGCTCACAGGTACCAGTTTTTTGTTGCCCATGCTGATCACCTCATCGCATTTCTGGGGCTCTGGAAGTTATGTGAATGAACAAAGATAAATGTGTTCTTTCAGCTCTTGAATGAACTTGTCTCTGGAAAGTGGTGGCATGAGAAGGTGCTTCTGCAGCCCAAAGGGTTCTCTGAATTTTAAGGTTTTCCTTGCTCACTGGCGCTCAGGAGAGTTGGTAGATTGAAGCAATGATCTTGAGGAATTAGCTGTAGCCAGATGATCTTGCTTTGTGGAGATGCTGCAAGAGCTGTGACAAGCTGCAGGTTCTGTCTCTGTGACTAGAAAAATACACCCCCATGGTGGGTATTAACAACTTTTCCTCTCACCATGATTCCGTGGACTCTTCTCCCTTCTGTAGTGAACACGTTTCTTACACTGTTCTGCTACAGACCACCCCCCTGCAGAAAAATTCACAGCTGAAGACAAATGCTACCTGTCTGTAGCCTCTCCAGCCTTGGTTGCTCTGAAACTCCCTACTGAGTCCCCTGTTCTCTTCTTGTCCAATGCCTTACGTCGGGGTGTCACTGAAAATTGGGAAATAAGCTCTCCACAGCTGGTTTGGCAAGAAAGCTGAGGTTGTTTTATTCAGCGTGCTGGGTGCATGGGGATCACTCCAGTAATGTGCACCCAGCAGTCTACCAGTCATATAACCAGACCAGGTTATATGCATAAAGCTAGTATATATTCACTGCATTTCTGTTACAAATGCATTATATTTCCTGAACACGAGCATCTATGATAATGATTTCCATGGATTTATTTGGATATTAGTAGAGATCTTTTGAGGGTCTTTGGTGGTCAGTTGGGAACATCCCATTCCCCAAATTTTCTATTCATGGTTCTGGATCCTCTAATGAATCTTTTCGCCTTGAGAATATCTCCAGTATGTTGTCGGGTCATGATGCATTTCTCTTATCATTCTTTGCCTTGGTGCTCTTATTTTTGTTCTCAAAACTAAGACATCTGCTAGTACATCTTAATCACTGATATAGGTAAATAAGGAAGCACTAGCTGGTACAAGACTGTTAGTCACAGATGTAGGGAGTTAACACAAAGCCACATTAATCTCTGGCATTTGTACAAAGTACTATACGGTAGAAAATGAAGCATTAATCACAGATCTAGGGATCAAACACTATTGTGCTGAAGTTAAGAAGAATTTTCCAACATCTTCCACCACTGCTGCACGGATGCCTTTTTGAAGAAATATAATTTGTTGGGTAACAAGAGCAGGAATGCAGAAGGGCTGAGGGATTTTCAGTGGATGAAATATGCTTGCAGAATATGCAATGTGCTAAAGGCTGGGGGGAAAAACAGCAGGAACATTAGGAGTTTTGGAGATGGAGTTGACAGGAGGAGAAGGAGGCAGATAAAATACAGATGTTTGGATGATATAAAATCTCAACTTTGCACTCGCAGAATTAATGGAGTCCTTAAGAATAGAAAGAGCAACTTATCACAACAGACCTTATCTGGGGCTTGACTTTCTTTGGATTGGCATTGTGTGACTGTGTTGTTCTCTGCTCCCAATTTCCCCTGTGTTTGCTTTTCCTGCTGTCGTCTGTACATCCTGTTGTTTTCCCTCCTTACAGAATTTCTTGGGCAGGGGCGGCGGGGAACATAAAACCGGAGAAGTGGCTAACGGGCTCTTTTTGCCACGCATCTCCATGTTACGTCTCACATCCGTTATCTGAACTTGTGCAAAGGCTGTTGTATATTTTGGCATGTAACCTCATAGCCCACAGCTTCCTCGCAAGAGGAAGTGGAGGGGCAGGCATTGATCTCTCCTCTCTGGTGACCAGCAACAGGACCTGGAGGAATGGCTTGGAGCACTACTGTCAGAGGAGGTTTAGGCTGGATTCTGGGAAAAGGTTCTTCACCCAGAGGGTAGTTGGGCACTGGAACATGCTCCCCAGGGAAGTGGTAACAGCAGCAAGCCTGACAGAGTTGAAGAGATGTTTGGACAATGCTGTCATGCATATGCTGTGATCCTTGGGGCTGTCCTGTCTGGGATCAGGAGTTGGACTCATGTGGATCCCTTTCAGCTCAGGATATTCTGCAATTATATTAATGTGATGGACTATGGTTCTGCATTTTTAGATGCTGTAGTAATGCAAGTAATGTCTAAGCAAACTTACAGGTCAAAGCTGAAGAGATTTGTTTGCATCAGGATTATCTGTTTAGTTACCTACAGCAACAGATTTTTTTTTAAATCATCTAGCAACAGCAACACTTTGGAAAGCTCCCAACCCCAGTATATTCACAGCTTTGTGTCTAAATACTTGTTTCATTTACCAGTGGAGGAGGAAGAACAACAACCTTTCCTGCTGCCAACCTCCCCTGCCTCTTTTTCTTATCCAGTCTTCAAGACTGGTGTTGACTGTTGAACTCTTGAAATTGTAATAGGCCTTGTCCTGAATAGCAAACTGGCATTTACTCCAACTGTAAATTGAGGAAAAATCATAACTGAATCATCCTTCAGAAGTACCAGTTCAAGGGGTCAGGGAGGAAGAGCTTTGTGATTTCTTTCACATCAAAGGCAAGATTTTTGGAGGCTTTGTACATAAAAGTTATTCTTAATGCATTTCTTAGCTCCCTCAGCCCAATTGATGAAGGATAAGTGGGGGTGGAATAGTTTGTGCTTAAAAACAGAACCACAGAAAAAGTTACACAGCAAGTCGCCCCTTTCTAGTTGTGGAATACAGGTTTAGCAAACACCTGCTAGAGCAGTCTCCTTCTGTTTGCAGGCTGTCTCCCAACACCATGGTGACCCCCCACAAGAAGAGCATGCTGGGGAATGGGAACTATGATGTGAACGTGATTATGGCAGCACTTCAGACCAAAGGCTACGAGGCGGTTTGGTGGGATAAGCGCAGGTACTGAGAAGTTGTGTCATTGTAGGCGTGGCTGCTGTTTGTAAAAATGAGGAAGAGATTGAAGTGAAAGCACCAGAACATAATGTGATTGATGTCTTGTGTTCTGCACTCTTTCAGGGATGTTAACGCCATCGCCCTGTCTAACGTGATGGGCTTCATCATGAATCTGCCCTCCAGCCTTTGCTGGGGCCCCTTGAAGCTCCCCCTCAAGCGACAGCACTGGATCTGTGTCCGGGAGGTGGGAGGCACCTACTACAACCTCGACTCCAAACTCAAGGTGCCCGAGTGGATTGGAGGTGAAAGTGAGCTCAGGTAGGATTTCCTCTAATCCTTCCCTGTTGGCGGTAAGAAGTCTGTCCTTAAACAGTTGATGATTGAAACATGTGTGGATGACCTTCAATGTTAAAACTTTGAGAGTATAAGGTTCTTCTGCCTCCACTTGGATTTATGCCCCATTTGTGCAAAGCTAGGGAAATTATTTTTGGCAGTGGTGTCTCTATGAGCTCAGGAGAGCTTGACTTGGCCTCTTGTCTGGCTCTGTCAGTGGCAAAGGTAGAGGCCCCACCTCTGGTATTAGTGGGTGACACCTGAAACAAATGTGCTGTGTCCTGCTGCCTCTTCAAACATGACAGTATCACATTCTTTGCCTCTTCAGTAACAATCTGTATGTTTTCAATAAAAGGCTTTCCAGACTAAAAGTGCAGTCTTATCCCTGACAGCAGTAAAGAGAAATTTGTTAGGAATTCTGGTTTGACTCCCCTTCCCTCTTCAATCTCAAAGAAAGATGATCATTGTAAATACTTTGTGAAGTCTCACCTGCTCTTGGTTGCTGTTTAGCTTCCACTCCATCGTGCCGTAATCCTGCTCGCTTCCTTGACTAGACTTGTTCTGAGATAGGGATTGCACATGTGCAGTGTTTGCAGAGCCAGCCATGCCACTGAAGTTTTGGTGAATTTCTAGGGTGAAGTAACTCTCTTACGAAACTACTGTGCAGGGGTTCTGGTGGATTTTATTGTAGGTGTATTGTTCTTCAGCAATAAATAAGGGCTTTCTCTACTGGGAGTTTTGGAAATTTGGGTCAAAATATATTGGAGAATGTTGATTTTTCATATTTATTGGAAGTAATCCAAGTTTGGTATTAGAAAAAACTTAGCTGCAGAAAGGAGCTAAAAAAAATATATCAAATGACCAAGTGGTACACTGCTCCTAAGAACATCTAAATTATGGGGTGTTCTTTTTTTACAAGAAAAATATTTTTTCCCAGATTTGTTGAAATTATTTTAAATTAAGGCAAGATTCTTGATCTTGGAAATATGAAGAAACTAAACTTGGTTTTAATTCTGTTTTTCTTACCTTGGAAAGTAAGAAAGTGGCATCTATATAGACCCATCTCTGTTGAGCTTAAGATAATGTCTGTCTGATTATGAGAATTTGCTGTGTAGAGATGGTTGAATTTATTGGGGCAAATTTAATTTGTGGGTTTTTTCCGTCATACAGTAACTAAAGACATTTCTTGCCACATCTGAATAGTTAGTTGAATTTAGTTGTTGTTGCAGATAATGAAGTTCTACATTCAGTAGTACTTGTTTCTGTTTCTCTTTATGGTAGGAAATTTTTGAAACACCAGCTGAGAGGAAAGAACTGTGAACTCCTATTGGTTGTGCCAGAGGAGGTGGAAGCACATCAGACCTGGAGAGCTGACGTGTGACCTGGGCTGACTCTTGTCCTCCCACTACAGTTCTTCCCCTTTACTGAACTCCTGATGTCCTAAAACCTGGATAATGGGTGCCCCAACTCTTCTTGTCTGGAATTTCCTTTGTTAGGCTCTTCTCTTCCCTCCTTGGTGCAGTAGGGCAATGGCACAGGACATTGGGAGTGGTGGGTGGGGAAGAGCTGAGGGCAGAGCAGAGGAAACTGGAAGCCAATCACTTTAATTGCAAGGTGGATGAGCTGCAGTGTCCTTTGGCCTGCTGCAAGGCATCATGCTCTGGAAAAACTGGGCTGGGGGAAAGAGTTCCTGGAAACCCCAGGCCTGTTTCCCTGTGGTGGGACACTGCTCCCTGCAGGGCTTGTCAAGGAGGAGCAGGGGCTGAGCATGCGGCCACCTCTTTACAGTTCTCTCCCTCCAAAACAAGTCGTGAAGACATTTGCAATTCCTAAGGGTCTCTCAGGACACTCAAAACACTAGCAATGGTACGGTGCTCAGCACGACCCTCTGCTTCTTAGGGCTGGTTTGTGCCAGGAATTAGGAAACAACAATAAAACCAGTGTCATCTTCCAAGAAATTCTTTGGGTAGATAGAGGATTCTTCCCCAGGGTCTCCAAGGATTTATGTATGTGGTGAGCGGTTGTTTGGCAGTGTGTCTGGGTAAGGTGACATGGAAACAGCAAGCACAGGCTGACTGAGGAGTGTCAGGTTTCTGGACTGGAGAGAGGCCATGGTCTCCTTGGGTTTCTCTGTGCTATGGTGAGGGGGTTTTTTTACTCTTTTTTGAAAGTTATTTTAGGTTTCTGCATGGTCACCCAGTAGTTTAGGGGCTCCTTGGAGAGAGGAATAAAGCTGAAGAGGTTTTCAAAGAAATTGATTCCCTTTTATTTTCCTCTCTTCAAAAGTCTAGCCCACAGTCATGGATGTCATGTGAAATGTAAGAGGTCAGGTTATAAAATAAAAAATGGGCTGAGGAAGGGAACCTTTATAGCAGTCAGTTTTGCCCTTTTATGCTACCATTCACTGGTGTGGGAGCTGCAGAGGGTCCACCAGAACTTTCAGGTATTGGAGACACCCTGGCTTGGTAGTTGAACCAACCTCTCCTTTAGTATTGGCCAACAAACATTCCATTAATGGGTGAATTGCTTTTTCCTGCCTTCCACACTAAGAGGAATCTCCAGCCGCTGTTTCCCAGTCACCCAGGAGAGCTGTAGCTCAGCCATGCCTTTCATGGCAGGAGGAGGAAATGCTGAATTTGAAACGTGGATGTGTTTAGCGCTTCCTGGCTGAGCTGCTGTTTGCTTCCATCTTTATACGTCTTGGTTGAAAAGCAACCTCTGGGACCTGATGGAGCTTGAAGGATCCTGTTCCATCATGCAGGAAACTCTCATTACTGATGTTTGAGCTGGTGAAAGGAGGGATTGTAATGACCTTTCCTCAGTTATTTTTCTCTTCAGAGCTCTGCAAATGCATGAGCAGGTGCTCAAACCTGAGAGACCACCAAAGTGGCACTGTCCCAACAGAGAACAGAGGCCACATGACGACAGGACGGTGGTGTTTGCTGACCCCTGGACATCTGGCAAGCACTTTTGCAGTCCTCTGAGCACAGCCTCCCACAGTCAAGGGCAAATGGCTCTTACATTTTAAAAAGTCCTATTTCGTAACACATTCCAATGACCAGTACCAGCTGGCAGAGTTTTTAAACGCTTTCCAGGCAGGATGTTCAGCCTGCAGGCATTCTGCTCCTGACTTGAAGCCATTTCTTCAAGAGGGGAAAATATAAATCTCAACAGCAACATTTTCTATGCTGATTGAAGTTGCACTTTGGAGAAAAAACCCTGTTTGCATGGAAACTGCAAGCCAATGGATCAGTGCACAATATGCAAAGATGTTTTAAAATACTTAGGGGCTGCTTTCCCAGGGGAGAAACAGTGTGATCCAGCTGCTCAGGTAAAGGGAAAGTGTATGATCACATCCCTGTGGGAGGTGAGGCTGCTGTGCCCGAGGGTGGGTGAGCTGGTCCAGTCCCACTGCTCGGGAGCGGGGAAGCCCCTCTTTGTTTCCTTGCTTGTTTGGTTTTGTTAGAGCCTTGTCTTGGGTTTGTTTACAGAGATGTATTTTGTTTAACCAAATATTAAAAATGGAAAAAAAAAAGTTTCCATATAAATGTCCTATCACTTCTGTATGTTCAATTGAATTGTTCTGTAACAAAGTATGTAAAGGATAAATAAATTTTTTTTTCTTTGGTTATAAAACCATCACATTTCTGTGAGTTAAGGATCTTGAACGGCAGACACTGGTGCTGAGGTAGGGTCACCTCCCAGAGAATTCCCTTAAGCCATGCAAGGCTTCCCCACCCCTCTGAAGGTGACAAAGCCACACTGGTCCCTTCTGCACATGAAACAGAGAGATCCCTACCCAGAAATCCCCCGGCAGCTCTGAAAGAACTGAGCCTCCCTCAAGGACATCTATTAAAACCACACTGCTCAGGTTGGATTTATTTAATATTCCATACAAAAAAATACGCAGCTGATGTCTGTTCTACTTTATGAGGCAGAGAATCTGCGTGGATGTGATCGTCTCAAACCTGGCCTGCTGCTCCCTCGGTTCTCACACACACACAGCTGCAGTGAAAGTGTTTCTGCAGATGCATCTTCCCAAAAAGAGTATTTTCCACGGGGTATTGATTGCCACCGGCACCCCTCCTTCCTCTGCTGGGGAAGTCATGCTTCCTGCCACCACCATCCTTCAGCTCCAAATCAGCCAGGAAAGCATTTGTTGTGTCTGACTGCTGCTTTTCAAAGCCTGACTCGTGCCCCAGGGTGTTCTGTGGGGGCAAGAAGCTGGCAGAGGAGCTCCCCCGGTCCAAGTCTGTAACTGGTTATGGCATTGTGATTGAATAAAAGGAAATACTCATGATTTCTACAGGAGAGGGGGATGCAGACAGGAGCCATCATCAGGTCCAGAGGGAGGCTTCCCTCCCTCGTTATGAACAGGTCAGTGTCCCAGAGGAGAACCAAAAATAAAAAGAAAAAATGCCCTGGCCCAACAAATCAACAGTTCAATATATCATAATCGCAAGGTCTTCCCACTTGATATGAATCCAACTCAACTTCCGCAAATTAGATTTTTCCAGACAGCGGAGGCAGGGCCCCTGGCATTCCCCCTGAGAGCCCCGTGTTGGGTCCGAGGAGAATCTGGAAAGAAAACAATTGGTTGAGGGGTTTCAAGGACACAAGACAGCCGTGCCATGCTGTTCCTCCTCCCCCAAGTGCTGCTGGCACTTTACAGCACCAGTCCTTTTGCCTGCTGCAATAGCCAAGGTCACTGCCCGACCACAGCCCCATTTCAGCTGGTGAACGCCAGGGATTGCGGCCAGCCTGACACTGGGAATCAGCAGGACTGTCCAATTAAAACATCCAGCCAGAGAATCTGGAGGGATGAGCGAGGCCATAGCCTACAACAGATTACACCCTTCTCCCCAGGCTCCCGAAGCAGCAGGAGGTGCAGGCACTCCCAGCCAACTCTGCAGAGCCAGGAAAGAAGGCTGGCCTTCCCGCCTCACCTGTCGCTGCTGCAGCTGCTGCTGTTGCTCCATCTGCAGTTTTTCGGTTTCAAAGACGACAGGAAGAACCAGTATCATGAAGGAGGTGGTCCCAATCCACAGAGCTGCCCTAGAGAATCTAATAAGGAAAAAGAAACGTAGGAATTAGCTCTCATCGGCACAACCCCGCGTTTACCTTCCGTGCCTCAACCATAAACCTGCCTCCAAATCCAACCCCGAGCCCCGGGGCGTCTCCTTATCCCCGCCCTACCCAAGCCGCCCATAAACAAAAACCGTGGCTCCGCCGCTCCCCGCAGGCCCCGCACTGCGCTACCAGCGGCCAAAGCCACCGCCAAAGCCGGCGCAGCCGCCCCGCGGCCCCGCTCCTCCGGCCGGGCCCGCTCCGAGGAGCTCCGGCCCGACCTGCCGCCCCCTCACCTGTACATCTTCTGCGCTACCGTCAGGGACAGGTCGAACGTAGCCCCGGCTGCCGATCGGACGCTCTCGGGGAACATCTCCGTGAGGCCCCACAGCCGCTCCGCCAGCGTCTCGTCCAGCTGCGGGCGGCATCACCACGTCAGGCCTCGCTGCACGGCCCTGCGCGCCCCGAGGGGTCACCGCGCCCGCCCGGCCTTCCCCACCGCCTGCCCCGATACCTCCTCGTCGTCCTCCTCCTCCTCGTCGAGCTCGTCCTCCAGCTCCTCGGCCTTGCCCGCGCCGCCCTTGGGCAGCAGCTCCTCCGGGGACAGGGACGCCGCGGCCGCCATCGCCAGCAGACAGGACGGAAGGAGCGGCGGCCAGAGCGCCGCCGGAAGCGCAGCGGCCCTCCCGCCACCCAGCCCGGGTGAGGCAGCGACCCCTGGCGGCCCGGAGGAGCACCGGCCGGCCCCCGCAGCACAGCGCGACGCGTTACAAACACCCTCAGAGCCGGGTTTTAATTGCAAGGTTTTATGTAAAATATGCACAACTCTCAGAACGAGCAACTCCAGCATCCTGCTCGCCCAAGGCATACGGTGAGGTTTGTACAAGCACCCGCGGGCTCCCCAGCGGGAGTGGGGAGAGGTCTCCCCGCTTCAGAAAGCAGAGAGGGCGAGGAGCAGCCCTCATGGAGACCGATCTTCTCCACCGCCTGTTGTCCGACTGCCTTAGAGAACAGGGTACATATGCTGGGCTGCGGTGAGGAAACGTAGCAAGGTAAAGTGCTCTGAGGAAAATCGTGTTAATGAACAGCGCTGTGGTGCCAAACCAGTCATTAGCAGTACCCACAGCACCACACGACGCTGGAGGCATCTCGGCACCCGTGGTCCCGTGAAACAAAGTACCTCCACACAGTACCAACATGGCTGGGAGGCCCAAGCCAGCCCCAGCATCCTGTGGGCCAAGACCAGCCTGGCCACCTCTTGTTCACTTCTTCCTCCGGTTATGCTGCTTCAGCTCCTCCAGCTCCTTCTCCATGAGGTGGGACTCGGCAGTGGTCTCAGAGAGCTGGAACGCACAGCAAACAACAGGAGTGAGTTAAAGGCTCATGAGGCCTTTCCAAATTCACAGCACAACCGAGATTTACAGCCACAAGCCAGGTCCTGCAGGAGGGAATTTGTTCCTGTTGAGCAAGGGGGAAGCTGCCATGTCACGCTTCACTGAGATCGCCTGGAAATGCTAGAGAGCAGTTAGCACTTCTAAGTGTTCCAGCCACAAAAGCCATTTTCCAGTTTTAAAACACATGAATTGTGAGGAAAGAAAATAGTTGTTTAGAGTGACATAAAGGCAAAATCACTTACTAACTGAGAATAGGTATGTGTTCTATTTCACTGAATGTCTCTCTAGATTTTAAGCATAAAAGCCATGATCTTTGGGTAAGGTTGAATTTTGGTTTATTTACTGGAAATTCTTTCATCCACAGTTTTACACATAGGAGGTATGTCCCACCCCTCATGACAGCAGATGGAACCTTTAATCTTCTGTGACCAGAAACAGTGAGGGTAACTCAGTTTCATAGTTAGGGCAGAGAGGGAAGAAAATGCCATATTCTGTGCAGAAAGGGAAACAGGAGATACAGCACTTGCAGGGGCTTCCCTTTCCTCAGTCATAGTGCTCACAACAAACTCTGATGTGGGGGGAACCTTCCCCTCTTTTCACAGAGAGGATCAGGCTTTACTCCCTCAGTCACTCTGCCATTAGACCTGTGTTGCACGGCAGGGTAGAGCAGAAAGTGGGGTGCAGTGAGAGCAGCCTTCTTCAGGCGACCCAGCACCCTTTGCTCAGGCATCCTCACTGCTACAGGCAGGCAGGAAGGAGCTGGGCAAAGGCTCACCATGTCCAGCAAAATATCCACTTTCAGCCGAAGTAGGTTGTTTTCTTCCTCTAGCTGCTGGTTTCGTTTCCGCAAGCGCTGCAGTTCCCTGCGATCCCCCAGGAAGCTTCCTGATTCTTGGAGGAGAGAAGGAGGCCAAAGTACAGATTGTCAGCCAACCGTGGCTACTTTAGACCAGAGCAAGCTGAGCTGTACTCTACCTGAAACCCAGTGGCCATTTTCGAACTTCAGGCTCTGGCCAGCAAGGTTCATTGTGGGGGAGCCGTATTCCAGGCCCAGCTCAACCTCACGGGTGGATCTATCCAGCTGCAGAGAGAAGGTCACACAGAGAGAAGTTTCACAGAATTCCAGAGTCACCCCCTGCTCTCCCATTTCTTAGTGACTCCCAGTGGAAGATGCTGGTCCAAATGGTCCTGGAGCCTGGAACCCTACTTTGGTCATGTACTGCTGCAGTAGAGGACTGGTTCTTCTCACTGCCATCCCTGCACCTTCTCCCACCCAGTCCCACACACTCATCTCCCTGCACTTGGAGACCACTGGTGAGAAGTTTTCAGTGACACAGCTCTGGACTGCAGGTGGGGTGATGATGGTTCTTCCCTGAGCTATTCCATTTCTAGCTTCATGTACAGTCACCAATGATCAGGAATGGTGCTGCACTGCAGGAAGAAAGCAGCACAGTTGAAATAATAGAATATACTGAGTTGTTAAGAACCCACAAGGATCACTGAGTCCAACTCCTGGCCCTACACAGGGCCATCCCAGAGAGCTGCACCATGTGCCTGAGAGTAATGTCCAAACACTTCCTGAAGCGTCAGGCTGGTGCTGTGACCACTACCCTAGGAAGTCTGTTCCAATGTCCAATCACCCTCTGGGTGAAGAACTTTTTCCTGCCCGAGAAGCAGCTGGGAGCTCTTGTAAGGATTACGGCACTCACAGCAGGAGCCACCAAGGCAGCGCTCCTGCAGCAAACCGCGGGTGCTGGGACTCACCAGGT
The DNA here is from genome assembly GCA_009812075.1 of Sialia sialis. Lineage (NCBI taxonomy): Eukaryota > Metazoa > Chordata > Aves > Passeriformes > Turdidae > Sialia > Sialia sialis. The sequence goes on from VRYO01001878.1 coordinate 26,792,765, forward strand.
GCAGGTTGGACAGCGAGGACCATTTCCTGGGGGGGGTCTTCTTCGGGCTGAAGGCGTTCCCAAAGAGAGGCATCGCACGCTGCTGGCCAGGCCTACGGCGAGCTCCTGAAGGAGCGGGGCAGACGCAGCGGGTCTGAGGCTGAGGGCCAAGAGCAGAGATGTGACAAGGCAGAGCCCCCCAGCTCTCGGGCCAAGATGGCGATTGGAGGGGCACGGGGTCCTGGCCGCCTCCCTGCCACTGTCACCAGGCAGCACCGGCCCTCAACGGGCACGTCCCTCGCACCTCCGCCGCCACGTGACCGAGCCGTGCGGGTGACACGGTGACACGGGACGTGCCAGGTGTCACAGCCCCCCCAGCCCCGGCCCGTACCCCAGCGCCGCGCGGCCCGGCACCTCGGGAGCGCACGGCCCCTACCACCCTAGGGGCACGTCGAGGAGCGGGAAGGGGAGCCCCGCGGGGCGCTATTCGCCGCACGGGCCACCGCCGGGGTGCTCCTTTGTTCTGTCTGCCCTCCCGGCATCTCACTGGGGAAAGCAGCGGGCTGGGTAAGAGCGGAGCCCATGAAGAATGCCCCCATCCCCCCCGCGCAGCAGTGGTAGGGTCAGCCCCGCGGTGCGAGGGCGGTTGGGCCGGGCTGTGCCATCGAGCTTCGCCTGAATTCCGGGGGGGCCGCACCTCTCCGTCGGGCCGCGCCCGCTGCCGGTGCTCGCCGTCCGCCGCCGGTGGGATCCGCCGCGTGTCCCGGGAGCGGTTTGCGGCCGCCGCGTTGCCGGGGCGATGGGATCCGCGGCTCGGCTCCGCCTCCTGTGCCGGAGGGAGACGGGGGCGGAGTGCCGGGCGGCGAGATTCGGGGGTCGGGCTCTGCTCACGGGCGGGCTGCGTCAAACTAGTGCCGCGCTTTGCTTATCACCTTCCCTAAAATGCTCGAGTCGCCTGGAAGAGTTGCTAAAATTGGTTTTGGTGGGGATTGTTTGTTTATTTTTCCAGATAAATAACTAAACGCCATGAGGCACACAACCCCTTCTTGGTTGGGAGCGTAGGAGAAGTGGAGGAGGTCTGGCATGCTGGACTGCACGGGTTCCGGAGAGAGAAGAATCATACAGAAACAGCTAGGTTGGAAAAGATCTCTGAGACCATCAAGTCCTGTGTTTGACCTAACACCACCCTGTGAACGTAACTGTGACGCTAAGTGCAGTGTCCAGTCTTTTCTCAAACACCTCCAGCCACAGTGACTCCACAGCAGCATCTCCTTTGAAGCAGTCCCAGCATCCTGATTTCCTGTGCGCCTTGCAAAGTCCCCCCTTTCAGCACATGATGGAATAAATTTAGATTCATTGTGTTCCTTGCTGGCTTGTGTTCCATGGGAGATGGTGGTGGAAATTGGTTTGGATATTTTGAATGAATGGCATGGGTATGTAACACATATCACCAACACATTTTATGTTACAGAGGCAAAATGTCACTCCTAAACTATAAAATAATTCTCCAATATGTTAGAATAGCGATCTGAAGTTACTTGCTTCATTATTAAAAAAGCTTAGTTGAGGACTTACTGGGGCTTTCCTGAAAATTTTTGGATTAATGAGATACTAAGATCCTGACTTTTACTTAAAAGGGAACAATAAAGACAAGGAAAAAAAAGCAGGGGGCAGGCAGATAAAAGGAGAAGAAAAGAAGAGAATTACCAGCGTTTTGATTTGGTTTGCACATATATTAGTACTCCAGGAAAAAAAAGTTATCTAACAGTCTTTCATTCCCAGAGTGCTAATTGGCACCCTGCCTTAAGTGAACCAGAAAATTGCTTGCTTGGAATGAGAATTGGAAAAATAGCACAGTTAAACCCAGTGACTCGAGACAAGAAAAATCTCTAGTGCTGCTGTATCTTTTGGGAGTCCAGTTAACCAATATCTGGCTCTTGCAGGACACGTGCTATAGAAACAGTTGCCTTCTGACCCAGTATACCAGAGCCTGTGCCCTGGAAAGCAGTGATTTTTGCAATAAGAGAAGTGATTATAATGGGGAGGGAAGCCAAAGTAGACTAAAACCTCGCTGTTCAAAGCAAGGTCTTTGTGAAGTAGTTATGGCTTCTATCACCATTTAATTACTCATACACATGTGATTTTATTGGGTAGGAAAGATGAAAGGACGGTCCAGATAAACGAGGGCAAGAACTTTGAAAGAAAAGCTGAGAGCTTGTACAATTACAATTTTGAAATGAGAAAGGTAGCTCACCTGGGAGCTTATAAGAGTCAAAGACCATACAGGATATTGAGGGACTGAGCTCAGTTTGGTTGGGGTGTTTTTTCAGTAATGTTCACCTTCCTAGAAGAAACCTGTATGTTTAGGACAGTTGTTGCCTGAGTTGTCCTTGCGCTAAACAGGATGAGTATTCTAGAAATACACTGTAATTATTGTAAAACTAAACTGCTCATGTGTCTGGGGTCTCAGAGTGATTCTCTTACTGCCTCTTTCTGTGGAACAGAGACTTGGAAAAAGCCAGGCAGCCCATCCCCACTGCCTTCCCATGTGAGGTGAATGCTTCCTTCTGTGCCTGGTTGCTATGCCCATGGTGGGTGAATGGTCTCATAGTTGGTAGAGCTTGTCAACAGAGGTCAGAACGCTTTCCCTGGAGACTAAGAGAAGGAGGTTCAGTGTTTTGATTTCTGCTGTGATTTGCTTCAGGAATCTGTCTTCTTCTGCATGGTCTGATGAAATTTCATTTCTCGCCAGACTTCATTTCCTTGAAAAATGCTGTGGAATTTCCTCACTGCACCAACCTCCCAGGGTATTTTGGCAGCAGCTTTTCATTATTGTTTCTCCACCTACATCAGGTAGATACCGAGACAAGAACTGACTGTTGCTGTTTCTAGCATTGTCTCTCAGTACATTGCAAATACATACATATATCTATTTATATATAGCTTGACATATGATTTTCAGCTATGTTAAAAGCATTATGGTGTAGTAGTATGCATCCTTCTGTTCCTGTCACTCTGTGGGGAAGAGAACACCTGGCACACACTCTTTCTCCCAGGACAATAACTACAGAGAGCACTTAGGAATTGCAAAAACCTATAAAATGGTGAGGAACCTGGATGTTACAGCCATTGTGTAAGGAAGCTGCCTGCATTCCAACGGAGACATCTTTGAGAACACTGGTGGAGGGCTGAGAGATTGACAGGATGAAGATAGGGCTGTAGCACATGGCAGTGTGGAAATTTTGGAATAAACCCAAGCTGTTCTTGGTAGCCTAATTTTGGAGCATCTTCTTCAGTTTTTTGGCTCAAAAGTGATAGTGAATCTATAGCTTAGATGTTCTCAGAGCTGCATTTAATTCCATAGTGTTTCTCTTGCTTTTTTTTTCGTATATGCTGCAGCATTATTATTGTTCTCTGTTTCATCAGTAATTACAGGGAAACCCCATTGACTGGTGAATTTGGTAGACTTACTCTAGGCTTAGTCTGACCTCAAAGAGAGTATTTATTTTAGTTATTGTATTGAAAGTTGCTACATTGCCTTACCAATAGGTAAGGCTTTATAAAGCCTAAAGGAGGCTGAGTTTAAAACCTATAAACAGAAACACTTTTGGCATATTGAAATTCATTCCCTGGCCAATTAAAATTTTCAGCAGTGAGGTCATTCTTGTTGCTTCAGTGCTGTGCATTTAATGATGTCCCTTCTTTTAGAATCCTAGATATTAAATACCAAAAATATATTTTGTTGACAAAGCCAACACTTCTTTTTCTCTTTCTGTTTCTTTATTTCACTTTAGCTAACTCAAGAGATAAAAGAACAGCCGTTTCACCGCTTTCTAAAGAAATGTGCTTTCCTCCCGCTTGGCTGTCACAGATTCCACCACCAGGAGGCCCTCGTTCCAGTGCTTATGGCTAGGCAAAGAAAACACAAGGAGAGTGAAGAGAAGAATCCCATCCACACAAGACTAATCTGAAATTAATACAGTAATTTCACGATTATAAGCTGCACCTTTTTCATTGAAGAATCCAGCCTACCCCAGTAGTGTGGCTAATCGTCAGGTGTGGCTTATCTATGGACAAATCCCAGTGAAATGCCAACCCAGAAGTGAGAGCTGGCTGGGGAGGGCGCTTGGGGCTGCCTTTAAAGGCTTCACTGGTCTAAGAAAACTGTTTGCAACTTGAGCACCTGACACCAAACCCCCGGCTCTCGCAATTCTGTTACTAACTCGTTACTTTGTTGCACATGGCTCCTCGCTTAAAAAAAAAAAAAAAGGTGCGGCTTATATTCGGGTGTGGCTTATACATGGACAAATCCCGTGCTCTACGCAGCTACCCGGATGTGCAGTTTATAATCAGGTGCGGCTTATAATTGTGAAATTACTGTACTTATCCTATAAATTAAGATCTTTAGAGTACTGTGCAGGCATCCATTAATTAATTACTGCAAGTATCCTAATATCCAACTAACATGGGTGCCGTGACTTTTGGAGATCATGGAGTGTCTATTACAGGTGGTATCTTGCATTGAATAGCCAAGGCATAGCCAGGAAAGTTCATGCCTCTGTCTTCTGGATGGATCTCAGTAACCTAAAAAAATAATAAAATGCAGTAAAGCATGGGTTATATTTCTCATCCCTCATGTGTGCCCTCCATCACCCAACAAATACACCTTCACCTCCTTTGCCTCCGCCTTCTCCCATTTAGTTACTTATTTATTCAGTGGTCCTTACTTTTCTTTCACTTTCTGCAGCTGGCTTTTATAGTGTCCTAAAAGCTCTAAATATCTGCGCTAACACTCTTTCTGATTGTTTTGTTTTGCTAACCAGATCTTTAAAGAAAGGAAGAAGGAGAAATGCTTTTATCCTTATTTTTTTACCAAACCACGTACTTCTTCCCTACTGGCTTTTCAAAGCTGCAGTCATTACTTTGGCTGAAATGTAGACTTTGTTATTCAAAAGAACACTGTGTACACGATCTCTTGACTAAAAAGTATGTAAAGTTGTCATTCTTTTTTCTTTAAACCCTATTTATTTTTCTCTTCACTGCTGAGTCAAGCCTTGTATATCTGCTTCTGTACTTATTTCCCATAGTTATGTTTCAGCACTAATGAGTCCAAGACACAGCTTTGCAATGCAATTTCAGAATGGATGAGAGATGAGAACTGTCAGGAAATGCAGCTCCTGCAAGCTGTAAGGTACCCTCAGTTGCAAACTGAGTTATCCCTTGTCTTTCAAACTCAGTTCCTGCCCTCCTTCCCTGAATTCATACATACATTCAGCATGTTTACATTTGAGTACTTTGGCCACTCTAATGTGTACTAGCATATTAGAGATATGTGGAAAACACGTATCCTCTGCTCTAAGAAGCAGATAAAAGGGTAAATGAAGCCATGCATGAAATATGCAAAATTCCCAGTCCTCTGAGGAGGTTTTCCAATCATTGCTCACTGTTCTGGCCACACTGTTCACTTGAAAGTCTTTACATAAATATGCAGGCAGTTGAGCCACTCACATGCTGTGGAGAGAATCCATTGCTTCCTAACAGAGTTTGCCACAAGGCTGTCCTTTGAGACTGGGAGACCAAAGATTCAGAGAACATATGCAGCCCACACAGCAATGAAATCTTGTGTTAAGTTTATCTCATTCTGTTCCTATTACCTGGCTACTCTTTGCTTGCTTTCACATCTGTGTTTCATTCTTTTCCTTGAGTCTTGTTTTCATAGTCATCTGTTGCCATGGCTCACTTAAGATGTCCTTTCCAGGAAATGATGAAATGTAAGCCTCCAATCTGTACCTTCCTGAAGAGGAGATTCAGGGAAAGGGAATGCCAGGGAAAGGGTCTCAAGCATCTCTCTATGAGTTGGTGTTTGATGTTTTGTAACCCTTCACCACGGGCAGCTGCAGGAGACAAGATGTTTGGCCTTTGGACTGTGCTGCTGAGATTTTTATAAGGGAGAGCTATCAGGGCCTGCATTCTAAATTTCCTCCCAAGGTGAGTTCATCTCAGGCCTCAGAAGAGCATCAGCTGTGCTTTGCCTGTACAAACAAGCACACTTGTGTACCATGAACTTCATCGTGGGGTTCTGTGAGGCTCAGTAGCATGCTATGAAGATGGGAGAGAAGTATTCTTTCCTCTTACATGTTCTTTCACCATTCCTTCTATACCTTCACTTAGGCATACTGTCATCTCCAAGAAGCTACACTAACTGGGACTATTCCCAGTTGGAATGAGAAAAATTCAAGATGAACAAACTGCTGTAACCAAAGAGAGAGTCTTAAGAACACTGAGGTAAGCATTCTCCCTAGAACCTGCTAATCAAAATAAGAATTTTGTATCCAACCTGCATGGTCTTTTTTCCCCCCAGGATGCCTTGATCTGTAAGTCTTACTCTACACTAATTTTTTGTGTTAGGAAGGTATGCCTGTGGATGGCCTCTTATCAAATGCAAAATTTGGAAGTAACGTGGTTTTTAGATGATGTGGAGTCTGCAAAAACATGACAATGGACAATGGAGTGTGACCCAGAAAGTCCTTTTGGGTATCTGCTGCCAGCTCATATGCAGATGACACTGCTTTTCAGGCTTTTGAGGAATGCAGATGACAGCTCACCAATGGTCTGCTCTACTCCAGGATGCCAATTTAGAACCCATTTCTATGAGACCTGTAAAGTATTATTTACAGCAATAGATGGGAGATCTGGTTGGTTTTGGTTTCCTGTCCTAATTCTGTGCTGTTTCCTGGGGTAGCAAGGGATGCAAATATGAGACATATTAGGACCAGGCAGGTCCTAATACCTGATCTTGGTTGGTCAACAACTGTCATACAAGCAGCTTCAGTGTCAAGTGTGTTCAGTAGCACTAAAGCTCATTGGTTCACAAGGGAAAACGAACCCCAAAAGTATAAATTTTGAATTGCATTAAATGCCCAAGCAAAATAAGCCATAATGGAGGGTGCTTTCTCTCTGCATGAACTGAAAATAAAACAAACTAAGTCTTGGATTCTTAGCTTAGGAACTGTGTTTTTCATTCTGCTTTCCTTCCCCAGATTCCTTCAAGATGACAAGCAGCACAGAGAAGACTGGTATGACTGGTAGGAATGCAGGATAGAAATATATTCACAAATATGTGTGGCCAGCAAGTGGATATGTCACAGAAGCTCAAGCTTTCATTAAAAGTATTCATTGCTCTTAAGGAAACTTTCCTTGTCTGACCATCCAGAAGTCACCTGTCACTCACTCTGGGACTGAAGCCCTTTCTCATCAGCTCCAGTGACCAGTGGGTGCCTCACTTCACTCCCCATATCCCCCACACTCTCACACTCAGACCAGGTTTCCCTGCTGGCTCAAGCCGGGATTTCCCTTAGCAGAGTCTCAGACATCCGGATCCTTAAAATAATCTAACCATGGTGCAACAAAAAAATAGCAGCTCAAGCTGGGTGCCTCCGAGAAGGGACACCCCAAAGAAAGCCCTGAGTTTTCGCACCCTCCCAGTCTGTGTGTCACAAAGTGCTGGCTCTTCCTGCTGAGTTCTTGGCTCTTGCTGTGTCTCAGCATCCAATCACCTGGCTCTGGCTGTGCCACAGGTCCTGTGCCCTCTGTTGTGCAAAGGGTCAGTGCCAGTTCCTGGCCTCGTGCCTGGGGCTCTCACACCCAGAGCCCAACCTGCTGTGACACTGCAGCTGCACTCCGACCTACCTGCACTGAATGTGCCCCTCAGCACTCTCCACCTTGTTATTATAACTGAAAAGTTTGTTGGTTTGGGTTTGTTGCATTTTTGAGGGTTTTTTTTGATCAATTTTGTCAGATGGCATGAAACAGGAGTTGTTCTGTAACCATTCAGAAAGACTTTCTGGAAGTCCTTGGCAGATGCTCTACCACCCTAATTTCAAACACATGCCCACAAACACCTTTTACACTTCCTCTGCTGTTCAGGAATTCTTATTTATTGCAGGTCATCATTGCCTATATTGTACTCGCTAGCCAAGATCTAAGACACAGCAGACACTTCCTTGAGAAAAGAGGTAAGGGAAGAATATGAAACAGGGAAAATGATACTTAACTTTGACTTATGCATCAAGTGCTTAAATATTGTAAAGAATCTCATCTTTTTAATGCAAGGAAAGGCATGTCATGTTTAGAGACTGGTTCCCAGCTCACGCATCTGTGTAATTTGATTCATTTTGGAAATAAAAGCAAATGAAAATCTGAGTCTCTGAAGATTTAAATCTTGTCACTCTGAAAGAAAGGCAAATTGTTTTCATGGGTCAGCAGACAGGCTGTTCTCACAATTCACTCATTCATTTGCAGTTGAAGTAATGTGCTACTTCAGTTCCAAGATTAAACAACTGGTAGTGATAACTTGTTGCCAGGGATCATGTCAGGATGTCGAGCCTGGTGTAGAACACGGGAAAGCTTGTAATCAAAATTGGGACAGGCGAACCAGCGTGCAGTGGGCTGCAAAAAAGGATAATTTACCAGTAAAAAATAGGACTTGCATTATCCAAAACAAATATCCTAATTTGATATTTAGTCACTTAAGCAAGTAGTGACACTTTCCAAAATGCTCCATAATAAGCATTTATTTTGCAGTCAATGGGAACTGCAGGTGCTCACCACTAAAATTTTACTGTTTAATTTTGAGTCCCTGATTTAATTCCTGGTTTGAGATCTTGAATAATATGGATGATGGAGTATAATGCAACAGCATGACCACTGTAGCTGGGTAGAGAGTAGCAAATTACTTTGAAATGTCTAACAGAAAACCATGGGAATTTTGAACATGTGTTTTGTTAGTGTTTTAGCAAAAAGGAAAAATGCTTATTTGTCGCACAAAAAGGGGAAAAGCTCTAGGGACAGGGAGCGAAGGGAGTAAGGGAGAAAGGAAAAAAAATCAAGGGAAGGATATTTGGGCAAAGCACTGAATTGGATACAGAAGCCTGTGAGGATATTCAAAGCTGGTGTTCATAGAGTCAAACATTTATTTCATTACAAGTGTTTCAGAACTAAACTGAATTATATTGCTCTTAAATTGAAGTTAAGAACAGTGCCTATAGTGTTATACACTTTGTGAATTTTCCTGTATTGTACACTGAAGCAGGGAGGGGAGGTGGGGTGAGAAGGAATAGATGATCAGTCACAATTCTGTCTGCTCTGTTAAAATCCAGAGCTCTTGAAAACAAGCTGGCAGGAGAGCAAGCTATTCTCCTTAAAATCTGAAATTAGGTATAGTAAACATGTTCTTTCATATTTACTCATGCTGCCAATGCTTCTCTCAGCATAACACGCAATTTACTCTCTTTTCAACTTGCTGATTTCTACATATTTTTGTAATGAAAGTTTGTGCTGCCACGTGTCTGTCAACAAGTGGAAGCAAAATCTTTGGCTTCTCTTGGCCAAGCTGAATTGAATTTGGTTTATTTTTTCTTTTAACAGTCACTATTAGAGCAATGCTGATGTAACCCAGGTCACTTTTAATTTTTTGGAATCCCTGTCTTTGCTTATGTTTAAATACCATCCCAGTGATACTGCCATGCTGCCAGCCACATTCCTCCTGCCACAGGCAGGGCATTGTCATTACATTGCCAACATGTTAGAGAAAGCCCTTTAACTGGTGCTGCTTTGTCAGGTGGGGAAACATATTTCACTAAGGAATTATGCAGGGAGTGGAATTTTGGAGAAATTAGCTCATTTATAAAACTGTCTTAGAGAAATACAATAACCGTGTGATGCTGGTTTCGTTTTCTATCCAGGCTGGCAGACTGAAACACACAATTGTGTTGTGATTTGTTAATTTTGTTAAAGCAGTTTATGGCGTCGATAAATCTTGAAGGAAGAAACATCCCAAACTCGTTTCTGTTGGAGACAGCTGACTTGGCTGTGAGCTTTATGGAATAACTCCACCAGTTGCTTTTTACTAGATAAGGACATTCCCTGGTGTCACAGGTATTTTCAAGACTACAATTGCCTTCTATGACCTGAAATTTCTCCTGCCATTTCAACAGGAGAGGATGCCTTTATTCCTTTCCCATGACTGCAGCATGGTGCTGCTGTATTTTGCCCTAGAGATAGCTGTGTTTCACTTGGGGATGAGCCAGGCTTTTTAAAGGGAATGCATGAGAATGAAAGCATTAATCCCAACAACATGGTAAATTACTGAATTTTTTTCTGCCATTCATTTCTCTTGAAGGAACTGAGACATGGACAAGCTTCTAGCAAGTACCATCCTCATCAAACAAGCAAATCTTCTAAGTCCAAACAAGTAAAATATAAGCCAGTGACTTTTCCAGGTATATAACAGGGAAGAAAAGCTTCAATACTATTTGTTTTACTAAAAATTTTCAGGCTTGTTGTTGTGAAGGCCTTTACTAGGCTACAATACGTGTTCTCCATATGTGACTCAGGAGAGTGTGTATACACAGATATGTATGTGTTTGTCAACCCCAGACAGCTGGAACCCATCAAAGCTGCTTTTGTGTGTGTGTGTTCCTTTGCATGCCTAAGCAGTGCAAATATCTTCCTTAGGTTTTGGATTCCCTGACATGTACAGGGAATCCAGACTGCTAATATTTAGTATTTCAGACCTCTACACCCAAGGTGCAGATCTTGAAAAGGATAAGAAGGAAAGCATTTGGAAGTAGTCTCAACATATGTTTGAAACTAGAGGACTAAAAATAACACATCATCCTAGAGAGATGATGCAGTGTTTGGAGAAGGATAGCACACGATATCATGGATTGAGTTAATTTTTCTATCTCCTGATGACATACTGATTTGTTGGCACCCATATACACTCTGTAATATATATTAAAAAAAAAATATTCTTAAGGGCAGTTGCTCATGTAAAGGCAGCATGGAAGTGGGATTGCTTCGCACATTTTAGTGCTGCATTTTTGTCAGTTTTGCTCACAGATTCTGCCTGTAACCCAGTAAGGTCCCTACCCATCACCACTTACACCCTTTTGTCTTCCTGAGAAGAACAGGTGAGAGGATTTCTTTGGAAGCTGGTCCTCTGTCCTTTCAAATACATTTGAATTCCTCCTGAAACAATACCCAAGAATGTCCTTCATCCAGACAATTCAGAATCCTGAGCTGATCTGCAGATGCTTTTACTTTAGAAAACGTTCTTCAAGACCACTCAGTCATTTCTAGCAAATGCCTGGGATGAAAACTGGTTGTTATTCTCTTCAGCTTCGTATCTCCAGTTTGCTTTTGCTGCTGTGATAGCTGAGGCTGGGGAACTGTGCCTGGTCAGTCAGGAACATCTCATGGCTGCAGTTCAATACTGAATACAATTTTGAAATCAAATATTTGAGTGTCTTATGACTTCCTTCTTGTTTGATGCTCACTGCCTTAAGAACAGAGGTCATATGTGAACTCTGGTCTCACAAACTCTGACCTATTCCTCTGGCTTGGAGAGTCTGACTGTAAATACAGGAAGTGCTGCCTTAATTCAGTGGAAGAACAATAGTGGAGGACAGACAAAACAGGAAGAAAGACTGCAGTAGAAAGTATTGGAGTATATTGAACCCCAGTGGGAGTTGTTATTGAGTAGGAGTTTTTGCACCTGCAGAGAGTTTCAGAAACACAGATATGTCATTTATAATCACCAATTCAGAAAAAACATGCGAAAGAGAGATTAACAGCTTTTTTTCAGATATAGGCAGAGAAGTGTTTAATAAAGGACTCACTTCCAGTAAGGCTGATAAAGAAGCCATGGTAATCCAAGGAAAGGAGAACAATGGATTAAAAAAGAGTAATCAGGCTAGTGAATCTCTTAAGGTTTGAGATTGAAGAAAATTATTAGCTGAACCATCACTGAAAATTAAGGCTCTATTGTAGCAAAATCAAGGAACCAGCATTTTAAAGCCAATTACAATTCCTTTGACCTTTAAATATTATTATAATGTAAAAATAATTGTATGATGATGCTCTCCATGCCTGTCCAAGTTTTGAGGTTTGCAAACAGAGTGCTTATGATATTTTGTGGCCAATAACCTGACAAACATATGGAATACAAACAGAGCAAGACTGGGGTTTTTATCTGTGGTTTACATACAAACTCAATTGGCAGCAGCAGGTAAAGCCAAGAGGAGAAAACTGGCCAAAGGAAGAGCATGTTCAGATCTAAGGTAAAACCGAGCTTTTCCAAATTAATAAGAATGCGGAAAGACTGTTCAATTTATTAGTTTTTCAAGCACATGCTCTTCAAAATTTGGTGGTTTTTTTTAAAATGAAGAAATGTCTCAAATACCACTGCTGAATTTCTTCCAAATGAAAATCTAAAAATGTTGTTCCTGTAATACATAGTTCTTTTTTTATGTGACCAGTGAAATCTGCCATGACCTAGAAATTTGAAATTTTCTGTCAGCTGCACTTTAAATACATTCTTCTTTCTGAATCATGCTAATGAAAATGTTGTCCTGAGTACAAAACAGAGCAGTGTACTCAAAGTCATTATTCACCCTACTTGACAACAGAAGCACTCGGCTTCTTTGAGCTGGAATGCATTAAAGGGAAGAAAAAAACTTTAATGAATTATGCTTTTTTCAGCTGTAACAGTGAAAACTCTGCTGTCCTATGTTTGGTTCATGTCTTTTTCAGACTAATTTCCAGTGCTAATGCATGAATAAGTTAAAGAAGCATTGACTCTTTTGGCCATAACAGTTAAGACAGTATTTGCAGTTCTTCCAACTTGGTTTGCATTAGGAGTCAGAATGTCTTTGTCAGGAATACACACACAGCATTGTGCGTATGTTCTGCAACACTGAAACATTTTCTTGTTTTAACTTCCTTTCTCATGAGTTATTGAAGTTAAACCAGGATTTCTGACTCAGGTTCCTGCAACAAATCCTCGCTGCTTCTCTCTCATTTTTTATGATGAACCAATGTGTTCGGCTGCTGCCAGACCTATTCTACCCCCTGTATTTGAATTCAGTCCTAGAGAAGTCCCTCTGTCTACAGGAACAGTGACAGTTCACCAAATGGCAAAACTGATCCAACACCATGCTGAGGCAGTCTTTCCCCATCTTTCTCCCTCATCTCCCAGCTGCCTGATTCCATCTTTCCTTTTTTACTGTTCGGATAAGCACCAGAGGGAATACAAATCTGAGAAAAGCAAATCCTAATGCCGTGCTGGGTTAAAGCTAAGCTCAGGCTCACTCTGAGAGCTGGCACATGGAGCATTAGTTAAGGCAGTGTAGAAGCCTGGCCATGCTCTGAACTCTGATCAGGCTCCCGGTGCAAGAGACTGGCTACGTGATGCACTTCATTCCCTTGGGGAATGGCTTCCCGTTTAATGTGTGAGCAGAGGATTGTTTCGTCAATTCTTCTGGTTTACTTAGTGAAATGAAGATATTCATCCATGGACTTTAACCAGGACTGTGACTGAGCTTTGATTCAAATGCAAGCTTGTCAGAGCACTGTCAGCATATCTGAAGACTGATAACAGTTTCATATCAAATAAATTTTATTATTGCTTTCTTCATCCTACTTTTATCTGATCTTGGAGGTAATTCAAATGAACAAAGATATATGCAATTGCAATTACTACTCCCACTTAGCTGCATATGTGGGCAGACTTATTTCATAATTAGTCTGTTACTTTTGTTTATCATAAAGTTAATATTAAGCTGAAGTAGAACAAGGTGCACTTATTCCACAACAAAAATCTATGTATGTGGAGTTAGTCAAGAGCAGTTATTTTGGAATTTGCAACAGCTGTTTAGAAAGCTCTCACAGTTTAAAAAAAGACATGCACTTCCCAAAGTATACATTTCATGATTCAGAGTAATATATTTTACCAACTGCATTTCAGTTTTTTTTTCAATAGTGATTAAAATAGAGATTCATTTTTTTGTGTAGAGACTGATAAACTGTAAAAGGTTGCAGCACCAGTTGCTCAAGCAAAAAAAAAAAAAGTTAAAAATGAAAAAGCTGCTTTAAAAAAGATATATTTAAAAAGTATCTATTAACATAGGTTAGAAATGTGCTCAAAAGGTTAGAGTAGTGGTTAGGGTAGTGGTTAGGGTTGGGTTTAGGGTTGAGAGTCAAAAAGCCTACAGCTCCAGGAGCACTGGAGCTGGAAAAGGCAAGGCAAGGTGATCCTGCCAGGGCCCCAACATTGCTGCACCACACATCTGATTATATGGCATGTAGTGCCTATTTTGAATGTTACTCTTTTTTTTCCCCCTTTGTTACCCCTAAATCCAGTTCCAGGCCAGCTTTTCTTTGACAGATCACTGATGAGTTGTTCACAGCAGACAGGCCAGCTGTGCCAAGCCCACGCCTTGTCTGTTATCTTTATATTCCTGTATTCTTCAGCAAATCTCTTGCCCTCACTTCTCAAGGCTTCTGCCATTGCTCCATGCCTGCATTTCTCTGCACTGCATCATTGTGCTAGTTACATATCTCTTTTTCTACACAGAATAACTGCTTGTTACTTTATTTATATAAAATCACGGTTGCACCACACACAGATAAACAGAAGTAAAATAAATTAGCCGTGGACCTGGTTAATTATAGAAACTGCTGTCACAGATAACCAAGGAAAATATACAGAAGGATCGAGAGAAGTCAAGCAAACTTGACAAATCTCAGTCCCGAGGCCTTGCACATTCAGTACAAAGCTTATGGCAAATTACTGAGAGTGGCAATACTGTGTTCCAGGGCTGCCCCAAAGGTCATAAGCAGGTAAGAGCAAACTGCACACACTATCACATAATCCATCATGTTTGGGCATTTTTTTTAGAACTACTTATGCTGGCATTTTTTTCTCTTTTGAGGTAGAAAAAAGCATGCAAGAATTAGAGTCTCAGTTACCTGAACTTTTAACAGTAGAAGTTAGCTCAAATATTGAACAATTTTTACAGATAAAATTGCACAGTGAAGGGTAGACAACAAGAGTAATGGCAAGGACAGAAAAGCACTGAAATTGTCTAGATCTTTTGCAAAAGATAAAACAAAATCCACAGCCTTCCCAGCCAAATGAACATCTGACTCTGCTTTGAGATAATCTCTCAATGTCTCTTTCAGTCCTATTGTTCTCTATTACTAGTTTGTTTTTATATCTTAAATTAAAAATTCCTTGTGCATTCTCAAAATGGACAGTTTTCCTTACGTCCTTTGTCTTTTTGATAGATGACATGTGATATACTGATGCATGTCTCCATAAATCCTCTAACTTGGTTTAGGTTTTGCAGTTTGAAAGTGGCCTTGTGTTTTCCAGTTTGTTTTTTTAATTATTTTATCACGTAACTCTTAATTATATATATAAAGAATCTTTAATTTCACAATCACCTATAGAAATAGTGACTCTTGTGTTGCTTGGATTGCTATCACTTACTGTGTTTGTATAGTTGACACACAGATTATTTATTTCTCATTTAGAAAAATACCCATTCCTGAATTTTCTAGTTGGTGTTTTGATATTAATGCTAACTTCTTTTCCAGTCACATACAATCTGTTGTGCTCCTGACTTGACCTGACATCTCTCTAATATTAATGGGCACAGCCCCCTAATTCACCACTTCCTCTATAGCTGCAATGCTGACAGCATTGGTCAGGATTGGTCTGGACAGGACATCTTGATAGGCACAGAAGGGACATATCTAATCCTATAACATATGCTTAGTGATTAACTCAAAATAAATTAGAGGTAGCAAAATCTGTGTCTTTTAAATGCAAGATTACAGTAATTTCACACTGATAAGCTGCACCTATTTCACTGAAGAATCGAGCCGATCCCAGAAGTGCAGCTAATCACCAGGTGCGGCTTATTTATGGACGAATTCCGGTGAAATGGAAGTGTGAGCTGGCTGGGGAGGGAGCTGATGCGAAGCTGCTGCTGGCTTTCGTGCGAAGCTGAGCCTGCCGAGCAGCCGCTTTTGAGCGGTTCGGGGAGCCGCTGTCGCTGCCCAGCAGGCGGGGAGCCACGGCAGCCAGCGCCGGGGGCGGGAGTGCCGGGGCCCACAGCATAGGGAGGGCTCCTGGGGCTATATTTAAAGGCATGGCCGGTCTGTGAAAACTGTTTGCAAATTGAGCACCTGACACCAAACCCCACCATAGTGTGATTCTGTTACTAACTCATTACTTTGTTGCACATGGATCCTCGTTTTAAAAAAAAAAGGGTGCGGCTTATCACTGGTGCGGCTTATTTATGGACAAATTCCATGGTTTTCCCGGCTACTCAGAAGTGTGGCTTATAACCAGGTGCGGCTTATGAGTGTGAAATTACTGTACTCCCAGTATTGTGGTATTGAGTACTTTTGTCAAGGCTTAGCCTAAGGATCTCAAGCCTGTGATGGAGACATAACTCAGTCTCCCAGCACCATATCTATTCCTTCCATTCATTCTGTTTTAACAATAGAGCTCTCCTGTTACTTCAGTCTGAATTATGAAGCTTGGCTGATCTGACATTTTTCCAGTCCTACCCTGAGACCCATGGTATTCACAGAGCTTTTGCAGTTCATCTTAGTTTTGACCAAAGATGGAAAACAAAACCCCAACAACAAAACCCCTCATGATTGCCCTCTTGCAACCATGGATGAAGTTTGTGAGGATGAAAAAAAATCACATGGATACTTAATATTTTATGACAATGGTTTGACTTGGTCCTTGTCCAAAAACAGGTGCAAGATCTCAAGTCAGAGGAAAAGTGTATCAGAGTGGTGTGTCTCATTCCAGTGCATCCCTAAGGGATGAAGATGCATTGGTCAGCACAGAACCTGTAAAATGGAAGAAGACTGAGAGATGCCTCTGCTCACTTGGGCCAAGGTATAACGGTATATTGTTAACCCTCTGGGGTTATTGTACAACACCAGCTGGAAGCTGAATGAGCAATTAATGGTCACACAACGTTTTGAAGTTATAGAATGTAATTTATTGTATGTATGTAATTTATTGCCCAAAATAGCTCTTTGGAGTGGGAAATGATCTTTAGATTCTGTGCATTCATTGACCTTTCTGAGAACCATTTTACAAACTACAAGGATAATGAAGGGAAGGTTGTTTACAGAGTGAGGTATTATCTGCTGCAGAGCTGCTCAGCAGCACCAGAAGGGTCACTGCCCGTATGTGCATTCTGTTCTGGAATAAAAGCACACTTTGTGAAGGAATTCGCCTTTGAAGGGCTAAGTGCTCTTCTGGAATAGCTCTTGTGGAATAATGTGTTTTTCAAACGCTATGCCAGCATCTTCCTCTGTATAGACAAAGCCTTGGGCTCCCAGGATTGGACTTTTAGTACTTATAGAAATTGCCTGATGTTTCGAATGGGGACCCTGCAAGAACTCCTGTGGTGTGCTGACGACGGCACAGGGCCGTGGGTTTTATTGCTTGGTTTCCTTGGCTAAGAAATGGCTTGGAAAAGGTGCCCTTAACCTCCCACGGGCAGAGGGTGGGGAAGCTTTCACAAGCCCCTCGAACAGGCTGAAATGCTGCTCCCATCCCTTCTGCCATTCCAAGCCCACACAAGGGGCAGCCAGGAGCTCCTCCTGCTCGCAGGAGATGTGATGTCTCCTTGACATGCAGTCCCGAACCAACTGTGCTACCAGAGGCGAGCTAAAACGAGCGATTGCTTTCCAAATACTGTCTCCAAGAAGACTGCAGATGTCTCCTTGAAGTGCTCATATCCTAAAAAGCACCTTTCCCATCCTTTTAAAATGGCAGATTAAGTCATGTGTATGACTCAGCCTCATTTTCTTGTCCTGTGACTCCAGGCAAGTCACTTGTCTTCCAGCTCTCTGACAGGTTTTGGCCATCCAATCCAAAAACGCCGTGTGTGCCTCGTTGAGGAAGATGCGTGAGTGGCACCCTGGAAAAACAAAAGGCAGAGCCGCGTTGAACTGAATGCCTTCCAAACCAACGCGGCTTTAACCAAGGCTGTACAGTAAGGGCAATGCGATATTCCCGGGAGACGGCGAGTGCAGTAGTTGATGAACTACGGGGGATGGAGTTAGTGAAGGCAGGGATGGCAGCACCTTTGGGAGCAGAGCCCGGCTGAGGCCCGGCCCGCTCCTCCCGGAGCCCTCATGGCGCCCCCACGGCGCCCCCACAGCGCCGCCCCGCCCCGGCGGGAAGGCGGCGGGGCCGAGCCCTCAGCAGGAGGAGGAAGCGGGGCGGCCCTGGCGAGCTGGGAGCCTTCGCCCCGGGTACTCCCTGCATCCTCTCACCCAGAGCTGCCTGGGCATGAGTTGGGGGTTTAATTACGATGCTAATTTTGATGGGAATTACGGTGCTCCGCGGGGGGAGGGAGGTTCAGCGGTTCCTCGCCCTTTGGGGACAGAAATGGGGAGGCAGCTGGCAGAGACAAGCCAAATAAATCCGCGTGTTGATGACAATAATCAGTTATTTTCCTGTGAGTTAACAGATGTGAGGTGCAGCCGTGGAGCCCCTCGGGGCCGGTCGGATCCCCCTCAGCCGAGCTCTGCTGGCATTTTCTGCCGACCCAAGCCCGGCGGAATTGCAGGGAGCGGGCCCTTGTCCCACCCGCAGGCTGGAAGGACACGCGGTACCCAGCTCTTGCTCACCTACCCTGGGGTACTTGAGGCGGCAAAGGTTGTTGGTGATTTTTCATGGATTTGCTCTGTTGTCACAGACTTTCACCCTTTTATCTGCTTCGCTGCAGGCGGTGGGGACTGGAATCCTTCACACACCAGCAGCAGGACAACGCTCACTGAGCAGCAGGATATTTTTCGTATCTAAAGCTTTTAATAGGGTGAGGTATAATTTCTCCATTTTCCCTTATAGGAAGGGACAGGTCTGGGTCTGCCTCGTTTTTCTGCTGTGAGATGCCAATTGCTTGAAGATGGGGAGTAGGAGAACAATCCCATAACCTGCTCAGTGGTGCAGGAGTGCGGGATTATGTACATTTTGTGAGGGTGTTTTTAATGAAGAAGGAGATTGTAATATAGTTTTAGTGCTTCTTGCATTACTTGTTTTTCTTCCTTTGGTATTTGAAGCCAGGGGATTTTTCAAATCTCCCAAAGTATTTTTTAATTAATGTTTTGCTGTAATTATGTGAAGACATGATTTGTCACTCTGTAATTGTTAGGGTTCTGAAACAGAAATTAAATATATCATGACACTATCAGAAACAACCGATTTTATAAGAATACTTCCAATAAACACTGACAGAATAAGATAATTTTGAAATTCTGATATTCTGTTCATGTCTTTCCCAGCCTCTATATACACATGATTCTTGCAAGCAAATTAGTATCCATTTAGAAGCTGAAGAAAAAGGCTTTTTGCAGATATTTAGCCTAAACTCTCCCAAACTCTTATAGTCTGTGGATTTTGTTCACAAATTAGCAAGTAAATATATGCACACATTTTCATGTGGTAGTCTACAAAACTTTTGATCGTCCATAGCTAGAACACAAAAGGCAAACTCACAATTTAAATAGAAGCAGCTTAACCCATTTACAAAACCACAAAAATGATAGAGTTTGGTGATAAGATCATCTTTCTAAGGAACTAGTTTGTGTTCACTATTCTTGCATTCATAATTTTAAGGTTACACTTTGCTTATCACTAAGTGCCTATTTCAGTTCAAGACCTTGCTTAGAAAAAGGCATGTTGAGAGGGCAGTGAAGCTGTGGTGGAGTACAGACAGGGCAAGTTAACCATGAAAAAACATTAAATGAGTTCTCTGTATATGGGTTTGCATAATAAAAGTTCCAGATTTTTATTACCCTTCTTTTCTCTCCATGCAAGCATATTCCTTACAGCCATTACCTGCACGTCTTCATCATTTATTGGTCATTTTGAACCTCAGCAAGAACTTGAAAACAAATACAGCTTTAATAATCTGCTCTCAAGGTACACCACCAAAGAGTTGTAGCCTTCTCAGCACTGTTTTGTGGGTTTTCTGTCACATAAAGATGGAGAAGCTGAGCTGTTGCATTGCCTTGCCATTACCCATTCTGTCTGCAGCTATGCTGATTTTTGTTATGAAAACACAGACTGCCTTTAGCATTCTTACCAGAATAAATTCCACTAGTGATAATTCATTTTAAATGTTCCCACCTCCAAAATTCATCTTTGACCAAGATTCTCACAAGGGAATGAGATCTCTTTTCCTTCCTTTGAAGCCCCTTCCAGCCAAACTGGTTCTTCTGAGTTCTCCTTTTGGCCTGGTAGGTCAGATAGTGAAGAGTTGGAAGCAGAATACAAATTGAAATCCATATGTGATGTCATACTGACATATTTCTGTAGTCCTTGGGCTCTTAAAAGTCTTTTTACAGACATTTACTCATTTATTGCCTCCCCATGACTTTGTTTGCATTTCCCACTAGTGATCAATACTTTATTGCGTGCTCTTTCATTATGAAGGCCATGGAGGATCAAGTAGTCCAAGAGGAACCAGGATACCAGGATGATGAGGTAAATTTGTGATTGAAAACTATGTGCAGCAAATGTTTGAAGGTATTTTGATAGTGTTATGAAACCCTTGGAGGAACAGGAGGTCCCCGAAAACCATCAGGGAATTCAGTGCATTTAAAATTTTGTTCCAGTCTACTACCAAGGAAATCTCATTCCCCTAATCCCTGTACAACCTGGCTCTTCAAGTAATCTTCATTAACCTTTCAAAAGCTGTGCACAGTTTTTAATGGGATTATCATTATTTCATCATATTTTACACTTCTATATTAAATGCAAGGGGACTCTCAGTTAATTTTCTGCTTCTGAGGAATAATCATCAGCACAAAAAGAGTGAGAAACTATGGTAGAAAAGCTGCAGATTATGATGATGATGATAGCACAAGTTTTATTAGCACAGCAGAGGATTAATTGCCTGTGAAGATATACTTTATGGAGAACATGATAGGAAATGTGTTGGCCTCAGTACATTTAGCTCACTATGGCTTTGCTTATTTCAGTTGTCCAACAAGTTATGTATTATTTATGAAAAACCAATGAGTGTTGACAAATCTGAAACAGTCACATGGTGAGACACAAGAAAAAGAAACATCTATTTTTTTCCCTGCTATTTTGTTTAGGAATCCTTTTTTCAGGATATTGACCTGCTGCAGAAGCACGGAATTGTAAGTATTAGCAATGGCACAGAATTGTCCCTCAAAAGCCTCTGTAAGGTTGTTTCCAAAATTGTAAGCACATTGATGCAAATACTGAAGTTCCTCCTTGCAATAAGTTCTAACTCAGTCAGTGGAGAGAAATTTTGCCTTTGGTGATAGGAGAGATTTTTAGAAAATCTCATTCACATCAGATACCTAAATAAAGTGTCAAGATACTCAAAGTGTTTAGCACCTAGCACTCTTGAAAAACCAACTGCTTGCTAATTTATTTGAAAACTGTGTGATAGATTATTTCCTGTTCCTGCCAATCTTTGTAATTACTCCTGCATTTTTGGTGCCTGTGAAATTACACTGTGACAATTGTTACTATACTATTTTCAGCATGCTGGTGCAGGGGGTAGAGTAGGAGTGAGGAAAATATTAGTAGCTAGAGAAATAAGTGGTTAGTTTTCTTCATCAAATGTGAATTCCTGTCCTTGTTATCATAATCACATAAACATCACCCATTTATTTGAATTACAATTATTATATGTTTATCTGGGAAGTTGGCTCATGGATTGGAATCCTGTTAAATTCAGAGTTATAGAAGCAGAATAAAAAGTTGGGTTTGCCTGAAGTAATGTGAAATTAATAGGAGTGACTATAGACAGATAAAGATGGGGAGGACATGTCACAATGACTCATCATTAGTCAGCACTGTAGTTACTGGGCTGACCATGTCAGCAGAGCAATTGGTGGCAGTTTTTTTTTTTTTATTGGCACTTCACTGGTAGTTTTTAAGATAGTTCTGAAGAAGGATCACATGCTTGGGAGTTCAGACTATGGAGGAACACAGGAAAATAAACAAATAATTGCTTTAAAAATTTAGCAAGTTGATTGAAGAGGGTGACCTGAGCTGGAAGGGAGCTGCACTGCCCTGTCAGTATGAAACAAGGCATGGCATTCACAGAATAATACAAATGCGTGAAAGAGTTTGAAAACTAAGAATAATGACTTAGGCTGCTCTTCTGGGGTTGTAAAGATTTTCTGCTTCTTTCCATTATTTTTTTCTTTCTTCCAAGTGGTTATTCCCACACCTCAGAGGAAGTTTTTGTTCTCAGCTCTTCCAGCTAAAAGCTTTGTGCAAACATATGATGACCCATATCTGTTAAATTCATTTACCTGAAGAAATAATTTTTGTGGGTTTAGAATTTTTTTCCAAGGAATAGAGAGAAAAATATTTACTGGATCTGCCAGTGTGCCCAGAAACAGAATCAGATTAGAACAACTGAGACTGTGGTTCGGTGATCAAAAGTGTTTGGTAGGATTTAAGGTGCTGCTACCCCTCAGCCTCTGCTGAGTGTCACACACATATCACAGGATGAGAAATAAGATTCCAAATAAACATGACTAATTTCTCACACAACTCCCCTCCCTTTTTATGCTCTGTGTACCCACACACTCTAGATAAATAGATTATATGTCCAGTTCATAGTTTTTTTCAAAGAAAAAACTTGGCCTGAAATGGTAAATTGATGTATTATCCCACACCTTCCACATAGAATGTTTTCTTGTGAGTAATGTGTTCTTGCTTTTAAATTTCCAGTGATGTCAGAATCATGAAATGAGATGAGGGAAGGCAAAATATGTCAGTGGATTGCTGTCTGACGTTGTGCTGTTCCAAAATTATGAAAAACTAGTAGCTCGCTCCAGCCCAGAGTGTCAGTCAGATCTGCAGGATACATGTGTTTTCAACTGGACATGCAGTTAGACTCAGCTTCCAGTGATCCTTGTGAATGAGCTCCCAGCCATCCACCACCAGATTATCTGGTTTACAGATTATCTGTGCTAAGGGGCCAAGGACAGACTTGAGCGTTACAGGGTGTCCTAGCTCCACGCTATCTTTAATAATTCTGTGCTGTTTCTTTCTATCAGCTTTGATCTAGAAAAACTGGCACTGAAAGGGGAGAAGTAAATACTCAGACACCTTCCTCTCAAAACCACCAGCAGCTGCTCTCTGCACCATGATCCCTCACACCAATATTACTTAAAATTTTGTTTTGTTGGTGTCACAAACTACACAGTGAAGAGTTTACTGTAAATCTGTGTCTCTCTTGGTGAAAACACATGCGTATGAATGTAAGCTTAAAATATTTTGCAAAGGTTTACTTCACCTTCTAGTTGTTAACTGTCCTGAGTACTCACAGAAGGGAAATTTCTTTGCAGAATGTAGCAGATATAAAAAAGCTGAAGGCAGTTGGGATTTGCACAATCAAAGGAATCCAGATGACCACAAAACGGGCACTGTGCAATGTGAAGGGGCTCTCAGAGGCCAAAGTGGACAAGATTAAAGAAGCTGCAAACAAGCTTGTTGTAAGCCAGTCACTTTTCTGAGAGTTTGAACTTATGCCCCTCCAAAATGCTGTGCAGATTTCTCACTGCATCATCAAAATAATTATTCTACCTGTTACGCTAAGGCATAATACTTTATACTCCACAACAACCAGACGAATGCTGTGGTGCCTTTTATAGCCAACCCACGGGAATGAGGCTAGGGGGAAATGAAGCTCTTTATGTGGGATATTGCACTTCTAACTTCAGGTTAAAGTTAAAATAAACCTCTCGTGTTTTCTTTGTTCTTCCCTAGGAACCAGGCTTCCTCACTGCCTTTGAGTACAGTGAAAAACGGAAGATGGTATTTCATATTTCCACTGGCAGCCAAGAATTTGAGTAAGCTTATCACTTATATCCTTCTTTCATCCAAATGTTCCCAATAATCATCTTAATTGTCTTTAATGAGACACAGAAATACAAGGGAATAAATACTTGGCTGGGACACACAGATCCTTAGATCTCCTTGCATTTGGAGTTAGTGCTGGCTTAAAGAAGACTACATCAATAAGCACCAAACCAACTCCTTTTCTGAGGGGAAACTGGACTTTGTACAGTCACTGTAAATAAATAATTTGCATCCAGAAATCTTGAAAGTATAATATTTTTAACCTATCAAAATAATCTGCAGGTTTCAGGTCAAAATTACAAATCTTCAAGTCCTCCCTTGAGATATTTTTATGGTATGCTATTTTTAAATATTATTTTCAATGTTATTTTCTCTCCTTTCTTTCCAGTAAAAGTTTCTATACATCTTTCCCTTGCACACAAAAAGGGAGGTAAAGACAGAGTTAATTCTTTATGAATCAATGATCATTTAGAGCCCTGCACTTAATGCACTTAATGCACTTAATCGAGTGAGGGGCTTGAGGGCAGAAATTACTTTCCTTAAAGTAGAAAAAAGATTTTTACTTTCCTCTTGTGATTTTTTGGGTTTAACTCTATCATAATCCTCTCCCTTTCTGCAGCAAACTTTTGGGTGGTGGGATTGAAAGCATGGCAATCACTGAGGCCTTTGGAGGTGAGAGAACCACATTAAATGGTATTACCAAACAAAGAATTGCAACTTAATTTAGATTTTAATCCAACTTGGATTCTTTCTATCAAATTTACCACATTGTAGCTACAAAGATGAATATCTGCATTAGTGCAAGAAGAAATAATCCACTTCTCATGTTACTAACATGCCAAAATTTTCCCTGATGCAGTGTGTTCCTTCCCAGTAACAAAACTGCCACAAAAGGTATTTTAGTTATGCACACTTAAGGTACATTGCATTTTATGTAAGATTTTGGAATTACAATTAAGCTACTATTGCAGTACACCTTATTAGTTGGTGCTTGACACTTCAGCAATAAGAGTTAATAAAACACAGTACTCTTCCCTTTAGAAAAGATAAACTGGAGACTAATATGATTTGGTAGAATGAGATTAATAAACTTGTAAGCTTCTCCTTGATCATTTTACTGGAAATGGAACTGGGCTAGGTTAATGGACTCGCCCATTTCTTCTCCACCCTGCCCTGTCATTATCACTTTACCACAGGTGCCATGTGGTTTTAACTTCTATACACAAGAGAATAAATGACTTCAGCAGTCAAGCATGATCAAATTAAAGCATTTCAGATTTTGCTTTTCATATAATATATTTATCCTGCACAGAATACGATTTAGAAATTGAAGTTAAGTGATTTTAAAAGGTAGAGATTGAGGTGAATTTTGTAAGTAAGAGTTTCTAACTGAAGTAATTCCTGAATCTCTCAAACTTGGAAAAAGAAATCCTGACTCTTTGTTTCCCTTTTCTTTGTTTAACAGAATTCCGGACAGGCAAAACCCAGCTATCTCACACTCTTTGTGGTAGGCATAATACCATAAAAGAGAGTGATGTTTCTTCTCAGTGAATCCACTGTTTACAACTGTATCAGAACACACACAGAGACAAGTCAGAATCTTTTATTTCTACAAAAAACCGTGAAACAGACCTGGTGACTGTTAAATCCATAAACTGTTTGAGTAGAGATCTCATATAAATGGTTACTTTAATGTAATGGTACTTTAATAGGGCTCACATCCATGAAAGTTTTGCCATAAGGAGAGTGAAGATAATGGGCTGTCTGAGATAAACCAGTGAAACACACCATCTGGAAAACCAGAGCACAAATATGGGTCACATGTAGATGGGGCATTGCTCAGAAAAGGGCAGAGGCAATTTTTTTTTTTTCTCAGCAGCTCTTTGACTGTCCTGGTTTCAAGAGGTTTTGCTGAATCTGACATTCTGAAAGGGCACTGAAAGGGTACTACTGGCTGTCAGTGACTGGATAAACAGACTTTGGCAGTCAACATATTTGGGCAGTGCCAAAAACAGCAGGACTTTGATTTCCCAGAGCTACCTCTCAATGTGTAAAGAGTAGTAAACAATAACTTACGTAACTATTAATGCTGCTGGAATTACCAGACACTGGCTAGGCAAATTCTCTTAAATGAACCCCTTACATTGTAAAGTGAAATGTGGCATGTTTTAGAAAAATAAGGCCTCTTCTGGCTAGTACAGTGTGATGGTCAGCAGAGTCATACCCTTTTGCATGAATGATTACAACTGGATTGAGTATTTTAGCTTATTCCCTCCAAATAGACTAAACCCACAATCAGCAACTATTTGCATATCAGGAAAAATTAATATCCAAAGAATTTTTGATCATAGGAGTAACAGCTGGAAAGAGGGCCTACTAAGCCAATAGAATTAATTTGGGCAGAGGATTAAGAGGAGGCTTTGTGTGTAAGAACTTACTAATAGTATGCCTAAAATATACAGATTTAGTGATGGTACTGAATAAAACAGGTTTGACACCATTAATTAAATCTCATTTGATCTGCAATCAAGAAAAGCAGCTTGAGTTTATTCTCAAGATGGCAGTAAGACAAGATACTCCTCATTTTCACATTGATTAAAACTGACAGTCCTTTGTGATATGGATAAACAGTTATATTTTATTTAAATAATAATAATAGATGGAATAAGAAAACATTTCCCCTGCTTTTTCCTTTTAATCTACAATTCTTTGTAGTGACAGCTCAGCTCCCAGGACCAAATGGCTACACAGGTGGAAAGATTATCTTCATTGATACTGAAAACACTTTGTATCTTTTTGACTGTTAAAACCTTCAGATTTGATGAACTGGAAAGTCAGTTTATTTTGTTGTAGGAAGTAGAAGGCTCCTGATAGTTTCATACATGGAAAACATTGTGACTGGCACAGAAATCATGGAGAGCACAGTGTGTAGTGGCCCACAAGAAAGTGAGTTTTTCTTCTATAATTTGATATAATCTAACCTGGAAAAAATACTTAGGAATTGGATTTTATTGTAACTGTTTTGGTTTTGTTTGTTTGTTTGGTTGGT
>VRYO01001878.1:26820538-26909481 GCA_009812075.1 Sialia sialis
CCCCCCCCCATAATCCTATTTTGGAATGGAGTTTTATTATTTTCCGAGCATGGTTTGCACAAGGAGAAATCCTTAACTCTGACTAATGCCAGCCGACCAGACCGCCTGCGTGACATTGCTGATCGCTTCAACGTTGACCACGAGGCAGTGCTTGACAATGTGCTGTATGCACGTGCATATACCAGTAAGACCATTATTGCAACTGGCGTGCTATCTAGGGTTTTTTCCTCTCAGGTTTTTTAATAGTTCTCAGTTTATTAACACTTCTCAGTTTATTAACAGCTCGACACACTCTGTGTCACAAGACACCGCTTTAAAACTTCAAGACGTTTTGAAATAGGACTTCTTCTTTTAGACTGCAATATAAACATTAATAATATGATTAAAACATTTTCCGTGTGTCCTTTAATTCAACATTGAATTAAAATGTATATATTGCTTTTCAGTTCTTAACACAACAAAAAGTTGTCTTCATGCAGAGTGAAGATTTTCACAAAGAAGGTTTATGAGATGGGTGAGAGGAAACTGGAACCTGCAAAGTAGATTGTTACTGAGCATAGGATTTGAAACTGCTGGCAATGAAAATATAACCAGTGCAGACATTTAAAGTGGAATTTTAAAGTTCAGGCTTGGTTCCTTTTTGTTCTTTCTGATCCTAATTTCTCTTGGCAACTCTGCTTCCCGCTAGGTGAACATCAGATGGAATTGCTTGACTATGTAGCAGCCAAATTCCATGAGGAAGCTGGTATCTTCAAGTTATTGGTACAAGACTTTTTTTTCCCTGTATGCTTACTGTTTTCAAAATAAGTGTTCCTGTTTTCTTCCACTATGTTTACTTACCTAGCATGATTACAATGCAGATCATTGACTCCATAATGGCACTTTTCCGTGTGGATTTCAGTGGTCGTGGAGAGTTGGCTGAACGACAACAGAAGCTAGCTCAGATGTTGTCAAGGCTCCAAAAAATATCAGAAGGTACAGAAAATACTGCAAGTTTTGGGAAGCATGGGCTGGAGTCACTACCAGTAGCTCTTGGTAGCACAACCACCTAGTAGTCCAAGTGTATTATTGATCAGGCACTGGCCCAGGGACCTTTCCTCACTTTACATTTCTGTCAGTTACCAGAAAGATCAAACTGATAATGTAGTATTTCAAGATGACAGATTGAGTAAACTTCTTGACTTTCCAACATTTAGAGTTTTTCTAGAAACACTGTCAAGCCCTAAATGAGATAATAGGTTGTAGAACTGGACAAATATTCAGTAAGAGTAATTGTCTACCCCAAATTCAACAGTCTAAATTCAAAAGACAGAGAAAAGAGGATGAAGGCGTAGAGAAATAAAGAAACCATGCCTCTTGCCACTTTTTCAGTACTTTGCAATGCTCTGAGGATGAATAGAGTTCCTTCTCTTTGGAATGTCTCAGAAGTGTTGATGAAGAATGAATAAATGCTTTTTTCGTGAGGTAAAAAAAAGGCAAACAGAGAAAGGGAAGGAAAGGGAGCTGAGGGCAGGGAGCCAACAGAGAATAGATGGGAACTGAGAAAGACTTGTTCACTGGAATCCTGAAAAGTGCTCATTTTTGGCATTTACAGCCGAAGCCATGCAGGAGCAAATCTAGGCTATGTCCTCATTAACTGCAGCCATCAGTCATAAAGAATATTTTCTTCTCATTCATTTGAAACTTGAAGTGCTTCAGCAGAAACCTTGCTTTTACCATGGATGAGAGAATATTTTGGAATTCTAATTGGATTTAAAATAAACATTCTTTGCAACGTTTTCTCTTGCAGAATATAATGTGGCTGTATTTGTGACTAACCAGATGACTGCTGACCCAGGAGCAACTATGACGTAAGAGACTTCTTCCCTCTCTTTTAAAAAAAATTCCTGTATTTTGTATTACGTATTTAGCAGAAAGGAGAACTGACATTGTAAGGAGCAAGAGGTACTGAAATGAAAGATCAGATTGGTAGTTTTCCCATGTCTATTAGGAATCATAAGTAAATGACACCTGGAAATTTCTCTCAGTTTTTGAAATGAGGTTTTTTTACATTTAACTGCTGCCTGGTATGGTGGTGTGATTTCACTGTGACTTAAACAAAGAAAATGAACTATAAAAAGTATTGGAAAAGCACCACATTTTCCCTTGGAGAAGCTTAAATGTGATATTTAAGGTGTGTATTTCCTGAGCTTCTTGAATTTAATGACAGGAAAATGATGCCAGCATTGAACACTTGAACATATTATCTTGAGACAAGTGTGCTAAAGTTGGGTTTCCAATGTTTTTCCCTACTGATTATTCATTACTGAGTTGAATAGGGCTCAGTCTGACAGATAATCACAGTATTAACCTCTGGAATTTGCACAGTGGATCACCACAATTTTCTTGCTAACTCAGCTTTCAAGCAGACCCAAAAAAGCCCATCGGGGGCCACATCCTTGCTCATGCTTCGACTACCAGGATCAGTTTGAGGAAAGGGAGAGGGGAGCTGCGTATTGCAAAGATCTATGACAGGTAAAACACCTTTTCCTCAAAGGAGGGAAGGTGACAAAGTTCAAGGTATTGAAACTTGGGAGAAAATCTGGAAGGACAAACTAATTAATAGATTAAACGGCAATTAAAGTTGTTTTGCACATTGCATACCTTAAATAACGTAATCTTTCATCATAAATTCTACTAGATGCTCAGCTCTTAATGAAGACCATCAAATACTTTGGTAGGACTGGTGGTCCCTTGGCAGGAAAATTGTGGACATGTTAAATTCCAAAGTTTTCCTGACATGATAATTCCACATTTTCTGATCCTGATGATATTGATCACATTCTACAGTTTGCACGTAGGTATAAA
The DNA here is from genome assembly GCA_009812075.1 of Sialia sialis. Lineage (NCBI taxonomy): Eukaryota > Metazoa > Chordata > Aves > Passeriformes > Turdidae > Sialia > Sialia sialis. The sequence continues at coordinate 26,823,386 of VRYO01001878.1, forward strand.
GGCACTGATGTATTCCAGGTTGCTCACACCCACAACGTTTTGGAGACAACTGCATTTTACATGGAGAAACCCACAGGTTTCTTGTTTCTTTTTCTCCCAGCCCTGAGATGCCTGAAAATGAAGCCACATTTGCAATAACAGCTGGAGGGATTGGGGATGCCAAAGAATAGGTAAAAAAATGATGCAAATGTACAGCTAAAAAACAGCTGGGAAGCTGGGAGGAAGATTTGTGAAAGGTTGACAACTACCTGGCTGCATTTGTAGCTTTTGGGAACTATATAAAATATTTTGGGAGAACACTAGGATGAACCTTGTACGGTTCAGTTTTACTGAACTAGAATTTGGTTCATTTTGGATTTTTGTTTTTCGGTTGAACTTATAGAACACAAGATTTAAGCAATTAGATTTTGAATTGTTCTTAGAATCCTTTTCCTATGTTTTTGAAAATCAAACCTATCCTCTCACATGGGAGTGAATATACTCTTTCTTAATTTATTTCAAAGAGAGTGTCAAAGTGGTAATTTAACAGTGTGAAATTCAACAGAACTGGAATAAACTCAGTTATAAAATTGACATATATAGATGGAAAAGGCAGTGGGAGGAACAACAGCTGAGGAACTTGATGGATTTTCATGTACTGTAGAGGAGGAAGTGGTTTTAAGAAAACGTTTTTTTAAACATTTTTATCTTGCCTAAATAATGTTTATGTTTTTATTTAGCATTTTCTACTTTTTGGACAGAATGTTTTAAACCTGTTCTCATTAAAGTTAAAAATAAAGACTATGAATTAGAACAGAAGTCTGACTATGTTTGGGTTCTTTGAATTAAACTTTCCTCTCAAAAAATCTCATTGATCTTTCATGAGAAAAATAATCTGGGCACAACCCAACACCTTAAAAACTTTTTTCTAGTTCTCTAAAAAAACAAACCTGATGGAATTGACTTGTCATTCTTCTAGTATGAGTAAGAATATTAAAGATCACTATTAAGTAATATTAAATATTGTTACTATTAAAAAGAATAAAACAAATCCAATGGCTAGATAGGAGAGAGAGGCTGGCACCAGCACTTACATTAAGGAAAAGGCACTTAAGATTCACCTTTCTGAGGAGCCAGCCAGCACAGGCACAGCTCTGAACTAGCCAGAGATGTAGGTCACAGGGGGCAAAAGAAAAAGCTGGGAATAAAGAGGGAAACAGAGCAAAATAACAATTCCTTTTGCAATATCTCCAATGCTAATGGAATTGCTTGTTTTAAAATAAATTAAACAATACGCACACACATACGTGGATATAATGGGGTGATCTTTGTCCTCTGGTAATTACAATCTGCTATCTGCTCAAAAAACTTGTCCACGCTGGCAAAAGAATTTTTTAGTTTAGGTTACCAAATGCATGTAAGATAGCATCAACTAAAAAGGCAGCAATGACCAGAAATTCATGGAAGAGGAGCCTGACATTTTAGCCAGGCTTTTCCTTGTGACAGACCTAGAGTGGTTTCTTAAGAAATAGTTGATTTTTTTTCCTGAGGTAAAGCACTATTTTTCACAATGGCGAAAAGTCTACAGGGCTGATGGCTGGCTGATCTGAGAGAGCCAGGAATGGACGAGCCCTTGTCATTTAATGCAATGTAAAGTCCTTTACATGTGCCAGGCTTTCCCACACCAGGCATTTGTACCCAGGGGCCAAATACCCAGTGTCAGTCAGAGCGTGCAGTGTCACTTGACTTCCTGCCACCCACTTAAAAAGACCCAGGTTTCTTTCAGTATTTTATTTTAAGCAGTCAGATTGCTTTCAGCTTTCTCACACACGTGACACATGCATACATATATATATATATATATATATAGCATGTGAAACTAAAATGGTAATTTGTGTGTTGTTCTAGGCTGTTATTTTTATCCAAGGGTCTGAAAGTAAAGGGGACTCGCTTTGCCTTCTGATAACCTGACAGCTCAGAAAGCACTGCTGCTGGCGGTGAGGCGGTGTGGGCCGGGACACGGCTGCTTGTGCCAGGACACGCTGACTCGGCGATAGCACGCACACAGCACAAAAGGATTTACGGTCCGTGCCACGTAATCGCCTCGTGGATTATTGTGTCTTTCAGCGAGGAGTCTGTGGCTCGTCTGGGTAATTCTCTCCCGGCCTGCCGGCGCTCAGGCAACAGCAAACATCATGGCCGCTGTCACTCTGCTCCTGCCCCAGCGCCGCGCCAAGATCCCCCTGCTAAACGGACAGGGAATAACCTCGGCCCGCCGGAGCCGCCACAGCAGTCCAAAGGGCCGCTCCCACCCCGTCCCCAGTGTTCCGTTTATTGTTCCGCCATTGTCCCACCATTGTGTCCTCAACTCCGCCGCCACCTCAGCGGAGCCCGTGGGCGACGGACCGTATTCTTGAAACTCTGCGAAACCAGCGTAACCCTCCGGCCCGGCCTGCACGGGGCGCGTAAGAATGTTACGCCAAGCGCCAAGGGCTCTTCTCGCCCTACGCCAGCCTGAATTACGCGCCTTGCGTACGCCGTGCACTTACGTAACGTGCGCCTCAGCCCAGGTATTCCCTGCCCTGCAGAAGGGCTTACGGAGCGCGCTCCTTGCGCAGCTGACTTTGGGGAATAGCTTTACGCCTCCCCTCCGCCTTCTTCACGAGGGCCCCTGGCTCTAAGTAAAGAACGTTACGCACCTTTCGTAGCCCGCCTGCCACTGCACGGGGCGGTGTTTCGCTGAGCGCGCTTAGTGCGTAATTTGGTTTCGTGAATAGGCGTAGGTGTTTCGGAGGGCCGCAGCTTGCGCAGCGCCGGGCCGCCCGTAACGTAAGCGGAGCGGGCCGGGGCGGCGGCGGCCATTTTGTGCCGGGAGCGCGGAGGAAGAAGACGCTGGTGTCTCCACACTGCCCGGGCCCTGGAGCCGACCGAGAGCCCCGCCGTTCCGGCCGCTGACGCCCAGCGGGTCTCGGACCCACTGACCACCTCTTCTCCTTTTGTGTCCCAGCAAAGAGGCGAGGTGGCGCAAAGCGAGGCCTCCGAGGCGCAGCCGCCTCTGGCTGGACCCTCTCCCCGTACCCCCAGCCCCTCGCCGTCGCCACGGCCGGCGTTCCGCTGCCTCTCACCCACCCCTCCGGGGGCGATGAGAGGCTTCGGGGACCGGGGCCGCGATCGAGACCGCGGCGGGTAAGGGGGGAATGGGCATGGCGGGGGGGGCGGTGGGGAAGCCGAACACTGGCGTTGGGATGGGAGGGAGGGAGGCCTCGGGATTGGGGGGTGTGTGTTGGAGTGGAGGTACTGGGGACGACAAAATCCCGTTTGTGCAGATTTTCCCCCTATAGATTCTCGTGTGGGGGCGGGGATAGCTGGAGACTAATGTGTCTCCAAAGCGGGCTGGTGGGTTTGGAGCGTTTTGTGTTTTAAATTATTATTTTTTAAATTTAGCTTTTCCTCCGTTCATGTGTAACTAATTCTCAGCCTGGCTTGCAATTTTAAGGCCTTGCGTCCACCCTGCCCTCTTAATTATTTTCTGCCATCCCCCTTGTTTGCCCCGCGAGAGCCGTGGCAGCCTCCCTGCCGCAGCCAGGAAGGGCTTGCTGGCCCTGGCAGGGCTTGTTGTCCTTCTGTCTGCCCTTCTGGTTGTCATTGCTCCTTCTGGACTTACTGGAAAGATGGCACTGGGGGGAAGATCTCTGTCAGCTGCCTTCCCAGGCTCACCGTGATAGGAAATGGGATTGGAAACGCTGCCATGCGGGGGACTTGGGTACTCGGGAGGGTGATTTCGGTGTGGGGCTGGACCACACTTGCCAAGCTTACATAGAGCTGCAGAAGTTATTTGTGTGATTCTGTAAAGGCCTAGTGCTTGGTACTCTTGAATCTGTTATTGAAAGGTTTGGCTTGCAAAAGTTTTTTTTGTAGATTTGATTTGGTGTGGTTTTTTGTTTTTTTTCTTTCTACAACGATAGCAGTAAATACAGTGGTGTAGTACTACATAACTAGATTGAGTCTTGAGGCTCTTAAGGGTTGAAGGTAGTAAGGCATTCGTGTCAGGCCTTTTTAAAGAGAAAGTTAGAACTGATTTCTGAGAGTGGTATTTTCAGATCATGAGTAGTTCTCAAGGATTAGCAAAAAACATATACTGTGGGTTCTTCTCTGTGGTAAACTAGATCTCAATTCATGAATCTTCTCTCAATTTTTTTCCTTTTTTTTCCCTCCCCCACTTCCTTTTCCTCTTGTTTTCCCTTGCCACTGGGAGATTAAAGAATATTTTGCTATACATTGCAATGCACTTTGATATTCAGTTTCTCGTCTGTGAAGGGAGATAGCTATATTATTGCTTTATCTTACACCCACATTTAACATTCTGAAATTAAAAGATACTTTCATTTTTTTTTCACAGAGAGGAGGGTTCTGGTGTTATTCTGCTAAGAGGTTTCCAGCTCAGTTTAACACAAGGACATTGGAGTGAGCGCTTTGGCAAGTCTGAGATAGATCAGACCACAGCTGTTTTTGGAGTTTAGTGAGTGAGTTTGAGTATGCAGATTTATATACAGTTACTTAAAAGAACACTGGCCAAAGCGTTGCCACAACACTTGATGTGCCTTAAAAGTAGCGCAATTTCATTTTCTGTAAAGTCTTTAATTAAAGTGGGTGCTTCTCTTTTAGATCAGGGATTTTGCATCAGTAAAAGAAGTGCCTATGTGCTTCTTTGTAAAGTTTGTGGTAATTTGCATTTTTTTTTTTTTTGCATATTTTCCATGAAGCTTTAATGCATTAGGATTAAATTCGTTGCATACATCTTTTAAGGTGTGAAGATATTTGTAACCACTAACAACTACCTTCATAAATTACGTGTATAAAATGATGGGCCACCCAGTGTGCTGGTTCAGTGCCATTGCAAAGTTTACCACCACTTCTGTTGTAGTCTAATGACATACAAGGTTTCTAGTTTTCTCTTGTCAGGAATGAGCTGTAGGTGACTTCTTAGGATGGAAAATTGTTACGTTTTGCTCTGGAATGTATTATATTTACTGAGCTCTGTCCCAGAAGTGAGGGCACCAGTAATATTAGGGAACAGTGTTTTGAGCCAACTTGGATTTACTTTGAGAAGAAAACTGTTGGCAAACCAGAGAAATACTAGATGTAAATCAGATAATTTGGAGTTGGAATCTCATTTTACTTGAAGTCAGAATGTGAAGTGTCAATTACTGCCAGTTTAATGAACCCCCACAGAGGCAGCGTGCAAAGGCTGCTGTAGGGCTCTTTCTTTCAGGTCGGTATCCAGGCATATTGTGTGTAAGAGTGGAGAACTGAAACTATATGCCTCTGTGTAGAATATAGCATTCTTCCCCTCTGGATAACTGTGGAGAAAGTATTCATAGTACCCAGCTGCTGCAGTGTCCAGGCTTGCAAGCAGCCCTGTCATGTGTTTCTTTTTCTAAGGGAGCTTTGAACCTGCTGTGCACTTGAGTGAGGTTATGGGTTTTGTAGGAACTGCTTGGGTACTGAGACTGTTGACATTTTCACTTCAGTTCAGCATGATTGGTAACAAACATTACCAAAAGTGAATGTCCCTGTAAATGAAAGTCTGAGCCTTTTTTTCCTTTGTCCTAAAAAGAAGCATAATGCTTAAATGCTTTTTTGAAGTTGTGTTTCATAGTCTTTTTTTCATAAGAGAAAACTTTCATAAGAGAAAACTGTGCAGGCTGTCTGGGGTATCTGATAGACACAGATGAGAAAATAAGGGATATTTATAGAAAAGGGAAGAAGTCTAATGCATAGTTGCAACACAGCAGACATTTTTAAACTAACTTAGCAGGTTAAGTTAAATTATATCTGCTATACTTCTTCCTGTTAGAATGTTGATTTGAGTTCTGTTTCTTTGGTCTCTTAGTCACTATAATTTATAATTTCTGTTGGGAAGTGATTTAAAGAGCAAATGTACTCAATGTTTGAGCAGGTAGTCCTGTACTTAGGATAATTCAGAATTTTTTTTCAGCTCTTGTTTATTTTTTGGTAACTCTTCCACCCCCGCTTTCATCCACAAGTTACTTCTGTAAGAATATTGCTTTGAGATTTTTTGTTTCTTTCAGTTTGTTTAATTACCAGTTTTTTATTTAGTAGTGGACTGCCTGGGTAAGGTGCAGAAACACTTTTTTTTTTTGCTGTCTAAAAGTTGTTTCAAATGGGCATGTCTTACGAATTCGTGTTTTGCATAAAGCTGTAACTTTACAACAAAAGTGGACTTGATAGCATTTTGAAAAGTTCTTTCTGCTGAATATGTACAATACTGATGAAAGTCCAGTAACTTTTTTTTTGGCGTGTGTTATTTTAAAATGCAGTTCATGATATTTGCAGTAAATGATCATTTAATGCCACTGAGTTTTTAGTTAATCTTGCAGCTTACTGCCAGAAGCTCATGCTTTGGCTATTGCACGAGCCAGTCATTACAGTTCTTACTTTCTGAAGTATATATAATTAACTGGATAAAGAAAACTTAGGGAGAAAGAGCAATAACTTTTGAATTGGTCTGCTACTTAGAATTTTTTTTGTGGACATGAGCTTTTTGCTCTCTTCAAGACTGATCTTCATCACAATGCATTTGAGAGAGGATATGATTTTTCCCATGTGTTTTTTTGGCCTTCCCCTCCCATTAGGCTGTGCTTTATTAAAAATAAGTTGTTTTTTTAAATTTTGTTGATGACAGAATTAGAGATGGACTTCCAGCCTCGGCTGGCCTTGTTTACTTTCTGTTCTTCAGTCTGCTGTTTTTCATTTGAGCATACTTCTTGATAAGAAGGGAGAGAAGACAGAGAGGGGGAGACAGTGAAATAGCTGTTGAGTGTAAAACTAACCTTGAGAGACAGAGAAGGAACTTGCAAGGAGAGATTGTTCTTATCCCTTTTATGTAATCATGTTGTAAGTGCACTGCCAGTTTGGGGACAAGTGCTACAGTGCACTTGCAGCCATGTCCCAGAGACAGGAGCTTTAAAGGGGTGATTGATAATAACATGATTTTAGGTTCAGAACCAACCCAAAGCAGGTTTATGGTATTTCAAGAAGTTTTATACCATCATAGTCATTGGCGGGAGGTGACTTGCTAGAATGGTGTGCTCATATGTCCGCTTGGGGGAAACACAATAGAAAAGTTTTAAGAAAATTCCAGAGTAATTCTAGAATAGTTTTTAAGTACTGGTAGTATTTTTTAAAATAACTAATATTCACATTCACAGGTTTGGAGCAAGTCGTGGAGGTCCTCTTCCTCCAAAGAAATTTGGTAATCCAGGGGAACGTTTACGTAAGAAAAAATGGGATTTAAGTGAGCTACCCAAGTTTGAGAAGAATTTTTATGTGGAACATCCGGAAGTGGCCAGGCTTACTCCAGTAAGTGTTATGTTGTCTGCAACAGAAAATGTCACAAGTTGAAAAAACTTGTCCTTGGAAGGCTGGGACAGTATGTAAAATAGAGCTGACTCTTAGTTAACTTGTTCGGCATGTGTACTCTGCTGGATACGGAATTGCTTTTACTGTTTAGCATTAGCAAAGGATGTGTTTCTCGGTTGTTTTTATATTAAAGATATTTTGTATTTTGTCATTTGTAATACATTTTTATAATGCTTGTCTGGTCTAGTGATTTGTCAGTGGAGATAAAACTTAAAAGAGTTACAGTACTGGAGAAGCCTTGGAAAAAACTAAGGTTATGAACTAAAAGTGACAGAAATCCATGAGAAAGGTTTGAAAGTAATGTTTTTGTCATAAGAGTAATTTGGGCTGAAAGAGGCCTTGGGGGACATCTCTAGTCTAATCCTCTGCTTAGAGCAGGTTGCTTAGTGCCTTTTCCTTTTGAGTTTTAATATCTCCAGAGATGAGGAGAATTTATATCCTCTCTGGGTTGCTGTCTCAGGGCTTAATGGTTTTCATGGGATTTTGAACATTTTTCCAAAAGTGACCCATCGCACAGTTGGAAGTAGCTGTTAAAAGTCACTGTTAGCCCAGTCTTTCCCAAGCTAAACAAATCCAGTGCTCCCAGTGTGTCATCATATGGCCTGTACTGCAGCCTCCAGCTTTCCTCCATAATTGGGCATGCCCTGTTAAAACCATGTCCTTGTCGCATAGGGGGCTCAAAACTAGGTGCAGTGCTCTGTGATTACTCTGTAGATGCAGTAACCTTCCTTTCCTATTCAACTTGAGTCTAGCCAGCTAAAAGGATTTTCATGTTTTCCCTAGAAGTAATTTTCTTTTTTTATCTTTTTATTCAAGCTCAGGGGATTCTCATAAATACTGAATCTATTGCTTTGGATAAAGTGCATATTTGGTATTGAGGTGCCTTTATTGATTTTGAATAAGCATTGATTTTGAATTGTCAAAGCATGTTGCAAAGGGCAGTTGGACTTGCAAGATAATCTGGACAAAAAGCTTTTTCTAATCCTGAAATTGTGCTTATGTGGCCACATATTTCAGAAATATTACAAGAAGTTCCTTTAAAAAATTATGAGGTCCTAGGATATCATTGTGATGTTGTCAGAGCTTCCATTCTCTGAAACAATTCCAAGCAACATTAGAGTTGCAATTTACCCAGCAAGAGCTCTGCATTTATCTACCTCTGGAATGTGGTAATTGAAGGAGAAGCACTGCCCTGCCTTCTGTTCATGGCATATTAGGACCTATTTAGTTTGTTTAATTCTAAGCACTATCACATAAAGCATGTTTCTTATTCTCTGTTTCTAATCGCTTTTCAAGCTGACTCTGGAGAAAGTGTAATTCCTAAAAATATTCCATTAACATGCTTTTTATTTAGAAGAGCTGGTTGTAAGAAAAGGTTGACATTTGTCCTTCTAGGCTATGTAGAGACTTCATACCTGTGAATATCAGAGAAGCTGTACAATAACTCAGTCTTAAAATAAGGTCTTAGGAAAGAAGTCTTTTCTAGATCTGTTTTAATTTATTTCTCTAACAAAGCTGTGTGATCCAGAGGTGAGAAGAGAGTTAGTAGTTAGAAACATGCACTTTAGGTCCCTGCTGATATTTGGCACTTTTTTTTTTTTTTCTTTCCACATAAATAGTATGAAGTTGAAGAGTTGCGAAGGAAGAAGGAGATAACAATTCGGGGAATGGAGGGCTGCCCCAAGCCGGTGTTTGCCTTCCACCAGTGTAGCTTTCCGCGTAAGTATTTTTGACATTCTTTAAGATCATGAAGATTGCTCAGAAAATACCTGAACAGTTACTGGTTCTGTTCTCTAAAAGATTCCCTAAAACCTCAGTATCCTTTAAGAAATTTATTCTTTTCTTAAATTCTGAAGAGTATGTGATGGATGCCTTGATGGACCAGAACTTCACAGAGCCCACTCCGATTCAGTGCCAAGGCTTTCCACTAGCCCTCAGCGGTCGTGACATGGTGGGCATTGCACAGACCGGCTCTGGGAAGACACTAGCAGTGCGTATTCTTTCCTTTTATTTCTTCAGCTGGGTTCCCTGGTCACCTGGCAGAAATTACCTGTGGGTTAGCTTTTGGGCTTAGCCAGCGCTAGCATTAGGATGATTACGTTTTTAAAGCTTCTTGTATTGCATCATGGGGGATACTTGAGTTTCAGCTTAACTACAAGCCTGTTGTATCCACAAGTGTGTATTTTGTGTCTCTTCCTGTTTGGATGCTTAGTCAGGTCCCTTTATTCTATGCTTACATTGTGGTTTAAAAAACTGGATGTTCTCTTTAGCACACCTGTATTATAAACTACACAGGTTGAAATAAAAAATGGTTGAATTTCACCATAGGCATGAATTTTAACTGCAGTGTTAAAAAGAATTTTTATCCTTTATTAGAAACATTGGCTAAGGTAACGATTACAGTAATTACGCAACTATAATGTGCACCAGATTATAAGACGCACTTCCGAGTTTCAATTAAAATTTTAGTCAAGAGGGTGCACCTTACAGTCGTGAAATGGCTGTACTCATTTCTGCTAACTTACACTCCAAATGTAAGTGAGACTTCCTTTCAGAGGTGCTGAGCAGCCAATTTTTGTGCTCATGCCCAAGTGGATGCAGCTGGTCAGCAGCTCTGAAAATCTTCTGTTCTGCTTGATAAATGGAGGTATCTGGTTTTCCAGAATTTGTATGTATTATAGAACACTGTTCTCTTCTGTTTTAGTACTTGTTGCCTGCGATTGTTCACATCAACCACCAGCCATATTTGGAGAGAGGAGATGGCCCAATTGTAAGTGCTTGTTGATTCTCTTCCTTTTTGTATGTGTGGCACGATGTTGTTAGTGAGATGGTGTTTTATTTAATGGGTGTATCAGCATAGTAGTTTTTCCTGTCCTATTCCTATCAGAATAGGAATTTTTACTATCACAGTGTGAGTATCCCACTCAGTTGAAATTCTGTGCAATTGCTGGCATAGTCTGAAGATATTTAAATGTTTTAGCTAATAAAGAGCAGATGGTCCAGCTTTGCTTATGGTTTTATGTTAGGGGTGTGTATGCAGCTTGACTCTTCCTGAATCATTTCCTTTTGCAGTGTCTGGTTCTGGCACCTACTAGAGAGTTGGCCCAGCAAGTGCAGCAGGTGGCTGATGATTATGGCAAATGTTCAAGACTGAAGAGTACCTGCATATATGGAGGAGCACCCAAAGGTCCCCAGATCAGAGATTTAGAAAGAGGTAATTTTAAAATGAGTGCTTCCAGTTTCTGGAGGAAAAATTCTCTGTAAAAATAAAACTTAACAAAACCTGTCTGGAAGGGGGTGAGAGTGAATGAATATCTCGTTTCCATGACACTTCATGAGGTAGTTCTCTTCTTTGCTGTATAGTGACTTGGATATTAGATTTCCTTTCTGTTTGCTCTTTGAACATTCAACTTGTGAAGATTATCCAGGTGTAGAAAGGAGAAAAAAACTTCACAGAAAACTAATAGGTTATTTCAAGGAAGTGCAATACCAGCATGTTTAAGGAAGGAATTTTCTTAAGGCAGATTTCAGGTTTTCTGCCTATGTTCATTCAAATAATCACACTTTGTTCCTGAATATATAGAAACTTCTTTGGACAGCAGGAACAGTGTGTGGTTTTGCTTTGGTTGAAGCTTTTTGTAGTTTTTGGGGTTTTTTTAAATTGTTCTTAAGCACTAAACACTGTGTGCCCTGTAAGCAACCACTGTAACAAGGTAGTGCTTAAGTGATCTATAATTTCAAATGCAGGAATGTGCTGGTGGCTTTCATCTTCACCAGATAAAAAAAATGTAATGGGATTATGTGAAAAGACGCAAGAATTATTATCAAGATAGACATGCGTACAGATCTATTCAAGAAATCAGAAAAGTTTTGCTTACCACTGCAGTTTGCAGGGTCCATATTGCAAACTTCAGCAGAGGGATAAAGGTATGCATGGTAGAAGTGTGTGGGATATCTCTTCAAGAAAACAATACTTTCCAGTTCAAAACTGGCATCTTCAGTGGAGGAGTCCGAGGTTTCCTGAAGAGTCCTTGGGACGATCAGCTCCTTAGGGTTTTGCACACCTTTCTAGAATTCTATAAAACAGATATTCTGCTTAAGAACAAAATCTTTTTCATGCCCCTTCTTCCTGAAACTTACCTTCTGTGGACATTTCAGTGACACTGAAATACCCACCTGTAAAATTTGGGAATTGGCAGAAACCAGATCCTCCTTTAAGGAATATGTAAATTGCCCAACCTAGTGTTAGTTAGGAATATTTGAACTCTACTCTTATCCCCACAGACTTTGGTAGGATGGTTGTCTCCCACTGTTGGTACGTAATTGCTCACTCTAAAAGCCTATGCTTTTGCTTTATATATTAAAAAGAAGTGAAAAGTAATTTAACACATACAGCAAGAGGACCGCCTCGTGTTTGAAAATGACACCTCTCTAGTGCTTAATTCTGGATGAAAGTGGTTCAGGCTTGAGTAGAAGCTTACTTCAATTCTGATTTTTGGATAACTCCTCACAGATGTTCTCTGGCAGTAACCTTTTAATTTCTGTACTGCATTTATCATTCTAATGGCACTGTAACTGTAATTTCAGAATGGCAAAAATATTAAACAGAACTAGGGCTTCTACTGAAATGATTCAGTCTTGGTACGAATGAGGGTGGTGCTTTTTTTTTAAAACAATTTTGCTCTGGAAGGTGATTCATTCTGACTAAAAATACCAGTTGACATTCAAATGAAGAGCCTTACTCTTTTTCCTTATTCTATTCTGAAGGTGTGGAGATCTGCATTGCTACACCAGGTCGCTTAATTGACTTCCTTGAGGCTGGAAAGACCAACCTTCGTCGGTGTACATACCTGGTGCTGGATGAAGCTGACAGAATGTTGGACATGGGATTTGAACCACAAATTCGTAAAATTGTTGACCAGATACGGGTGCGTGATCCTTTTAAAAGGACAGCCTCCTTTGTTTTTCTGTTTGAAATCCAGTACCATAAAGAAATCTGTTTTCCCTTTTCCTTAGCCTGACCGCCAGACTCTGATGTGGAGTGCCACCTGGCCAAAAGAAGTGCGCCAGCTTGCTGAGGACTTCCTGCAGGACTATGTTCAGATCAATGTGGGAAACTTGGAGCTAAGTGCCAACCACAATATCCTGCAGATTGTGGATGTATGCATGGAAAGCGAGAAAGACCATAAGTAAGCTGATGTTCCCACCATTTCACTTTCTTTGGTTGTACTTCAAAGTCTGCAATGCTTTGTAAGCCTACTAGGAATTCTCAATAGTGAAGTTACTTGTACTGCTATTTAATCTTTGAGTGTTACAAAGTAAATCAGTCCTGTAATTACCTCTTGTGTATATTATACTGACTAACTTATATGCATGTGTATATGTTCTCAATGTCTCTTGGGAGAGACATCTTATATTCTGGTACGTGTGGCTCTACATCTTGGCTCTCATGTCTGTTTCAGACTGATACAACTGATGGAAGAAATCATGGCAGAGAAGGAAAACAAGACTATCATCTTTGTGGAGACAAAGAGGCGATGTGATGATCTCACTCGAAGGATGCGCAGAGATGGGTGATTAGCTTCTCCCCTTCCTCCCCTTTTTGCCTAGTGGGAGACAAAAATTGTAACCAAAAGCAGTAAAGTTTAAATGTTCGTGATGCTATTGTTGGGAACAACTTATCCATTATTTTCTTTGCTGAATTCAGTCATTGTTTGCCAGAAGATTCCACTCCATCAAAGTATTAGTACAAGAGAATGTTTGTAAGCGGTGCAGCTTTTTTAGTGTATCAGAATCCTGATATGCTGATGGGGACTGTATCAATATAGCAAAAAAGTGATTTGGCTTAAATGGTTTTTTATGTAGGTAGTGGATTTGCAGTACACGTGCTAGGTAGCTAGAGGCCAGAGAATAAAATACATCTTACCGGTTTTCCCTTTTATACAAAATGCCAATAAAGGTTCCTGTTTCCTTTAATGTATGTATTTCTGTCTATACTAATGTCCATCTCTGTTTGGCAGTTGGCCAGCCATGTGTATCCATGGAGACAAGAGTCAGCCAGAAAGAGATTGGGTGCTTAATGGTGAGTCCATCACTGACAGGAGAATAACTTGGGCTGCTGTACCTAATTTACCTAGACATGTTTTTCTCTGGTCTGTTTTTTTTAATTCTTGTTTTTTTTTAAATCTCTAGCCCAAATAGACACATGTAAAAGGACTTCTCTTGCATTTGTACTCTAAATTTCAGTACTTGTGCCTTTTTTTGTTTGATAAAACAAAGTGGGAAAATTGCTGGATTTTGGAAAATCATTGAGGCTTTATATCCTAACTTGGGGGTTCTGGAATTAACCCACCTTATCTAGCTTCTGGAAAATGAGCATTTAATGTAAATCAAATTCAGGTAACTTTATCTTTTGAAAAATCTTACTTCATAGCATGCTTTGTTTTACAGAGTTTCGTTCTGGAAAGGCTCCTATCCTCATTGCTACCGACGTTGCATCTCGTGGGCTAGGTTTGTACACATAGACCACTCTTGCCTACTGCTGCATATTTTTCTTCTTTGGACTGAAAAATATTTCTTTAAAAAAAAAAAAAATTCAAAGCGTGATTTTCCCCCACATGTGAAATACGTTTTTTAACATTAATCTTTTTTTTTTCTTTCATATTCAAAGTCTCTTCCTGCTCCTAATGAACAGGCTTTGGTCTGCAGCAAGGCCTAGGCATGACCAATCGATCGCCAAGAGGGAGAAGAGACGTCCAATTATGCAACCCAACCCTTCCACCACACTCACTTCTTCCCCAAATCCAGCTTTTGTTGCTGGATGGTAGGGATGGATTGCTCTCAGTTCAGAGTGTGTCAGATAGAGTTCAAGTAGGAAGTTGTGGGAGAGCATTTCGACAGCAAATAGCGAATATTCTCCCTGTATGACACACCACAGATTTGAACAACCCCAGTGTACACGCATGTTTACCCTGCAGATGTATTCACATCTGAGAAAGCACTGCTCCAGATCTTTGCTCTTGACGTGTAACCTTCCCTCCTCCTCCGTGTTCCTTCTAGGCAGGACCACTGAGATGATATATGGCCTTTAACATCTCGTTACCCAGATGTGTAATTGAGTCAAAATCACACAGCTCTGTTCTGGTGGTATGAAAATGATCTGTCTGGATGCATCAGCTGTGCCCCCTTCTATAATAACATATTTATGTTGTGAAATACCATGTGCTGAGTGCCGTCCTTATGCATCTGCCCACCCCAGAAGAGGAGGGTGGCTGCTGAAGTGCTCTGAGTTTAATAACAGACATTGAATACTCTGCCCACCCTGAGTTTGGTAGATGATAAACTACTTGGGAGTCAATGTCTCATAGTAGTAAATTCTAGACAAAATACTGCAAATCAGTGGAGATTTAACTCAGAGAATCTAGTTTGTTAAAAGTCTCAGTTACCTGAGCTGAAAGGGTGGCTGTGCGGTGCATCTTTGGTCACTTTAATACAGGCAGACCATTAACAGACTTGTCAGCCTTTGTTCACACAACCTTCACCCCTGCTTCCCCTCCCCCCTCAAAAAATGTCCAGCACTTCCTCAGGAAGTGATTATATGGACTTCAGTCTCTGCCCTCTAGGGTCATGTCTGGACCTGTGCAGTTAGAACTTGGGCCTGTTGGGAGAAGGGACTGAGGCCTGAAACCAGTTTGTATGAAAGAGAGCTGCTTTCTCTAGCAGCATTTTTTAAACAGGCTTGCTGTGTGCTGGTAGCTTCTTTGTGCATCTTGCCTAGACATTTAAAACAGCCTCAACCCCCTCAAAAAAACCAAACCAACAAAAACCAACACTCTTCCCCAAAACGACTCAATTGGATAACACTTCAGAAAACAGTCTTCCCACTTCCCATCGTCCACTTCACCTAAGCTAAGGGGGAAAGGTATCAGAGTCTGTTTCTTGTTACTCAACAACATCTCTGCTTGTTTTGGGGCCCTGAGTTTGCTGCTTAAAGTAAGTCACTTAACTGGCAAACTTCTGGACGACTTCCTCCAAGATCCTGGAAAATGAAGGCTTCTACCTAAATAACATAAAACAGGGGCGCGCGCCTTTTGTCTGAGTCACCAGGGCTTTCCCTCTTCCTAATGGAACATTGGTTTCAAAAAAGCTTCTTTCAGGTAAGTTCTGAGTCCCATAATGACTTCTTTGTGATAATTCCCTGGAGTGAGGTCCTCTCTCTGCACTGATTTTTTTTCTTTTTTTTCTTTTTTTTATCTTTTTATTTTGTTCAGTCTATTAAACTAAAAACATTGAATTTGTTTTGTTTTGTTTAACAGAAGCTTTCATATCAGCTGCAGATAATTCTCAGTGCAGGGGTGGGGGACTACATCTACAATGATGGTCTAAACAGCTCTCTAGACTAGCATGTTTGCTAGTTCATATCTGTCCCGTTTAATAATTTGAGACTGTCTGCCATAGAGTGTTCTGATGGTCTGACAAAGGGAATGTTTCCCAGATAGCTGTCAAAAAAGATTTACAGTCTCGATTCTTAATCCTGCTACATTAGCTTCTAAAAGTGCAGGAGGATTGCGAGTGTGCACAAGCACTTCGAAGCACGCTAGACTGGAGAAGCTGATTCTTGTACACACTCTGGTCTTCAGCGAGCTGCGTGCTCTACCAGGACCACATTCTAGTCTGGAAAACAGCCTTGCATCTTCCTCTTCCTGCCTTTCTATTCTTTCTACTCCTCCCCAGTCAAATCAGTTCTGTCTGCATTGGTAGCTGCAATTCCTTGTGCTTTCTGACAGGAAAGCACATCCTTGTATCCTCCCTGGTAATTCAAGTCACTTGCTACTGGATGTGCAAAACGGGACTGGCTGAGGACCATGTAGCCTGGAGCTTGTCAGTCTAGCTACACCCTGGCTGTGAAGATGCAATCTGTCACACGTACTCCTCTCTATACTTCACTTTCCCTTCTAAAAAAACTTGCGTCAAGGACCCTAGCTGGAGACTCGCGCAGCCCCCTGTGAAACCTGCCTTCTCACTCCCTTTTTTTGGTGTGATTCAGGACTTTGGAGTCAGCAAAGACTGAGGAGCCCCCCCTTTGCTGTAATAAGAAACAGACATAAAGTCCCCCTCTTGTCACAACAACCCTCAATGTTTTTATTTTTCCTACAACCCCTTTGAAATTGATGCAGTCTGGGCAATAGATGCAGTCTGACCCTTTGGATGTAATTTTTGTATCTTCATTTTTTTGACAATTGCCCCTAAGAGCCCCAAATAGGGGACAAAAAGCGTTGGAGGACCTGAAACTTTTACCTGAGCCCAGGTTCTCCGGCGCTTCACAACCAAATGGGGCTACAGAGAAGCGTCTAAGCCAGTTCACAGAGCGAGCGTGTGTGGGGACTTCTCGCTGCCACGGACCCTTGATGCATGCTCCCCGCGCTCCAGTGGTCCCGTGTCAGAGGGCGGAGTTTTCGAAAGGAGGCCGCCAAAAATAAAAGGCAAAGAGACGGGATCGGCTGCAGCGGTTTCCCACAGGAGGAGGGAGTGTGCATCGGTCTGGTAACAAACAGAGAATGTTTCTCTCTTTAAAACAAAAAAGAGGAAAGGAAATCACAAAAATCTGTGTTTTATCTTGGATATTTTCAGAATATTCTTGTTAAAATGCAGATTTTAAATTTTTTTTTTTACGAGCTGTTAGGGCATTTACTGTAGAACGGTGCTTTTGAAAATACTGTATAATATAGCAAATAGGTGCTTTTGGTACTTAAGGTGCTTTCACTGAAGTGTTGCACTAACATTTACTTGGTTTCTGTCCCCTAAGTGTACAGAGTCTGTCTTGCCTTAAAACACACAATTCTGATCTAAATTTTGAAACTGTTGCGTACAAAGCCATTTTAATGATTTTATTTCCTGCTTCTATCTGACACTGGAAGTAGAGAATTGCTTACGGAATTCAGGATTGCCCAAATTACCCAAGCTTGCCAGAACTGGACAGAACAGCACAGAAATGTTAGTGCAATGCATTCTAGTGATAACTACAAAGCTGAGTTAAGATACTTTAGGTCTGAATAATTTTTAATGAGTTGGCTGAATAAAACTAATGTAACTTGAATGCCTAAAGCTTTAGGCTAGGGGAATTAGTTCACTGTATTTTATTAGTACTGTAAAAGTAAATAATTTTAAGATTGCCTTTTATTTCATGTTACCGAGTGGAAGGTAAGTGATCTCATTACTGTTATTTTTTGTTAGACTTCTCCCAACAGAGTAAAAGCTTCACCATGGCAGTTCTGCCCTTCCTCCACCCCAGTTTGCTCTGTCTGATGGTGACATTTTCACTTTACAGATTTTGTTAGGAAAAAAAAAAAATTGAAATTCAATTAACTTACAGACATCAGTGTCTTTGACACAGGAAGGCAGAGAAATGCATTCCGGGGAGGATGACTTTTGAGTGCAGGGCAAAGCTGCTTTAAAATTGCCTTTTTTTTTTCAGGACGCTGACCTTTGTTCCTGATGATCTTAAATTTCAGTCTTCTACTCTTTTGGGATGAGTCTGTCTTGTATTTATTCCATGCAATTACTAACTTTTTATTTTTCTTTCTTATTACTGTCACCTGCATTCGTGCTCCCCACCTTTCGTTGGCACGTCCTCTCTTCTTCTCCCCTTTCCTCAACCCCCCCTTTCACTGTGCTTCGCTCCTGGGCACTTCACAAGACGTGGAAGATGTTAAATTTGTGATAAACTACGACTATCCGAACAGCTCTGAAGATTACGTGCACCGTATTGGCCGTACTGCGCGTAGTACCAACAAAGGTACTGCCTACACCTTCTTCACACCGGGAAATCTGAAACAAGCCAGGGAGCTTATCAAAGTCTTGGAAGAAGCCAATCAAGCCATCAATCCCAAGCTGATGCAGCTTGTGGACCACAGAGGAGGAGGAGGTGGCGGTGGAGGTAAAGGCGCAAGGGTGAAGGGCCACACGGGAGACCTTTCCCATTTTGAGGGAGGGAATTTGAGAGGGTAGGGAAGTAGTAAGTACACGTCTAACACGTTAGTGATAAAGCTGTTCTGTGCTTAAGGTCCCAACATTTGATGTAGATGTAGTACTTCTGTCCCAAGGGAGAGGCAGTCCCCTGTTTCACCTTAGATGTAGAATTCTTTTCTCTCATAAGGTCCTCGGGGAGCTGATTTTGCTTGAAGTAATTACTTCCTCACAGCTCCTACTAAGGACAGGTGACAAGGTAAATGTGCAAAATTGAAATCAGTAAAGGGGTACACTGGATTTCAGGACCTGACATGGTTTTTTGTTTTTTTTTTTTCAATTCCCTGAAGGAATAAGAAGTGTCCTTATACTTCCAAATTAGTCCTGAATTCCTTCCATTTCTTTGTCTCTAAGCACATACATAAAGAACCCTTATTGCACTTCATGTTTACACCTTGAACAAAATGAAGAGGCGTATGCACAGCCGTGCAGAGAAGTTGCAGTCAGTCAGAAGAAGGTGCTCCTTGGGAGCAAAACTGGGGATGTGGAAGGGGGAGAAAGGGAGGCATAGGTGTACCAGAGATCATTATTTAAGACTTGTTCGTGGTACTAAATCTTGATGTATCCATCGCCAGGAGGTCGTTCACGTTACCGAACGAGCAGTTCGGTAAACAACCCTAACCTGATGTACCAGGAAGAGTGTGACAGGAGGCTCCGGGGAGTGAAAGAGGGCCGGAGAGACTCAGGTGGCTTCAGAGACCGTGAGCGTGGTGAAAGTTATGCCAACGGAGCCAACAAGACCTATGGCAGTGCCTACGGGAGCCCAAATTCTGCTTTTGGGGCAGCACAGAGCCAGTATGGTTACACTCAAGGGAGCTATGGAGCAGCTGCCTATGGCACGAGTGGCTATGGCACTGCAGAGTACAGTGCTAGTGGCTATGGTGCCAGCACCACAGCTGCCACAGCTGGGAGAACCTCACAGAGCACTACCCAACAGCAGTATGCAGGGATGGTGGGGCGCTCGGGCCAGCAGCCACAGCCGCTCATGTCACAACAGTTTCCGCAGCCCCCTGCCACTAACGTGATGGGCTATATGGGACAGACTGCCACCTACCAGTACCCGCCCCCTCCCCCACCCCCACCCCCCTCCCGCAAATGAGACCACTTCTGGTGACCAGTGTAGACCTCTTGCATTTAAAGGAACCTTTTCTTTCTCTTCTTTCCCATTGTGATGTCTCTCATGCAGGTTAGACTTAGAATTCACTATCCAAATCCCTTGAGCCCATCAGAAATGGCCCCCAGTCCACATTAATGACCCTGTTCTCTTTTATTTTCTTTTTTTTTTTTTTAAAGATATATGTATAGTTGACTGGAAAATTTATTATTTTTGTCTTGCATGTTGAGGAATTTGGAAATTTTATTTTTTCTAAAAGAGAAGGGTATAAGGCAGATAGGTCCCAGCTAGATCATCTTGGTGTCTAAGGTTTGTGTGAAAATTTGCTTTTGAGGGAAAGAAGTTTCTATTCTGTAACACGTTAACTTAATTTCAGGAAGTATTAAGAGAGATGGGAAACTCTGGGGGAGCCTAAAAGCACTTCATTTAAAATATAAATGCAAGGGAGCAATGTTCACTTCTCCTAATTTTTTTTTTTTTTTTTTTTTTTTTTTTTTTCATAGCTCACTATTACTTCTTGTAATCTTACTGTAGGTGACTTTCTGTAGGAAAACTCTGTTCATTTGTCTGAGCTGGGTGGTGGTCAGAGTAAAGCCTTGGGTATATTGGCAGTTACTCAAGTTCTGGAAGCCCCATTTTCTGCTGCCTGTAGCAGCCTGCAGTAGGGAGCTTGGGTTTAAAAACTGCGTGTCAGAGACCAAATCTATCTTGCATGCACTACCTGAAAGCCAGATAGTTGCTGTGGGCACCACTGCTGAAATGTTCAGCTAAGTAGGTTCTTTCCCTACGATTGTTACATTGCAGCATTGCAAATGGGTGGAGCCTGATTATCATTAAATTGGTTGCTGCTCTCAAATCTCTGTTTGGTTTTTTGAAAGAAGTCTTCCTTGAGAGCCTGGAAATTATGCAGAACTGAAATGATGTATTACCTTGTTTGTCCATCACAAACAAGCTCCCTTTTGCCATGGGGAATGTTCTGAATGCCACCACACTCGATAAAATGTGACAGAGTTTTCCACACTTAAATTGAAGAGGTTTGATACGGTGGGCTGGGGGGAGGGCCGGGAGGGAGGAAGGCAGGAGGAGATTGCCTGGGATCTCCTTTTCATGAGGTAAGCGGTGAGCTGGTTAGTGCATCTTGATTCTGAAGCTTTGTTTCTTTTGTACCTTGCACTGACTATTGCTTTCTCTGGCTTTTGAGTGCATTTCCCTGCTCCATTGGTCCCTTTGAGCTGAACTCTTTCAGGTAGGTAGTATTTTAGAAAATGTTAGAGAAGAGTGAAATTTTAGTACATACGTAAATAAAACTTGTTTATTTTACAGGCTAAGGTGGGTGTGAGGGGGGGTTCCCCCTTTAGTAAAGCATGTTGTTGACTTGTTATTTCTAATAGCAGACGGTTCAGAGACAGTAGATGATAACAGGAGTTGGCTGCTCTTGGTCTGATAAGATGACAAAAAGATGGATACATCTCTTGGTTTGAGGCACGCTCTTTACATTAGGAGAGTGCAGGGGGGTTGTGGGTTTTTTCTGTTGGCGTTCTTGCATATGGATGAACAAGGCAGCCCACTCCTTCTGTAGCAGAGTGGAACTTCTTATAGCCCTGGAAAAGAGCTTGCTTATACAGAAATTATTTCTTCAAAAATTTGCTTTCTTCCCAGAGTAACATTTTGGGGGATGGATGTGCTTTTTTCTTTTTTTTTTTTTTTCTTTTTGTTTCTTTTTTGTTTCTTTTTTTTTTTTTTTTTAATGCAGTACACAGGTAGGTTGCTGACAGGGAGAAGGGAGATTCCTTCCAGAACCTTAAATCCCTGATTCCATTTTATATTTCCAGTGCATGGGCAGGAAGTTCCTTTGCTTGTGTTAAGTGAAAGCCAGAAACATTTTGTTTATCTAGGCATGACTGATAGGTCTTTGGCCTCCCTTGCAAGAAAATGAAGAGTTGAGGTTTTTTTTGTTTTAAATGTGAGAGTAGAATGCAGAAATGCGTTTGAGGGGTGTAGGAGTAGAGCATCTCACTGGCCGACTTTAAAAAGGGTCTCTGGACTGCCGAAGCTGCCTTACAGTCTCTTTCAGCTTTTTTGGGGGGTGACTTGTGCATTTTAAACATCGATGCCAAGTCTTGCAGTGCTTTATTGCCATTGAGGTCAGCTGAAGTCCAGGGTCTCGGTTCAGAGTGTCAACCAGACCGCTGAATGCACCGTGGCATGTGCTGCCCCTGTCCCACCTGGTGCTCTCTGCTCTGCTCCATGTACCAGCCGGAGGGCCCTTGTTGATAAAGCATTAACCTCCAGTGTTGTTTGCATTGTTTTCAGTCTGTGAAAAGTTTGTGGGAGTGTCAGATACCTGAGCTGGGTGTCTGCTCCCCTCCCACTTCCTGAAGCAATTTACTGTTTGGATTTCTCTGAACAATGGAAGGGTTACTAGCTTTGTGTGGGATCAGCATCTTGTTTCACACACCTGCTGGTCTCTGAACACATTCCTGTTGTATTAATGAAGACTTGAATTGAGAGATTCATAGATCTGTGGTGTTCAGGCACAGGATACTAAGAGCTATGTTACTATTCTTAGTTTGTAAATTGTCCTTTTGATACCATCTTGTTTTCTTTTGTAGGTATAAATAAAAACACTGTTGTCAATAAATTGTGAACTTTGTCTTTATTTTTGGAATATAAAGCTGTTGCTACCCTGTTCTTCCCAGTTCTCAAAAGTCAAATTCAAGGAGATGGAGATACTTCTTGACAGCCCACTGAATTTTAGAACACAAGGAAACTGAAAATAAGTGAGCAGGGAAGATGCTTGAATACTTGTGGAATTAGAAGATTCGTGTTATTTAAGAGCAGTGTGTTTTTCTTGGATGTTACGGGGCCGGAATAGAGAGAGGGTCGGGCAGAATTAATTTCTAAGAGGGTGTTAGTTCATACAGAGTTAAAGTAACATTTGTAGCATCTGCAGTGTCAGACTTGGCCACCTGTGAAATGGGTCAGTTAACAGATTTCATTAGCACATGTTCCCTTTACCATGGGCACTTGCTGAAGGACTAAAGGGAGTGACGTTTCCCCTTGTGCTGCCTCAGGGTCATCAGGGGAGAGGTGTGTTTTGGATGTAGATGCTGGGAAGAGTTGGGAGAGAAGAAATTGCACTACTTCAGTATTGGCCAGCACTAGCACCAAATTCAAGTGAGAAGAAATAAAAAAATGGAGGGGAAGAGTCTGATGGATCAAAAGCATTTCAGTTTTCCAAGTCTTGTTTTCCTGGCACTGGGTTGAAACTCGGCTGAGCCATCCGTTAGTCAAAAAGGGCCAGGGAAGGAAAGCTATGATCTTAAACAGCTTCCTTCATCTTTGGAATTTCTTGCGCTGCCTGTGGGATGTCTTCAAACAGGCATGGGAAGACTTAGCTTCTTTCCTTTTAGGACTGCAAAGAGAAGGAGAAGGTAATGAATAAATTTAGTAGAATTCAACTGTTTAATTGTTTCAATAATTTTATGTTGTGATTTCGAGTCCCGGCTGGTGCGGTGCCAGGTTTGCAAACTGCAACTGGGAGACAGCCACTATGAAATGCTGCTAAGAGGGGAAAGCACAACCTATTTATCCTCCTTTATGCTAAAGGAAAAGGTTCTTGTTTGTCTTCCATGGTTACTTGTTCTCATGGATGGACTATCTTAATTAATTTTCTTGGTGATGTGCTATTCCTAGTGCTTTCCCCTCCTTTTCAGACAGAACATGGCCTGAATCGATGTCTGTGGCCAGACCCCCACTGAGCCCCTCCCAGCCCATCTGAGCTGAACCTTGGGATGGCAGGGATGCCTCTGGAAAATGCCAGAGGTCCATAGGCTTGGATGGGGTGGCTGGAGCAGGGATGTCCTGGATGTGCAGTGGTGAGGTGCAGAGTGCCTGTTCCTGGGGCAGGATGGTACCGGGGTGGGCGCTGGGGCCTGTGTCTTGTTGGGTGCCACAGGGCAGGGCTGTTACGTGCCCAGGGTGCACCACACGGGAGGGCCTGTGCCAGGCTGGAGAAATGGAGGCCTCGTGAAGGTCAGCAAAGCCAAATGCACATCTGCCCTGCAGTGAAACAGCCCCAGGCACCAGTGTGTGCTGGAGGCTGCCCAGCCGGTAAGCGGCTTGGCAGAAAAGGCCTTGGGTGTGCTGGTGGACACCAGCTTCAACACAAACCATCAGGTGCCCTCGTGATGAAGCCAGCTGGAGCTGCATTGCCAGCAGGGTGAGCAGGGAGCTCTTCCTCGCCACTCAGCCTACAGCTGGAGTGGTGGGCTCAGCTCTGGGCTCTCAGAACAAGAGATGGGGAATCAAGAAGGTACAAGAGCATCTTGATGTAGGAGCGCAAGCCGTGAGCTGAGACTTTGCAGTGTTGAGAAGGCTGGCAAGCACCTTATCCATGAGCATGGGTGCTGGATGGGAGGAATGGAGACAGAGCCAGACTCTGCTGAGTGGTGCCCAGTGACAGAGCAAGGCACAACGGGAAATTCTACTTAAACATCTCAAAATAATATTTTATGGTTAGGGTGGTCAGACAGTGACACACATAGCCCAAAGGGCTTCACCCTGGAGATAATTTTGACTATCAAAACCTTAGTGGACAGGACCTTGAAAAATACGAGCAGGGGCATGGATTAGATGATTTTCCCCTCTCCACCCTGACTGCCCACACCTCTGGCCATTCTGTGAAATACAAGCTTTGGGGAAGCTGAAGGCTTCCTAAGGATATCTTTCATGTCCTTGTGTTAAACAGAAGGGAGCTCATCTAGTTTTGAAAACAAGATAAAAAGAAGTAGCATTTCTATAAAAATCCCTTTGCAGTGCTGTGGTATTGGCTCAGAAGTCTTATTAAATCAATTTCTTTATATAACACGTTTTTGCTTTCTTTTTTCAGCATCACTGCCCTGTTTTGAAAAGTTTGTTTTTTTGAAAGAATGTAAGAGATGCAACCTGCTATAATATTGCTGGGTCTCATAAATGATTGCAAAGTATTTGCATGTCTTCAGACACTTCTCTCCCATGATCCAGAACATTTGTGAAAAGGAAAAGAGAAAAAAAAGCAATTCTCTTCCTGCTGTGATGTTCCATCTACAATTTTTTTTTTCTTTTGCTTCCTGTATCATCTAAATTTTGCACCTCTCTCACTAGCAGTGTGAGATTGGAAGCCAGCAGTTGTGTTTTTTCCCCCTTTTGTTCCACCATCACAGCTACAAAGGGTATGGATTTCTCACAAAACAGAAGGACACAGGACGCATGAATTGAGCGGAGCTAAAATGGGAATTAGTTTAGAAAAGGGAAAAAAAGGAATTGACGTGGAGCACCTTGATGGCAGTTTTAGAAAGTATTTTTCTGGCTACAAAAGTATTTAATGACAGAAGGAAGTCTTAATCTGCCAAGGCCAGCCACCTGCTCAGTGCTCCTGTCACCTCTCTATCAGCAGGTGTATTGCACGAAGCTACCAAAAATCCATCCCTTGAAACTTCAAACGTGGGCCATCATTACTGCTTTTGGCAGACTTGTTGGGGAAAGTGAAGGAGGAGGAAAATAGTTGTCCACTTGGCTAATTTCATCTAATTCCATCCTCCTCAACAGAAAGGTGTTTTTAAGTGTCCTTCAGCCTCATCAAACCACAGTGTCTTCTATCAGGATTTATGTCCCTGGTGTACTTTTAAGCTCTGGTAGTCATTTACCAAAGCACGGCACTGAAATGGAAGAGGCATCTGGTTTTTGAAAAGAGTATCTTCCCTTGCAGATGCCCGTCTTCCTACAGAATCAGTTCTTGACAATCAAGAACTTGATCTTCTCTATCAAAGGAAAAGAAGGTTTAATAATATCCCCATATGTCTGCAGTTGCTTTCTCAGGTACATTGTCTGCCTGCAGCTATTTTTCCCCCTCAAAGTTTTTTGGTTTTATTTTTTTTGCATGATTCATAATCTTTCAAAATACATCTAGAAATGAATGTACCTCAGTTGTTAACTTCCCGAGGTGAGGTTAAACAAGGCTTAATTCTGGTTTAATTCTTTCTGTGTTTCACACACACATTCAGAGCCTTGCCAGCAGTGATGCCCACTCTTGATCGATGGATATGTGTTTAAACTTTAGGTGCACTATATGCACCAAAACCAGCAGAAAAATAATGTAAGGATTAACACACGGCAAGCTGCAGCTCCTCCCTAATACTGCAAGAATGTTAAATGAAATTTTCGATATTACAGCAACCTGTTTACCTACCTTTGGTGACATAGAGATAGAAGAAGTCACAGTAGAAGATGGTTTGTACCACCCCAGAAACAACAGCAATCTGGTCATAGAAATTCTCCGTGTGGTAGCGCCAGACCCAGTTGGCAATGTAGAGAGCACGGTAGAGGCCCAGGAAGAAAAGGTAGTGTGTCGTGATGGTCTCTGCTTCCCCTGTCTTGCTGATCATGAAGAGCTGAGGAAGGATAGCCACGGACTCCAGATAGATGGAGAAGGTCCAGAGGATCTGTGAGGTGCAAAATGAAGGCAGTGGGGAGTCAGTGCTGGTTAGTACGTGTTAAGACCCAAAGCCTTGTTTTTGGCAAATCACTGATGTGTGAGGGGGATGAGTAGCGCTGCTGAATTTGGGGAAAATGAGCTCGCTGTGCCGGGAGAGGAGACAGCGTTGAGCTGCTCTATAGATGGTACTGTCTTCAAGGCCTGCCAACTTTGCCTCTTCTGCCTGCTTTTGCTGTTAAAAATCACAGCTATTCAACATGCTGCTCACTCTGCTGCCTGGTGTCGGGCTGCTGCTGCTTCCCTTCCCTTTTCCTGCCTCAGCTTTTCCTTACCTCCAAGGGGGTGAAGCTGTGGTTCTCCAGAAATGATAGACCTGTGACAGGGACCAGCAGGAACTCGAGGCGAAAGGAGTCGTTCTCGCTGTCAAATGTTTTCCGGAATTTCACGTAGATCATATACACGGTGACGTAGGCACAAATCAGAAAAATTACCTGTGGGAGAGAGGGGAGATGGCAAGACCTTACCTGCAATTGCACTCTCCGTGCTTAGAGAGGCTGGCTTTCCCAAAAGTCAGGAGTGGTGAATGCTTTGCCTGTGTTGCCTCACAGATTGACTTCTGCTGGAGGTATTCCAGTGGTCAGGTAAAGCTTGCTGCACCATGAGAATCTCACGGTTGAGTCACTCTGGGGCACTCTGGGAAGAGGTTGGCTTGGTGGCAGCTTTATGCTAATGCTCCTGCTGTACAAGGACACCCAGGCTTGGTTCAGGATGTCTTGTTCCATTTTAGTGGCACTAAATATGGCTCAGCTCACTTACTGACTATGGCAAGGGGTTTTCCTGGTCAATGGAGGGACGGTGGCAGCAAAGGAAGCATTTTTATCCACCCTTCCTGGCTGAAAAACCCAGTGACTGTGTGCCCTCACCTGCCTGAGAACCCACAGCGAGCTGAGGGGAACCTCTCCTGCTGCACTGCCCTCTCCTTACCTTCATCACAGTGTTATAGACAGAGATGAAATTCGTGAACAGGTCCAGGTAGCGGGTTGTGAAGACGAGGGCAAAAAGTATCTGACTCTTCCCGGAGATTCCTGCATGGCAGGGAGATGAAAGGAGAATAAGGCAGATGAAGGGCAGGGTCTGTGGGATGGTGGTTTCCCCTTACACCTCCTTTGGAAGCATTTGTATGTAAGTGTGTTGTTTTGTGAGCCAGGGCTGGTGTCTGGTGCTGGGGCAGCTCTACTCAGAGTGGCCAGGGTCTCGCAGGTGACAGGGCAGCTTCCAGCTGATGCCCCTGCGTGCTGCCTGTAGGAACTGGTGTTCACTGGGCATGTTCACCCCTTTGGCCAGTTCAGTCCTTGCTGTTGTCAAAAAGCCTTTCTCTCCCCTCCCCCTCTGCCTGCCCACCGCACCGGGGACTGTGCGATGTGACATCTGCCACAGGAGCGAGGAGCTGCAGGACCAGCCCCGGGGCACTGATGGATCACTGCTGGCAGGGATGCAGTCACGCCCACTTCAGTACCTGTGACAATGGCCACAGCCCCAGCAGCCCAGCCCAAAATCTGATGAGGAGGCAACTGTGAGCAGAACTGTCCTGCAAGAAGCTGCTGTCCTGATTTCCTGCCCCTGGGATGGGGCTGCCTCTGGCACTTGTCCACCTCTGGCCAAACCTTCAACCTAAAGCAGCTTCCTCTCCAGGTTGTTGCTGTTGGTGCCACCACAACCTCTTTCTCACATTTTTCACTTCCCTCCAACCTTGCCATCCTCTCCTTCACTTCACCCTGAGACCAACACCTGCCTGAGGCTGTGCGCCTTGCCACATCACATCCTTCCACCACAGCCCTCTCCTGGCAGGGAGACCTCCCAGAGGAAGAGGATGACTTCCCTCAAAGAGCCCACGGGGGAGGGATGCCAGTTCCCATGGGCTATCTCTGGCCTTTCCACCTCCCGTTTTGCTGTACCCTTCACCGAACTGCTCCCTGAGAAGGGATATCCTCCTTCCCTGGGACATGGGAGCAACTCACCAGCACAGGACTTGGACTTGACGATCTTCAGCAGGAGAATAATGATGGCCAGCAAGTGGGAGACATCCCCCAGGATGCGGAAGATGTTCATGGTGCCGGGGGGACTCCTCTGGGGTGAAGGGAATGGGGCTCTTTCTGCAGGCAGGGAGGGCGAGGAGTTTTTCTCCACCGAGCCTCGACTGAATGAACGGTCTCCTTCGGTCCAACTTTCCTTTTTCCCTGAGCACGGAGCCCTTCCTTCTTGCAGCGCAAAGTTCAGTCTCCCCTTTCCCGCGGCTGCAAAAGCTTTTCCCCTGCCAGGCTGGATGTCTCCCTTGTTTACTTTTCCACCGAGGCGGATTCTCCCTGTCCCAGCGCAGGGCGTTCCTGTCTCTGCTTTGGGCTGGAAGTTTGGAGTTTGTCTCCCGGAGAGCAGTCCGGGCAGAGCAGCCCCAAGCCAGCGCTGGGTGACGGTGACGTGGCTCCTGGCTGCCCGGGGAGGAGAGAGAGGAGGAGGCAGAGGCGGGAATAACTGCGCTGGTTTTCCCTTTTCCCTTTTTTTTCCCTTCCTCTTTTTTCTTCCCCTGCTTGTCTCAAGTTACACGCGGAAGTGTGGTCAAAGGGGAAAAGGCAGAGGGAGCAGGATTCCCATCCTCTGGCTTTGAGGACACATCCTCCGGCGAGGGCCAGGCTTTCCAGGGATATTCACCATGGGTGCAGCAACCTCTGTCCTGCTTCCAGTCGCAGCCTTCAGCTCTCTGTCCTTCCCGGCCCCATCCCACCTCCTGCACTTTCTCACCAGGGCTCCGCCTTGTCTCCTGGAGCCAAAGAAGAAGTGGAGAGATATTTGAATTATCAAGCCATTGTGGCTCTTCCCTGGTGTCTGCCCCGCCAGGCACTCCTTCCTTCAGGTGCCCTGTCTGGATCCCTGAGCGCTGCCCTGGAGAAAACAAAAGATCCTCCCAAGGGTGGGTTTGAAACAAACTTCACGGGAAATATTAATCCTGGATTCCTGCAAGAGGGTTACAAATAACACAGGGAATGTGAGTGAAAGAAGCCTGTGCTTGCTGCTGGTTTTATAGATTTCACGGAAGGGACCTCAGTAGTGACTGTTAGAAAGTTTTAATATATTTGAAAATATATTAAGCTGGAGGACCAGCTTGTTTTGGATGAGCAGCAGTTATGCAGGCAGATCTCATGGCGGCAGCTGGGGGACCTCTGCATCAAGGCCCAGCAATTACATAGTCAATATCTAATCACTAATTTAAAGTTGCTTTAGTACAACCAAATAGAAGTTTTAATTTGTCTCCTTGTCCCTGAGCAAATCACATCTGCCCGTGGATCTAATTTGGTTACGCTTGGATTTTGTGATCCTGCCTGCTCCTATCCCAAACCTGGCTCTGGCTGCTGCCCTCCCTGTTCCCAGCCACGACCTGTGACCATTCCCTACACATCTCCCTCTGTCCTTATAGGCTTGCTTGGAGTAAAATCCTTAACAACCAAAGTGTAAAAATATTATTCCTGGTGCTTTCTGAGAGGATTAACAAGCCTATTAGCATCACCGGATCCCTTTCTGCATATATTTGCATACATTTCCTCCCTGCCCATTAGGTTGGCGGTTGTGTTTTCCCTCTCTGATGCTCCAGCACCTGCATCACAGGGCTTTTCCAGATGGATTCACAGGCTGGGCTGGAAAACACCTGCTTGGCCCAACGAAACTGGAGGGAACCCTGCCTGTTCCCAGCCAAGGCAGTGAGGCAGGGGTTGGTGTGGTGGGACAGGGGTGGGTTGGAGCAAAGGAAATGATTGGCAAGGAGTAGGAACTGCCTGAATTGGATTTCCAGATGTCAGAGGGGAGCTGCCTGGGATTTCAGCAGGGCTTCCCAAGGCCATGTGGGTGCTGGTGAAAGCCAAGCCCCACACTGGTGGCCCTGAGGTCCCTGGTATCCCAGGTCCTTTTGCAGGTGAGCAAAGAGTTTTCAACCATGGAGCAGGGATATAAAGCTGAGGAGGGAAAGGAACAGATTTGGGGTCCTCTCTTCCAAGAGATCCCCTTCCAATCCCCTGGTGTGCAATGTCTGAGAGGCTTCGTCTTTCTCTTGTCCCTGCACTGCTCTTTGCACCCAAGGAAAGAAGTCCCCTGCAGAGGGGTGGCAAAGATTTATTCTCTTCATCTTGTACCTTGCCAAGAAGAGCTGATGGGCTCCAAGTCCCACCGTGGTACCAGGAGCCACCAGCTGAGGTGACCATTAGAGGGACTTGATGGCAGCAGCCCAATCAAGCTCACCCAGCTGGAACAGGGTGGCAGGGCTGGGGTGTCCCCATGGGACATGAGGGCACAGGAAAGCTGCTGCAGGGAAAGGGACACCGAGGCTCTTAGAGAAGGGAAAATTGGCACATGGAGTGGGACCAAGTAAAAATAAACCTTCCCTCCTCCTGCCCTGCCACAATGCAAAGCGCCTTGCGCCGGGTGTCTCCCTGCCTCCCAAAATAATGCCGGGTGCTGCCACCACCCCGCACGGTGATGCTCTCTCCATGCCTCCCGTTTCCATGGTGACCACAAAGAATGTCGCCAGGGTGACAAGGAGGCAAGTGAGCTGGGATTTGATATTAAAAATGAGATTTTGGGGTTGTTGAGTTTATTTTTCTCTCCCTCCCCTCTCCCCCCCACAGCCCCTCCTCCTTTAGTTCTATTTTTGGGGTTTCCCTCTCTGCCTCTGCTGGTCTGGAAGGCTCCTCCTGCAGAGCCCCTGGGCTGGGCAGTAGCAGCTTCATCCAAGGCCCTTCTCCACCTCTGCCTGTCCTGTGAGGTGATGGCTATGGGACGAGAAGAGGGACAAAAGAGCATTTCCTTACCACTCAAACAGAAAAGCTTCTGTGCTTTTGCCCCTAGTGGTGCTCCAGGTGTCTCCCTCCATTTCTGCTGCAGGATGTAGCTCAGGCTGCATCCAGACCTCCTGGGGGAGTGGGCAGCCTCAGCGATTTGTCTAGGGGAGGGAAATGATTCTGCATTCCCAGAGGGGCTGGGGAACACGGTGGGGTTGGGCACCATGGGGCACCTCTGTGCCTCCACCATCTCTGCCCCCATGGCCAGGTCTGCTTGGCTGGGAAGTTCTGGAACAGAACAGACATGGCATGGTTGGAAGAAGATTGCAGAGGGAGCATGGCAGGTGCTAAGAAGCCCAAAACTTTGGCTTAAACACCCAAAGTCAGATCTGCTCAGCACAGAGAGGGCTTGAGGGCTTGTGCTGGCTTAGCTGGTATCCCAGGAGTGCAGGACCATGGGTGTCCAGGCAGGGGCTGCTGGCATCGAGGCAGCTCTTGTCTTCGTGCCCAGGCGGGAGAAGGGTCAGGCAGCGTTTGCTCCCCTTCTCAGGAGCTCTTGCTTTCTGCTGCACCCACCTCTCCATCCATCTCCAGTCATGCCTCTCTCTCTATCCATTCTTCCCTCCATCTTTTCAACCACCACTCACTCCTCCTGTCTCCATTCACCTCTCCATTGATCCCTCTGAAG
The DNA here is from genome assembly GCA_009812075.1 of Sialia sialis. NCBI lineage: Eukaryota > Metazoa > Chordata > Aves > Passeriformes > Turdidae > Sialia > Sialia sialis. The sequence goes on from VRYO01001878.1 coordinate 26,854,933, forward strand.
ATTCCTCTGTCCATCTCTATGGCTCTCCCTCCTTTCATCCATGCCTTTATCCACCCCTCGTCCCACCCTTCCATCCCTCCATCCCTCCATCCCTCTGCCTCCCTCAGTCCCCACAGCGGCACTGGGAAAGGTTGGCGGAGTGGGGCTATTTTTGGGAGCGTCTCCCTGGCAACGGCTGCCACCACCGTCTGTGGTGGCTTTTACATAGGTGCTAAAATATTCCACACTTCTTATTAAAGACGGTGCTGGTGGAGACGGGCGGGGGTGGCGAGTGTGAGCCACCCCGCTGCTGGGGCCGGCGGCCATGGGGCGGTCAGGGCGTGGCACTTGGGGGGCCCTAGGACAGCAAGGGGCCGGTGGCATCTTCAGCGTGGCACCCCCAGGTCCCTCTCAATGGCTCTGGAAGTGCCACCTGTCTCTTGGTTGCCACACCATGCTCAAGGTGAAGATATCCATCCTCTGCAAAGACAGGGAAATGTGGTGAGGTCTCAGGGCAGCCAACAATGAGGAGCAAAAAGCAGAGAGGGTGAAACCTGACCTGAAGATGAGGTGGCCGCAGGGCTGCACTTGGTGGCTTTGCCCGCTCTGGGAAGGAGCAAGATGTCTCAGTTCCATCTTCATCTCTTCACCACATGAAGAGGGAAGACCTGTCATGGTGCCAGAGCGATGGCACCCTTTGCCAAAAGCAGCTGGGCAAATACTGGGCAGTAGCTCTTGGGAAGCAGCCCCACAGGCCCCAGAGACAGAGCTTTTGGGAATGCAATGCCCCTCTGAATCTGAATGAGGTCCTTGTAGGGATGGCTGCAGAGGGGATGGACAGCTGGCCCTGCTCCATCCAGCCCCAGGAGCAGGAGGGAGCAGCACTGGGGTGAGCTGACCCATTCAGGAGGTGGACGTGCTCCTGGTTTGCAGCTGCTGTGGAGCTGGTTTGCTGTCTGTGTGGAGCTACTAAACCCATCCTCTGCTGCCCTGGCAGTGACCTTGCCAGGTGGGAGCAGGCTGTGCTCGCCACCACGGTGTTCACTGGCACAGCAGGCTCCACAGCATATTGCACAGAGGTCATCCATGTGCCACACCTTGGGTGGATTTTGGCAGAGAGGATCATGATCCTTGCAGGATTGGGGCCCAGAGGAAACTCAAAATATGTTTTTTTTCAATCTTTTTTGACTTTCCAGTGCACACCTTAACTATGGGGACAGCAGATGAGACACCAAGACAGAAACCATGCCCTGAAAAACGCCATCCTGGATCAGGGCTGTCCCCAGGACCCTGTGCCTACAGCCACTGCCTGTGTGATCAGGGATCTCTTCAGTCTCTGACTTTGCTGCAGCAGAGTCTCCTGCCTTCTCTCCCTGTCACCAAGAAGTGACCTTTTTAAAGCCTCTGAGACGCTGCTGGCCACGGAGACCCAGAAGAGGTTTCTTGGACAGGTTTCCCGGCAGGATGGCTGTGCCCTGAGGGTTGGTCCCTCTGTGTCCACACTCCTGTCCCAGCATCACTCATCCCGGCAGGAAATCACCAGCTCTGTGGACTGGGGAGGCAATGCCCCACAGCAAACACTCTGCATCTGCTGGGTGAGCCTGGTCCATCCTCAGGGCGAGCTGTCAGCCCAGCACCCCAAATCCAGGTGGGAAAAAGCCCTCTGACGAGAGGTTAGTTATTTAATCTCTGTGCAGCAGCCCGGGAGGAGGATTCACCTCCTCGGGGGCACCTGGCGGCCCCACCATCCCTTTCCCGCTGCCCATGGTTGCTCCGTCTCCCCCATGGCGGCTCCGCAGCTCTGAGCTCACATGCGAGGATGGGCTAAAGTAGCGGAAAGCTGTTGGATCCTACCACAGAGTTACTGACTTCTCAGCTACAGACTGCATAGCAATCAGCGAGGGGGAGAGGCAGCCAGGGAAAGGGAGCGGAGCGCGAAGGGAGGACGAGTGTCAGGGAGAGGGGGGATCTGGGGACTGGAGCAGGGGGGCAGCAAGGGGCACGGGCAAATAATGCCAGAGAAGGAGGGAACCAGGCAGGAGGGGGAGACCTAAACCCGTCGCTGAGCCACGAAGGCACATCAGCACTCCGTGGGATGGACGCTCCTGGGAGCAAAAAATTCTGAGAGGCAGAGGCAGAAGGAGAGCGCTGGCGTGGGCAGGGCAGAGTTAGGAGAGGAGCAGGTCGCAGCGGAGAAGTAGCTCCTCGGAGGGGAAAAAAATAGACCTAGGCTGGAGGCGAGCGAGGACTGCAGAGAGACTTCCCTGATTCCTCCGGTCCGGCTGAGGCATTTCATGGTGAGATGGAGAGCCCGGCCGCTTTTCCCTTCCTCTGATGTTGGCTCGGCACGGCTGGAGCAGGCGGCAGCCCTCGGCAGGACCCGGGTAAGAGGCGGTGCCGGGGAGCGCTGCTCTCCTCACCGGCAGGAGAGCGGCAAGGGCTTTTCTCCCTTAAGAAAATAATGAATTGTTTCATTTGCGTTCGCTCGGAGGAACAGCTATAAATATAACTTAGGGAGAGATGCGTGGCTTCGTGTGAGCGTGCCAGTGAATAATAAAGTTGCCTTGTGTGCATGGCGTATGCACGCACAGGCACCGCGGGCCAGGGGCAGGGATGGGCTCCTGCCTCTAAACCTCCCCAACTTCCCTCCCCGCCCCCTTGCCACCCTGACTTCTGTCGCTTTGCAGGTAACTTCTTCGTTTTTTTCACTTGCCCATGTCTTTTAGAATCTTCTCGCCCTGGGCTGGGTCTTGCCCACCTTTTGATTCTCCTGCTCTGTAGATTCTTCTCTGTGCTGGTCCTCGCCAGAGAAGAAGGCAGCTGGAGACCTGCTCTCCGAGCTCTCGGGTGCAAATGGGGCTGAAGTGGATGTGTTCATTCTCCTGCTGCCTGTGGAGCTTTTTGTGCTCCAGACCTGCCCCCTCTCCCTTGCTTTCCACCTCTCCTGGTGCCAGCATGGCTGATCCTGCCGGTGGTGGTCCAACACCCCCCAGACAGGCACGGTGCAAAGGCTCCTCTGGATGGTGGGTTTGTGTGGAGGAGCTCAGGAGGAAGCCATGAGCAAACTACCAGAGAAACTCTGCCTTTGCTCCCTGTTGGCAAGGTCGGCTTCCCCACCAGGGCAGGAGTGGGCAGGCAGGTGTGCATGGTGCTGCCAGATCACCCGGACATCCCTGGCCCTTCAGCCCCCAGGACCCTCCCTCCTGGGCAAATCGCCTGGAATCATCTAAATCCTTCTGTTAAGAGCCTGGAGTTTCCTATCCCTGCTGCCCAGCCTGATTCCCTCGATGGCAAAGCAAACAGCAGCTCTGGGGCCTCTCCCTTCTCCCCTTCCTCCCCTTGGGGATGTGCTGTGCAGGGCAGACGGTGACAGTGACACGGGAACGCGTGGCAGAGGCGACGTTGCTCCAAGGCTGCCCTCAACCTCTGCTCTGTGCCCTCCTTGGCTTCTCGGGAGGAGTCATCCACAGGAGGTGGGAGGTGTGGAGATGACCCCAGGGATTGGGGTTACCGGGAGCCTGGGAGGGATCAAGAAGGTGCACGGGGAATACATCTTGACACAGACATGGGAATGTGTCCCTTCTCCATCCACCACCAGCAGTGGCACTCACAGAAGCCTGAGACACCTCGGCAGTGTGTGGCCACTTCTGTTTGCAGCCACTGAAAATAATCATCAGTATAGGAAAAATGCGTGCCTTGAGGGGAAGCATGAATGTGGTGGGGACGGGGAGTGGTGGGGGATGGTGAGGATAGCCACAGAGAGGATAAGCTGGATAGGGCTGATCCGGAGGGAAGTGGGTTCCCTCTCCACCTTTTGTATTTTTCTATCTTTTCCCCTGTTTGGGTGCTGAGGTCAAGTGCCCCGACTGTGGTGCTGGCAGGGGGCAGGCAGTGGCCCTGGGGCTCCCCGCCACGTCTTGCAAGGAAAACCAGAAAGCGAGGAGGTGGCTGGGGAGGGATGGAGTTCCTTGGCAGGACCGGTCCCCACTGGCCCCTCCTGCCTCTTGGCAGCCCCAAGCGCAGCCATCGGCCACGCCCGGGACGCAGCTGCATCCCTGGGGTGGTGTCGGTGACAGGAGGGTGCCAGCGAGGGGGAGGAGGGCGCGGTGATGGATACCTGCACCCGCCGCGCACTGACATCAGCGCGGACGCAGAGCGGAGCATTTACCGTCCCTCTGCCCTCAGCCATCCCGCTATCCCGCCTCGTTATTGCACTGGGTTGGCTTAACCCGGCAGTGCGGCCAGGAATCGATAGATGGATGCTGGCGTCTCAGCAATCGATCCCTTACTCATCCACGCGGCTCCCAGCCTCCCGCTGGCGCTCGCTTTTCTGTGAATGGCACGGGCTGAGTGCAGCCGTCTGCGCTTGCCTCGCAACGCCGCGAAACTGAGTCAGGCTGAATTCCTGCTCTTGACGTCGCTGCTCCTGTGCCCCTTACCAGGGCGGAGAGGCCTCACAGGGAACCCCCAGAGGCACCGGTTTTCCTCGCCAGACAAGGTGCTTTTAATGGAGATGGTTGGGGCTGGAGCCCCTTCTTGGGAGAGATGCTGATTCTCTGGCACTGGGGAGCTTGGGACAGGCAAGGCCTGCTCTTGCGCTGGTTCTTGCCCTCTGAGGCTCGCTGTCCAGCAGTGAAGGTGGTGCTGTGGCACAGGCTGTGAGGGATGGGAGCTGGCTGTGATGTGACCCTGTCCCCATGGCCCCAGAGATCTATGCCTGTCCTCCCGGGAGCCTGGCGGCAGGCAGCTGGCTTCAGGGTCTGTTTTGGCGTTCACCCACTGGTTTATCTGGGGAGGAGATGCCCACCATCTCCTGGCACCAGCCATGCTGGCACAGCAGCACCACTGCTGCTCTAGCTGGAAATGAGGTGGAGAACAAGATACTCTCCACCCCGGCACCGCCCCAGCTGCCAGCCAGGGGCTCCTGCCGCCCCTCTGCCCACGCTCCTGCCACCATGGCAGTGGGTCTGCCCCTCACAGTCTGGACGGCTGTTTTATTTCTATGGCAACATTTCTCCTGAAACACTTCAGAGGGAGCCTGGTGCTGTTGGATAACGAGGGAAGCAGCGTCCCCCATTCTGTCCCCTACAAAAGGCTCGGAGAAACGACCCTGACACCTCTCCCCACCTCCTTCCCTCCCTGGCAAGGGTTAGCAGCATTTGTACAAAGAGCTGCTGGCCTTGTCCCAGCTGCCTCTATGCTGCCTGTTCTTTCCCATGCCTCCAGCTCTGCTCTCCCCTCTCCTCTCGCCGGCTCCCTTTCTGCTGGCAGCCTGCTAAAGCACCCGCGCAGACTGACCAGCTGAAAGGAGTCTTAGAGCAAGTGGATGTCCAAAGTGCCTCTGCTGTAGAAAGCCCCGGGAGAGCTGTACAGATCGGCCCGGCAGCAGCACGGTGAGTGCGGGGGCTGAAGGGCACTGGGGATCCCAGAGGCTGGGCAGGCAGGCGCTTCATCCCTCTGAAAAGCTCGATGGCATTACGAAGAGGCGGTGCCTGCCACGGGACCAGACGCGGCGGCCCCAGAAGTCCTGTCCTCTCCTGTTCCCGTTGTTGCCAGCACCAAGAAGCAGCCTCGTGTCTGGGCGGAGGTGAGCGGGCAGGAGTTGCGGGCAGCGCCGGGCGCCAGCAGGAGGTGAGCAGGCTGCATGCCAGCGGCAGCCACTGTCGCAGCCCGGAGGAGCCGGGGTATGGCAGCAGCCATGGGGGGATAGGCAGTGCGGGCAGCGTGCAGGTGCAGCCGCCGTGTCCCGCTCCGCACCGCTCTCCTCCAGCCCGGCCCTGCCCGCCATGGCAGCCCCTCCCTGTGGGAGAGATGGGGGTAGGGGAAGGAGGGGGCGATGCTCCTCCGTACTGCCTGAGTTGGGCAGCACCTCGGCTTGACACCTTCCGGATGTGCTTGTTAAACCCGACGGATCAAGCCGCGGCAATACAAGTTGGTAAAACTGTAGTGAAATACTTGATCCGCTCTCTGCGGGAATGCGGTTCTGCAGCTTACCTGGGATGCTCCCTCTGCTCTCTTTCTGGTGCCTGGCAGGCATGGCTGAAAGGGGAGAAGCTGGGGCCCTTTCAGGAGGCTCGTGGCTCTGCTCAGCCCCCTGCCAGCATAGCGACCGTGGGGGTGAGGGGAGATTTTTTTCACTGTCACTAATGGGTTAGTGCCGAGCAGGCAGGCCAGGCTGGGAACTCAGCTGCTGTGCAGCAGCTGGGTGCAGAGAAGCGGCTGCAGCCTCTCTCGAGCGGGGGCTTGGCACAGAGCAGGCTTTGCCCTGGTTACTGCTCGCCCTTGCTGCTGTCCCTGTTGTTATCATCCTTCAGAAACTATTTGCAGTCCCCTGCTTTGCTGGGTACTCGGCAGAATCACCGGCAGTCCATCCCTGCCCTGTCAAGAGCACAACTGCAGCAGGCAGGCAGGCAGATGATGTGATCCACCCTTGCCCCCCTTTTCCTGCACACTGAGAATCATCCTTGTCCCCCGACTAGCCAAAAGCCATCAAGACATCCCAGATGGCCAGAGACTTTGTGCTGAAGAGATGCTGAAGCACAGGGATGCTGCTGGGAACGGCCTCACATCAGGGCTCCCACAGGGCAGGATGCCCAGCAAAGGGAGTTCCAGGGATGTGGAGATTTGTGAAGACAACCTTAGCACTGTGCAGTTGTGCTGGGAAGGAGGTGACCTGAGTGCACTGCATCTGCTTGGGATGTGAGGACCTCAGGGACACCCCAGAGCCTTCAGTTTTTCAGCTCTTGCAGGTTTTGCACCAACGCTTTGGTGTCTAGTTCGTGGTTTTGGCAGTCAGGGTGCTGGGAGTACATCAGCCCTTGTGTTTCATTGGGAGCAGGTGGGATGTGGTCTGCACCCTGGCTGCTACAGAAGTTCAGCTCCTTTTTGGCCAAGAACACCACCCAGGGAAGGCCAGGAACCTTCAGAACATTTGATTTTTGCCAGCTACAAGGAATAACACCCACCTTCCTCACTCAGCAAGAAAAAGCAGGGACTTCTCCCGTTCTCCCCAGCTGCCACTCCAGCAGCATTGTCTCCTTACAATCCTGCTCAGTTGGCCCCCCAGCTCCTGTGTCTTGTGCTCCCAGCCCCATTTTGGTCAGAGACTAGTGGGTGAATGCCGGTGCCAGTCTCACCAACCCCACCGTGGGGTATCCCCCATCCAGTCGGAGATCCTGGGGAGCAGGCAGCTGTTCTTGCAGCGCCATTGTCTGGACGGTGCAGCTGCGGCAGGCATCGCTGGGGCGGTGTGGGAGCAGGCAGGAGGTGATGCTGTCACCTTTCTGTGCTTCTTCCTGACTTTGTCATCCTGGGCACCTTTGTGTGGTTCCCATTTTTATCTGTTTTTTTCTCCCTCTCACTCTTTCTCTCCTTCTCTCTTCGCTTTCTTCTCTCCCCCTCCCATCAGCATGTGGGCTGATCACTGCTCAAACTTTTAATTCAGATGGTAATTGGAATAATAATACGGGCAGAATCCTTCTGGCTCCGTTGCTGCAGCTGGCTTCAGGGAGCTATGAATAGCTCTGAGTCACACACTGAGATGGTTTAACTTCAAATCATTTTGTTTTGTTTTCATATTACCCATCCTCAGGCTCCAGAGCTTCACGGGGGAAAAAATATCCCCCCTTCTCACTCCACTCCAAAATATAAACCGGGCAGAGGCTCATGAATAAAATCCTCTTTTGGAGAGGGAAACTGGTCAGAGGATCATGCCTTGAGGGGCAGATGGGGATTGTTGGCACTTAATCTATTTATAATTATTGAACGAAAAGGCAGAAGTGTGTATATAAAAATGGTATAGAGTTGATTACAGCTTCCTCCCCTCACCTTCCATATGTCAGTTGCCTTTTTAATATGGTAAAACTCTCCTGCACAGTGACTGTGCCTTCGCGTGTGCCCGTACAGCGCCTGGCAGCCTGCCCTGCCGGCACGGAGCAGCGAGAGCTCGGCCCTGACTCTGGTGGCAGGACAGCCCCCCGTGGCACCGAGCTGCCCTGGGAGCCCCTGCTTGAACCCCGGGAATACTCGCGAGGAATAGGCGAAGAGATGGAGCTACAAAGAGGATGGAGAGGACACGCCGAATGCTGCGGGTCTGCAAGGCTCTGCAAAAAGGCAGAGGTCCCTTCTCAGCTGCGGGTGTTTCCGCCCTGGCTCCCCAAGAGGCAAGAAGTTCGTCTGCCGTGTTGTCACCGTGCCCGAGCTGGCAGGATGGATCTGTGGATGCTGATCCCAAGCCAGCCGGAGCTACGCAGCCGGTGAGAGGGACAAAGGCACAAAGCGGAGCGCAACCAGCGGCTGCGGTATTGACCACAGACAGGGGAGAAGCATTTGCCAGACAACTCCAGATAAAGCAAAGACTAAGAGTGTAAAAATACCCTGGGATTTTTCCATCGTTGTCGTTCACAGTGTATGTCCCAGAGCACCAGATATGGTTGTTATAAAAAGAGAAGTGGGGGAGTGCTTCAGCGTGGACTTTTCTGTCCTGTTTCATGAGACTCTTCCATTGCAAATTTAAGGAAGGATTGACAGTGTATGATCTACTCTGGTAGGGGCTGGAGAAAGACAGGGACGTGCGAGGCACTGCACTGTGTACAGGGCATGGAGCAACGGAGGTAGTGCTGTGGCACCAAGCACCTTGACCTTATTATCCTGCAGATCCCTTGGAAAGGGAGGGCAGCAGCACAGCCCCACGTGCCTGCTCAGGGCCAGAGCAGAACTGGGGTGGCAGCGTGGGCTGGTGCGATGGCTTGTGCTGCTGGAGCACGGTGTCACACGGGAAGGAGGAGATGACTGCAGCACCGTGGTGGTGTCCCTGGCATTGCTCAATCTAAGACACAGGAGGGGGAAAGTGGTTGGGAAAGAGAGAAGGGTAGCGCATGCTTTGGGGCTGGAGGCAGCAGCTGGCCCCTGGAGACCCATCCGGCTGACTGTTCCAATGCTGCAAGACAGTGGCTGTGACATCCGTGCTGCAGCAGCTTTCAGAAGTGCTGGGGGGCTTCTGCAGGCCCTGAAACACATGGGTGCTCATGCACACCCAGGACAGGCAGCAGAGGGATGGGGAGGCATCTGTCCAGGCTGCAGCCTTCTGCCTAGCATCTCTCCTTGCTGCACCCACCAGCTTGGTTTCATACCATTCCATAGGAGTTGCCACTGACTCTGCAGCTTCCTCCTTCTCATGTGGGTCTCAGGAGGCAGAGCGAGCTCCAAGAAATGTCCTCAGGCGTGCTCTGGATTCATGTCTCTGTCCTCAGCCAGGCTTTCCTCCCCCTTGTCCATGTGACAGGCAACTGCCTGTTCAGGATATGAATATAATCCCCTTCTGCTGGAGACTTCTCTTAGCCTTCTCCTTTCATTCCATTTGTGTTTCAGGTTTCCAAGTTGCAATGGTACCATTTCACAGCCATTTGAACCGTGTTGGCATAGGGTTTGGGCTCCTGGTAAGCTCCCTGGCCTTGCCAGGCTGGTGGCATTGATTTTGCCAGCAGGGATGTCAGTGGTGGCCCTGGTCCACCAGCTGCTGAGGAAGGACAATGACCCAACGTGGTAGCAGTCCCCAGCCCAGGCATTTCTTGCCTGCCTTGTCTGTCCTTCCCATGGTGGCACCACGCGCTGCGGGGGCGTGTTGGGGTGGAAGTGGGAAATGTGTTTATTTTTGTTCGTCTCCTGGCTCGTGCCGCTCTGAGTTTGTGGCACTCGGTATTACTAACACTTCCCTGTGCCAGCTGGCAGCAGGGGATGAATCAGATTGGCAGCACCACAGCGTGGACCCTTCACTGGCCGTTCAGCTTAGAGTGGTGCCTGTGGCCAAAGTGCTGGTGATGTCTCCTGGCCCTGTCCAGGGTGAGTCCCCACCAAGTGCCAGTGGCTTGTCCTTGCTGGTGGAGATGTCTCAGTACCCTGAGGGACAGGGTTGTCTCCTCTGACCCACGCTGCCTGCCTGGGCTGGATCATCCCTGTCCCTCCTCTACACTGGAGGTCTCAGATGGCTTCATGAGCTGCTCTCTGCTTGCTGGCAGCATCACCAAGCTGAGTGCTGGCTCTGCAGCCAGGAGGACAGCTTATCCTCGTGCTGCCAGAAACACCTTTTGCAGTTGTTGTGGTTTAACTCCAGCAGGCAACTTAAGTATCACTCAGCCCTTCTCACTCTCACTGCCCCCAGCCCCAGTGGGGAGGGGAATCGAAAAGAAAAGGTAAACTTTGTGGGTTGAGATAAGAACAATTTAATAATTTTTTAAAAATAGCAATGATAAATGTTAATCATAATAATATTATCAATGGTAATAATAATGGTACTAATAGTAATAATGAGCACAGAGAAAGAGAATAACAGGACCCAAGAGAAACAAGTGGTGCACAACCTAATTACTCACCACCCGATGGCTGATGCCCAGTGTGTCCCAAACAGATGCCAGCCCCTTCTGGGCATAATGTTCTGTGGCATGGAATATCCCTTTGGCTAGTTTGGACCAGCTGTTGTGGCCATGCTTCCTCCTGGATTCGTGTGCAGCTGCTCAGTGACAGAACATGGGCAACAGAAAAGTCCTTGGCTTGGAGTAAGCCATTACTTAACAACTTCAACTTGCCTGTGTTACCAACATAATTCTCATACTAAATCCAACACTGCTATGAAGAAAATTAACACAGTCCTAGAGAGAATCAGGACAGCAGTTGACTGCTTCTTCCCCCTCCCCTGCTTTTGTTAACTCAGCACACATGGAACTCGATGACATCACAGACCTTGGAATGTTGGTGGTTCCAGTTGTCCCCAGAGCCAAGATGCAGAGCTATGTGATTCTCCTCTCCCTCCTGAACATTCTGGTGCTCTAAACAGGGGAATTTTGGTGGCCACAACAAGCATTGCTGAAGCTGCAGAACGTGGCACACTGCTTGTCATTGTCAACAGTCTGCATTGCCCGTACTCCAGGAGGACAATTTGGATTCTCCTGCCAGCTGCAGCCCAGAGTATCCTGAAAAATGTCGCAGCCATTTCGTATCTTTGGGCTGATGATGATGATCTACCCAGAATCTCGAGGCTTGCAAGTTAATGATGACAATGATGGTGATGATGATGATGACAGCGAAGAATCAGGGAACTCCTGCCACTCTGAGTTTCCTTCATCCTGGCGGAAGAGGAGTGACAGCACAGATGACAATCAGACAGAGGATCTGGGAGAACCCACCCCATTTTCCATAATTTCTGGGAACTCTTACATAGTAAAAAATAAAAACGTAGGGTTGGACAAGCGTGCGCAGGAGCTTGAGGAGGAAGATCAGGAATTTCAGGAACCACTTTACAATGACACGGGAATGTCTGACAACTCAGCTGGAGATGAGGAGCCCAGCACTACCTATCACCTTCCTGGGCATCAGAGGTTGCCTGTTCTCCAAAAGGCTGGAACAGCACCAAGTGGCTTCCACAAGCCTTTCCAGCACAGCTCAGGCCAGCACTTGGGGACAGAGGCTGCTGCCACACAGGCCTGTGCCAGTGACCATTATGTGGAACAACCTGAGAGCAGCAGGGGGTCAGAGCCCCATGTGCTGCACGAGGAGGACAATGAGGACAGGGAGTCTCCGTCCCTGAAGCTGATCTACAACTCGCTCTGGCAGGAGAACAAAAGCCTCAGGACGGAGAATGAGATGCTCAGGAACGTGAACCTCGTGCTCATGTCAGAGAACTTTGCGCTCAGGCAGGTGTTCAGAGAGCTCAAGAAGGACAGCCCCGTGTTCAGGGAGAGGGACGCCGCGCTCAGGCAGGAATACGACGTGCTCAGGGAGCAGTATGACAGGCTCGAGGGTGAGAATGCTGCTCTCAGGAAGGACAACGCCGAGATCAGGAGAATGTTTAACGCCTTCCAGAACAACTTGAAGAAACAGGCGTGCATGGTGGCGAGCCTGCAGGACCAGCTGGAGACCAGCCAGGCTGAACGAGAGAGGGAAGCCCAGCAGGCCCAGTGCTTAGTCCAGCAGGCTGAGAGTCGTCTTCATCTAATGAACCAGCGGGCTCTGGATGCCGAAACGAACGTGGAGAGGCTGAAACAGAAGATCTTTATTCTCCAAGGACAACTAGAGAGATGCAAGCTGGAGAATGAGCACCTGAGAACAGACTGGCCTGGAAGCGGTGAAACACAGCTTAGGTTTCACCAGGCAAAACCCCCACAGGCCCATAATGGGCAAAGGTGGCTCCCTCAGGCAGCTCCTGCTCCAGGAATGCTGCCTGTTGTTGCTGAGGTCCTTGAATCTACCAGAAAAATTCTCAAATTTTAAGCAGAAAAAGATATGTGAGTGCAATTCTGTGTGAGTTCCATGGATCCGTTCATGGTCCGAGGCCATCAGTCTTCCACTTGCAACCGTTTACTGCAAATAAAAACATTTTTTTTCCCATTCTCAAGTGTGTATGCTCAGACTGGTAGCCTTTATCCTTTGTGGAGATACTTTCCTTGTGATTAAGTACCAGTTGCAGGTAGTGATGTAGCTTTAGCTGCTCTCTTTGTGCCCTGTGGAGCCAGCAGCAAAGGCTGCCCAGGCTCTGAGCTGCATGGTCCAGCTGAGGTGAACTCTGTGCTAGAGGCTCTGCCACAGGTCTGGCTGACATGAGCTCCCACATGGGAGCCAGGAGGAAGCACAGCACCACAGGATGCAGCACTCTTACACAGCTCTCTCCCATCTCACAGCAGTACCAGCCTGAGCTGGAGCTGAACAAAGCCCTTGAATTCCATCTGCTGCCTTTGCCCTTTCTTGGGAAGCGGGGAAAGGTGAGGAGCAGAGACCCAGGTGTTGCTGCATATGGTTTCACAAAGTTTCTTAGGTCCTCCTTCCTTTCTTTTGGAGCCAGCTGCTGCCTGGGCTGGAAATCCAAAATCTCTATAAGTGGTGCACCTGTTTCTGCAGCTGGAGAGAGAGAGTTGTTGGTTGTAGAGACGTTCAGGAAATTGTGAATTACTCATATGTGTGAGCTGTAACAGTACCTTCCCTGTTATCAGGGTCAGTGCTGGCTAAGGATGAGCTTGGCATATCCAGGCTGGCTGAGAATGATGCCAGTTGAAGAGGATGCTCTTCCTCTCCTGGCTGGGGCTGTCACAGAGCGGTGTACCTACTCCCAAAATCATGTGGGACTCTGCTGTCTGAACTCACCATGTAATCTCTCTAGTTATCTTCATCCCATCAGGACCATCTGCATGAAGTGACCTCTCCTATCCCATCAGTGTTTCTGATTAGCTTAGGTTACCATCACCGGGATCTGCTATAGGTTTACCCAGCTGCACAGCAAAAATTCCTGGCCAAACCGACTTCAGAAAGTCTTGGATGTTGTAGGGCAGTGAGCTAGAGTTCTGTGTCAAACTGCTTTTTCCTGATGGGGATTTTTGTACAGCTGTTCACTTTTGTCTTTATATGCTGAGTTGTGGATTGCAAGGCTGTTTCCTTCTGGTCTCATAATACCCTTTGTCTAAACAACCCTGTTTGTATTGCTGCAGAGCTTTAACTGCCTCAGTAACTGAGTAATCTTCATCCCATCAGAGATGATGTCTGGAGCTCCCCTCTCGCTGCTTTCCAGTCTGTGGGGAAAGCGCTGGGCACCCTTGGCCATGTGCAGCCCCATTCTGCAGCCCTGATGATGAGACAAGGACGGTTCCCTCCAGCTTTTCTATCCTAGCCAACATCATTTGCTGTTCCTCTCTCCTCTCTGTGCACAGCCACTTGCAAGAAGCTCTAAGCCTTACATTTGATCCCAAAATCCTTGTGTTTTTCCCCATATCTGACAACCAGTGGCTGTTCATTGGTGAGGCTGGGAGGAAGCAAACTAGCTGGCTCTGTCTGCATCTGCACTCTGCGCTGGCTGCTGTAATCCAAAGGCTACAGTGCAGGATTAGCACGGGTGTACAAAGCCCTTCCTAATCTGTGAGTCATTACCCCCTCAGTGCATTTCACTTCCCAGCAGCTCTGGGCAGGTGGAATAGGTTGGGCTCTTGAGTCTTTGGCTTCCCCACTCTTCTGTTGGGGAGGACTGGGCTGGGACATCTGCCGGACATCCTCTCAGGACTCCACTGCTGACCTGCAGGGCATGTCGCAAGGTTTGTTTCCTTTAACTGGCTTCTCCTTGGCTACCCCTGAGCCCTTCCTTTCCATAAGTCCTTTTGGGCTCTACCCATTGCTTTCCTCCTTTGATTTGAGACAGGGTTAGGCTGGGCTGACTGGGATCCCTGAGGGCTGCTGTGCATTCCCGTGCTTTGTTAGTCCTTGTGTGAGAGGTATTTAGTCTGGCTGAGCTCTCCTCCTGGTGTAAGCTCTGATATTAATATAATGGCTCAGGACAAGGGCCCTGTGAGCTGCTCAGCTGCTGTGCCCTTGATCAGGAGGGCGGTGACCGCTGGCGGGAGGTGCTGGAGAGTGCAGGGTCTGCGGGCTGTGCACCCATCTGCATCCACCAGCTCCTCACCTGCCCGAGCCAGGCTGCAGCAGCTGCCCCAAGGAGACCTCCCAACACACCCTGAACAAAAATCTGGGAGCCCTGTGCCCGCTGCTCTGGACTGGGGTGGGTGCTGTCGGGGGGGGATCTGACTGGGTCTTGCTTTGTCCCTCTGTGCCAGGCGCGTGCCCAGGAGTAATCGCCATGGCAGCACTGGTCCCAGCTCACCAGAGGTGAAACCTGGAGCTGCCCAGTCCCGTGTGAGTGCTGCTGCATGAGTTCCCACGCTCTGCCAGCTCCCACGGCCCCCTGACATCTGATGGCAGAGCGAGCCATGGGCAGTGTGCGAGTCAATCGGTGAGTAACCCTCCCCTCGAGCCCTGCTGCTGCCCTGGGTGACCTGGTCCTCCTCATCTGGCCCTCAGACCCTGACTTCTGATATGTCAAGGCTGCCTTTTGATATGTTCTCCTCAAATTACCTGTCAGCATCTTTCCTGTTCCAAGGAATGACTCCTCTCTCCTTCTCCAATCCAAAACATGCCATATGTAGGGGTAGCGCTTGGAGGAATACTATGGAGGAGAAGCAAAGCACAGGATGGTGCTGGACCAGAAATTACGGATTCCAGCAGCACTGCAGAAGCCACATGTTCCCAGGAATCACAACTCCAGCCACCAGTACTGTCTTTGCCATGAGATGTGGATGGAGGTCCACACTGGAGGACTCCAGCTGCCATCTCAACACTGTGGAGTGGGAGGGAGACACTCCCAGGGTCCTTGTGAGGCTGCAGATGGTCAGGCATGAGGGCAGAGCACTCTTTGTGCTTCAGTGCGCTTTTTGTGCTTCAGTGCACTCCCTTGACTTCCTCAGTGGTCAGGGCACCTTCTGCCATCATGTCTTTAAGGAGTATCCGCAAGTGTCACAGGATCACATGAGGAGCAGTGTCAGAACCAACTGCGAGGGAGGGGAGCCAGAGGTCTCCAAAGAAAGTGTGTGTGTGTGTAGCTTCTGCCAAGAAAACTGCCAGCGCTTTGGCTGTTGATTTCCAAATTACACCTTTGGCTTTGGATAAGGGATGCTGGAAGACACACATGTTGCTGTGGCAACAGAATTGTCCTGAGTGCAGGAAGTGTATAAACATTGTCACCACACACCATGAAATCAACAAGCAGAACAGAGGAGAAAATAGAAGCTCCCAGCCTTGTGTTATATGAGGCCCAAAATGTGGTCGGGCTGTGGGTGCTTGCTCCCAGGCTTCTGTCAGGTTTCAAAGCCTTGTATCCCTCCACACCATAAAGGCTGGGAGGGACCACAGAGCTACAAGCTGCTGCTGCTTTGGTGCCCTTTCAGGCACTTTGCTAGATGCAACCTGCTAGCAGCAGCACTCGGTGAACATTGCAGCTTATCTCCACCAGTTTGGTCAGGTTGGCACCAGAGTGCAATAATCACTGAAATGTGCTGTTGTGAGATCCAACAGGGAGGCACTGTAGCCCTGTGAGCCACCCACATCTCCTGCCCTTGCTGTCTCAGTGGTTGCTGTTACCCTTCACGTATTCCTGACGAAGTCCCTGTTCCTTCTCTTCCCAGGTACAGCATCGTCTCAACCGAGGAGGATGGACACAAGGTCTCTGCGCTGGGCAGCATGAACGGGCACAGCCGGAACGGGAAGGGCCACGCTCCCCGCCGGAAGCACCGCAATCGTTTCGTGAAGAAGAACGGCCAGTGCAACGTTTACTTTGCCAACTTGAGCAACAAATCTCAGCGCTACATGGCCGACATCTTCACCACCTGCGTGGACACGCGCTGGCGGTACATGCTGATGATCTTCTCCGCCGCCTTCCTGGTCTCCTGGCTCTTCTTTGGCTTCCTCTTCTGGTGCATCGCTTTCTTCCACGGCGACCTCAACGCACCGGCGGTGGCAGGTAGTCCCTCTCTCCTCAAGCCCTGCATCATGCACGTGAACAGCTTCCTGGGGGCTTTTCTTTTCTCGGTGGAGACGCAGACAACCATCGGGTACGGTTTCCGCTGCGTGACCGAGGAGTGCCCGCTGGCTATCATGGCAGTTGTGGTGCAGTCCATCGTGGGCTGCGTGATTGACTCCTTCATGATTGGCACTATCATGGCCAAGATGGCAAGGCCCAAGAAGCGGGCCCAGACCCTCCTCTTCAGCCATCATGCCGTCATCTCCGTGCGGGATGGCAAGCTGTGTCTCATGTGGAGGGTGGGCAACCTGAGGAGGAGTCACATCGTGGAGGCCCATGTCCGAGCCCAGCTCATCAAGCCCTACATGACGGAGGAAGGGGAATACCTCCCCCTGGACCAGCGGGACCTGAATGTGGGCTACGATGTGGGTCTTGATCGTATATTTTTGGTCTCACCCATTATTATCGTTCACGAGATCGATGAGGAGAGCCCCCTCTATGGGATTGGCAAGGAAGAGCTGGAGACGGAGAATTTTGAGATTGTGGTTATTCTGGAGGGGATGGTGGAAGCCACAGCCATGACCACACAGGCACGAAGCTCTTACCTTGCTAGTGAAATCCTTTGGGGTCATCGCTTTGAACCAGTTGTGTTTGAGGAGAAGAACCACTACAAAGTGGATTACTCGCGCTTTCACAAGACCTACGAGGTGGCTGGCACACCTTGCTGCTCAGCCCGGGAGCTGCAAGAAAGCAAGATGACCATCCTACCTTCTCCACCACCTCCCAGTGCCTTCTGCTATGAGAATGAGCTGGCACTCGTCAGTCAAGATGAAGATGAAGATGATGATGAAGTGGGTGTGGTGTTAGGGGGCAACACCAAGGAGGAGGGAGGTATCATCCAGATGATGGATTTTGGAAGCCACCTGGACCTGGAGCGGCTCCAGGCAACTCTGCCTCTAGATACAATCTCATACCGCAGGGAGTCAGCTATCTGACTCCTCCAGCCTCCCCGTTCCGCACCCATTGCCCACAGTCTCCTCTGTTCCGTGCCCATACACTGGATAAGTCCCTTCACCACCAAACAATGCCTCCCATGATTGCCTCTCAGCCCCCAAACACACCAAGGCCTGGAGCTGCTCTGATTTACTCCCTTTCTCATGAGGTCATACTGCCTGGAAGAGGAGTGAGGATACACTACTCTTTCCGGGCATGCAGCTTGGGCTAGAACCCTTTTTCTGATCAGAGACTGGAGAGCAGCAGGCCTGCTTTCTTGTCTCTGGAGAGGTGACAGGAGTCCCTGCCTTCAGTGGACAGATTGGGACCTGCAGCAAGTGTTTCTGCTGCTGAGGCAACAGCAGACATTCTGTCCCCTGTCACTATGGGTGGGACCCATGGCTGCCAAGGGTCATCACCGTCACTGGGAGAGGAGTGACACCTTAACACTGACCAGATGAGGATAGAAGGGAGAATTTGGGACTCCTGGAGGGAGTGGGGAATGATCTCAAGGGAGGAGTTTACTTGCATGTTTGTTGTTTGTTGCACATGATTCTGTATATAAAAGAGAAGGAGAACTGAAATCGATATTCTTCCATGCAAACACCAAGCTAGGAGACAAGGACGTTCTACATAAGCTGCTCTGCACTCTCCTTGGCTTTTGGTGTCTGTCACCTCCAGAAGCAGCTCGGCTCCATGGACTCAGATCCAGTTCTCCCAGTCCTCTTGAGAAACATGTCCTGCTCCTCTCCTGAGATACCTGGCGGAGGAGGCAGGGCCCTGTGCTTACCGCACTCAGACTGCTCCCTGGCACCGCACAGCCAGGGTGACAGACAGGTGACCTGACTGGACAGCAGACCCTCCACTTGCTCCTTTTGCCTCCTCCATTCTTCTCCCTGATGCCATCAGCTGTAAAACAGAATTTGTAACTATTTATTTTTAATAAAGTCTAATATCCCAAGGGGAGGTTTGGAAGCAAAGGACAGACTCCAAGGCTGCAGCCTTGTGTAGAGACTGATGAGGGTTATTAGGGCTGGTGTTCGCTATTTGTATGGCAGATTTGTATGACCCTGAAAGGTCCACCACAAGGGCTCTCTTGTTCTGGGCCTCTCTGGTAAAGGCCTATAACAAGAGACTCAGATAATTTGCTCAGGGAGAAGGTCATACAAATGTGTACATGGAGGGAATAATCTGCATTAAAATTAGCAGTAGGATGGGTCAAGCAATACTGTTTGCTTTGGAGATAGCAAGAGTTTTGCCCGGGGAAGGGTTATAGATATACTTGATGAAGGGGCAGAAATGTCCAAGACATTTGCTTTGGATACAAAACCCCCACAAAGACACCCAAAGCCTTTCTTTTTGTTAGAGGCAAGTGGAGGGAGAATGAGGGATGACATCAACCAAAGCTAGACTTCAAACATCACTTTGTTGTCATTTCACAAAAGAGGTGAAAACCTGATGAGCATCTTCCTTCAGGAGCAGCAGAATCACCCCTTCAAAACTGCACATGAGATGAGGGCAGAAAAACAAACAGGGAGCTCAGGAAGATACTCTGGGCACCCGATAGCTCTGCTGTGGTAGGGAATGTCTGGAGGAGTTATGTCCCACCTAATCCCTGATCTACAAAGCAGAAAAATGCATCTCAGTATCAATTTGGAATTGATTCAAGAAGCAAAAGGAAGAGGGAAAAAAAAGAAGGGCAAGGAAGGAAACAGCAGCATTGAGAGGAAGAAGCAGACACAGCAGGCAGATGGTGGAGAAGGAAAGGGAAAAGAGGAATGGAAAGTGAGGTTATATGGAAGTGCATTTGAGAAAGTGCACAAACAGACTCACAAGATGTGTTTAGGCCCAGGCATGGTAATTTCTCATTCTAGGATGTAGGTTTTGTGGGGGAACAGCTGTCCTGCTTGGGTTTGCTCCATTCACTGGAATAATTCCATTCCCCAACACTCTCTGGGCCCAGCCATGGAGTCAGTTTTCTTCTCAATGAACAGGGCACCCATTCAATTTCTCCAGGACAAATGCTTTGGGAGACAGTGTCAAAGGCTTTACAGAAGTGCAGGTGGACATCATCCACAGCCTTGCCCTCATCCACTAAGTAGGTCACTTTGTCATAGAAGGAGATCAGGTTGCTCAAGCAGGACCAGCCTGTCCTAAACCCAAGCTGGCTGGGCCCGATTCCTGTCGTGCTACATGTTCTGTATGATGGCAAGGTGAATTGCTCAATGACCTTTCCTGGCACTGAGGTCAGGCTGACAAGGCTGTAGTTCCACAGATCCTCCTTCCAGCCCTTTTTGTACATGGGTGTCACACTCCAGTCACCTGGGACCTGCCTGCCTAGCCAGGACTGCTGAAATGATGGAGAGTGGCTTGGCGAGATCTTCTACTCAGTTTTTTCAGTGCCCTTGGGTGGATCACATTCAGCCCCACAGACCTGGGAGTGTGTAAGTGATGTAGGAGGTCGCTGAGCATTCCCTCATTATGGGGCTTTGTTGTGATTCCTGTCCCTGTCTCCCAGCTTAGGAGACTGAGTACCCTGAGGACAAGTGGTCTCACTATTAAAGACTGAGGCAAAGAGAGTTTATGTACCTTAGCCTCTACCTCACTCCTGTAGTGATCCTCGGCTCCAGAGCCTGTCTGCCAGAGCAGTTTGCCTCAAAGCCTTCACTGAAATGATGGATTCACTGGATTTTGAGTGACCTCCATCCCTCCTGGTTCTGCTGGTGCTGAGGTAGAGCTGCCTCTCCTCAGAACTCCAGTGCTCCCCACTTGGGAACTGGGGTGCCTCTCTCAGCATTAAATTCAAGAGTTTGCTGGCTTAGGAAATGAAGTCACCCCCTCCTTTCATTATTTACTTATTTTCCCCTGAGGGAATAAGCAGGGGCTGGTATTGACCTGGCTTTTAATACAGCTTTCAGAGTCGTGTGCCTGCCACTGGCCATGGAAACAAACTAATGGAGCGAGAGAGAAGGACTTTGTGTGCGAGGACACGGGCATTCAGGACACAGGCTGGGGTGGTGGCCTCCAGGAGAGGGGCAACCCTCATGGCTGGGGACTCCCTCACTGATGTACAGCATCCTTTGGAGGCAGGTGGCAGTGCTTGGTGGGGATGAAATGTCCCCTTAGCTCTTGGAACTCATCGATCACCCAGGAGCGAATGTGCAGAGATGCCAGGCAAGGATGGTGCACCAGGGCCATGGGCATGCACAGCTGGAGTGGTTGGGGCAACACACAGGTCAGCACTGCCACCCTCCCTTCATATGGCAGGGCTCTGGTGAGAAAAATGGGACAAGATTGCAATAAATCTGAGGGAACAAGCATCATTCAGCCATCCTGGTTCCAGCCCCCTCCGTGTGTCTGAACCTGCTGGATGTTTTCATGTCATGTTTGGCATCAAGGTGGAGAAGACAGTGAAGCACTGAAGAATACCCAGCTAAACCCCTGCTGTTCACAATAAAATTGCAAGAAATCTTTCAGTGCTGTCAGATCATTAGAGAGGGGAGAGATAAGGGGGTGAGGGGAGGGGGCAGAGGGAAGGAGAGGAACAGGCAGTGCAGGAAAACAGACGTGATGAGTAATTTTCTGCCTATCAGACACTCCTCGTGCAGCTGTGGTGCTGGTGCCACACACAGCCCCTCCAACAACATGATGCAGCCACTCCAATGTCTGTTCCTGCAAGCCGCACATGTGCCACAGGCTTTGCTGATACACAGCAGCAGGACATCCTTCTGCACAGGTGCTTCTGCACCTGCACGCTGGAATCCCAGAGCACTTGTACACACTGCAGGTGCCTACATGTGTATGCCCCACATGGGGGCATAAGCCATCCTACACCACAACTTCATCCCCTAAACACCCAACCAGGTTCACAAAAACGCCACACAGCAGCAAGTGTCTCGACAAGTGCCCCTCTGGCTGTGTGCTGGAGACTCCTTTATGCAGCCTGCGAAAAGCCACCAGGAGAATCTATCCTGGAAAAACTGTCTGCTGCAGAGAAGGCTTGACATCTTTAAAGATTCTGCAAATCAGCTGTCCAGGCCATTCATAACTATAAACACACCAGGTATTTTACCTTTTGCACACCGTGTGTGGAGCATCAGGTAGGTGATGCCTCCTTGTCCTGTGCTCTCCAGAGAAGACACCTTTAATGATGGCATGATGTCCCTTGTGTGCTTGTCTCCTCTAGGATCTGATGGAGGGACCGCTTCCCTAAGACCTGCCTCTAATCCCGAGGGACTGGAAGCTTGCTTTTCAGGAGGAAGACACTGATTCTTTGTTTATTTAACCACAATCTATATTTCTTTCCTGTCTTACTTCTGAACATCTTACTTGGCTCATTATTGAAAGCTATTCAAATACCAGGAAGATAATGGGGAGAGGAAGGACTTTTTCCCTATGAATAAGATCCAGGCACTGGTTCAGATCCTCTACCCCATGACAACTAACCACGCTGTTGCCACTCTTGCCAGCTCTCAAATGAATGTTGTTGTTTGAAATGACACTTGAGAAACTTGTTTCATGCTCTATTTTTGGTGACACTTTTGGACAACCCTTTTGAAAAGAAATCATCATTGGCACCTTTCGACTCACACAAAACTTGCTCAGCAAAACATTTTGATACACTCTGCAACTAAAAATATTTTTAAGAAACACAACAATAATCTCAATTGAGAAGAAAATAGGTTTGGATTTCCATTATTAGGAAATGGTGCTGAAAATATCTGTGCTTCTGAACAAGCATGCTAGATTTCAAACAGCTTGGTTTTGTCCAAGTTTTGCTCAGGCGTGGATAGGGCACATGGCACTGTCACAGCAGCTGTGCACAGGTTCATGACCTCTGCAAAATTCCTCCTCTGTGTTCTTGGAGCTTCAGCAGCTCTTCTTTGCCTCTGCAGGAGGGTCTGAGGTCTCTTGCAGCTTTAGGACAGGCAATACTAAGTGGCTGTGGTTTTAAATGACAAAAAAAAAAAAAGTCTTACCTTCCCAGGCCATTAAGGGCTTGCCCCCGCGAAGTCAATGGACTTTGGCACTGCCCGCGGTGAGAGCAGAGCTGGGCCCTAATGGAGCATCACTAGTGGAAAATCCCGCAGGGCCCGGCCCTGTGCTAAATGCGCAAAGCTGGGACGGGCTGTTGCTGCGTGCGCAGGAGGGACAGGGCAGGGAATGCAGCTTGCTGGGATGCTGGGGTGGGGCAGCTGGGGCAGCCTGGCTGGTGCAGACAGCGGGGCCGGCACAGGGATGGGGAGGCAGGGGAGGCAGTGCCTGTCCGGGGGATGTGCCAGCAGCAGGAGCCGAGGTGGCAGCCGGCTCTGGGAAGGGATTCTCCTCCTGCCGAGGTGCGCAGGGTGGGGGTCCTGCCATCCCCAGCCCCGGGGCGCTCCCGCCGGCAGGACGCGGCGCAGCGAGGCTGAGCGGAGCGGCGGGGCTGGGAAAGCCCGGCTATTGCCGGCCTCAGAGCACCATCTAGAGATGAAAGCAAGGCTGGCATCCCCGGCGTCACAGAGTCATAGCATCTCTGAGGCTGGAAAAGGCTTCTGGGGTCACCGAGTGCAGCCCTTAACCCAGCACTGCCACGTCCACCGCGAAACCGCGCTCCTAAGCGCCGTATCTACACATCTTTTAACCCCTTCTGGAAATGGTGACCTCTCCACTTCCCTGAAAAGCCTGCTGCAGTGCTTGACATCACTTTCAGTGAAGAAAATTTTCCTAATATCCAAACGAAACCTTCCCTGGCACAACTTTGAGGCCATTTCCTCTTGTCCTATTGATTGTTATTTGGGAGAAAAGGCCAACCCCCCTTGCTACAACCTCCTTTGAGGTAGCTGTAGAGAGCGACAAGGTCATCCCAGAGTCTCCTTTTCTCCAGGCTAAACAACCCTGACTCCCTCAGACGTTCCCCATATGACTTCTGCTCATCCCCATGGATCCCAGCATCCTTTCACCTCCTGACTCCGTGGGCTCACCCAGTGCTGCTTCTGGCCCCAGTGCTGGTGGGCACTGTGGGGCTGGGCTGGGGTTGAGACCGACTCTCCAGGTAGTGCCAAGGGGCACAGGTGAGGTTTGGGGGAGGAAATATTTGATCTGGAATGAAAGAGCCTCTGAGAGGACAAGCACGCACACCACCAATGCTGCCATAAAGGTCCACCCTCCTGACAGCCAGGCCACAACTTTCACAGAGTGGACACTGACTCTGAAAAGAGTGAAAACACTCTTTTATGTGCTACCACTTTGATTTCTTGTTGGGGACAAATCTGCAGAGCTGTGCCAGCTCTGGGAAGCTAGGGAGAGGTGATCTTTGTTCAGAGTCAGGTCCTTCTGGTGCTGCCTTGCTGTCTGCTTCTCCTTCAGCTGTTTCTCAGCTCTGCCTGGTTGCATGTGCACAATGTATAAAATTTGCTCCCTTTTTTTCTTATTTCTTAGTCCCTTGATGGGACACATCCAACCTACAGCTGTAGCATGGTGCTGCTGCTTCTCCCGTGGCCCAGGTAGGAGGCCAGCATGCCCTGATGGTGGGAGAGGGGCAGTGAAGTGACGGAAGTAATGCCCTTGCCAGGTAGAAGGTTTGCAATACCCTGAGAGCTCTTCAGGCAACCAACCATTTTGTATCCCCTTGGACAACAGATAAAAACAGTCTGGCTTTCCAACTGTAAGGAGACTCTGGTCCTGGGCTTCTTCCAGGTCCCAAGGAAAGCAACACCAGCACAGCAGTCGTGGGCTGCCAGTATAATGATTATCTTTGACCACATCCCTTCCAGAAGGGAACATTTAATGTGAGTAATGCCTCTGCTCTCTGGGCAGCCTGGGCATGTGGACCCCAAGTGACTCACTGTCCATATCAGGTCTGCCTGGAAAGAGGTAAAGTGCAGCAATGTGATTCCACTGCCTGTGAAGAAATTCAGGATGGACACAAGCACTATCCTGAAATAGTCTGTGTGACACAAGATATCTGAGCTTTAAAAGTGTGGGTTTTTTCAGTCTCTGAAATTAGCAGGATTATTTTGGTGCTGACCCCAGATTTGAAACAAGTCTAGAAACCTGGGACCTGGCATTGTTTGGGTCCCTGGCTGTAGTGCATTGATAGAATTGTTTGAATGTCCCAGCAGTACAGTCACTGAAAGTGTGCTATAGAGGACAAAGCCTCGTTACAAAAGCTGTAGGAGCAAGAGAATAAGAGGCTTGAAATTGCTCCTGACAGGTGATTAGGTGCTCACCCAGCAACAGCCTCTGCATGTCTACCAGGGGCCTGGCATAGGCCTGCACACCACTTCTGGGGTACTGAAAAGAGGAGGATGAGCTGATGCAGGAGCTCCAGAGAAGACTTTGAATGTGTTTAAGACAAGACCTGCAGTCCCCACATGCTTCTCTCAGGGATAAGACAATGAATCAGTAGGAGAGTGGGTGCAAGCACATGACAGCCAATGCAGACCTAGAGCAGAGCACTTGGTACCACATAAAATGATCTGATTAAATGTAAGCAGAGTGGAGCTCCATGGCTGCTCGGTTACACCACGTGCCTTTTGTTTTCTGAGATACAGTGTTGTGCTCACTAGCAATGAGGCTGCCTTGAATAGAGAAACTTATGTGACCCCTCGAGGGTTGTGTGAGGCTGTAGAAAAAGGAGGGAAGAGCTGCAATGTAAACCAGCTCTGGAGGAGAGAGCTGCAGACACGGGGTGACTGGCTGCAGGGTGGCAGGGATAAATAACATCTGGAGTGTTATTATTGGACCTGGAGTATCCAAGGAGCCAGCAGTGATCAGCAAGCCAGTGGGTGCCAATGGGACAGAGCAGCATGAGGTCAGTGGAGGAGGACAGTCAGGGTGAGAGCAGCTGGCTGGGGTTGCTGCAGAGGAGGTACAAGGTGTGTTGGTAGAACTGTACTGGCCATATGAAGCCACATGTTCCCTGATACTCTGTTTGAGACAGCTCTCCTGCAGCAGTCAGATGGTGTCATGAGCTCAAAATGCATTGTCAACTGTTAAAATGCAGGAGCCATTTGTGAAAATTGTGTGATTTTCTGACTCCTTGTAAATATTTGATGATTTGTCCCATGGAAAAGCCTCCGGAGGCCTCATGTCCTCCACGGCTCCATTTTACTTGTTGCTGCAGTCATAGGAGAAGGGACAGCTTCTGTTCTCAGAGAGAAAGCAAGCACAGGGAGACAGAAGCAGCTGAGAGCAAGGCAAAGTGACTTTCCCAAGATCATGAAACAGTCAGTGGCCAAAGGACAGATTTAACCTTCCACTGTGGGTTTAACCTGTTACCTCCCTGAACAGCTAAAGAAGGACATTGCAAGTGACAAATGAACCAGGAGCAGTTCCTAGACTGTCTCTGCCTATCCTGTGTCTGCAGCTGCAGCAAAGCTGTTGCCACATCATTGCACTTCCCTAGGTACACACACAACACCTATCACCTTTGTACCACTGCCTGCAATCCCAAGCAGTGGTTCTGACAGAGTAGGTGCTGTGCATATTCAGACACCCCTGGCCTCTGAACATCCAGATGTAGGAACTGGGGGGTTGTTGGGCCTCAGAACTTCTCCAAAAATAGCCTACATGGGGCCTTGCAGATACTAGAGGTGAATAGGAGGCCATGGGAGGCTCAGATGAGCAAGTTTTACAGTCCCTGATGAGCAACAGCATGATGTGAGGCAGAAATAAAAGTACACAACCTCAGTCCCCCTAGGGAATGAGTCCCAGCTGCCTCTCGTCCTTTCCTGTGTGGGACGGGTGGTGAGATGGCCTTTTGTTAATCGGCGCCCTGTGCCTGGTGTTCAGCTGGCGAGGACAGACTGTCCCTTCCAGAGAAACCCCTTGCATAAGAATTAAAGACGAGCTGGGCTGAGATGCTGAACTAATCCACCAGGGCATGTCGGGAAGACGCATTTTAAGCCATTCTCCCTGCCCTCCGCCTTCCAGCGCATTGTTTATCTCTCCCGTTCCTTCCACAGCAGCACGCGAATTATTACAGCTGGGCCAGCTGCTTTCATAACCGCCTGTGCTCTGTCCCATCCCCTCAGCCCAGAGCCCGCCCGGGAGATGCTCATACATGGGAGGCTTTCTAACCACAGCCAGTTTGTGCTGCTGTGAGCAGCAAGCGCACACGGACACGGTTCCCTGCTGCCTGTGCTGCTCACACATTTCCCTACTGCGGCTACATGTCCACTGCCCTGGCACACACACAGACACACAGCCCCACCTCAGGGACACCACAGGCTCCTTGCCAGCTCACTTTGCTCCTGTGATGCTCAGCGAGATCCTTGGGGTGCGCAAAACTGGCACAGCTGTCACAGGCGTTCGGAGCTACCGCTCCCCTGCCATGCTGTGCTCCTCACCCATTGTCCATCATATCTGTGGGATACCTTGTCTCCCTTGAGATTCACCTTTCCCATGGGATTCATTCTGGCTTGCAGCTCACCCCTGCCACGGACACATATGTGTGTAGCACATACACACCTGGCACTTGCCAGGCGCATGCTACACACAAATGGGGACCTGGGCATCACAGCACTGAAGGATAATTCAGTTTGAAAGAGACCCCAGGACGGCTCTAGTCTGACTTCCTGTTCAGAGCAGGGTCAGCAAAGAGGTCAAATGAGGTTGCTTGGAGCTTTATTTGATCTTATAAACTACTAGGATGGAGACTGTACAGCCTCTCTGGGCAACTTTTTCCCACACTTGACTGCCTTTGAGGATAGAAAGGCCTTCTTTGTATTCAAGCTGGACCTCTCTTCTTTAAACTTAGGTTCCTTGTCTCTCATCTTCCCACCAAGCATCACTGTGAAGAGCTTGGCTCTGTATTTTACCAAGACTCACAGGTCCTTTCCCACACAGCTGTTCTGCATCTATCCCCAGCCCACATTGTTGCCAGAGCCTCTTCCTTGCCAGGTTCAAGGCTGTGCATGTGCCCTTGCTGAACTCCTGGTGTTCCTGCAGGCCCATCCCTCCAGCCTGCTTAGGTCCCTCTGATGTCCCCTCAGGCATGTTGACTTGTTTCCTCTCCAACTAAGTGTCACCTGAAAGCTTGGTGGAAGTGCACCCCATCACCTTCTCCAGGTCATCCACAACCATATTAAACAGGAGAGGTTCCAGGACAGCCTCCTGAGACATGCCATTTGGTACCAGCCTCTAGGAAGAGTACAACCCATTAACAATTAAATACTCCCTGTGCTTGACCAGACAAATATTTTTTGTGTCCTTCTGCTTGTCCACCTATTGAGACAACACCACCTTTACTTGGTTATCAGAACATTGGGAGATGGAGTTGAAAGCCTGGCTGAACTGGAAATAAATTATTTCCAATACTCTCCCATCACCCATAAATCCAGTCTTTTTATCAAGGAAGGTGATCAGGTTCTTCAGGCAGACATGGTGCCTTCATCTGTGGCCCTTCATCTTGTCCAGACTGCTGGGCCAGGTTCTTCCACCAGCCTGTAGGCACTCAGCTGCCTGGGTGCCCAGAGAGCACTCAACATGCAGGAGAGCAGGATGAGGTTACACATCTTCAAGTAAGATCCTGCTGATTCAGCCCTGAGTCCAGCTCCTCCCAAGGAACCTTGGCCCTGTCTTGTGGTTCTCTGATACATCTGCACTGGCCTGACACAGCTCTGAGAGTGCACCTAAATATTCCTGTTTGTTTGTTTCTTTTCCCCATTAGATCCGCCTTTTTTTTTTTTTTTCACCAGAGCAAGCCAGCAGGGGTGTAATAAAGAGAGCCAGTTGCAAACTGGCAGAGGCTGGCAATACCACGAGGATAAAAAAAGGCAAGGCTATGTGAAAAAAGCAATAAATGCACTTAATTACAGGTGTGGCCAGGAATAGCCAACACTTCCCCTTTCAAGACCCTGTTTTCTCTTGCTTGTAACTTTGTCAAAGTTTCACCACCAGAGCAGACGTTTTTCATAGAAAGTGATTGTCTCGGCTGGAAGTGGACACATTTATTTAGTTCTTTTTGTGGACTCACCACTAGTTTTCTTGGGCTAGACTATGTATATATATAGCCCAGGGGACAAAAACTGTGGAACTTCTGGGCTTGGCCTTGAGCAGGACTTCAGTTTTTGTGTCATTCAGGCTGTGTTTTGCCAGCTCCATGAAACGCGACTATACTCCCCCACCAGCATGGACAAATTACATGGTTTTGCTAAACATGGAAAGAAGTCTTGTCGCAGCTTCACAGCTACAAACTTTTCAACCTTTGCTAACCTGCCCAACCCTTTTGGTTTCTGAGGCTGTCATGACAGCATATGGGCTTTCCCAGGGTGGAGCAGTGCAGGTGGAAACTGGGAGGGCTCTCCCTTATAGTGCTGCTGTTATGTGTCATCCACTGTTTGCATCTCTCAATGCTTTCTTCTGCCCTGTGCTCCTGGCCACCTCTCTTTTGCCTTCTGGGAAAAGTTCCTGATTTCACTACAGAAGGAATAAAACTCAAGGGAGAGGACAAAAATCTGGGGAACAGCAAATGAGACTGGGAGGTAGATGAGAGCACGGGCTGCAGGGAAATGCTGGGTCTGTTTGGGAAAG
Source organism: Sialia sialis (assembly GCA_009812075.1). Classification (NCBI taxonomy): domain Eukaryota; kingdom Metazoa; phylum Chordata; class Aves; order Passeriformes; family Turdidae; genus Sialia; species Sialia sialis. The sequence continues at coordinate 26,883,746 of VRYO01001878.1, forward strand.
GGGCTATTGCCTGACGGCTGCTGTAGTGACTTGGGATAGCTGAGCAAGAGACTGGAAGCAGAAAGGAGGGCTGGCTGGGACTCTGAGATGAGGAAGAGCAAAGGCATGGTGATTACAGATGGGGAATGGGAAGAGGAGGGGTGATTAACAGTGGGATGGGGAGAAGGGATCGGAAGAACTTAGCCCATCTGCCTGGGTGGTGGGAGTTTCTAGTGACATGATGGAGGGGAGCTCCCATCATCCGTCCTACTGCAAAGGAAGGCTTGTACTGGCAATAGGGGGCAACTTGTGTGGAGCAGGACATCATGTGGTGGGAAGGCTGTGGTTGACTGGCCAAGGACTTGCAGCTGAGCCAGCCTGGTGCTGCCTGGGCAGGATACTGGATCTGGGAATGCAGTGGGAAAAGAAATAGGGAAGGGCTAATGAAGTGGACATGAAAGGGGGCAGTGGCTGAGCCCAGAGCCCAGGGCTGCCTGACAAGAAGAGAAATCAAAAGTGAGAAAGCATGGAGGGGACAAGGGTATGAGGGGGGACAGCCATATCAGCTTTTGTTTCTGGGTCTGGAGACTTCTCTAGTGCCTGAACAAGAGTCTTCTCCCAAGTCTTCCTCCCAACTCTTACTGTTCCTGTGCTGTTACCCAAATACCACCCGACAGCCCATGTCACCTCTTGCTAGTCCTGCTCCTTGCTGAGGACAACAGACAATTGCTGCTTGCTGTTATATCAAATACATATTTCTCATCACTGAGAAATGTCAGCACCAAGGCTGGCTGTACAACTGCCCTTCAATGTCCTCATGCATATGAATTACTGTCAAGTCTTTAATTATGTGGCCACAGATTTATTTTCCACAGGACACCTGCAGCACACAGGTTAGATGGTGTTCTGTATGAGTCTGGGCTGTGTCACGAAGAAGGCTCTTAGCAGGGACTCAGCATCATCTCTTCTTTCTGTTGTGTTGGTTTGTTGTTTTGTTTTTTTTTCCCCCAAAAGTGTGAAGACAAAGGAGTGACTCATTGCTGAAGCAGTTGCGTGCTGGCCTGGATCCTTGCCCCTGCTGCGGATTTCCTACCTGATGCTGAGCGAGTCACTCACAGCAATATTTTCAGAGGTAGCTATTAGCTATGTTTTATTTATTTTGGCATTTTGCTTTGTTTTTAGCCTTGTGCTATCCTGGGATCCTGATGTCTCATTTGCAGGAGTATTTATTGCTCCCTGCTGCATGTGAAGGGGGACTTGCACCTGACTCCAGAAAACGCTTTAAACTACAGAGCTCTCTGGTAAAGTGCTCAGATCAGCATCCCCACCTTGCTGACTGCATTTGACCTTCCCTCCAGGAATGCTGGATCTTTTCTAAAATCCTGCTGTATTGCTCAGTATGAGTATTGAAAAGGCAAATCTATTATTATTTGTAAAGTACTGAGAAACTGGGCACATGTTGTGCAAAAGAGACCCTATGAACATTGATCACTGTTTTTGGAGTGGACATTCTGAATGAGCTGTGAGTCAATGCTTTGAAAAACTCTGTCAGCCCTGTTGGATGTGTCAAGCCACAGGCACCTTCCTCCTCAGGTACCTTTGCTGCTGAATTGCAGGTGGCAACGTGTTTGTTCTCATTTCTAATCTGTTCTTACTTTCACTGGCCTTGGAGAAGTAGAACTTCAGCATGTTGACAATGTTTTGTCTGCTCTTCCCCTGATTGCTCACACTTCCCTAGCACACACAAGTATCTCTGTGGCAAACTGACCTTGGTCTTCAAAGCAGTTTGTCCTTCTCCAGAGAGTGGGTGAAATGGGATTCTGCTCTTTGTTGATCAGGCAGAGCTGCCAAATGTGACCTGGCAGCTCTCTGAGGTCTGCTAGGTCACTGGAGCTCAGCTTTCCCATGAGTTTTACTAGGTGCTATGAATATCATACACCGTGACTCTGGAAAGCCACCCACCCAGCTGTGACACTGGGAATAAACAGCACAACTCTAGCCCTTCTTTTCTTTTCCTACCTGAGGAATGGCCTGGTGGGCAGTGTAGAGGTTTGCTGGGTGCCCAGTGAGGTATAGCCCCCTTGGGTGCAGCCCACAAGATTCAGCTCAAGACTCGTTGTCGTGGGTTCCCTCTACAGCGCTGCAATGAGAGCACTGGGGAAGAAAAAAGGACTTTGTGAATAGGACAGTAGCCAAATGTACCCCATCTTCTGCTTGCCTGCCTTCAGCAGTAGCACTCCCTGCATCATCTAGGGGTGCTTTGACCATGTCTGAATCCTGGGAAAGGTAGACATGAGGTGTCCCAGGTGCAGGGGCCCGGTTGCTGAGCTGAGGGGCTTGGACTCCCTTCCATGCTCTTGCACCCAAAAATCCCTTCCAGACAAACCAGTGGGACAAACAAGGTGAGGCCTCCTGGGGCCTCATCTGGGAATGTTGTTTTGAATGTGTGAGCTGCACCTCACTGCTGGGTTTGGGGGCTTAGATAGCCTTCCTGCTGCGGAGTCTTAGTCTGTACCTTGACTGGTGCCTAATACAGGGGTATTAGGGTGGTGGGTGTTCCTCTGTGATGGGGTGATCCTCTTTGGAGAAGAGCACAGAGGGAAAAAAGTGCTGCAGCTACCCACTGCTTTGATCACTGGGAGGAATGGAGATGGCCCAGCAAAGTTTGTGAGCATGGATTCTGCTTATCCCTCTAATTTATTCCCTCTCCAACCCAACCCTATCTGGCCTCTGTCTAGTTGGGATCCTGCTGCTTGTGTCACATATAACAACTTCCCTTTTCAGACACTGGGGCAGATGTTACCTGCTGCACTGCTGGAGCACTGACATCCCTGATGGAGACAGGCTCCCTGCAGCACTGACTGCGGAATGCATAGCCAAAATCAGCAGCCCCTGGCCCAGACTCCCTAATAAAAATTACTCCATAAGAAGAGGTGTAACTAGGCAATGCTTGGAGAGAGGTGGGTGTTAATAGATCACATGGCTAGCCAGCACTAAAAGCTTGATTACAATTCAATTAAGGGAATGTTTCTAATTAAAGAGTTCTTATTTTAAGCTGTCAATGATTAAAATAAAGGTAGCTGAAGTGTCCGTACACACTCCAATTTCATCCCCAAGGGCTGCATCTACCTTGGGGATTTCTTCAAATTCCCTCCCGCTGCCTCAGTCAGCAACAGGGGGAGAGTTGGTATGGCCACTGTCCTCCCAAACCTTCCACCTGCCTGCCAAGCAGTGTCACCCTAAACTCTGCTCCCATGAGGCACACTGAGAGCTGCTTTTCCTGGATGCTGATTCAGATCATCCTTCCCAGCTCTGTATCAGAGTCCACCTCCCTCAGGCTTTGTATGAGCCTGCTACTTGCAACAAAGTCACGAGTGGTGCTGGGCTTTGGGAAATCCCTTCTCCGCTGATGTGCAGCCACCCAGGGAAGGAGAGCAACCCTCAGTTGGATCCAGCAGTGGCTGCATACTATTACCTGCCTTCCCATCTGCTCACTGTTACATAAGCTGCGAAAAAACAGAGGCTCAAAGGAGCATGTGTAAGGAAATGTCATTACTATGAAAAACTCAATTAAATTTTAAATTCTCCAAGTGCAGGCAAAGTTCTGTAACAAAGCAGGCCCAGCAATGAGAGAGGGAAGCAGTACTGGTTCCCAAAGGCTTGCATAAATGAGGAACAATTCCCAGGTCTCAATGGACTGCCAGTGGCATTCAGAAGGTTGCAGCCCCCCATCTTGGTACAGCTTGGAGCCATGACTGCTCTCCGCAGCACACAGTGCCAGCACGGCTGCAGCTTGGGCCTCTTGGCACCAACAGCCCGTGCTTACATCATGTATTTGGAAGCTGACATCAGGGGCCTGGCTTAGAAGCATCTAAGGGCTCTTCTGGTTTGGTGGCTCCTCAGCGCTTCCCCATCACACTTATCTCCAACTGCAGGAACTGGAGCTCTTGACTCCAGCTGGGCTGGAGCAGCTCCTGGGCCCTGGCAAAGCAACCTGGTTGCCTCCAAATCTGGGCAGCATCTGGCTCTTGCTCCACAGGACCCTCTGTCCCTTCTACATCACATTGCAATGGCCTCCAGCCTTTCCTGCAGTCCTGCTCCCAGAGCTTTCAACAGCACTTCCATCCTCCTTAGCACATCCAGCTCCAATCTCCCAGAAGCCCCCAAACAGTTCCCCAGGGTGGGGAACTGGTGCTCCTACACCCACATATAGGTCTGATACATCCTGTCTGCTTCCCTGACTCAGGAGCTTGCTGGTCCCCAAACACCCCAGGGTCTCAGGGGCAGCCGAAGCTTTGCACCCATCTATTGGTTTATGCGTGTGCTTCATTATTTGTGTGGGTTTGCTGGTACTTCACCCAGGGGGCATCCCCACTCCTGTGGAGCCCTGAACACTGTGGGGCCTTCTGGGCCTTCCTGACAGAGCCCCGCTCGACACCGGCTGCCAGCGAGATGGGACCCTGGTTTGATCATCCCCATGCTGGGCCACCCTGCTCTGGGGGGCTGCCATGGGTGGGCTGTCGCCCCACGCTGAGGAGAAAACCTTCAGCAGGGTCGCGGCCCCCAAAACCGGGCCCGGTGCCGGCCCCACTCGCCGGAGCTGAGGGACGGCGGCTGGGAAGGCGTCGGGAGCGGCAGCGGTTGCGCCTTTAACGGCGGGCGGAGGAGGAGGCGGAGGAGGAGGAGGGCCGGGGCTGCGCTGGGTGACATCAGTGGGTTTGGCTCCGGGGCTCAATGGAAACTGGGTGAGCGCCGGGCTGTGCCGAGCACACGCCGGCTGGAGGGGACGGCGAGCGGGCGGGAGGCGGCAGGCAGCGCCGCGCCGCGCCGAGCCGAGCGAAGGAGGGACGCGCCGGGCACGGCCGCCACCAGCCCTCCCCAATCCTCCGTCATCCTCCCCGCCGCGGCCGCCTGGCCCCCTGACAGCCGGCGGAGCAGCATCCCCACACGGCCCCCTTCCCGTCAGGGTGGGTATGGGGGGCGCCCGCCCGCATCTTGGGGCGCAAACCCCGGGGGAAAGGCGGCCCCTCCGGCTCTTTGTGTGCGCGGAGGGAGGGGGAGGGGGCGGGGGAGGGGAGGGCAGGGCGCGATGCGCCGGGCCGGGGGGGCGCGGGCGACAAAAGCCCCTTTGTGGGGGCGCGGGGAGGGGGTCACCCCCTCCGCCACCGGCAGATTTTTTGGGGGGAAGGGTTCCCCCTTCTCCCCTTTCTCCGCCTGCCGGGGCCCTGCCTGGCTGCCGGCGGGGCCGGGCGGGGAGGGGGGTGCGGTGTGTTCTCGGCGGGGGTCCCGGCGGGGGGCCGCCCCCCTGGGAATTTAGCCCCCCAACCCTTCCGTTCACTGATGCTTCTGCTCTCCCTCCCCGGCCCCCCCTCATCGCCTCGTTCGGGGGAGAAGGGGTGTCTGCCTTTGGGGGGCTGTGGGGTCGGTGTTTCCTCTCGTGGGGGGCGCTAGGGGCGGGGGTCGATGGCCGCGGCCGGGTGCGAGTGGGGGGACGAGGAGAAGTTCAGCGCCGTTCCCGGGGGTGGCAGCTTTTTGTTACCTACCCGGAAAAATAACAGCTCGGGTACGGCTGTCTTCGCGTAGTGTTTGCCTGTAGGGGGTGGGGGTGTAAGGGACATATTTATTATTATGTTTTTTTGTATGTCCCCCCCTTCCCTGTTTTTCTGTTGTGGCTATTTCTTCCTCAAATGTAGTTCAAATGCTCTGTGCTTGGGGTTTCTTTTCTTCCCCCATCTTATTTGTTGGTCTTCTTTCTGTAAGTGTCTGGGGGTCTGGAGGGGATTGGTATTTTGCATTTCAATCAAAATGTATTTTTAAAATATTTTTCTTCACATTTTTAAGCCAGTTCAAATTACTGTTTTCCCAGCCTCATCCTTTTTTCCCTTCAAACACCCCTCCCCAAAAGAAAATTAAAAAAAAAAGGCCGTGTAAAGCCTTGATGGTCTATGGGTAAGGCAGCCCCCACTCCCCACACTTCCACTGAAAGCTGGAGCGGTGCTGGGATCGGCAGCCTCCATTACGGAGCCGTGGGTTTGGTTTTGTATGGCTTTTGCTAGACAGGGCAGCTCCTCATTCCCGACCCCCTCGAGTGGGATAGAGGTGTCCCCCAGCCCCTCTTGGGCACCCCCCCACCCCCCCAGATGATCCCTGCATCTTTGGTCGCCATCGTTGCTGGCACAGCAATGTGGTATCAACTCTTATCGTGTGTTTATATAATGGCCTTTGTGCCTGTACGTGGGTATTTTATATTATATAAAAGGGACTGGTGCAAAATGGTGTGTGTGAGGAAGCAGCGCTGGCGGCTGGATAGTATTATTATTTTTTTTTGTGGCTGTGTAGTATTGGATATTCACGTATGCAAACGCTCATGCAGAGCACACTCTCGCTCTGAGGTTGTATGTGTGTTAATCCCTTATGGAAAACTAAATGGTTTAACTAAATGATTGCCCTGCAGCCCCTGGGAATGCTGCCTTGGCTGTAGAGTGCAGAAAGGGTGGCAGGGTTGGGGAGGTTAAGCCTGTTGGGGGGGTGGGTGGGAAGGAGGGATGGCTTTTTAAATATTACATGTATAAATAATATATTGAGGGGTGATATAAATTTCACATGCAAGAATATATATTTTATGGGTACAATTTTCTTTCTTCTTGTAACGGTAGACCTGAAGATCAGAAGATAAAGGGCGGAAGCTGTAGATGGTGGTGTGGGGGTACGAGTGTGAAGTAGAAGCAAATGGGATAGATGTTTGAACTCCTGGAGCAGTTGTTGAGGGGGTGGGATGTGTGTGTCCTGCTCTCTTACCAGGAATCCAGGCTCTTGCTCTCTGGCTGTCCTCTGCCCAGGTTTTCTACTCACACTTGTGTATGTATGTGTGTTGGGGGGGAGATAAGGCAAAATGACAGCTGTGCGAGACCATGATTTTTTTTTTACTCCATTATCCTGCTTCCCGCTTCCACCCCCGCGCCCCAGAGCATTTTTTAGATTCCCCTTTGGAGCCTGTTGCTTAATCAGCTACAAGGGCTGCTGCCTTGCTGTGTGAAAAACCCTTCTTAACCTGGCTCCTGCCAGTCCTAGAAGGGTGGCTCTGAATTTAGGTTTGGGACTGTGGTGTTGCAGAGCAGTACCTGCTGCGTCCTGGTGTGGAGCAGAACCCACCAGGACCTCTTGCCCGGTCTCTGCAAGCTGTGCTTGCCCCAGGTGGGAATTGGACTCCACTGGAAGTGTTTGGGGTTCACAGTAAACACTCCATGAAGGAAGGAGGATCGAGAGCTGTCTTCTTGACAGTGGTGTGACAGGTTCCCAAGGACACAGACCTTTGATCGTTCATTGGAGTAGGAGTGTAAGCAAGTCAGATGTATGTTAATATGGCTCTAGAGAACAGCAGGCAGAGGATAAAAACCATGGCTATTTGCTGCATCCTCACCCAGGTACGCCTGCCTTCTGGTTCCCAAGGTTGTGCCTACATTCCTTGTAGTAAAAAAGTCAGAAATAGCCACAGGGTTTTCTAGACATTATATGCGCAGAAACCCACATGCAGAAGCAAATACTAGGTAAGGGGACTCCACCTCTGAGTGTTTTCTGTGTGGTTTCTGGTGACTGGAGCTCTGCTTTCAGGGTTCACAATGTCCCCTGAATGCCTTGATAGGATTATTTCTCTGTACATCTCTGCAGCCCGTCCATTCTTCTTTCTGTAATCCCATCTCCTGGGGCAGGAGAAGCAGCTCTGGTTTTATAGTATGCCCAGAATCCTGTAGCTGAGATTATTTTTTTGTATTTCTGTCTCACAAGGCCATTTCTCTCTTCTTCCCTTCAGTGTTGCTTCCTTCCCACCAAGCTCCAGCAAGGGAAAGTTCCTTGCACCCACTTGTGAAAACATGAATCATTCCTCACCCTTCCTGTCCCCAGCAGGCTCTGTGTCTGCATTTTGTATGCTAATAATGTGGCATTGCATAAATTAGGACTGTGGCAAATCCTTCTAAAAGGAGACACATTGACTGTCTCAGGAAGAGATGTGGTTCCTAGAATAAAGTTGGTAGCCATAGAAGAGCCAAGGGAACTGTTAAGAGGGGAGCTGCTGGAGTTGTGTTTGGCCAAGGTGTTCGCAGCAGAAGTTGAGGTTGGCAGACAGAGCAAACTGTGGCTGTGGTCCTTCCACCTGGTTTTCTGTAGAAGGTGAGTAGGCTGTGCCTGGGCATGTTGATGGGGTATATCAGGTCAAAGGGTTAGCTAATCATCTCAGGTAAAAGGATGAGGAAAGGCCTGAGCTGCTAAAAACAAACAGCTGGCACACCTAGGTAGGCAAGAGAGATGGAGAGGCTCAGGTAGACCAAAGGAGGTGGTGATCCCATCAGCAGAAGCGTGTGGAGATGAGCAAGTGGTGCTCCTAGTCAGTGTGTGCCTGGTAGGGCTCAGTTCAGCGAGCTGTCTCCTCCCTGTCCCCTGTGCTGGCCCCTGCTTAGGAGCAAGGCAGTCGCTTGCTCCTGGCAGTCTGTCTGTCTCTCACAGCCCTTGGCTCCTGTGCTTCACCACCACCCCTTAGTGTAGAGTGCTACTCCACTTGGAGTAGGGCTGGGTCAGAGAGAAACTCCTCACAGGGTTTATTATGACATCTTTTGGTGTCTCACAAGTCTCCTTCTGTCCCGGTGCCAGGTACTGTAAGGTACAAGAAGCAGTCAGTGCTTCTTCACAGTAGTGTGGCAAGATCACATGCTGAAACCTTCTCTTAGAAGGGATTTCCTGAACCCCTCCCCAGTCTCTGAGCAAAGAGGTGGGGAAGAGTCATGTTCTATCATGCTTCATTCTGATAATGGGAACATGGGTAAAACATGCTTGAGACTATTCTGTTCCTGTAGTGTTTCTTTGCTCGTGCTGTCCCTGGAAGTTCAGGAGATCAGGAGAGGTGATAGAAGTCATGTAGAAAGTGAGGTATTGTAAGATTTAAAACTGCTCAGCCTCTGGGTGAAGTGGGGAAGTCTCTTCTGTCGTCTTACATGATTCACTTCCTGTTTCTTCTCTGACACTGCTCTTTCTGTGCTTCTTTTCTCAGCACAACTGAACCATGGAGCTTCGAGTGGGAAACAAATACCGGCTGGGCAGAAAGATTGGCAGTGGTTCGTTTGGAGACATTTACCTAGGTGAGTGTGAGAAACTGTCTCAAGGTGGTTTTCTCAATTGCATCACTGTTTTGGGGTTGTTTTTCTTGCCTGTTGGTATTTGTGGGCACCATGTAAGGTTGGAAGAGGTGGAGAAGAGAAAAAACTAGTGGAATACTGCTAGTGACTTCTGGCCTTCTCATGGCAAAGAAAGGGTGATGAGCTCAACTCTGCTTTTCCACATACTGGAGACACAGTGGTGGTTGATCAGACTGATTTAGATTTGGATTGTTTGGGGCACATTTGTCTTACACCCTATTCCAGCATTCTCACTTCCTTTTCTTGAGCTTGGGTGCGTGTGGGTATAGACTCTGTTCACAGAGTGCATGCTGGAAAGGGAGGACATAGCTATTCCTTCATGGATAGAAGGAATACAGTTTTGGGAAGACTGGTAGTGGAAGAGGTGGTCCAGAACCTGTAAGAGAGAGGTCTGAGACTAGGAGGTGTAAAACAGGTCAGAGAGCCTGCCCTGGTTGAAGTCCTGAGGCTCAGATCTGTTAGATATGTAATGGGATTTAGAGTTAATGTCTGGAATGACTTGAGCTGGAAGCTCAGTGGACAGAGCCCATGAGATGCTAGGTTTCCTGTTACCACAGCAGGTTACCTGGGTAGAAGTTCTTCCAAACCAGTGTGCTGATGTGTAGATATGTTCCCTGATGCTTTGCCTGCTCATGTTTTTATTGGCTCAAGCCATGTAGGGCCAGAGTGGCGAGACTACCCAGCAGCCTGCTCGATCCGAGGGCAGGCGTTACCTGTCTCTTGTTCTCACCACTACCTGTTCCACTGTGGTCCTGCAGGCTGGCAGGAGGCCTCCCTCTGCTTTGGTGTCTGCACCCTTTGGATACTTGCAGGTGGTCATCATGTGCTCCTTGACTGTTAGTTTGTTCAGTTGAGTTGTATTTTGCTTCCCAGTACATCCACCGCTCCTCACTTTCGCTGGTCCTTCAATTTTTCCTAGTTTCTTCATTTGCTGAGCAGCTTGGAGCCAACAGTGCATTTGAGGTGTGGCATTTCTAGTGCCTGGCAGTGGAGGACTACCCTCGAGTGATCTGTAATGTGATGCTTTGTGATCTGCACAGGCTGCTTTGGGTCTCCTTGGCTTTCCCCATCACCAACACTATCAGGTTGCAGAATTGGCCTTAATGCACTGTCAGCTGTATTGCAGGAGAGCTCTTCTAGGATCTCCAACATCTTCCCACCCCTCCCCAAATGCCTTTCATTGAATATGTCTAGTTCAGATTACTTTTTCTCATGATTGTAAATCACTGTCTGTTTTCAACCCCTGGTTTTTATCTCTGGTTCCCTCTTGCTTTATTATTCTCTCTTGATTGGTGTTGGCAGCTCTGCTTGATTAAGTGTCCTCTGGGAATCATCAGTAACAGGCTTTGTTGCCACCTTTATCCAGAACATGAACAAACATGATAAATAATGGATCTGGGATCCCAGTTCCACCGTGTGTTGCCTTTACTGCAGCCTGTTCCTGTATGCTGCTCCCCTGAGACCCTCCAACCAGTTGTCAAACCAGTGTCTTGGGTGACAGTGCTTTTAATTCCCAGATGCTAGGATTCAGGGGTGGTAGTTTGGACACAGCATTTTTCACCTATGCTAGGGCTTAAAGTGTTCCAGACCCTCTCTAGGACAGTATAAATTGTCGGGATTTTGCAAAACATCTGGGATACCTGTGGGGAGAGAAAGGAGATACTGAATGGAAAGGCCTGATCCTGTATTGCTCTGTATTGTGTAACAGGTCATCCACCTGTGCAAATCAGGTATGGAAAACAGCCCCTGGTGAGGGGGTTGTGCCTGTCTTGCCTGTCACCAAACAGAAGAAGCCCAGTGCCCCAGTGTGGTGAGCACAGCAGGATTCAACCAAGTTACTTGAATGCAGTATCAAAGCCCTTGTGATGTTCCTTGAGGTGCAAGCCAGCATGTTTTGAAGCAGTGATAGTGAGACTTCATGGAGCCTGGGTGACTCCCCAGCCTGGAGGGATTGGGCATGTAGTCTGTGGTGGTGTGTCTGGAGGACGCTTGTGCTCATGCTGTGCTCTCACAGCCTGCTCTGCAGACAGCAGGACTCATTCATGAGGACTTCTGCACCAGATTCACCTCACAGTTCTTTTCTTTGATAATGGTGTGGACACAGCAGGGCTTGTCTGTCTCTGAGGATTAGCTGTATGGTTTATTCTCAGCTTCTCTCAGGGTGTTACTACCTTCACCTGCTCTGTAATCAGTGGGTGCTGCGTGCTGTCCTCTTTGGGGTTTGTTTTAGGCTTTTTGTCTGTCAGAAGGAAACTTGGATTTCTGCATGGGTAGACACAAAGGATGGACTGTGTTAATCCTTAGCTGGATATTGAAGCATATTCCTTTCATGCCTTACTTTTAGGGATAGATGTGCTAGGTGGAGTATTCTCTCCCCATTGGTTTGAGAGGGTGAGAAATGAGATTAGGCTGCCCATGGGCCTTGGCTAGCCCGTTTACTTCTAAAACTGCTCGTTTAGAGGAGCAAAACCCAGACTGCAGAGGAATTGCCTCGACTTTGGGCCGCTGGAGGGGGAGGTGCTTTGTTAGAGGTGCTGGCCAAGAGGCAGGGCTGGGTTGCTGGACGTGTAGGGATCGTTTGGCCGGGACGAGCACTGGTGGTGGAGAGGAGCTGGGCAGACAAAGCATGCTGGGACCTGAGCTGGCTGGGGACAGTTCCTGGTGGCAGGCTCCTCCCTTGCTGGGAGGGGAGTGCCTTCCCTTTGTTTCCTGGCTTGTTAACTCTCTCTCGCCCTATCTGCCTTCATCCATCTGTTCCCAGCCCTCCATTCTTCCCTCGGCAGGCTGTGGAGAGGGGCACAGGCGGTGGGAGTGCGGGGCCTCTGCCTGTTGCCCCCGATGCTCAAGGAGAGCGGTGTTTATTGTATCAGACATGCAGTCAGGATTCCACTCTGAAAAGATCCTGTTCAGCCGGTGACATCCTCTGTCCCCGGGGCCCCGTTTCAAAGAGCTTGTGATGAATGAGTTGAATTTGTGCAGCCCCCACAGCGGAGCGAGACTGGGGGAGGATGTTAGGAATTATCCCCCATCCTACATTCAGTCTCTAGAGTGGCTGAAGCTAGCAGACTCTGCTGTATTCGTCTGAAACATGGTGCTTTCTAGTCTGTAAAGAGAGCACAGAACTGTTGCTTTTGTACTTGTAGCTTTAAAAAAGATGGTGGTCAAAGCATGGAACAAAGGATCAGAAAGACTCCTGCCCTTAAATTCCCTCCTCGCCAGTAGTGGTCTCAATCTAGGTGGATCTCTAGCCAAGAAATAGCACAGGGAGCAACTTGTAGGCATGGTGAGGTTTGGAGAGGGAATAAGCCTAAAGAGTTCAGACAGTGACCCCCCTCAGCAAAGAATAGGTCAGATTGGTCCAGAGAAGGACCACAATAATGATTAAAGGGGGATGAAGCACTTCTGTTATGAGGAAAGGCTGAGACAACTGAGATCGTTCAGCCTTGGAGAAGAGAAGGCTTTGGGATGACCTAGTTCCAGCCTTCCCTCCCTGAAGGAAGCCTACAAGAAGGACTGAGAGAGACTTTTTGCAAGGGACAAGGGAAATGAGATTAAACTGAAAAAGGTTTAGATTAAATATTAAGAAGAAATTCTTTGCTATGAAGGAGGTGAGAGACTGGAAAAGGTACCCCAGAGAAGTTGTGGGTGCCCCATCCCTAGAAGTGTTCAAAGCCAGGTTGCATGGGGCTCTGAGCAACCAGGTCTACTGAAAGGTGTCCTCATAGCAGGGGTGTTGGAACTAGGTGATCTTCAAGGTCTCCCTTGCAACCCAAACCATTCTCTGAGTCTACCTGTGCTCTTCTAGACCACAGGATTGTTTCTTTTCTAAGTGACACCTGTGTTTGGACTGTGGAGAGTGTGAGGATCTGAGCATTTGAATTGCATAATCACATTTTGAAGAATCTGAGTCTTCTTGATGTCTACCCCTGCTTTCCCTTTTCCAGCTTTGTGCGCCCACAGATAACACTCCCTACCTGCAGACAGCCTAGTAGGTGGATGCATCTTGTGCATCTTCATGTTTCTGAACACCCAGGATAATGTGGAGATGAGAACTCATATACGTTTCCACTGTTCTTGTTCTGGGAATTGGGTTCATTCAAAATGCTAATGCTGCAAGAAATCAGAGAGACTCATCATTGCTTGTGTGTCAGAAAATGTATTGGGAGAGAGAAAAATTCTCCCTAGGGAACAGACAAGGGAGCTGCTTCAGAGGATTTGGAGGGAAGTCTTCACAAAGGCAGGGGAAAGAGACAAGAGAAAGAAGTGCTCATACATTTTTTGGATATCCTGGAAGTTTCCATGCTGAATGAGGGCCAGTGTTTGAACACTAATTTAAAAGGTGGAGAGGTACTAGTCTCTTTTCTTGCACTTTTCCTCCTTGCACCGCCTGGTGCTTTTAAGAAGGATCCTGTGGTGAAGTAAAGGGAATGTACAGACTTGTTTTTCTGGACAGCAGTTTTTAAGTGGAAAATGCCCTCATCTTTTCAAAAGCAAGCATTGGACAAATGTTTCTACCCATTAGGATAGCTTTTTTCTTTTCCCTCCTCCTGTACCCTGCATTAAAATCTGTATTAAATTGATCCCATTGCTCCTCCTTCCCCTCTCTCAGAGCACCCTAAATAATTCCTCTCCCTCCTTAGTGTTTACAGCCTTCAAATATTTGTAGACTGTTGTCATGTCCCATTCTTCCTCCCCACCCTTCTTAGTTGTATCTCTTGTCTGTGTTACATATTTAGCTCTTTTAATCTTCCTTAGTAAATCAATCCCTCTAGGCCCCGATCGTTTTTGTTGCTCTCTTTCAAATTCCTAGCAGCTTGTCTGTCTCAACCCAGCACTGCAGCATCTAGATCATGTGTTTTTGCTAGCAGGCAGCTCTTGGCTAACTTTGTGTACAAGCCAGAACTCTTCAACTGGAGATGGATCTCTTTAGGATCCATAGGGAGAAGCAATCCAGTTGTGTGAACATTTCCTTCTTTTCTTTGGCTCTGGAGGCAGTGTGAGAAAGACGATAAATGAAGAGATTTATCTTCAGCTTGTCCTTGTGGACTCTTAAAGTCTTATCATGGAGTTCAGGAGGCACAAATTAGCCAGACCTACCAAAACTAGCTGTGGGATATCTGCAAAGCATCACCTTTGACTCCAGCTCATGTTTGGCACGCATGTTTTGGAGTAATTTATTTTATGACAGTGTTCATAAGCTGCTCGTGATCAGGGCTGCTCTCTGATTTGTGTTTAAGTGCAATTTCTAATAGTTCCAGATATGAGGAAGGGCTTGTCAGAGTGTGTGAAGCAGGCATGGCTGGGGAGGAGAGAAGCAAGCCTTGAGTGTCATTCCCGTGACCCGTGTACAGATATTCCTTCTTTCCATTTTAGGATGATGTGAAACATCTGGAATCCTTTCAGCTAGTACAAGAAAAAGAGCAGCGTGTTCCTTCTTTGACAGTGCACTTTGGGACCAGAGTGCTGGCTTTTGCAGCTGGCAGCTCAGTTGTTTTCAGAGAGAAGTGTGTGGAGTGGTAGTTTAGTGTCCTTACAAAGTATCTAGCAATACGTTCAACAAAGGTGTCCAGGCAGCCTAATTCAGGACAGGATTCTGCTCATTTCTTCATGCTTCTAATTTGTGATAAAGCAAATGTTTCTGTGTTGGCAAAAGATAAAGGTATTATAAAAACCCTCAGGAGAGGGAGAAGCTGGGGATTTAGAAATTGTCTGTATTGAGCAGGTCAGCGCTGCAGAGAAAACAGAAAGAGCTGGCATGTTAGTCATGTCTCCTCCTGAACTAATTGGCTGTGTTGAATTGATGTAACTGAGTAACCAGTAATTTTGCTGGGGAAGAGATACTCCATATCACTGCCTGAAGGGCTGCTTGGGTTCAGGGGCTAGGTTCATGATCCGAGGAAGCTACAACTTCCACTGGGTTTAAGTACTGTTGGTAGGTACAGATTGACCTTCCAAAGTCTAGCACTTTCTGAGATAACAAGGCAGTTCACGTGTAGGATTGTTGTTCTAGACCGACTTCAGGATCAGATCTGGTTTCCTCGTGTGCCTCTCTCTGAGCTTGCATTTATAAATGGCAGTGCTGGAAACTGTATGAAGTTGATGTGGCTGAATCTCATTTCTGTCGTAGAGAATAAATTTTAGGGCAAATCTTTAGGTTTTGACATTTTTACAGGCCTTGTTAAAAGTGTTTAACTTCAGTAGAAGCTTGTGCAATCTTCATTTCACTCTCATTCTTATGCAGGAGCCAATATTGCAACTGGTGAAGAGGTGGCCATCAAACTGGAATGTGTCAAAACCAAGCATCCCCAGCTCCACATTGAAAGCAAGTTCTACAAGATGATGCAGGGAGGAGGTGAGATGGGGAGGAAAGGATGGGGCCGGGGGAGTGGTTGGAAAAGGAAATTATTCTGGAGGGCTTTAGAAAAGAAATTATTTGGTCTTACACATGATTTTCTCGGCAGGAGATTCAACATCTATTCTCTCTGTTCCCTGGGCTTAATCTTTTTCTTTCCCCAGTGGGTATCCCCTCCATTAAATGGTGTGGAGCAGAGGGGGACTACAATGTGATGGTGATGGAACTCTTGGGGCCCAGCCTGGAAGATCTCTTCAACTTCTGTTCCCGCAAATTTAGTCTCAAGACAGTTCTGCTGCTCGCAGACCAGATGGTAAGTTTCCTCTGCAGCATTTGTGCCTACTCTCCTTTTCTATGCCTTTTTCCCCCTACACACTCCCATCCCCTCTGCTTGAGAACTGCTGTATCCCAGCCTTTCTTCATTTAGCACAAGTGGCTGCCAGCTTTCTATTTCTTGATGAAGTTGGGGGCCTGGAACCTAGACACTAGTGGAATTTCTTTATCTCCATCTCTCCTTCCTTTGCGTGGTGTTCGCCTCGTGTTAGTGTTGCACACATAGATACTTTTGCCTGCATGATGAATTACTGGCACCTGTCTTAATTCCCCTGCTCATGCCCTGGATTTAAGACCCTTAGCTCTTCAGTTGCTTTCCTGGCCCAGCTAAGTTCAATGCTGTCAATGCTGAAGCTCAAAGTTTTAGTCTCTACAGACTTGCTTCCCATCCTTCCTTGTGATGTTAATGGTGATCTTCCCAGAGTGAGGGCTGGGCTGGTTAAATTCCATCTCCAGATCCTGCAGCATCCAGAGGGTGTCTTTTCCTTAGCCGTCATTGCTGATATTCGATGCAAAGTGTTCTTTTCTTTCTCTAACAGTCCAGTGTCTTGGACAGGGCACTATTTTTAACAGATGCATTTAAAATAAGTTTATTTCCTGCTTGTGTCACTATTTGTTTATTTATTTATCTATCCCTCCTCCAGATCAGCCGTATTGAGTACATTCATTCCAAGAACTTCATCCATCGGGATGTGAAGCCAGACAACTTCCTTATGGGCCTTGGCAAAAAGGGCAACCTAGTATACATCATTGATTTTGGTTTGGCCAAGAAGTACCGAGATGCCCGGACCCACCAGCACATCCCTTATCGGGAAAACAAGAATCTGACCGGCACAGCCCGTTACGCCTCTATCAACACCCACCTGGGAATTGGTGAGCCTGCTTGATGTTGCCTCGTGGTGGGGCTTTCCAGGGGAGGTTGTATGTCCCCAGAAGGAGGGAGTTAGGTTCTTTGCCTGACTCTGCTGCTGACCTGCCTTGAGATGGTGGGCAAATAACTTAAATGCTGTGCCTGTGTTACTTCTGCTGCTGTGGTGGCACTCTAAGCTCCTGAAGACAGAAATCGTCTCCTGATGTATGTTTGTGCACTGCTTAGTGCAGGGAGCCCTGTTGAGCATCAAGATTGTGACCTCCCCAGCTCTGCTTCTACTAAATCTGCCTTTGCACAATTTTTGCAGGCTGATTAGATGTGTAAAGGAGACATTCACAGGCACTGAGCCTTTAGGAATCCATGCAGTTGAAACTTGTCTTTTTGACTCCTGGGTGCCCTCGTTAGTGATTGTTCTTCAGCTGTCAGAGGTGGAAGATAGAGGCTCACTGCAGTATGATGTTACCCACCACAGAGGATGAGGATATGCTGGAAATGTTCTGGAAGCTGGAATGAGGGAAGGCTTCCAGCTGCCTGGACACCCCTGTTTTGTGACTGTCACAGACCTTCAAAATACAGTTGAGTCTGTGAACTGCACAAACCCAGTGAAGCAACTTCAGGGAAATAGGGTTCTGCCCTTAATGTGTTTGGTTAGTACTGAAGGGATGAAACTAGGCTGGAAAAGAGTATTCAGTCAGGTCTTACACTGGTGATGACCATCACCCCAGGTTTTGTAAAAACCTTGTGCAGGTTTGTACCCACTGGGCTTAAACTTCCTGAAGTCACCCAAACTGTTGTCCTGGGGGTCAGTCCCTGGTGACTGTGAGGAAAATAGTTGAAAACCTCTTGCAGTTTTCTCTTCTTTCTCTGCTCAAAAGCTTCTTTCCAGCATTTGACTTCCTTTCTCTGCTAAATTTTAGCTAAACTTTGTTCTCAGTGTGAGGCTTCCTTAGTTACTGTAGGATCCACTTGGAGCAGGCTGACTTGGTTCTGCTATTGACTGGCACTCTAAGGAGCAGAAACACTGAAGCTGTCTTGTCTGTTGGACCCAGGGAAGTATCTGCTGTGCTTGCAGATTGTTTATATCTCTGGGAGGCCCTTCTTCTAAAGTGTATAACCTAACCTGGGAGTTCAAAAATCAGAGCAAGGAGTTGAAACCTTTTAAACGAATAGCTTTCACAGGATTTCACATCCTCATTCTTCCTGCATTCTCCCCTCTTGCAGATATTTCTTAGAAATCTGAAGTCAATACTTGGCCTGCAGAAAATAAAGTACTTTTTCCCACTGTCTTCATTGCTTAATAGTATATAAGTTTAGGTGGAGAATGCTTTATTTATATCAAAATGAGCAGAGTTGTTTTTTGAGAGTGGGCTGTAATCTCCTGACCTCTTCCATGTTATAAAAATAGTTCTCATAGAGTTTCTGAGTTGGCCTTCTGTATTTTGGCTTGACCTGCATATATATAACTGACTCTCCATTGAATTCTCAGTCAAGATTTCTACAGCCATGGTAACTGCCACAAGGAGACATGCACAAAATAATTCTCACTATTATGTCTGTCGATTCTTTTGTGTGTGCCTGCTCTGCTTGAACTGATCACGAGAGGCTAAATGTCTGGTTGTGGCTTTTGAACGACTTCATTATTCATTCCACCCCAACTTAGCCCTTTACTACTGGTGCTTGGCTTGTGTGTCAGGATGAACAAACAGTGTCTAAACAGTAATCCAAGGGCAAATTGCATATGCCATCAGTCTGAGTGCAGCCGCCGCTCTCTCCATGCCCTTTGATTCGGGAAAGTCTGGGTGTGAGTTACTCTGCGCAACAGGTCTCGGGTGTATTATCTCCACGTTGCAGATAGTTGCCCTGAACGGCATAAGGGTTACATGACTTGCCTGGAGGAAAGGGGGTGGGGGTGTTTGGGCTTCAGCTGAAGTTCCTGTTTCTCAAGACCTTGCCACAGGGTATATAACAGAGATATTTGTGACTTAGCAGCATTGCCATGGGAACCATCACTCTGATTTTTTTTTTGACTTTTCAGAGACTAAATTCTCTGTCCTAATGTTGCGTTAATGTGGTCTAGGGAGAGGGAAGGAACCAGGTGCCGGGGTATTTGTGTGACAGGAATAGCAAATGAATAAATGCCTTTATTTGAATTTGCAAGCTAAGGGTTGGGCATTCTGATGTCTGGAGGAAACACATTCTTTTCCCAGTGACTGGGGAAAAAAGTAGGAGGCGAAACTAGGGAGGGTTCCACAGCTGGAGACTTGCCGTTGGGGGAGTCATTGGACTGTGCAGGCTTTGGTTCACGCATTCCAGTCAATTTTCACATGCTCTAGGGATGAGAGTCCCTTGCACCCACTGTAGCCTGTAACGTCTGAAATAGATGCCTGGTGTGCCCAGGAGACAGTTTTGGAAGAAGCCTGATGGTCTCTGTCTGGGTGACAGAGGGGGTGTGGGGGCAGTGCTTTCCCAAATGAATGTCCTAGATGGTATCGGTGTAGGCTGTGCAGATCATAAGTCCTCCTGCTCATCCTGCCCTCTGTCACCCATTCCAGATTCCTGTGTGTTTTTAAAGGCTGTCGCCATGCACTGGGGAGAGAAAGGGGAACTCTAGTCCAGCATGTGCAAGATCAGATCTGAGTATGTAATCAGGAAAACATTGCTCGGTTATGCCTGCCTGCAGCTGGACTGGCTCCAGGGAAGACAGCTGATTTCCGAGTTCTGCATGGGAGCAGCATCACTTTGGTAGGATCGAGGTGGAGGAAAACACTCTTTGGATTGGGGAACCAGGAGACAGTTTAGGCTGCAACAAAACACGTTTTGTCATGAACTTTGTGTCCAAGGCAACCAGTCCTCAGTCTTTGGTCTTTGCCCAAGCATGTCTTGTCCTGTCCTGCCGCTCAACCCTGGCTTGGCTTTATGAGGACCCTGCTTTGGGAAAGGAGTGAAGGTGTGGGCTGGCTGGGAACCTCTCTGGAGGGTGGGAGGGAACTGGCAGGAGATTGCTTGCAGAGTGGGTTGGGTTTGAGAGGTCATGCTGGGTTGTGTGGGAAGGCAACCTTGTGCTTTCTATAGGAAGGGCTTTTGGGAAGGAGGGAGTAAAGGATGAGTGTCTTACGAAAAAGACATTTTTCATAAAATTTGCTTTCAAAACCATTCCCCCACCCCAAGGTAGGAGAGCGGAGATAAAATGGAGAGAGGAAGTGTGGTGTAGTATCACAGGTCATGACTATAATCCTACTTCTGGACTGACTTCCTCAGCAGATTCATTCACGTCACTTGTATTTTTCTTTCTCTTTTCAAACTCCAAAGTGAGATTTTTATTTTTTCTTCTTCTGCAGCCCAGGGACGCTGTGAGAGTTAGTCACTGATAGTCAGGTTTCTAAAAGTGGAAAGTAGTAACACTAAAAAATGTTTCTTTGGTGTGTAGAGGTAAACTCTTATTTCTAACTTTGCTGTTTAATGTTATCTAGTATCCCGAGGATGTCGGTATGTGAGACCCTGAAAGAGAAGTAATTAAATGGTGGGAAGTGTGTAATAGTAACTGAAGATGAAACAAAGAAACAGGATGTTGTCTTTTACCCTCCTCCAAGGTTTAATTCAGGATCTTGTACCTAGGGTTGCAGGTAACACTGCTACAATGTTTTGAGGTAGCTGCACAACTGTACCCCATCGTGTGGGTGCTTCAAGCTCATCTCAGGTTTGAACCCCACTGAAGTTGTTGAAGTGACCACGTGTACGTGAGGTGCTAAACATTGGGAGAGCAGTGCAGTCAAACATTTATTATTTGGCATTTTAATAATTAGGTGTTGTGCTTGCAGTTGTTTTTCCTAGATCATATTGCTGTGTTAAGACACAGTTAAGGTATGTTTGCATGCACGTAATGGATACTAGTTAGCTTCCCAATTTGGTTTTTAACCCCTCTCATTGCCTTCACTGAGGACTTGTAGCATCCCCCACTGATTTCAGGCTCCCTAATCTCAAGTCTCTAATTCTGGCCTTCCCTAAAGTGCTAGGACCATGCATATGTTTGCAGAATATATCCCATTCTGGATGGGTTTGGTGGCTGTGCTCAAAAGTGCAGTGCTCCACACAAGTGGAGGTGTGTTATTCAGCCTGCCATAAGCAGTTTGGAGTTCAAGCCAGATTTTGGAGGAGACATCCTGATTTATTCCTGAAAGGCTGATTTGCTTGTTCAGTAGGTTTCTCTGGTTCCTGCCCTGCCTTTCCCTACTCCTCTGAGGGGAGCCACCATGCTCTAGTCAAGAAGCCACAGCTAGAGGTGTTAAAGCTACAGCATGGATAAGTCAAGGGCTGGCAAGACTGCAGGACTGAGGTTATCTTTGTCTCCTGTGCTTTCAAGCCCTGGGTGTGTGTTCTGACTCCATTTCCACATACCTCCTCTCTAAGGATGTAGGTCATTAGCCAATATTGTTTAGTTTTGTTTATTTGATATGCATGGTGAGTAATTGCAGCCCTCCGAGAGTACACGTATCCCAACCTTAGGCTAAATGCAAAACTGGGTTTCTTTTCTCTGCTCCTGTCATAGCATCTAAGTATCTCCCAGACAGTCATGTAATTATCTTTGGCAGTAGCCTGATAAGATTAGGAAGTATTAGCCCCTTTAAAGTGGGCAACTTGAGACAATAAGTTAGCGAGGTCAAAAAATGCTGTAGTTTCTGCATGCTCAAAGTGAGACACTTTGAGACTCTGCAGGGCTGCTCTCTTCTCTGCCGTCTTGGGATGTGGCATTTTTGTAGTGTTTCATGTGCTTTTGACCCAAATGATCTCTCCTATCAGTTACGAAATGACGAGACCCTTGCTTTCTTCTGCAACCACAGTACTTGTTCCTCCCCCTCAACAGTTTTAACTTGCCAAGCCCTCAGTTCTCAAAACAGCTAGGAGGTTATGAGAGATTCACAAGGAAGAAAGAGCCTTGTGACCCACAGCTTGTGTTGTTGCATGTGGATATGCGTATCGGTGACCTGCTACAGCTACTCTTTTGTCATGTTTCAGCTCAGCTAACAGAAAAAGGGATCGCTTAGTGACCTTCTGGCCTTTTAATGGGGCAGGTGTTAGCATGTATCTGATACTGACAGCCCACAGACTAGTACATAACCTGCAGCATCTTCCAGGATGTGCACTGAATCCAGCAGAATGTGCTGTAGTAAATTAATCTAATAGATGAAGCTCTTTAGTCTTTCCTCTATCCCTGTGCTCTCCCTTAAGCCATATTTTGCCTGCCTGTTATCTGTCAGTTGTTGTTCTTCTGGAGATGTAAACTACTTTCTCCAAAGTGTTTATTTTATTTGGGAGGGAAACAAGAACAAGACAATCTTGGCAAGATTTATAGAAGAATTTGCAAGCAATGTTGGAGGAGTTTGGAGGAGTTAACCAGGCAATATTTGCAGTTGTTGAGATTCTGCATAGAATCCTTCTTGAGCTAGCTTGAAATTTTAAATGGCTTGGCTATTGCAGAGAGCAAGGTCAATGTGAAATGTTAGAGGGGGTTTTTGTGAGCCACTTTCTTTTGCTTCCTAAATAAGCATCTAAAGATGGGTCCTTCCAATGGCGTCTTAAGGGTGACCCTTGGTCTGAGTAGAGTTGATAGTGATGCCAGTTACACAGTCACTCCCCATTTGGAGGGGAATTTTTTCTTCCAAGTATGTCCCTTTCCTCCACCGCTTGAAAAATGTCACCAAGCTGGAAAGACATCTTTGCACATTACATGTGAGGCTTCTACTATCAACAAACTATCAACAAAGTTGTTTACTACAAGAAAGGGTCCCTAGTTCCTTGTTTCTGCCCTGCTTAAAGACTATCAGCAGTTTAATTAGAAGATGTGTTTGAAAGGGCTGTGTTGGACTTACCTCTGTTACCTTTGTCTATCTATGACTACCTTGTCATGACTAATTCCTGGATTGAAGAATCATTCTGGGTGGGGAAGTATAAATGCCCTTCCTCTGGGACTGGGAAGAGCAAAGTAGGCAGGGCTGCTGCAGCAGTTCTTGAGATGTGAAATTCTTGTGTGAATTAAGGCTTGTTCAAGTGAGGAGGTAGTCAGAGTCATTAGTAATGAAGTGGGTTGGGCTGTATGGGGAGAGGAGCACCTTAACTCTTGTAGTATGACCATCATCACAGGAATTTGCTCTGGAATGTTCTCTACAAGTTTGACTATCTATAGAAATATACCAGTAAAGAGAGACGGTTGGTTGTTCTGTTCAGTGTTCAAAGCTATGTGATTGCCAAAGCAGTTTTGGTTGCTGCTCACTCCTTGCCCCTTTGTAACTTCTCACAGAACAAAGTCGCCGTGATGACCTGGAGAGCCTGGGTTATGTGCTCATGTATTTCAACCTGGGCTCGCTGCCCTGGCAGGGCCTCAAGGCTGCCACCAAGCGCCAAAAGTACGAGAGGATCAGCGAGAAAAAGATGTCAACGCCCATCGAGGTGCTCTGCAAAGGGTACCCTTGTAAGTGCTCTCATCTTGATGGCTGTCTTGTCTGCTGCTTCACTTGTTCACCTGCTGAAACCCCCTGGAATCCTGAATCCTAAAGGGCAGTGCCCAGTACCCCAGACCAGCATGTGCTGCTGACACTGGTGATGAGAAGGATAACAGAGCAGTTCAGCTTCAGAAGTGGGAAATGTGTTTTTGTGGACAGTCAAATCTCATGTTAGTAAGGGCATGAGAGTGCTGAGAGGAGGGATCTTTAGGACCTTGTGAGCATTTTTAAGGGGGGTGGGCATTGAGCTGAGAAGGTACGCTGATGATGCTGAATTTTTACTGGTTGATGAGGAGTCACAGTTGTAACCAGGTGATAAAGTGGCAAATGCAGTTCTTTGTAGGTAAACATGGAGTAATGTATGTGAGAACAGAGAGAAGTCTTGATCCTCATGTCATGTACACAATGGTAGGCTCTGCTCTGGCTGACCAGTGCCACTCACCATGAGCTGTTGCAATTACAATCGATGGTTCTGTGTAAACATCAACTCTGTGCTTAGTGGCTGCTGAGAAAAGAGAGCATTAGGAATTACTAGGAGAGAAGCTCAAACAGTGTGCATAAACCCATGGCCCATTTGCACCTTGCATGTACTGTGCAGGTCTGGTCCATCCCACTGTTTCAGCAAGGATATGTATTACTGAGAAAAGGCTCAGGAATGGGCCAAAAGGATGACCAGAGGTGATTTGATTTCTGCCCAAGTAATGAGTTTTCTGGAAAAAGAGATGGGTAGAGAGATGATAGAAGTCTGTTCTCTGGCTATGTCTACAGAAGTTTGGATGGAAACTGATTATTTGGTTGCCCCCGTTTTTATATTGGAAGAGAGACAATGCTGGTTTCTGCCAGCTTCAAAACAAAAGGATGTGGTTCTTCATACAGCCAGTAGTAGACCTGTGGAACTCCTTCCCAGAAGATGTTGTGGATACTTAAATTTTTACAGGAGTTCGAGGAGAGACGGGACAAGTACGTGGAAGAGAGATCCTGTGAGAATTACTAAATAGTTAGGAACTACATCCAGATCAGGAAGTTCCTGGAGCTGAAAGTAGGTGCTGGGCTAATGTTGGTGGAAGTGTCAGACACACCTGCCCCACTCTTTCTCCTCTCATCTACTTTAGGCCACTGCTTACGACAGGCTACTGAGCTAGGAGCATTTCTGTTCTGAGTTGAACTTCCCAAAGCTCATCTCCAGCTCTTCTTTAGGGCTGCATTCCTCCTGTCCTTCAGCAGGCACTGTGACTTGCTAGGTCTTGCTTGGACAAGCTGACAGAAAGAGATGCATAACATTTTCTCTGGTAAAAAGAGATGGGGTCCTTTAGGTGGCCAAAGTGCTGCCACCAGCAGGCTCAGTTTGCATTACAGAGCTCTGTGTTTGTGCTGTCCCGATCCAGCAAGCTGCTGTCAAAAGGCTGCAGTGGCTTCATGGTGGGACCAGGGAGGTTGGATGGCCCAAACAACAGCCATCATCTGTTCTCTGCTCTCTCCAGCTGAGTTCTCGACATACCTCAACTTCTGCCGTTCACTGAGGTTTGATGATAAACCTGACTACTCGTACCTGCGGCAACTCTTCCGCAACCTCTTCCACCGCCAAGGCTTCTCCTACGACTACGTCTTTGACTGGAACATGCTTAAATTTGTGAGTGTGTTTGGCAAAAGGCTGGACCAGGGTTGGTTTGTGTCATGGAAATGGGGGAGGAAGGTTGGAAGCTGCCTGCTGTCTGTGCTTAGCCCTGGTAAATAGCTTGAGCAAAGGGACCAGATAGAGTGAAAAAGAGGCAGAGCTGTTTGGTGTGTAACTAACTGGGGGTATAGCTACTGTTGTATTAGTGAGTGTCTGATGGAGCATGTGTGTCAGATCTGAAGCTAGAGAATTTTTCAATAAAGGACTCTATTTGGAGCTGGGACACAGATGTGAATTGCAATAACAGCTGTAGTTCATATGCTTTCTTATCTGTTTTGTTTTGGAATAGAATGAGGTCCTTTCTAGGTGAAGTGGATGATGATGGGATGAGTTTTGGGGATGGAGCTCCACTTTCTTTGGTGTGATAGAGCACTGTGTGTTTTCTGTCTGGGGCTGCTACTGTCTCTCCTGCCTGACAGCCGTGTGTGATGTGTCGGTTTCTCTCCTCAGGGAGCAGCCCGGAACCCTGAGGATATGGATCGGGAGCGGCGAGAGCATGAGCGAGAGGAGAGGATGGGGCAGCTCCGAGGGTCAGCCACGCGAGCGCTGCCCCCTGGCCCGCCTGCTGGAGCCACTGCCAACCGTCTTCGCAATGTCACCGAGCCCATGGCCTCCACCCCCACTTCCCGAATCCAGCAGTCCGGTGAGGAGGGTGGGAGCGCTGGGACAGGGTGCCACCCCTGTTGTTGGCTGGAAAACAAAACCTATTGACTGATATTCTTGTCTCGACATCTCTCTGCCCCAACAGGCAACACGTCCCCCAGAGCAATCTCAAGAGTGGACAGGGAGCGGAAGGTCAGCATGAGGTTACACCGAGGAGCTCCTGCCAACGTCTCCTCAT
>VRYO01001878.1:26914892-26954768 GCA_009812075.1 Sialia sialis
ACCCAGCCCTCCGCCCCGTTCCCCCTCCGGTGTGCGTCTGCTTCTCCGGACTGCCCCAGCCATTCCCTCTCCGCGCACATTCCTCCGGCGTGGCCTCCATACCAACACACACACAGCGCCTACCCACAGCCTCCCGCTGCAGCCCACCCAGCTCCTTCCTCTCCTTCTCTCCCCGCAACCTGTCCTTGCTGCAGCTGCTCCGCTCTCCCCGTGCACGCACAGCACCCGCACAGCCCCCTCGTTCCCCGTTCCCCGGTGCTGTCACGCTCTTTGGTGGCACTGGGTGGGTGTCCCTGCGCGGGTGTGCCTGGTCCTGGGTGGGCTGGCAGCTGAGTAGGCTGCAGTAACGTGGTGGGCACCAAGGTTTGTGCTTGCTGGATTTCCTTTGCTTCAGTCTGGATGGACTGACAGACGCCTCGTGCCTGTGCCGGTGTGATAGGTGTGTGAGGAGGCTGTGCCTCTGTTCTCTTGCACTGTAGGTGAGTTGAGATGGGTCCTTTTTGGATGCTCGAAATCTCAATTGCTCTGTGAGGGCTAAATTCAGCCTTGGCAGCTGCAGCGTGTAGTGGAAGGAGTTCTTTGGAAGAGCATGTGCGTGACTGAGTTCTGATAAATTGTGGAGAGAGACTTGAGTGATTTCAGGGACAGCTCTATGAAAGCTGCCTGGAACACTCTGAAGCTGTCAAGAGTGGGTGGAGGAGGAGTGGGAAATCTAAAGGAAATAGTGAAGATGGCTCCTGCTTACAGAAAGTTTGAAATTGTTCTTGCCGTGTAAGGAGCTTGAAGAGGAGTAATTATTGAAGACATAAAGACAGGTTTCCCCAGAGAGAAGACTGTTTACCTCTGTTAAAGATAAAAATAGAAGACATTGATCAATAATAGAGCAAAGGCTAATAGGGTGAATAGAAATGACTTTCCTGTCCTGCAAAAAAAAAACCAAACCAGTCGATGAAAATGTAATAGAGCATACATCCCACTAACAAAGACTTGGCTGTGTTAGTACAGCAGCTAACTGTGCCTTTGAACCTGTGTTGCTGGCCATTATCCTTCAGCCTGAGAGCTTAGCGGCCTCCCTAAAAGGAACGTGCATTTCTTTAGAAAGGTTCACGTTATTCAGGTTTCTAATACTAAAGATTTGTACTTGTGTGACACTGTTGGCAAAACAAATAAACTCTCATGCTTTTAGGATGTTGGCTGAGTACTAAACAATAGGGGGTTTGGGAGAGCTTTTCTTGTGGTGAAGGTATCCCAGAAAGGCCTACTTCAGACTTTCTTTTCACCATTGTCCTCAAAAAAATGGGCTTCAAAGCTGATTTGGTCTAGGGGAGCAGGTTTTTAGGTCCTTAATTCACTCATCATTGTGGTTGTGCTGTGAAACCCCCAGGTGGCATGGAAGCAGCAGGTGGGTCCCTCTGCATCTGGAGCAGGAGTGATTTGGTCTTGATGCAAAATGCTTGGGACGATTTATTGCTGAACTCAGCGTTTCTGACCAGCTCGGTGGCGTGGGCAGATGTTTTTCCTTGTGTTCCACTCAGGTCTCTACAGTGAGTTCAGATTGCTGGATGGGCTGTGTTTTGGAGATGTGGGGCAAGGGGATGAGCACCTCCCAACCACTGGGCACCATTTGGACTTTAGTTTGTCTGCCTCCTTAGGACACGTGGCAGTCAAAAGGGGAAGGTTCTTACATAAACTGGTCAGAAAATGAAGTTCAGTGTGACTGGCTGGTTTGGCATAACAAAAGCATTCTGAGCTGTCTGGTGTCTAACCATTTGACAGAATCCAGCTAGAAATATGCCTTGTTCTCTGTCAGCTTCTTTGCCTGTTTGCTGGTAGGAGGCTGGGAGGTGAGCTTTTGCAGTTGTGGGATTAGGGTTCTTTACTTCTCATGGATAAAGGAAGGGTGGGTGGGTTTTTTCCCTAGCACAAAATAACTTTTAAAACACCTCCTTACACGTCAAAAAAGGTTGTCCCTTTTTCTACCCAGTTCAACTGCTGAATTAACTCAGACATCTAATAATTATGTTTTAGTGTGAGATGACAAGCTTTTAATTTCCACATGAGGAACTTATCCTTCATTCTGTGTCCCTTCCTGTTTTGGTTTCGTTTTTAATTGGCTTATGCTTGCATTAAGGGAGATAAACTGCTACCTGCTCCTTCTAGCAGAAGCATCTATTTCATTTTCCAGCAGCTCTAAGGATATGTTTAAGGAGCTCTTGCAGCAATGTCTGGTGGAAACAGTGAATTTCTCAGGAGGTGTTTGTTCTTTGGTCCTAGCTGCTTCAACAGCCCAGTGTTGAATGATGTTAGAAGTGAGAGACAAAAGTTTCAAATCAGACTTGCTGATTCTGAAGTGCCACTGCTATGACTCATTTTCTCAGTGTTTCCAGACTAAAACGGAGGAAACCAATGAAAGCAGCAGTGAATGTTCAAGTTGGTCTGTCTACAATATGAAGAGGATAGCACAGCCTCAGAGAGAAATTGCATTTAACCTTTGTACAGACGAGTTTTCCAGTACACGCCTGCCGCTGGCTGCCCGTGTAACAAAGCAGCTGGGTGTTATTGAACAGCCCTGGCTGGGGGCAGAAGCTCTTTTCTGCTTTAGAGTTTGCGATTGATTGTGCTTGCTGAGGCCCTGGAAATTTGAGGTCTTGTTGAGCATAGCACTGGCTTGGAGTTTTGTGTGCTGTTCTCTTGGAGCGCTGTGTCTGTTGTGTTCTTGCTTCTTCCCAGATTCATTGGGGTTTCCTTTCTTGTGGTGGAAGAGCGGTTTCCTGTCAAGACATCTTACGCTACCAGAACTCGTGGGAATCTGAAAGCGGTTTGACGCTGTGATAAGATGGATGGAAACACTTTGATAAAAGAAGTGTAAAATATTATACTGTTTGAACTGAAAACATTCTTATAGTAAGAGATTTGGGGGTATTTTTTTTCTTTTTTTTTCCCCTCCCCTGTTTTTACTGTTTTTCTTTTTAGTTTTTTTCCCCTGCTTTATAGACTACTTTTGGGGAGAGCACCTGGACTTGTTTTCAGAGCAGCAGTTCCACAGGAAGGTTTTGGAATTGAAATTCTGCTCAGCTAAAGGAGTGAGTTGCACTCCTCCAGGAGTCTCACCTCAGAGTCTCTCTGTTCTAAGAAGTGGAAACTAGAGTACATGCTCATAGCCAGGTTCTCTCCCTTTAAAAATCAGGTCAACCTCCATGGGGTTTTTGTTTCTGATGGTGTAAGTAACATGTCTGGGGAGGCAACAGAGCAAGCTGTGTCCAGGGAAAATGCAGTGTATAGGCAAGCTACTCAGGAATTGTGCTGTATCTGGGTTTGGCCAGGTCTTTATAGCCCCCGAGGGATATAATTCACAGGAAACCTGAAAAGGGAAATAACTGACATTCTGCCTGCAGTATTAACCTGCTGTATTAACCCATACGGTGCCTGGATATTTTCTCCCCACTCTCAAGTCTGTCTCTGTATGGAAAGGATGGGAATGTTGCTATTATTGTCTTACAGCCACAGTGCCGGTGAGTCTGATGATACTGAAAGGATCAGCTATTTGAGGATGTTGTATAATGAAGAGTGACCAAGAGCATAGAGAGTTGGTGTCACGGCCTCACATTTTTTGTGTCTAGCCCCAAAGCATCCATCTCTGCCTGGGTATTTTGTACATGTGGCCCCCAGTGAACTCACTAGTAAAAAAAAGGTCCCTCTGATTCAGCAAGGAAAATGACTGCAACATGTTATGTAGTGCAGCAGTGAGGCTTCAAGAAGGAGATGAGATGAAATAATACCTTTAAAGCTGACCTTGCCGACCCGGTGTTCCCTCCTCAGGCAGTAGAACATGACAGGGATGCTATTGGAGGCTGCTGAGCTGATTGCTCGGGAGCCTGCAGGTGCCTGCTCATCTCCACCACAGATACAGCCTCAGCAGCAGTAAGGTAGCTGTGCTTCTGTCCAGGTTACTTGAAATGAACATGGACAAGTCAGTCACCTCACGAGGCAGGGTAGAAGTGAGTGAATTTCTTTTTGTGGCTCACCCGATCTTGTCTCTTCCTTGCCAGTTTTGCTATGAAATAGTGGTTAGTGGTGGGTGAAGCTATTTGCAGCTATTTGTCCCATCAGCTGGGAGCAACTTCTCTCCTTGTCCAAACTCTCCTGACTTAGAGATTTCCTTTCCCCCTTCCCAATGACTCTGAGATGGCACTGATTTTACAAGAGTCTTAAGCCAAAAGTCATTCATACAAATTCCTTTTCGGGTAACTTCATGCGACTGGGTAATTTAGTATTAGGGTGTCTGGAAACATTGAGTTGAAATTTTATCTTTTATTTAAGCATGCACCTTCCCAGGCTGATGCTTGGTGAGGTTTTTTTCTGGAAGAGAAAATGCATGCTGCTGATGGCTCCCATGAGTCCAGGAATACAAAGGCTCTAATTCTACTTTCAGAACTTTGCCTTTGTAGGATTTTAATTTTTCTTGATGAAGTTACAGGGCAGGAGAGAAGTGTGGAGGGGATAATGTTAGATAGGAGCAAGGAAATTAGAAGTTCAAGACTTTGGGGAATTAGGAAGGATGTTTGTGTCTTATGTCCAGAGGTTTAAGTAAAAAGAAAGAAAAGATCAGCAACAAACTCCAAACAAAAATAAGCCAATCAGTTGTTACTGCAGCAATAACAAAATGGCTTCATAGTGCGTGGCCTGGGGTGCTTTGTTGAGAATCTCTGATTTTACTTCTGCAGTGCTCATCATTGCTACGTGTGTGTCAGAGAATGGTTGCTGAGAAAGTCAGATGTGCCACTGCCCTCATATGCACCACTTCACAGTTGCCTAGACCTGTGATAAGATGTCTAGGTGCTTTCAGCTCATTTACTTGCTAAATTGAAGTGTGGACCTGATCTGATAAATTCTTTATGTCATCTTCTACATGGGAAAGTATATTCCACTGTATTAGAAAAACTTCCTTTGTGTGTGACTGCCAGAAGTTCAATACTTTTCCATGCTGCTGTAGAGTTTGAGTTCTGGTTCATCTTAAAGAAACTGTATACCCTGTGGTAATTTTAAAACTCTTGTCTACCTTGTCTTGGCACTCAGAGGTGGGAAATAATGAATGCAAGTCGTGGTGGAATAGGTTGTGATTTTACTTTGTTCATGGGAATTTTGAAAATGAAATGCAAACATTCTCTGTCATGTGGGACACAACTATTTGCAACACATCCTTTTTTCTTCTTGCCCCTTTTAAAGATATTTTGCAGAATATCTTTAGAGTCTTTCTGTGTTTCTCCCCTGGGAGCAGAGGGCTTTTGCCTGGTTTGTGTGGAGTGGGACTGCTGGGAGTATGGGAAAGGGATGCAGTGCATGGCCCAAATGTGTTTGATCCTATTGTCAAAGGAGAGGTTGGAAGGTTGGGGAATGTCTCTTCTCCTCCTCTCCCTCCGCCTTTCTCTTTTTTTTTCTTGTCCCCTTCCAAAAAAGGGACTGGATGTTGGATGTTGACCTATCACAATGTGGGTCAGTCCACAGGGAAAAAAAAAAGGAAAAAAAAAAGAGGAGGAGGAGGAGGATGGGGGGAGGAGGGCTGTGCAAATACAGTGAGACAACAGAAATTAATAGAGCAGAAAAAAACTCTGGAAAGAAGAGTGCATGGCTCAGGGTAAAAGGGTTTTGTTGTTGATTCTGAGTGTTTTAATGGGTGCATGGGGAGGAAAAGCTTCTCTTAGGATGACTATGGGCTTGCAAAATGGGTGGGGACTGTGTGAGCTGCAAGTGGAGAAGATTTTTGTGGTTTTCTCAGATTTTAATTTCCCTAAAATGAGAAACGTAGGGATGTGACCTTGTTGAAGGTTAAATTGTTTGTGTGTACAGTGTGTTCTTGTGTGTGTGTGTAGGCATTGGATCATCTCTTGAGTATGGCTTAGTGAGTGTGTACCTTGCCTTGTGGTTTGGTCTTCCTTGGGTGCCTGAGTCCTCTTCCTTGTGCTTCTGGGCTAATGGCTCCCTGCTCCCCTCTTGCTGACCCTACTGATCTTCTGCTCCAGTGACACTTTCCCCTTGTTTCACTGACTGTACCAACAGCTGTGAAATTGTGACTGAGGCATCTCCTCTAAAGAAGTAACACTGAGGAGATGTGCATTTCTTGTGCAGGCTGACACGCACGTTAAGTTGACACGGAGTGCAGCAACTGCGCATGCAAGCGCTGCGTGTGTTTGTAAGTGGTGAGTGCCTGTCTTGTGACTGAGCACTGCATTGCTTGTGTGTGTTCAGAGTTACCCCTGTGTGGCAGGTGTGTCTTCTGGGGTGGCTTCCACTGGCTTGAAGTTAAGAAAGCTTGGCCCAGCATGAGCACTAAAATGTAAATGAGTTGTACTAGTTAAAATTGCATGCCAGGTCACGTACTTAACTCTGATTGTTTTGGGAGAGCTGCTGGAGAGCTTAAAAATGCACTGTTGGGACCTTTTCATGTCTTACAGCTAAATAAACTAGATGGTACCCCAGAGAGCAAAAGCAATTTAAGAAATAATAAATGTAAAAGCATTTGATTTTTCTTGGATTGCTATCACTGATTTCAACTGTGCCAGTGACTCTTACTGTGTAGTGCTGTTTTGTCCTATCTACCTGCTCCTTTTCCTCTGGTTTGCCATTTCAGCTGGTGATGCCATCCCTTTGGGTGTTGAAAAGACCTTAGATTAATTATTTATCATATATACCTAGCACAACACAAAGAGCTGGTCCCAGTTGGCAGTTCTAGGTATTGTTGTAATTAATATAGTCTAAAATAAACCTTGAACCTTGAAACCTGTGTTTTTGTATTCCTTGTAAGTCTAGGGCACGTTGTCAAAAAACATTAAGCTGCTGCTTTCGCTAATATAAAGCTCTTGCTTGTGTTCTAATACATGCAGAAAGTTCAGGCTCTGATTTATCTGCTGAATGGCACTTCTGTGTTGGCCTTTTTGGATCCGGAATAAAGATAACTTAATGGAGAAACTCCTGAAAGAATAAGAATTTGAGGGAAATAGACAGTGTTTTTGTGGTATTTTAACAAAGTTCAGTATGGTGAATATTTAAAGCAATGTAAGTGTGGAGTAGGTTTTAAGGAAGAACATCGTCTTGTCTTGTAGCTCTCCAGGAGAACCTTGCAGCCGGGTCGTGTGTATTTTTTTGGTTTGTGTCTTGTACAGCAGAAGCAGGCTTAGCTGTTAAGACTCTAAGGAGATAGCTTTGTGTATCATTCTTTGCTCATTCAGCAGTTTAGAAATTAAATACTTTCAGCCTTGGATGAGGTGATGTATTTTAAAAACAGATTGTGTTTGCAGATGGGAGAGAGCAGCGTCTGAGTGCTATCATTTGGGGTTCTTTTCCTATTGGCTCTGGGGTAGATCTTGCTCAGGACAGGCAGGTACCTCCTTCTTTACTAGATTGTGGTTGAATGTACCCCATGGAACTGAAGGACCATGCCTGAACCTTTCTTCCCTCCTCTTACACCACTTTTGTTGCACCAGAAGTGAGGTTTTCATATTTGTTTATCTTTTTGTAGAAATAGTTGCTCCTCAGTGGTAAAATTTTCCATGCCTTTATGCAAGCCAAATGAAGTTTTTTGTTTTCACTCTTGCCACATCCTGTCTGTTTTCTGTTTGGACTTTATTTTCAGCAGAAGCAGCTGCCATGTTAATGTTGGAGACAGGAGGTCTCTGTTTCCAAAAGATACAGGACTGGCAATCTGCTCTTGATGGAGAATTAGTGTGCTGTTTTTCTGTGGATGCAGGCCATGTGGACACATCCCTGCTACTTTACATCTGGGTGGTGTCATTAAGAGAGCTACTCCCCATGCCATTTGGAGCTTCTTCTCTGTCGAGAATATTAGTAACAGTGTTCTGCATCTCTGGGCTTTCATCAGGATAGTTATCTTGGTAGAAAAGCCCTGTATGTTTACGTGTTTGTACTTTTATGTGTGCTTGTTTCCAGTTTCCAAGGTTTGGTGCTTTTCCTGGCTCTCTGTTCTGGTCCTGTTAGGTTGCAGGTTACCTCCGGGGGGAGCAAGGTAGTCACTTGGAGATGGGGAAAGCTCCAAGAGTGAAATTTAGAAGTGTTGAAATATTTTCCTTTGATATATTTAGGAGAGCTCTCCAGAGAGGGGGAATAAATGTGCAGGGAGGTTTACTCTCCCTTGAATTGAAGGCAAGGAGGTGGAGATGAAACAGGTGGGCAGGGAAAATGAGATATGGCAGAAGAGTAAGAAATGATTCAAAATTTATTATGCATTAGATTGGTTTGTATTTCATTGGTAATTCGAGTTCCCAAATGCCCCTAATTTGACATATGGTAATGTCAAGCGCTTTCCTCGTGGTTTGGTACCTTGCAGTGCTGGGAACTGTATGGACAGAGAACAAAAAGATGGTTGTCCCAGGGAGCTTAAAATGCACAAGAAACAACAGAGAAATACAGCCAGCTGGGAGGAGCACCAGGAAAGAGATCAGAGCCAGGAGCTGATGGAGGTCAATAGGAGATAGCTTTACGGCTGTTGGAAAGTACCTTGTTACCCAGGCATGAGAGTAATTAAGCAGGAAGGTGTGTATGACACTGACTTGGGCTGTGATGGAGGTGGGTGCTCAAGAATGTCAAAAGACATTCAGTGTCAGGTCAGAGGGAAGCTGCTGATACCAAGGTGCTGAATCTGTAGCTTATCAAGGCAATATTTTTGTTGTGATGTGTTCCCAGGCACACCTTTAATGGGTTTGCCTCGTGCACAGTGGGAACAGACATCTCAAAAGCAAGGCCTGTTGAGTTGCCGCAGCCCACCCTCACAATGCTCCTTTTAACAAGGCAGAAGAGGAGCTAGCAGACTGAGCTGATGGTAGTGAATGAGCTGAAATGCACTTTCCTGATTAAGCCTGCAGTCATCTGTGCTATTACCTGTTTCTTAAGTGTAGACCAGAGTTGCTCTTACAGCTTCAACTTCTTGCATACAGTAGAATTTCATAACAGCTTTGTGTGCTGCTTATACCTATCACTGTAGCTGTGATGTGTGGACTTGAGGAGATTAGAAAGGATATTTTGGAAGGTTTATGTTAATTTTGTGGATTTTTGAGTACATGTTTCGCTAGCAAGGAGAAGGGACTGCAAACTGATGCATAGAACTAATAAAAGGTGTCAAGAAAATAAAAAGCTGTCCTCAGGGGCAGCCCTGAGTGCTCGTGGATGAGGTGGTTTGGGATTTGGGTAGGAGATGTAAACCCTGCTTTGTAAGAGAGTTTGTATATTATCTTTCAGAACCCAGTGGTGGAAAAAGTTATTAATTTCAATGGTGGTGTGAATTGAAAGGGATTAGGCGAAGAATGATGCACAATCCTGTAATTAATGGCTGTTGATGTATAATCACAAGGGGGCACTGTTAAGATTACATACACAACTTACATTTATGACTGACCTTGCTTACGAATACATAACCTATCATGACAAAATGCTTGCTGGTCACTGTTTCCACTTATTTTAAAATTAGTGCAGAGACACAGAAGAATTCCCTTTCAGATCCTCGGTTCGGCTGATATTACTGTTGCTGGATTGGGGTCTGTGCTGCTGATGTGGTTTGATTAGCTGGAGTGTGGAGGTCTGGGTCCTGTTCCTCCTGCACTGTGGTCTGCTGTACAGATCCTCTCCCCCATGAACTTTTGGAAGGGCTTAGCAGCTTCCTGTCTTGCATAGCTCCCAAAGTGCACTGGGATGTGCAGGACTGCAGCTGGCTCGACTTTATTTAGAGCTAGGTTAACCACAGGTGCATCTGCTCTGATTTCATTTTAGATGTGCCCTTTTTGAGTTTTGTGAAAGCCCTTTCAGCACGGTGCATATTCAGTTGCTTCAGAAGTTATTTGGGTGGAAATCCCTTCTCAAAGCAATAAAAACCTTGCTAACTTGTGACAAATCCACCCAGCCTCCATCTCTCCAAATTTTTAGGTATAGTACAGATAATGAAATGCGTATGTGTGTGCTTAGAAGCTCGAAACTTAAGTTACATTTCCTGTACTGACCAGAACTGGAAAGGAATTACCCTACTGTACATGCAGTTATGGAAAGCTATGACTCAGACTAGGGGTGTTTTGGAAAAGCCCCCTGGAAAGAGCAAAGAAAATCTAAGTTTGATGATCAGTTTTAAATTAAGGCACAGTGCTTATGCAGCTCCACCTATAGTAAGATAATACGTGCTTAAACAAATCAGGGTATTTCCCAGGACTTTTTCTCCCCGTGGAAGAAAGCAGAAAGGAAGTGGAGTGTGACATAAGGTAACATCAGACTGCCGCACACCAGTGATACAAGTGTGTGTTTTGGAAAAGCCTCTGCTAAAGGGGCCATTTTCATGCCTTAGTGTGCATGTGGAAAGAACTTGCTACTCCACTCTGCTTTTACGGGGTACCTGTTCCCTAGTTTGTGCTGTGGCTTCAGGAGAAACAGGGCTGGGGCAGTTCCTCTGTCAATATGTTCTCTTTTGTGTTCTGTAATAATCTGTCAGCACATGACAGATGTGTCCTTTCCTGGTGCAGCTGTAAACTGTGGCAGTGGATCATTGGCCTTTTCAAAGCCCTTTCCATGCACTGATCATAAAGGCAAGAGCAATGTCTTGAGCTTTTATAAGTGCTATTCTGAAAAATACTAGGAGGTTATCAGAAGGAGGCAATATTATGCTGCTCCCTTTGATAGCTGCATCAGAAGCAGCTCTTCTAATGGATGCCTGTTTGTGATCTTGGTTTAAGTGGATTATCCTCCTACAATCCAGAGGTCACCCTAGAGCCTTCTTATGACCAAATTGAAAATAATAGCTACTTTAGATCTTAGACCTTCAAGAATTTGTTCCATTGAAAGAAAATAGCTTTTTATCCAGGAAATGGCCAGGGGTCATGCTGCCTTGAAATCTTGCATATTCTTGTGTTCAGCGTGTGTTTTTATGTGTCAGCTGGCTTTTAAAAGCCAATCAAGTTAAATTCTCATCACATAGAAAATGCAAAATTAGTGAAATTAGTGACAGGCTGGCTAAATGTACCATGCTGTACAAATTTTGGTAAAAGCATGACTTTCATACTATTCACATTGTCACAGCTTTCAGTGCGCATCCTTCAAAGAGGGTGCTTTGGGCTGAGTGTGGTTTTCACCATGGCTATAGGAGAGGTGGGCACAACCTGGTCTAGTGGAAGGTGTCCTTGCCCACCTCACGGGGCTTGGAACTAGATGGTCTTTAAGGTCCTTTCCAACCCAAACTGTCCTGTGATTCTGTGATCTCTGGTGAATGCTGTATTCATCTTCTATATTTTTATTGCAGAAGGGTGGTGATAATGGCAGTGGCCAGATTTCATGATGTCTGGGAGGCTGTTAGAGGTTCCTGAGTACATGATCTGTTATGTCATGAGGGGTGACAGTGGCAGACTTACCTAGGTGCTGTTCACAAAGCATGTGAGCAGCCTAGTGAAAAGCGTGTGAGAGATGCAAAGTTCTGTTACATTCCTGGCTTCTTTCTGCTGGGTTCAATTGTTCTGTGATTCTCTTCCCTGGCAGGTCTTGGCTCGTGGGCAGCTCTTTAGCAATCCCAACTGGAACCTCACACCAAAAGGCAACATGATTATGATGACTGATGTCACTGCAGCCCCCAGATTGGGGTCAGCTGCCACCACTCCAGCTGTGGCTCCTAACTTCTCTTGGATGCCAGAGGATGGCAGCCCCACGGCTGTGGAGCAGCCAATATTCCTCATGACCACTGCTGCTCAGGCTATCTCAGGTTTCTTTGTATGGACAGCTTTGCTCATCACCTGCCATCAGGTAAAACCCTGTCACTTGTACTTCTCATTCTTTCCTTTTCCCCACATGAAGGAGCAGACCATTTCTGTAGTGGGAATGGAGAGGGAGCACACTCTTTAAAACCAGCAGGTGTAAAACATTTGACCATCTTTTGAAGGTTTGCAGAAAGGTGTGTTATCTCAGCCCGTCCTTTCACAGGTCTTTAGCTGAATCTTACAATTTTTTTATTGTGTCACCTGTTAGCTAAAAGATCCTAGTCACCTGTTGTTTGACATTCCTCCTTTGATCTCCTGTGCCAGTGGATTCCACAGGCTGAACTCTGCTGCGGAAAGAAGTATCAGGAAATGTTTAATTTTAATTTTTTCTCCTCCCCTCTCTCTGGGGCAGGTGTCCTGGAAGCTAGAATAAGTCAAACCTGCATCCTGTTCTGTGTCTCTCTTTCATGCAATTGTCATGTGAACTGAAAAATACAGTGGAGAAACACAAGCCCTGTTATTTATCAACCCATGTTTTGTACCTGTTGGATTGTAGATTCCAGAGTGATGACTAGAATCTAAAAAAGTACAGCCTATTGATGGAATACAGGGGCCAGTGGAGGTAAAAAATGGATTAGTCACAGATGAATAAGAGTAACACCTGCAGTTTCACCAGCTTGGGTAACAATTACGAGTGCTATGGATCCTCCTGTCCAATTGATCACCTGCTGAGGGTAGGAAGACATTTTCCTCTGCAGTATAACATTGCACAGTTAGGCATTAATGTCCTTCTGTGAAGAAACCGATGGAGGTCAGTGCCAGAGAGACACTGGTGATTGAAACGTGCTGTTGTTCTCTTACACAGCAGCAGTTCCTGTGCTCTCCTAGGCACACAGATCACAGGGCTCTTTTGACATCCCAAGGGCAAAGCTTGGAGTCATCTGAACTCTGGTGTCAGCTGTCTCTGTGCTGGATGAGATGTGTCACTGGGATTGTCACAAGCAAAAATATCTCTAAGGTTTGTTAGCTTCTTTTCAACCTGTTCTCAGGAAATGAGCTTTTTGTGAGCTTCTCATTGGTTTCTTCTTAAGAAGAGGAAATAGAAGTATTTTTGAGCCCTTCATAGGGAAAGGAAACAAAAGTATTTTTGAGCCCTTCATAGGGAAAGGAAACAAAAGTATTTCCGAGCCCTTCAGTCAGTTTTGACCAGGGAGGGACAAGCAACAGACAGCTGGGGAGGCACAAGCCCCTCTCCCTTACAGTGGAAAGAGGAGATTGTCAGTGTATGGTTTTTTTTTAGTCTCAGGAGTATCCTCACAGCACCCCAAAATGCAGGGTGAAGCTTCAAACAAATGTTTGTCCCTCTTCAGGCAGCAGAATCAGTGAGTGCTGAGGCACATATGTAATCAGCTGGCTGTTACTAATTCCAGCAGCTGGGACAGCAGCTAAGTGAGAATTGCTGTGCAGAGGCCTTGCCTCTCCCGACTCTCTGGTCAAGAGAGTGTACCCACAAATCGTGCTGAAGCTCTGCCCGTGTTATTAGGGCATTGCAGGGACTGTGGTCATCTTCAGGGAGTGCTTGTGGTCAATACCTTTTCTGGGAGGTGGGTGTTCTGTAAAAAAGCATCTTGGGTGTGGGATTTAATGATGGCTGAGGAACTGTGAGTGGTGGGAGCAGGTAGGGTGGGGATGCTGTGCTCCCCCCAGCCAGTGACTTAGAGGGATTGGCATGTGTGCAGTCAGACAGAACAAACTGTGTGGTTCCTTTGAGCACACTGCATGAGCTCAGTGCTCCCTTGACGGCTGACCCTTTGTGGCTGTGCTGTCACCCATGTGCAGAGTGACACCTTTTGAGCAGATGGGCTGTGGCTTATCAGCTTTGGGATGTGCTGTAAAGGGCTCTCTTAGGTTATTTCAGGTGAAAGTCTCGAAAGCATCCAAAAGAGTGACTGTTCACAAGGAATGTGCACTTAAGTGTGTGCACCTTCCCTTTTCAGAAAGGGAAAAGCAGCCTGCAGTGTTATGAATCTTAGCTACCTAAAAGAGGCTAGCAGGAATATAGGACTGATGACTGGGAAAAAAGGTATGAACAAAAAGAATGTGAGCAGGTGATGTAAAAATAAATCAAGTCTCTATAAGAAACCAGATTAGAAATGCCTCCATTTTCTCTTCCCCGTCTCTGCAAACTAATGGTTGCTATATCAATGCCATATGATAACAGTGATTTATCTTTTCTTTTATCATCACCTTGAGGCTGCTGGAGGCAGTTGAGAGGTGATTTACTGAGTTTGTTTTTCCTGGCCCAATTGACTCTCCAGTTGTACTTTCTCCTCTCTGCTCCATATACCGCTGATCCTAGTCTCCCCTCTCCATCTCTCAGATCTACATGCATCTCCGCTGCTACAGCTGCCCAAACGAACAGCGCTACATCGTTCGGATCCTCTTCATTGTGCCCATTTATGCCTTTGACTCATGGCTCAGTCTCCTCTTCTTCACCAATGACCAGTACTATGTTTACTTTGGCACAGTGCGGGACTGCTATGAAGGTAAGGAGGGGGTCAGACAGAAAATGCGGGGGGTGGGAAGTCTCTGCCCTGAGAGAACTTTATTTCTGTTTGAGAACAGAATGTCACCTTCTGAGTGGTGTGCCTAACTGGATAACCATGGCTTGCTTAATGACTGAAAATCATAGAATGATAGGGTGCTTTGTCTCAGGATGGGCCTTTGAAATCATCTAGTGCAGCACCTCTGCCATGAGCTGGGACATCTCCCACTAGATCAGGTTGCTCAAAGCCCTATTCAACTTTACCCTCTCCCTCATTGGCCTCTGAGCACGAGCCTTCCCTCCAGGGTTCTGTAGAGACTAAGTTTATGGTTTTCTGGGGTCCTTTGCTTCAAGGTGAAAGCTTTTGGTAAAGCTAAAAAAATCTGATGGTATCTGGGTGTTAGAAAGTGAGGTATTGCTTAGCTCCTGTCTCTTTTAACAGCACTTAGCAGCCAGACACTTGCTTTGTCTTGTGTTCCTGGTGCAGCTTGTTAGCATTGTATTCATCTGGTCCCATCCTGTGGCCACTTGTCTGCTTGCACAGGCTATCACCGTGGCCACATGCTGGGGCTAGTGAAGTGTAAAGTGCTTTGGAATCCTGTAGAAGAGAGGGTGCCATGTTCAGAATGAGCACCTGCTTGATTTTGGTTATGTGCTGCAGTGGTGTAATACCACTAGCACTGGATGTGAGGGAAATGGTTACTTTCCTGTAAGTGCTATTGTAACTTCCCTCCTGGTCTCATCTTGAAAGAACCCTCTGTGCACTCACCAGGAGATACTGCACTCCAGCAGTGTCTTTTTGAGGACAATTTATCACCATACCCTCATTAAATCCTAAGTCATTGATGCAGTTGTTTTGGTGAGATCTGCATTGCAGAGAGTTGCCCCTGGCCATGTGAACAAGTTAATCAGCTGAAGGGACCAGCAGGCCTTCCTTCACGTCCCCAACAATGCTCTGGATGCAGCAGCAGATGGTAAATGCACACACGTAGTGCAAGAAAACATCTTTGTTTGGGCCTGGGTTTTTTTCCTTCCCCGCCCTGTGCATGCGGATTGGTCTAGCAGGAAGCCTGCTGCTCTCCTAGCAACAGCCACTATCCCTCTGCCTCTCTGGCTCTGGGAGTTTGCAAACATTTGAGCATCTGCTCAGGAGGCTGCCTGTGCTCCAGAGTTCACCTCAGCATGTTGGCCTGTGTGAGAAAACTACAAGTGGAAGTGAAAACAGCTTTGGAAAGCAGGTTCTCTCCCTCACTTTTTCTGGAGATTGCTTCAAAGCAGCCTTTTAGTCCTCTTCCCTCTCTTGCCATCCACCTTATTTTTTTTAAAGGTTTTACATTGCAAAGGGGACTGTTAGGGAATGGTGGAAGAAGACCTACTAATAAATTTTGAAATCTGTCTTAAGCCATTTATGGACTGTATTTTGTAGTGTGCATTAGGAGTCACCTGTTCTGGTGTTACTCTTTCATGTGACTGCTTCTGTACAAGACAGGGTGTGAGAAGCACTGACACAAGTAAGGTTTGTTTGGTTTTGTTTTTGGGTTTTTTTTGTTATGTTGATATCATGAATACCATCTGATGGATGTGGATAGGGAATGGGAGAAGAGTTCTTTGCTGGTATGATGAGCTTTGCTAGTTAGCACTTAGTTTTGGGATGAATGGGCAGATATTTCTCCCTTTTGTTTTGTTTTCTTCCTCTGATGTCATCTCCTCCCTAGTGCTTGGGGAATGAGCAGCTGGTATTGTAATGGCCACATCAGAGGGCAGGGGTCACTGGAGGACAATAGGAAAAGCTCAGCCTTTCTTTCTCTGGGAGCTGTCAGCTAAGTTGCAGGAAAGTTGAAGGCAAAAGGGGTTACCACAGTTATTTAAATGAGTTTTCAGTGGTTGGTGTTTTCTGTCCTAATTAAAGCTTTAGCAAAATCATTACTGTGCAAACATCCTTCAATAATAAGGATTACAGATGGAATAACAATATCCCAATTACATACACAGAAGCATGTATACCACTGGTTTTATGTGCCATAGCAGTCTTGCCAGCTAGACAACATCTACAAGCCATAAGTACAATGTTTTGAGACTATAAGTGTTTTGGGGAGCATGGAGTATCTCTTTACCAGGGCATAGTTTGGATGCTTATAGAAGAATTTGTCTGAATTTGTAAGATCATTCATGTGGAAAAACTGAGTTCAGGTCTAATAATTGGCTGCTTAGGGAGATCAGCTTCTCAGTGTTGTACATTATTAGGTTTCTGTTCTTATCTTAAAGTTCCTTGAGTCTGCTGTTTCTATCCCAGTTATTTGGGGCAAAAAGCAGGATTTGGGTGTATTATTCCAGGGAATGTCCAGACACAGGTGACCATAGAATATAATGTTGCAAGAAGGGTCATCTGGTCTGTCATTTTGCCCCAGGGCTATCTGTGACAAATACAGAAGTACAGTCCTTGCCCTAAAAAAATCTCACAATTTTGAGGTCCAACAACAATTATAACAAGTCAAGAGAGTGGCAAACAGGGTGTATGCAGGCTCACTTCATGCACATTTAAGTGAGTTTGGATCCCATGAAAAGGAAATGCACCTGTAGTTATGAGGAACGGAAATGGGGCAGAGTCTTGGTGGTCAGTCTGTTTATCATCTGTACCAGATTGCTGGGGAAGGTGGAAAAGAGGTGGTTTAAGGAAAAGTTTATTCAGCACACAAGAAATTTCTTTTTTTTTTTTTTGAGAAAATGAAGTGCAGAGTCTCTTTTGCAAAAGTCCCCACAAGACATGAAAGCAGAATTTCACTAACTGTTATAAACTGTTTCTCCAACTCTTATGTCTATAGTCTGGTTACCTGTTAGAGACAAACAGTGTTCATCAGCTAAAAAGTTAAATACAGAAGATAACATATGCCCGATGGATCAGAGATACCTTTTCCAGATTATTTAGTACCAGTGTAATATCCTGGAAAAACGCACATGAACCGTGTAAAGAATGGCATCTTACAGATGCCAGATAAAAGAGAGACTGACCACAGTTTTAAATGGTTCTGTGACTCTTTTGGCATGAGTCATGGAACTGCCCTGGGGCCTTGGCCAAAGTCCCATTCAGATAGTCTTGTGAATGTTGAGGTAGGATGATAAATGCAGCAAAAATCTGGAGTGCTGGGGAGGGAAAGGTACTGCATAGGCAGTCCCTGCTAATATTTGGTCTGTACTCTTGGTCCTTGCACCTGTTTTGAAGTTGGTTGTCATTTTACTGTGATTGATGTTTTTGCAGCCTTTGTAATATACAACTTCCTCAGCCTCTGCTATGAGTACTTGGGAGGGGAGAGCTCCATCATGTCTGAGATCAGAGGAAAACCAATTGAGTGAGTATTTATTGTGCTTACAGCATGACGCTGTCCTCCTTCTGTGCCCATCTACTATTTCTCTATCCCTGTCCTGAAAAACTGTGTCAGGTGGCAAATGTCTGCTGGAACTGGGCAGCATGGATGATGATGATTTACCAGTAGCTTGCTGTGAGACAGATCAGGCTGATCACATCCTCTTAGGCAAGCTGCACTGATTCACAGTTTTTCTGGATAACTGCCTATTCCTTTGCTTATTTTCTTACTCCCTTCACCTCCTTTAATCCTTTTCTGTCTTTGGTTGACTGTGTGTGTCTCCTCTAGGATTTATGTTTTTCCCCATGCTGCTCAGTGATAGGGAAAAAAAAATGGCAGTGTATAGTCAGGATGTTGTTTTAGATATGTCTTCAAAAGAGGGTATGGCCATAACTGCAGTCATTTTTAGAGAAGGCACCAGTCCTGCAACTTTGCTACAGAGAGGTAGATAAAGAGGGTAGGAATCTTGCACTCTTGCCCAAATCTTGCTTGTGAACTGTCATCTTGTGTTGGCTCTTTCAGGTCCAGCTGTGTGTATGGGACTTGCTGCCTGTGGGGAAAGACATATTCAATTGGATTCCTGAGATTCTGTAAACAGGTATGGGCTAGTGGGACTGGGACATTCTGCAGAAATTAGGTGTGTGGGGGTGGCAGTGGTGCCTTTTGCTGCTGGATTTCTGAGATCTTTCTTTTTCTACTCAACCCCACATCATGAAGGCCTTAGTTTAAGACATAAGTTATCTCATGGAACTGATGTTAATCCTAGGAAGAAACTCTTTTCCTTTCTGGATTACAGAGGTCCCAACTCTAAGAAATTGATGTCTGTGTTATGTCGCAGACACCCCACAGTTGTGTAACAGCCTCCTGAATTCCCAGTGCTGCTGTTGTGGTTTGGAGCTGCGGAGGGGGTGGAGGTTAAGCATGACACATTGGTTTGTAGGCGGAACTGAGTGTTGCTCACCATGTGTGTCTGTCTGTGCTGAGCTGGGTATGTCGAGGGCGGTGGAGTAGGGGAGACCTAAACCTCTGTACAGCCCTTGTCTGCTCATTGCAGGTCAGTCACCTCTGGCTGTCATGAAACAGCAGGTGAATTTCAAGCCTTTGCTCACTTGCTCCAATGAGCACAGGAGGTTTCTGTGGAGGCAGTGTGAAGCATGTCTGGTTCTTTGAAAGGGCTCAGGTCACAGGTTTAGATATCTGCCTGGCTTGTCCTGAACATCATGGCCCATATTCCGTGTTTTACCAATATGCAGGAACATCAGAAGTACAGTGCAGCCTCATGGTAATATCCGGTGTTGAGCTGTGCTGCACAAGTGGCCATTTTCAAAGGACCACTTCTTTTGCATATCTGTTTGATTTTTCCCTGCCCCATATTTTGTCCTTAGAGCTTTTCTATTGTCTTGCCTTATACTTTTCTTTTCTAGTCCGAACCCAGTGTGCTGCTTCAGCTGTTTCCCATGGGTTTCATCTGGACACCGTTGGTTGATTCACTGCATTACCTGTTCTTATT
The DNA here is from genome assembly GCA_009812075.1 of Sialia sialis. NCBI lineage: Eukaryota > Metazoa > Chordata > Aves > Passeriformes > Turdidae > Sialia > Sialia sialis. The sequence continues at coordinate 26,934,045 of VRYO01001878.1, forward strand.
GCTCCTAATGTTAACTTTTACCTTTTAAATATATTGTAAGCAGATGTAACACCCATGAAAATGAATGAATGAATGCTGAAGAAATAATTTCACTTAGATGCCTTGCTTCTTGTGTCCCACAGCCTCTTGCAGTTACCACCGTCTGGGTTGCACTTGTCTGTGTTTGGAAAGTTTGTTCACAACAGTGAAAACTAGAAGCACACCTTGGGGAATGGGGAAGGTGTGTTTTTTCTGCTGGCCTCCACAAATCCCAGCTTGTTTGGTAGCTTTGTCTTTGGTAGATATTTTGCTTTTCTTTTGCTGGTATTGGCAGCATTTTTTCTATTCATGCCTGCCTGCCCTTTGCTAACTGCTAAGTCTGCTGTGGAGGCTGTGAGGGAGGTGTATTGCAAAGAGACGCTTAAATACTTCCATCCTTCTTGGCTTGAACTTTAATACTGCCTTGGTGAGAAATTGTTGATGCCAAGGTTCACTTTCTAGTACTTCTAGACTTCCAGGATTTTTGGGGAAGACCTTTCAAGGCAAATTCCTGGGAAGGCTGGTGCGAAAGGGCAACAGAACAAATGTCAGTGCTGATCTGTGCAGTATCCACCATCGTGATGATCAGGAAGGGGAATGTGCTGAAAGGAACACCTTGCCCTTTTTAGCCCTGCTCTCATCGTCCCTGGCATTTCTGTTGCCTCCCATCACCACCTGCCCATTTTCTGCTCTTTCTAGTCCCTTTCATCCTGAAGGGATCTGTGTGCTATAAACATTTTTTCTTACCGCTTTCACGCCCTTCCCCCTGCCAGCTTTTCTCAGGCAGGTGCCTTTTGTGGGTCAATCTGTCTGCCTGTGTTGCCTGTGGACCTCCAGCAGTGTGCTGGTGTCTGGTGTGAAATCACAGCAGCTTGTTTCCTTAAAGATGTCTTGATCAAGTTTCTTTGCTGGGCCTCTGTCTGGTGACCCTCACACATGGGTCACACACCATCCATGTGCTTCCCATATGCTATAGCATCTTCTAGGGAAGCAGCTAAAAATAGTATTTGGTGGTTTGGATTGCAGGGAAATGGTTAAAATGTCCCCAGATCGGAAGGAGGGGAAGCTCAGAGGATGGAGTTGTTTACCAATTAGCTTGACCTTTTCCAGTTCACATATTTAAAGTGACTCACTAACTGGCATGTGCTGGGGTTTTTAATCTCCTTGAAGTCTTATGACCACTAACAAATTGCATCGTATCCAAAGCAATTATTACTGTTTGGTTTTACCTTCTTTCCTTACATAGCCCTCCCCACACACACAGGTCAGCACCTACCCAGGCTCTTCCAGCCTCCTTCAGGGAGACACCAGTCATATCTCTTCAGGGAGACATTTTTAGCACTTTTTTTAGGATTCCGTTTTTTAGGACCTTGAAGTTCAACATCTGCAGAAAGTTGAAGAATGCGGTAGTTTCGAGAGAGCACTCAGTCCCAATAGGAGCAGTAGTTTATACAGGCAGAATGGATAGAGCTGATCCCAAGTGTCATGGAATCTTTGGGGAGATTCAGTAAAGGTCATGTGGATGACAGCAGAATAGCTCTTAACTTGTGTGTGGCAACACACATTGCTGTGTTTACAAAATGCCTGAATATTGTAGCAGTTTTCAAAAGTTCCTCCTCTGGCAGCGGGATTCCCCTCTGATCCAGGGGACCTTCTTGCCTAACTTTGTGACTGCTGTGGACTGGAGTTTGCTTTCCTTCCCGAGTATGTCTCTATTAAACTCTCTGTCTGTGCCGTAGCACGAGGATTTTTTGTTTTTCATACTATTACAGTGCATAAATGGCTGCAGCTCTGGAGGAGTGGGGCTTAGCAGCTTCTAGGACAACCCTACAGAGAGATTTTTCTTCCCATTCTGGACAAGTAGATAGCACATGTACATCATCTGAAACTCCTTCATCTCCTTTAGGGTGCTGCAGTCCTCAAGCACAATCAATTAGCAAGTGACAGGGTCAGACTTCTTGTCGGGGCTGGATTGTGTTATCTAGCTGAGTGGTCCCAGTGGACACTCCATTGTGATGCTGGTTTGGCAGCTTGTCCTCTTGCACCACCCGCCTTCTCATTCCTCCCCTCTGTTTCCTGTAGGCTACCCTGCAGTTCTGTGTGGTGAAGCCCCTTATGGCCATCAGCACAGTCATCCTTCAGGCCTTCGGCAAGTACCAGGATGGTGACTTTGAGTAAGTTTATTTATTTAGCATGCATGATTTCGCTGCCCCTTCTCTGCCTGGCTTTTCTTATTGTCCGTGTGTGTGCTGGGAAAAGATGGGAGTACACGAGTTGATGTGCGTGAGAAAAGAAGGCAGAGGTAGCCCTCTTAATTTCATGTTTCTTCTACTTTTGTTTGGGGGTGGGAATGGGACAAGGAGGCAGGAAGGAAATGGACTCTCAGAACTCTCCATTGACAGTGGCAAGGGGAAAACATCATGCTGAAGTTTCAGGCATTCATGTATGTCTTCTCTTTTCAGTGTAACCAGTGGCTACCTCTATGTGACGATCATCTACAACATCTCTGTCAGCCTGGCACTGTATGCCCTCTTCCTTTTCTACTTTGCCACACGTGAGCTGCTCAGTCCCTATAGCCCAGTCCTCAAGTTCTTCATGGTGAAGTCTGTCATCTTCCTGTCCTTTTGGCAAGGTGAGCTGCTTTTCCCTTCCCTTGGTAGGCACAAAGAGCTCTCTGCAGGGGCTCAAACACAAGAGTCGATAGAGCAGATGTTGATTAATAGACTGAATGTCTTTCTGTATTCCATTTGTTCTATAGTCATTCATTGCTTTTCTCTGGGAAACCTGTTTTGCTCAGTTTAATTTTTGTTTATATGCTCCCGAATCCTTATTATCTCTGTGTGTGTGCACAAGAATATATACCTGGCAAAATCAGCTGATAGGGTGAAGAGTCCTCTGCACTCCTGAAGCAATCATAAAGCTGCCATTTTATCTACATGCTGCCATTTTATTGATTAAAGTGGCACATATAAAAAAAATTTAGTGCTTTTTTTAGTGCTCTATAAATAAAATTTTAATGGTGTGTCTGTGATGTATATGAAGCAGCAAGCTGGCTGGATGCAGTGTGTGCTGCCACAGAACCACTGATGGGAGAAGGACATTCAGAATTCATACACATGATGCAGAGGCACAGTCAGAAAGTTGAAATTCCACCTCAGCTTAGTGCTTCTGACTGATTGGCTCTAACCATTTCCCTGTTCAATGCCCTACTTAGATTTACTGAGTTGCACTTCAAAGACTAATTGAGTAGGAATTTAGGTGGAATTTAGGCTCTTGGAATATAGCCCATCCTCCTCATTTATAGAAAAACTAATAGGCTGTCTAGTTTATCATCTTGAGGCATCTGGTCACACACTTTGTCTTCTCTGAAATTCTTGAGCCACTAAGCTGTGAACAGGGAGAAACCTCTTTCTTACAGTGGTATGTTGAAGAATACTAATGTGCTTAAATGAAAAATTATCTTACTTCAGTTTTTGTTCTAGCTAGTGCAAGTGCTGGTGTTGCAAAATGTGGAACATGTCAAAATATTCTTAAGAAAGGATGTTCTTTGGTGTTTGATCTTTGTATGCTTTCAAGTCTAATCAACAAGAAAAGGGCTTAATCATTGAAACAGCAGTTAAACAAGCTCCAAGTGATGTCCAGGTGTTAGAAAGACAAATTGCTTGACAGTAGAATTGCCTTGTTAAGGTTTAGGGATCAAAGTTTTTTTGTGACCTTGGGGGAGGTAAACAAAGCTTGGGAAAAAGGATGTACCACAGGTAGTGGGTGCAAAGAATGCAGAATTTACAGGCCAGAGACATGTGGCAGAACCCCCAAGATAAGGAAGAAACTAATAAAGATAGCAACTATGCTGAATCAGCTCCAACAGAGTAAAAGGTAATTCTGGCAGGGGGAGATCATGGCCACTGACCCAAGAAACCACTGACTCAAAAGGAGAGAAAGACTGAGCATGCAGACTAATTAGCATGAGCAGTGAGAGGATCATTAACCAACAGAAGACAGAATATTCATTAAAAAGAGAATTAGGTAATTTTTAGCCAAGGAACATTAGTGACTTTGTGTGCTAAAACGTATAAATAGCAAAAAGCTTTGGTATTCATCATGCTGGCTTTGTGGATTTGCCAGCCAGCACCTCTTTCCATGAAGAACTGTAAATAAGCCAAATATCTCGACTCTTTGTGTGGATTGACCTCTTGCACATTGTGTGAAAGAACCTATTTTGAGACAGCACTGAGAACACAGGGTTGCTTACAGAAATATCTGACTCCTCTTACCCTTTTGGACTTGATTAAGTCCTGCAGCAGTTAGTTCCACAGTTTGTGTCGGTTGACAATATAAGAGGATCAGTGTTTGAACACCATTTGCCTAAAAGTATTTGTCTCACTCTATTCTTCCTTTCTCTGTTGCACAAGTGATCATAGGTGCGTGTTTGTAGCTCCTGTAGTGAGTTGGGTTATGTCTAGGATGTACAACACGAAAAACTGTTTCCATTCTTTGCAGCTACTATGAGACCGTGTTTTCTGCACATTTACATGAACTTATGGCTTTCTTTAGGGATGCTGTTGGCCATTTTGGAAAAGTGTGGTGCCATCCCCAAAATCCACTCTGCTAATGTGTCTGTGGGTGAAGGCACAGTAGCTGCTGGCTATCAAGACTTCATCATTTGTGTGGAGATGTTCTTTGCAGCCATTGCCCTGCGCCACGCCTTCACATACAAGGTGTATGTGGACAAGAGAATCGATGCCCAAGGTAGGAAGTATGCCAGTGCATATGGCTTGTCTCTTTGGTAGTGAGACTGGGTGGTGACTGATCCCTCAGGCAGCCAGCACACTGATAGGACTTCCAACCCAATAACCTGGAAAATGCCCCATCCCCTCCTGCGTGGTGTCTGAACAGTTTTATTGTGCAACAGCTCTCCAGGGCAGAAACCTTGCACTGAGTTGCACTGTTCCCTTTTCAGTTCCCCAGCATGCCACCCACAACAACTTGCTGCGGACCTGAGGGCTGTAAGATGTTGCATTGTTTCAGTGGAATGGGTTTGTCCTTCTTCCTGTCTCCCCAAAGGGGAACTCCATTGCTCCAGATTGTGCAACAGGCTGAGGGCAGGAGGGACAGGGCCTAAAACAGGCTCTGTTTTGAATCTGGCTTGGGAAGATGAGGCTGTGCTTTGGCAACATGTTTGTCATAGAGGAGGAGGATCTTCCTGTAATGACTTTGTGAGGGCTGGGCTGCTATAAGGAAGATTCTTATTTTGGGGAAGAGGAAGATGGATGTTATCTCTGGGAAAAGGGGGGGTTTTGCCTAGTCTATGCAGTGTTTTCCAAATAAAGGGATTCCTTCCTGCTGGGGGAAATCTGTGCTGAGGTTCTAGAAGACAGCAGCCTTCAGGCAGTGTCAGTGTAAGTGATCCCACCATCCCAGCCAGCCCCAGAGGTTTTGGAAGGACAGTGGTTGCAGTGGGGGGAGATGAGATCTGAGGGTGATGAAAGGGTAAATTGCAGGTCAGTACAGTGGGGAATGTTTCGGCGGTGGGCCTTGTTCAGTTCTTGTTATTTCCTCTTTCTCTGTCTCTGTCTTTCTCTCCTCTTCCTTTTATCTCTCCCTTGCTTTGGCCACTGGTCCCTGATGCAGCAGTTCCATCATATGGGCCATACGGTAGGTACAGCATGCTTTGTGTGTTTGTCTCAGTTGGTTTTTAGCTGGGATGCTGTTCTCTGCTGATTCCCAGCCAGCCTACAACCTGCCCTGTCCCTTGTTCCCCTTTCCTTGCAAGTCTGTAACGTCACTGCCTCACACAGCTGCTTTAGGGTCGTCTGGATTATAAGCAGTAAAATGACTGCATGGGCATTAACCCATAGCTTTAGAGCTTTTGTGTCAGAGCTGTGGGAATCTCTCTCCGAAGAGTTGAGCAGTCTCTCAAAGGAGCTGCTCTCTCCCCAGTCTCCCTCCACTTTTATAATTGCCACAGATGATTAGCATACTTTGGTTCTCTAGGGAGCTCATCCCCAGAACAGAGCAGAGGCAGAAGCCCACTTTGGAAATGGAGCCTAGAAGCCATGAGACATGGCAGCTCCTAGAAGGAGACACAGCTTTCCTCTGTGCTTAGCACTTGAGTGGTACATTCTCCATCTGCTGCTTTCTTCGTGGTGTCATCATGACACGTGGGGTAGTTCTGCCTCTAGTACTGTTTCCCTCCTTTCCTTACTTTGTGCTACTTTTTACTCATGTGATCTCTTTCCCATGGGCACTTTGATACCATCTAGCAGTCTTAATTTCCAGTGAGTGGAATGGCAAATGCCCTTTTCTCCTATATTTTTAGGATTTACTTAGTTTTTGTCTTCTAAAAGTGTTTAGAAGAGCACCTCCCTACCTGACTAGTATTCGTTGCAAGCACCAATAGTGTGTAGTGGAGGTTGTCACCATGGATATGTCCTGTTCTCATGGTGTGTCCCCCATTTGGTGCTGTGGTGGATTCATTTGGCTCACAGTGTCTGGGTTTAGGAGCACCACTGATAAAACTCAACACTGTCTGTGGGGCATTTCCTCAGCAGCTGCTTAAGGAAGTCTGTAAGGCACCTTCTGCAAGATCTAGGACTGCATGTTCCCTGTTCTCCTTACCTTTGTATCAAGGGGAGTGGGGAAGGCAGCAGTGTTCTTTACTTGTCCTTTCCTGTCTTACCCAAACAGGTCGCTGTGCTCCCATGAAGAGCATCTCCAGCAGCCTCAAGGAGACCATGAATCCCCATGACATTGTCCAAGATGCGATCCACAACTTCTCTCCAGCCTACCAGCAGTACACCCAACAGTCGACACTGGAGCACGGTCCCCCCTGGCGCAATGGCAGCCACGTGATCTCGCGCTCCCACAGCTGCTCTGGTGCCCGTGACAACGAGAAGACCCTCTTGCTGAGCTCTGATGATGAATTCTAGGAGGGGAAACTGCCAGCACAGGCTGTCATTTTCCTTCCTTTTTTTTTTTTTATAAATAATTTATTAATGCAGAAACACACAAGTCATATCACTTCCTAGAGAGTAAAGATTGCAGAAGTGGGCACTTCCCATTAGTTTTTGTGGGTATGGACATGATGAGCAATGCAGAGGTGGCAGAATGGCCAGGACTCCATGCTCGAGCCCATTCCTTTACAGCAGCAATCAAATTGAATTGATTCAAGCAAAGCTCCAGGATTTGGGGCTCTGGCTTCCCACAGTTGCCCAGCTGGGTGTGGGGTGTGACTGGCAGAGCCTAGAGTTGTAACCAAAAAGGTTTTTGGTTTTTTTTTAACAAGACAACATGATTGCTTTCTATTTCTTCTCCGGAAAGGTTGTTGTAGGCACAGTTTTCACCCCAGCTCCCTGGTACTAACATCCCTGTGATCCTTGGGAAATAGGATGGGGATGCAGCCATAAGTGTTCCTGAGGACCAGACCTGAGACTGGTCTTTCTATATAGCCATTGCCTTGAGTGCTAAGTAAGGAACATCTGTCCCCACCTTCCTGAGCACCTGGTTATGAGTCCTTGAGTCACTTGAGGGAGTGAAGGGGAAAAGGACAGGGCTTTCTTCATGTTTCATGGCTCCCTGCGTCCCCAGTTGCTATAAAAGCTTCTTGAAGCTCACTGGCGATGGAATCGCTTTTTCACAAGGGTGGAGTTTTTTAATCACCAGGTGTCCAAGCTTCCCATCTCTCTGGCGTTCCTGTGGCAGCAAGCTTTCCTGAAGCATGAGTCTCCTGCTAAATAAGACTGAGGACTGGTTATGGTAGAAGTTTGTAGAGCTCTGGCCCCTTCACCCCTCTTTGGGAAGGGAAAATATGTAAACACAAAACCAGTTTTTCTTCTTGTTTCCTGTCCCCCAGCATCACATCTGCCCCTGTTAGAGGTAGCTGCCAGAGCAGGTCCTGGTCTCTCACAGGTAGCTCTCCCTATGCTCATCATCACTGACTTTCCCTGAGCTACACAAGTTTCACCCTTAGGCTGGAGTATTCAGGAAGGAATGTTGCACACTCCTTTATTTTTTTATCTCTGTAGCTGTTCTGGGGCAGGCTGGAGCAGATTTGAAACCTGACATGACCTGGCTGGTCAAATTTGTCCCTTTTATTTTCTCAGGCAGCAATTGCTGCTGCTGCTGCTGCTGCACATTTCACAGGCTCTGCTGCACCTGCAGTGCTACCAAGGGTGGAACCAGCATCCATGGAAGTAGGAGAAGCTTCCCCTTGCCTCTCTTGGGCTTTGGATGAACCCATGCATACTTAGTGGAGCCAAAATGAAAATGATTCCTCTGTAGATCTATCCAGAGATAGGAAATGCCTCTTGCTTGCTTAAAATTGTCTAGGAGAAAAGTGGGCAGCACACTCAAGTGCTATGGCTCAGATGCTCCTAACTGCAAGCAGGAAGCAGAGTGGAGAGCGGAGCAAGCTACTGCGTTCAGCTGTAGTTTCTCTGTTCCTCTCCTGCTTCACGCCTCCCCTGCTAAGAGCAGACCTGTGTGATTCTGGATTGTTCCTTGCTGTTCTGCTAGGAGAGCTGGAGTCTGGTTTGCTGCCTGGAGTTTATCTTTCCATTTGTTTCCTAATCCACCTGCTTGTTCATTGAGTGTCTCAGAAGCAACAGTGAGTGAAGAACACCTCATTTATTCAGCACCTCTGCTCAAGCTGGGCAAAAGGGTGTGAAGAGAGGCAGGTTTGCTCCATGCTGTAAGGGTGAGATAGGGAAAATGTTAAGGATAGTGCTTCCTCCTGTACTGATGTTTCTGGAGGATGGTTTGCAGGTGAGAGCAATGGTACTGCTGAGGGACCTGAACGCAGGGTCAGTGTATCCAGCAGTTCTCTGCTGCTTGATTTTCCCATTCACACACATACTGCAGTGCCATGCTGTTGGTAACTAATTTTCCTAAGTTTTTCACTGCTTAATTAGACATGCAAACACACATTGCCAGGCTTTGTGTGGGCTTGGTGTAAAATTTTCTCATGCATAAGCCACCTGGAAAGCAGGGCTGAAGGTTGAACAGACTTTGCTTCTGTTTTCTATGGCTTTGATTTATAGTCCTTCAATGTGACATACGATGTAACACTCTCTCTCTCTCCCCCCCCCCCCCCCCCCCCGTTAGGAAAGTGGGACATGGGACATGATCCCATCCTCTCCTTTCTTTGGATTTGCCGGCCTTGATGATGTCCCAGTATCACTTGGGGACTGCCCCCAATATTTGTTGCATTTGGGCAGCTGAAATCTGTGTGATTGCCCCATTGAGCATGAAGGTAGTCCAGGCTTAGAGAAGCATTTCTTAGAACTTATTTTGAAATGTCTCCTGCATACATACATACATATATATACACACATATATATATATATGTATGTACTCTGCAGAGGATATGGGTATTCTCAAAGTATCCTGTGTGTAATGGTTTTAAGTATAACTCTTTTGCACCAGCTGCCTTCAGAGGAGCCTGGTGAGCTAGTACCCAACAAGCCAGCTGCCCTACTTTATAATTATATATATATATATATATATATGTTTTTTAACACCACACAAAATCATCCATCACTAAGCTTCCTGCTCTCCCTCATGACCAGCACATGCCAGAGCAAGCACTAGCTCTGAAGCTGCTTTGTGTTGGAGGAACAAATATGAGGTCCAGAGCTTGAGACCAAGAAGGCCAAGGCATCCATGGTCTTGTAGGTCTGCTCATGGTAGCCCAGGACCCAAGAAATGTGCCAGTTCCAGGAGTAGACCCTTGGAGCTGCTCTCCCTTACCTGCTTCCATTTTTCTTCCTTCCTTCCTTCCTTTTTTGTTTACCGTGTAACATACCCATGGGATTTGTTTATTATTTTTCCATATAGAGTAGTTCTTTGTATATAAATGACTGAAAAAAAAAAGTATGATAAATAAGACAGAGTCACCTAGTTTTGTACCTATTGTGTTTAACTGATGTGAGCTCAGCGACAAGCCGCTCTCTATTTTGGTCTTTGTGACGTTATACTCCGCAGAAATGAGCAAATATGATGACAAATAAAAAATATAGAGATAATATAGATTGTATTTAAGCTGCCTCTGTGTGGTGCTGTCTGGGTGACTTCTCTGAGTTTTTCCTCCTTGCAGGGACTGGGGCTTGGTGGGTCGGGATCTCTTGTCCTCTTCTAGGAAGGAAAGCTCCACATGTCTGTGTAGGAGTTGATGGAGAAGCATCACTGCAGCACCCTGGGCTGAGAACACCATTGCTGGCACAAGGCAGGAGTGAAACCCAAGTGTCAAAAACCTGGAGCAGAGATGAATCTTTCCTTAGGTGCTCACTGTGAAACACCAGTGGGAGAGAGGGGGCCCCAGCAAACAAAGGCTTCGAGATTTTCTTCCATGAGCAGTGTTTGGGGCTGGGCTATTTGCAGTGGCAGAGGGAATAGGAATGTCAAATCCCCAAACCATCCTGAGTGCTGGAGCCTGAGTGTTTGGAATGTGCTCACCACTTCCAGCTCAGCTCTGAGGAAGGTAGGTTTTTCCACACAGGGAGGAGGTCTGGCTTCATCTCTCTCTAAGGAGCCTTACACTCTTCTTCTCCGGCCATCCATGGGCAGAAGCTCACTGCTTTTGTCCTTGCTATTCCTGGGTAACATGGTAAGGTGATTCACTCAACAGGGAAGTTTGTGGGAACAGATGCCCTGCACCTGGTCCAAGGACAGCCTGGGGGAGTTTTTGTAGCGAAAAGCATCTTTCCCAGAAAAGCTGATTCAGCACAGTTGCACTGCTTCTGAAAGCAAGTGTTTGGGGGGTGGTATTCAGCATTAAGCATGCCTTTTTAGCCCTTTTCTCTCAAAGACTATAAGTCTGGTTTTGTCCTGAAAAGCCATGAGCTGTCCCCCATCCCATCTTTTTTGGGCACATTCTTGAGCATGTCTTGCAGCAAAGCTAGAGGGAGACAGAAAACTTGGTCTCAGACACAGCTCTGTCCCAAGTTCAAGAATGACTAAACACACTCTCACTGTGGAAAAAAAAAAAAAAAGAACTTGCTTTATTTGTAAAGTCTACAAAATACAGAGGAGTCGGGTAAGACACACTGTAAGTCAGAAAATAAATAAGTTTTTTTTTTTTGCTCTATATAAGTATAAGATAAAATGTGATTTGCATATATAAAATATAAAGTACGGCTCTGTACCAACATCCTGGCTGTGCCGAGAGGCGGAATGGCAAAGAGGACGTGAAAATAACTTATGTTCGTGCAATAAATAAACCCAAGAGGAGTTGGGGTGGGGGATGCCAACCAGGAGTGGCAGGCACCTCTCTAGAGGGAAGAAAGGAGGCTGCAGCCGAGGGCGGCTGGCGTGGCGATACCCAGGCAGGGGCAGAACGGAGGGGCAGGGGAATCATCTGCAGCAGCAGATCACAAGATGGACCTGCCTCCTGCTCCCTCCCCTGTGCTGCCTGTATTTAGTGAACCCAGCTCTTCTCCAGCCTTTCAGCCTGCTCAAGAGCTGGTTGTCCTACACCAGGGTCCAAGCTGGAGGAAAACCAAAGGGAGGAGTCTACCTGCCTGCCAGGCAGCTCCCAGGAGCAGAGATGCTCTCCGCCCCTACTTCCTACCTCCTGCACCTCCACCCCTCTCTCTGCCTCCACATCTCTGACTCTGAGGGCTGGGAGCACTTTTCCATGGGCTTTGTAGGCGGTGGGGCACCAGGCAGGACTTGGTGGGGCCATACAAGCTGGCCTGCACTGAAGCAAAACAGTGTTTATCTCTGCTCCAGCTGCCTCTGCTTCCTTCCTGCCGGAGCTGCTGCATTTCAGACACCCAGCCAGGCTGAGTGTCCCGTCAGCAGGAAGAGGCGTGAAGGTTGTGCATGATAAAGATAAAACAGTGCCACTGCTTCTCCCCTTTGCGGACAACAGCTTGAGCTGACCCACTCACGTCTCCCAGCTCCCCCATCACTGTCAGCTCTGGGGTCCCCCAGCGCCACAAGCTGCCACAGTGCTTTCCCGTTCCATTCACCCTTACCAGGCATTAACATGCAGCCACTTCATCTCCCCCTCTGACCTGCTAACCTTCCCTTGCCATCTGCATCCCCAGAGATTTCAGACGTGCTGCCACCTTCCTCCCTGCTCCAGGTTGTCTGCCCAGTCCTGATACCCTTCTATCATGCCTTCTTCCCCTACACTGCAAAACCTCTCTCTCCTCTTTTCCCTCTCTGGCACATGCTCCTGGGACTGCCTGGCCCACCTTTAGCTCTCCCAGGCTCTCTCACAAAGAAGAGGCACCTGGCATTTTCCTACCAGCTTGGAGCTGTGGGATGCTTCCCCACTGTTCCCAGTGTGGGTTTGCTCTCTCCTGTCTGCACACCCAAGAGGGGAGGGGGCTATGAGGGCCACCAGTGAGGTTCTGTCCTCCACCCCAGCACCCACATAGCAGCAGCCCTCCCTACCTGGGAGGGCTGGAGATCAAGGGATGGGAGAAAGAGGATTTTGGGCACGGGTCCTGACAGGGAGGAGGTTGGGGAAGGGCTGGGAGGCGATTCATGGGGAAGGCACCCCGGGGAGGACCGTGTCCAGCCGGGGGACGGAGGCCAGCACTAGGAGTAGGTGGCCTGGTTGGTGCCGGACTTGACGATGGTGATGACACTGGCAGTAGCCACCTTGGCAGGGGGCCCGTGAGTGGCCACGGTGCGGGCGAAGCCCTGCAGGGCCTCGTACTTGCCACGGAGGGTGTCGAGCTCCAGGCGCATGGCAGCGTTCTCCCGGGCCAGCTTGTCCACCTCCCACTCCAGCTCCATCTTCTGCTTCTGCAGCTCTTCCTTCTGGCAGACACGCTTCACCCGGCAGCTGGCAGCATAGCCCCGGTTCTTCAGCGTCCGACGACGCTGCTTCAGCCTCGCCACCTCCTCCTTGGAGAGGCCTCGCAGGTGGTGGTTGAGTTCCCGCACTGACAGCCCCATCAGCTCCTCATCCGACAGCAGTGGAGTGTTCTCCCCCAGCTCCCGCTTCACCTGCCAGAGAGAGGGGTGGTTGCCTGAGTCCCCAAACCAGCCCCTGACTCCCAAGCCCCTGTTCCCACTGGTGCTCACCTTCAAAGCCTTGCTGGAGAGCCCGTCTGCCGCCATCCTTTCCTCACTCCAGCCCTGCTGAGCGACCAGGAGAAAAAGCTGGTTACTGCCAGCCCCGTGTTCCTTACCTCAGAACAGAGGACACCGGCCCTGCTGGTCCCCTGCCCACATCCCCCCACCCCGGGCCGCATGACTCATCCCACTCCTTTTAAAAAAAGCACATAGTAATAATATTAATAGCAATGATGACTGCAAGCAGTGTTAATAATGGGGCGAGGATGGACCTCCCGCCCTCCTTCATCCCATCACGAGACGGCTGGGACGCTGCTCTGCCCAGGGGACCCAAAATGCCCCAGCCGCCTGCTGGAAGCCAAGCCCTCCCCGAGGGAAGGAAACCCAGGCGAGATCCGCCCGAGGCTGAAGGGAAAGTAAAAGCAGCAGCCCCAGCGAGTGACACCGTGGCGAAGTCACCCGGCCGGGACGCGTGCGGAGGTGCCGCCCGGCGGGAGCGCCGCGGGTGTCGCCGCAAGGGTCGGGTGTCCCCAGGCTCCGGGGGCGAAGGGTCGCGGCCTCGCAGCGCAGACGGGTGACAAGTGGCCGCCCCGTGATTCAGCAGCCCAGGGGCGAAAGTCACGGAAGCGGCGCCTGCCCCTCGCCGATGGCCGGTCCCTCCCCGTCCCTGGCTTCGGAGAGGGAGGAGGGCTCCGAGACCCCGGGCTGCAGCCCAGCAGCCTCCCCCCACGTCGGGGAGCCCCGGTCTCGTTAGGAGAGCCCTCGGAGGGACGAGGGGGGGCCAGGACGGGGCCGACAGCGCCCCGGGAGGAATGAGGGGCTGGAGGGGGGCGGTGGGAAAGGTGGAGCCGGGCGGCTGGAAGCTGATGCAATCCGGGCCGGGGATCCGCCGCCGGAGCCGGAGGAGCGGCGGCGGATCTCTCCAGGGCGGTGGCCGTGAATTGGAAAGGAAGAGCGGACGGCCCCGAGCGCGGCCGGCCGGCCCCCCCGTCCCGTTTCCCCGAGCCCTAGTCCCGGTCCCGATCCCCGCCTTCGGCGGCGGCAGAGAGGCCTCCAGCCGGTGCCGGACCCCGCCGCCCCCTTCTCCCAGCCGCCCCGCGGGGGGCGAAGCCGAGGCGGGTGCGGAGGGGCCGCTCCGGCCGGCGCTCACCTGGCGGCTGCGCTGCTCCCGCGGGGCCGCTGCCGGGTCGGGGCGTCGGGCGGCGCCTCCAACCTCGCTCCCCGCGATTACTCACCCGCGGATTCTTTTCATTCATAAAAACACAGTCATGCGGTGACGTCACCCTCGCCACGCCCCCTCGCCGCCGCTGCCGCGCGGGGCGGCCGCTGCTCTTAAAGCGCCAGCTGCCCTTAGAGCGCCCCGCGGTGCCAGCTCTCCTCGCACGCTGCCAGCGCACACCGCACACCGCGGGGTGAATGCGGCCGCGCTACAACAGCGCTGGTTTGCACTCGGATTTAGGGGTGGCGCACGATCGATGACCGGCCCTGCCGGGAGCAGAACGCCCCACAGAAATGGGCCGCTACCGCTTTAAGAGGGGCGGCTCCCACCCCGTCGCCCCTCCCCTCACAAAGATGGCGCCTCCCGCCCTTCCGCCCTCCTCCCCCGTCAGGCGGTGGGCGCGGCATTAGTCCCGCCCCCCATGGCCCCTCCCCGGAATCGGCGCAGCTGATTGGCTCTTCCCGGGGGGCGGTGCCGGCGATTGGCGGGCGGCGAGCGGCGCGCGCGCGCGGGGGGCGCTGGGGGCCCGTCGTGCTTTGCCCGGCGCCATCCCCGATCGCGTTTCGTCCATTGCTGGCTCCAGGCTGTCACCCGGCGGCGCTCCGGGTGACACCGTGCCCGGGAGGGCAGAGGCCTCGCGGAGCCAGAGCGAGAAGCTGCCTGAGGCTCTGGGAAGATGCAATTTTTTGGGCGGCTGCTGGACACCTTCAACAGCGTCACGCAGATATTCTCCAACCCGTACCGCGTGAGGGAGGTGCCGGCCGCCGAGTACGCCGGTCATGCCTGCCTGCGGGAGGAGGGCAGGGTGGCCCTCTACAAGAACAGCCTCTCTCGCTCCTGGGACTGCTTGCTGGTGAATCCCCAGAGCCCGCAGGTCGCGTTCCGGTGCGTGACAGACCTTTAGCCGTCCCTGCTGACGTGGGAAACCAGAGGTCCCAAATTGCCGATGTCGGGGCTGCTTCGCGGGTCTGGGGTGTTGTGTTGAAGCAGCAGGTGGGCTGGGAGGGGTGGAAAGCCCGTGCATGTGCTGGTGGAGGAGTTGCCGCAAAAGAGCTCGTAGAAGCAGGGTAAGGTCCAAACATTGCAACAACAGGTAGCTGTGATACAGTTCAGGGTATCTATAGGTTCACATGCATTTCTGCTCGCTCCTGTTGGTGGCTCAGCATGCAGGTGATGCTTCTAAGCAAAACCTAGCATTGTTCAGGAAGAGGGATGCTCTCTTCCAGTGAAGTCTCCCTGCTTCCCTTGAACAAGGATGACAGGATGAAGAAATAAAGTTCCCAGCACTGCCGTTTGAAAAAGACCCATGGGACTGTGTTTATTCCTTTGAGCAGGATGAACCCTGTGTTTGCCTTTTCTCCAGACTCTTCCAGCTGGACAACGAAGCAGACGCCCTGGTGTACTTTGAGCAATATGCCCAGAAGCTGCGCCCTTTCTACGAGAGCTCATGCCAGCCCTTGTCCTTGGAGGAGCTCCAGCAGCTCAGCGACTGCATCCGCAGCTACCCCAGCTGGTCCCCTGCACACATTGCCGTGGAGTTCGGCCGCCGGGAGATGTTCCGGCACAACCGCATCGTGAGGCAAGGAGCAGGGTGTCTCCAGGGGGTCGGTGCTCACAAGCAGCTTAGGAGGGCAGGCTGGGCTTTATTTCAGCATCCTTTCTTTGCTGTGGAAGCTGGTTGGTGGGCTTCAACCTGCTGCTGCAGAGTCTGGAGCTCTGGTGTTTGAAGTAAAGGATTGAAGCGCCCTGCTAGAGACACTGGCTAGGTTGTTGCAACCCTTGTGGAGCAGCTTTTTGGATGGCGTTTTTTGCTCACTTTGTAAGCCATGAGAGTGGAGGTACAGTAGGACTGGCTGGAAATAGTTTTTGGCCACAGGGCCTTGTTTTATCATGGGGAAGTTCTGCTGTGATTTAACCCCAGCCAGCAGCCACTCCTCACTCTCCACCAGAGGGAGTGAGGAGAGAGTTGAAAGGGCAAAAAGTAGAAAACCTGGGCTGAGATAAAGACAGGGAAAGTAAAAGCCATGCACACAAGCAAATTAAAACAAGCAATTGAATCACTGCTTCCCACAGGCATGCAGGTGTTCTGTTCAGCCACCTCCAGGACCCTGTCTTGGGAAGACAAACACCATCACTCCAAATGTCCCCCCATTCTCTCCACAATTCATATACTAAGCAGGATGTCATATGGGCTGGGAAATCCCTTTGGTCAGTTGGGGTCACCTGTCCCAACTGTTTTTCCTCCTGCTCTCCCCTGCCTCTCCAGTTTCCTCACCAGTGGGTCAGTATGAAAAGCAGAAAACACTGGCTCTATGTAAACCCTGCTTAGCAATAACAAAAACATCTCTATATTGTCAACTGTGTATTCAGCACAAATCCAAAACACAGTCCCACCCTGCAACTGCGAAGAAAGTTAACTCTACCTGAGCTAAAACCAGCACAAGTTCACTAAGGATGGTGATGAGTTAGGGGACATGGAGGGCAAATAGCAGAACCATCCCCAGGTTGCTGGCTGTTATCTGTCTCCTGTCTTCCTTTGGGCAGAGGGTGGGAAAAGGAGCAGCGTGTCAGGGAGAGAGTCCAGGGCAGAGCTGCTTGATGGCCCTTCCCTGGCAAGAGGCTGGGCTTTCCTGCACCTCATGGTTCACACCAGATGGGCGAGATGTGGAGCTGCATGCCCTCCTCCTCCTCGTGGCTATGTCTGGGCCTCAGGCTGTCCTCTCTTGCAGCTGTGTGAACAGCACAGACAGTGAGGATGGCTGCACCCCGCTGCACCTGGCGTGCCGCAAGGGGGACATGGAGTGCCTGCTGGAGCTGCTGGAGTGCCAGGCGCGCGTGGACATCACCGACAGGAACGGGGAGACTGTTTTCCACTATGCTGTGCGAGGGAGCAACCCCCAGATCATTGAGGTGGGAGCACCTTCCAGTCTGGGAGAAAGTGGGACTAGAATGGGTCTTCTCTGTGCTGTGACAGAGATGGGAAAACAGCTGCAGACAGGGGAAGAGAAAGTTCTCTCTGAGTTACTGCTTGAACCTGATTTCAGCTTCTTATATTCCCTTTTTTCTAGTGCTGTTCCCCATATTCAGAATGTAAATTCCACCCAGCGCTCAAACAAGGAGGTTAAGCAAATTTCCTTAGATAATAATCCTTTGATGGTGTTTGCATTAGGCCTTCATCCTGCTCTTCCTCAGGCCCTGGCTGTCCATTCCCTCTGTCTTTCAAGCAGGGTGTTTGGTTCTGGACAGAGTGCTGCTGTAGGGAAGTGTGCATTGAGGTTGCCATGGGGGATCACCTGTTACCCACAGGCTGAAGCACAGTTCGGAGCTGCCCTGGGCTCTCCTGAGCTGCAGGACCTGCTCTTTGAACTGAGTGGCCTTGCATGGGGGACAGTGACCAGAGCCTCGAGGCAGAGACAGTCTGAAGTCATAGGTGTTCTTGGTCACTGAGAACTGCTGGGCAGAGTGATGGGGTTTGTAAGGCGTGGGTGCCTTGCACATGGTTCCTGAGGTCTGTCAGCTCCCCAAGACTTGGTGCAAGCTTGAGGCTGACTCTTCCCATGGCTGCAACCCCCACGTTTGCCCAATACCTGTTGTGACAGCTCTCCTTCTGCCTACCAGTCTGTGTTGGAGTTTCTTAATGCTTGACAAGATAGGATGAGGATTAGGGCTTGCCATGATGTGGAGTGGGCAGTTAGGAACTTTGTATCTCTGGCATCAACTTGACTTCTTGTCTGATCTGTCTTGTGTCTGATGTTTGTTTGTTTTCTGTGTTGATTCTTTGCCAAACCAAAGAAAAACTAAATTCCCATTTGTCATGTGTGCACCAGGGCTTGCAGGGTTTCTCCAGTGTGGCGGTGGGATACTTTTCTGCAACAAACCAGTTAGCATGTTAACAGATACACAATTTACAACGAGCAGGGATGGAGAGGACTGGCTGTAGCATTGTGAGGGGTCCAGTGGTCCAGAGTCTGTCCTCAGAGCTCAAGAAGAGACAGCGCTCTTCCATGTTTGTCTATCTATCTATTTATTTATTGTCTCCTCCTTCTAGCTCCTGGGCAGAACCCCAACCACTAGCTTGGATCACCTGAACCACGAAGGGCTGACAGCTCTGCACCTCGCGTGCCAGCTGGGCAAGGAGGACGTGGTCCGGTCCCTGCTGAAGTGCCGTGCCAGCTGCAGCGTCGTGGGCACGCTGGGCTACCCCATCCACACAGCACTGAAGTTCTCCCAGAAGGGGTATGTGGTGTCCTCTCCAGTCTGGGGACTTGTGTGCTTGATCAGTGCTGCCCAGGGTTGTGCTTGGTAGGACAGGTCTTGTGTGTAGTCATTGGCAAAAGAGCAGGGAAGTGCTGGTATGGGAAAGAAATAAATGCTTTCAGAATAAAACCTTTTTTGTTCTTGAATTAAAACCTTTTTCAGTATTAGACATCAGGAGAAAGACACAGATTTAAAAAGGTATGTTTGTGAAATGCTTTTTCTCAGAGTGAGCTGTAGGAAGATGATTGAGTGATGCTTACATTGTGTTAATTGCTGTACCTCTGTCTTTGAGTGCTCTGATCCTAATAAGCTTTCATTTCAAAGCTTAGTTTTTCCTTGTAGGCCAGAGATACTCTTGACTCTTAATAACACACTCTAGAACTGAATCAAAAGAGGCACAATATTTACTCCCTTTCCTTTGGAGAAATTAAATACCCTTTGTATATGTTTTATAATACTTAATGTTCAGAGAGTGTCCAAGCTCTACAGACAGGGTTTTCAAGGCAACTCTAGCTGCTGGTAGCTGATTTTTTTAACCATCTTGAAAAGTACTTCCAATATCAGACACATTCACAAGCCCAGAATGAGCATAGTTCACTGAGGTTGCGTCTCTTGTACAGGGTTTTTCTGGTAGTGGTGGAGGAGATTACCAAATTTCCTGTCTACCTACCCTGTTTTCTAGGCACCAGATTGGTCTGTTCTCACCAGGTGTGGTTTTTCACTCATAGAGAAGAACACAAATTCTCCATTTCGGCAAGTATTTAACTACTGTAGTTCTATCCTCATGTTTCCATGGAAAGAGAGAAGAATTTCTCTTCTCAGGTTTGGAGAGTTTCCAGAAATGCCATATTCCTGTATTAGAGAAGCACCCACATGTTGCTCCACAACTTGTAATTGGAGAGATTCTCCTGCTGCCAACACTATTTAGCTTGTATGCTTCCTGTTGTGCCCACACTTTCTGTGAAAGCAAAACAAAAGTGCAGTTGAGGAACTGCAGGTCTTGCAGAGACGCTGATGCTGCTGCAGGGTTTCCTGGAATTCCTCTGGTCAGAAGGCAGGTGGTGATTAAGTGGAGGTCTTGAGTCAAGATAGCAGCCACCCATCCTGTCATTTTGCTGTGTTCCCCAGGTGTGCTCAGGCCATTCTTGAGGCAGATGCCAACCAGGTTTGCTCCAAGGACCCGCGCTATGATGCCATTCCACTGCACTGGGCAAAGAAGGCAGAGGTAAATAGATGGGGAGGGGCTGTGCTGCTACCCAGCACCCAGTTAATTCCTTCTGTGGCTAACTTGTCCCTTTCCGAGTGTGTGTGCGGAGCTCTGGGAGTGTCAGAGCCCAGCCAGCAGTGTTTGATTCTCTTTGCTTTATGCCAGTCAGTGCTGTTTGCCACAGAGAATAGAGCAGCAGAGCCTTGCAGTGAAATAAACTGGTGGGCTTATGCCCTGGTATTTCATCCATGGCTGTGAAGCTGCCAGCCTGTCCCTTTTCCCTTTTGTTGGAGAAACTGCAGCACTGTCCCTGAAGTACAGTTGTCCCTGGAGGGTGCTCTCTCCTCATTACCTGTCGGTTTCCTGGGAGCAAACGTATTGATGCCTTAGAAACTGCAGGAGAAGTGTGAGGTAGGCACAGAGTGGTGGCACGTGGATGATACAGTTCCTACACAGACATCTTCCCCTGGCCCCTGCAATTTACAGTGGCACGTGGGAGAAAGTCCATGTTCTGCCAGAGCTGGGCAGGATGGTGATATGCCATGCTGGAACGCCTGAATGACACTTGTTGCATGTAGAGGGCATCGCTATTGCAGGGCTCTTTTCCCTCCTGCAGTTTCCCATTCCTCTTGGAAATGTCCTGGGGAGTTTCAGAGCAGACTTGAGTTTGCTTGGCTTATAAAGAGAAGCTCAGAAGGCAAAACTTTTCCTTTCAGTCTGCAAGGATCCTGGTCTGAGTAGGAACTGTTTTTTTCTCCATTGATCTCAGCCATTCATTATAGTTGTGTATCAGTCCCGAAGGACCCAGAGGCTGCAGCCACCAACTAGTTCTGTGGTAAAAGACAGAGAAACCCCAGTGCTTAAACAATTCAGCTGGCATCTACTAGCCAACTGTATCCAGGCTCCCTCCTCTTCCCCTGCTTTGCTTGCCACGAGACCTGGATGGTTTGAGTGCCCAGCTGGTTGTCCTCACGACTGCTTTCTCTCTTCTTGA
>VRYO01001878.1:26955921-26974734 GCA_009812075.1 Sialia sialis
TTGCAACTTGAGCACCTGACACCAAACCCATCTGGCAGTGATTCTGTTACTAATTTGTTACTTTGTTACACATGGATCCTCGCTTGAAAAAAAAACAACAAACATGCGGCTTATATTCGGGTGCGGCTTATATATGGACAAATCCCGTGGTCTACCCGGCTACCGGGAGGTGCGGCTTATAATCAGGTGCGGCTTATAATCGTGAAATTACTGTATGTAGCAGCTCTCGACTGAGCTTTCTCTCTTCCCCTAGCATGACCACCTGGATATGATCAAAGCAATCATCGTCTTTGGAGGAGATGTCGAGATCCCTAATGATTTTGGGGAGACGCCAGGATTGTTGGCAGCCAGGAGCAGCAAAGGTGAGGGAGCATGTCAGCAGCCTTACAGGGTGAGCCCAGCATCCTGTCTTCCCTTGGTGGCCAAAACAATGTCTTGGAGGGACGTGAAAACATGCCATGCTTGGGCAGTGCTTCTCCAACATGCTTTCCAGCTTCTAGTTGCTCACGTAGTAAGCACCTACTTTGCTAGCAGCACAGGCTTTGTATTAATAGCCCTTGATGAATTTCTCTTCTGTGACACAGAGATGCAAGAGGAAAAGCTGGCACGCACTCCCCTTCTTTCGAGTCTCCATGTCAGGCACTGCAGGCTCAAACAAGATGACGTAGCACAGGCAGACATGGACAGCTCTTCATGGGCAAGAAGTGTGTGGCCATAAAGCTGCACAGCAGTGGATACTCCTGCTGTGCACAAGTCCTGCTGCCTGGTGGCTGGGGAGAGATACCTGGGACGTATTTTGCCCTTCCCCAGGTCATCCCAGAGGCTTTGTGAGGATCAGGCCTGCTGTGAATTCAGCAGAGCACGTTCCCCTGTGGTGTGCGCGTGCACTGATTCTCTTTCTGCTCTGTGACTCCCCCTTCGTCACCTAAGGTGCGAACCGGAAAGTGCTCTTAGACCTGCTGCAAACTGTAGGCACCGAACGCTGCCACCCACCACCCAACCCTGACTCCCCAAGCCTGGCACCATCTGCTGCCTCCTTCCTGGAAGGCCAACCTTCCTCACGGAGCGACCTCAACAGCTTAGGTAAAGCCTTCCCTGGCCCTCCTCGTTCTTCTCCCTTCTTGCTTCACAGTGCTGTCTCAGACCTCTTCTTCAGATGGGTCGTGTTTTGGGAACTGTCAAAGCTCTCACTATCTGGTGACTCTGTGGTCACTCTGTCCTCATTCACCTGTTACAGGATCCCATCTCTTTTCTCTGCTTTTCCTCTGTGTTTTCTAAACTCTTGTGCTCAAAACATTTGTTTTGTAGGCCTGACATAATGTAGTTCTGTGAAAAGAAAGACTGATTCTCTCACATCTCTGGTAGAGGGGTCACTTAGCCTGCAGGTACTTTATCCACTGGGTCATGTGTAGAAGGGAAGGGGCTTGCTGGTCTGTGTTGAGCTCCTCCCAGTGTTGTGCGAGGCACAAGGAGATTTAGAAGTGTCACTTATTCAGATCCTGGAGGCCAGTGGCTGGGAGAGGGAAAGGGTAAGCCTGAGGATAAGCAACCTTGATCATGGGGCTTGTTACAGGAAAAGTCTACCTTTGGACATATGATTGTGTTGAATCTTGTGGTCTATGCTGCCCAGACTCTGTGAATAAGGATGTGAGTCTATTCTAAGTGGCAGGCTTTCTGCCTTCGGGGAGCTCCAGAGTTCAGGAAGAGGCAACAAGAGGGGTTCTGGTCTAGGCAGTGGGGGAGTTGACTTGAGAAGAGCATGCAAGCGGCTAACATCTGCTTGTGGACCACTTCCATCTCAGGTTGGAGGTTTTCTTTGCAAAAGCTCTCCTATGGGGCTGGAGGACAGTCCTGAAATGTGTCTGTGTCACCACAAATCTCAGTGGCTGCTGACACCAGGACTTTGTTCTCACCACAGCCTGGTGAAGGCAACCCATGCCCAGTTTCAGCTCTGATGCAGTGACAGAGAAAAAGCCCTTTTTTATTGTGGACTCTGGCCCTTGAAGAAACTCCTCACCACAATTCGCTGTCGTCCACAGCCACCTTCTGGCTTGGGTGCTGGCAGGAGTGTGTAACTTCTCTCCCCCTGTTCTTCCTTCTTTTGGTTTCACAGGCTGGCTTCTCACCTAGCCTGGATTGGTGCCTGCACCCAGGGTGGCCTGGGTGACCGTCAGCTGAGGGGTAATGACAAGTCACCCTGTCCCCACAGCCCTCCTGCCTAGGTTACTTTGCGGAATAGATTCAGGTTTTATCTTAACAGCTTTTAGTAAACTGCGTAGTGAGCACGCTGCTGGGCTCTGCCTTCTCCCACCCACTGTGCACATCATCTGCTGCTCCAAATCTTGTCTTTTCCAGTGCATCTACAGCTGCCTATTCTAAAGGGTGGTGTTGCTGTCCTTTGGTGTGGAGTTAAATTTTGGGGGTACCTGTTGGGAAGATGGCTTTTGTTTCCTGCAGAGACCTTTATTCGATGGGGAAGGGAGTTGGATATTCTCACTTTGTTTATGGTGGAAATCAGTTACCACACTGGTGATCTCTATTTTTTCCCTTTTGCATGTTTGTGGCCCTCTAGGGTACCAGGACCTTCTGTATATTTCCACAACGCTCGGACAGCTGTTGAAGGCACCAGATGTTGTGGACATGCCTAGCGAGGCCAGAAGAAAGTAAGTGAGGAACAGCTTCTGCTCCTGTGTAACTTGAGGGTGAAATCTGTGTGTGAATTCTCTCTTCCCACACCCATGGGGATGGCATCCTCAGACCTGGCATTATTTCGTGTCCATGAGCATTGCAGTTTTTCCAGCATCTTTTGAGAAATCTGTTTGTGTAAATGACCCCTGTCTGTCCTGCCTGGAGCTGCTGTGGAGCCTGAGCTCAGGAGCTGAAGCCCTGCTCTGTCCCTCCCCTGTGCTGCTGGGCACCCAAGACTGTTTTGGCTTTGTGATTTCCCTGTCTCTACACACTGCCCTGGTGTTCACTCAGCACTGTCTTGGCAGTGCCTGCACCTTGCCTCGTGTGGAGTGGAGGAGGAGGAGTTGGCACTGAAGTGCTGCTGGCACATTTAGGTCTGTCTGCTTTTTATTTAAAACACAATACCCATGACTGTGTAATAAGGGACTTGGATGTGTTTTTGGCTGGTGACTTTCTCTCTGGTGTAGAGGTTAGAAATGGCTATGCAAGAGCAAAGGATGTTCCACCAGCTCTGACAAGGCTTGTTGGATGTGTCATATTTGCACTTGAGAAGGCACTGCTGGATTTATTTATTCACCAGTTACACCATGTGCAGCAATCTACTTACTGGCATAGCTTTCTGTCCCCAGGGCCATGTTCCCACAGAGTGTTCTGTGATTTGTAATCTTCCCCACAGCTCCCAGTCATCTGTGTCTGTCTCTCTCCAGTCAGGACCGGCTCCTGTGCTTGGATGGAGGGGGCATCCGTGGCCTTGTGCTCATCCAGCTTCTCCTGGCTATTGAAAAGGCCGCAGGCCGTCCCATTCGTGAGATTTTTGACTGGGTTGCAGGGACCAGCACTGGAGGGATCTTGGCCTTGGCTATTGTACATGGTAAGGACATAATGGGTCCCTTCTCACTCTGGAGAGTCTGAGTGTTCCTCTCAGGGGAGCAGATGTGCGGTGGGAGCTGCCTCTCTGAGTCCCAACAGATCTTTTCTGCCTGCTAAAGGAGGAAAGGGATGTTCCTTAATGAAGGAAGGTCTCTACCTGACTTCACGCTTGCTTCTCACGTCAGCTGGCTTTGAGTGGCTTTCTGGGTTTTGGGAAGTGCGTGCTGGCAGAGTTCAATGTTCTGTACTTCTGTGCTCTCCACAGAGGCCTCAGAGCAAAGGGTACATTCTGGTAACGGGAGGCTGCTCTGAGCTTGCTCTTCTTCTGTAATCCTTCTCAGTCATGCTGATGAGAACCAAGCAGATGAACCAAGCAGCTTGGGAAGGAGATTGGATTGAGAGTTATGCTTCCCATCTCCCACTTTTCCTGGGAAATCCTTGCTCTGATGTGCTGTTTGTTCTGCCTGCCTTTCCTCTCACTGCCTGCTCCTGCCAACACTCTTGCCCATCTCAGGGAAGTCCATGGACTACATGCGCTGCCTGTACTTCCGCATGAAGGACATGGTGTTCCGGGGGTCTCGGCCCTACGAGTCGGAGCCCCTGGATGAGTTCTTGAAGAAGGAATTTGGGGAAAACACCAAAATGACCGATGTCCGAAAACCCAAGTAAGTCCTGCCTCAGGCTGTGCTGGTTCATGCTGTCTCACGTGTGCTCTTGACCTGTCTCAGCAGAGATGCTCAGCCTCTCCTTAGAGCAGATCTGGAGGAGTGTGATGTGCAGACTATTGAAACCACAGGTTGGGGTTTCTTCCCCATTTTACTCTTACTCTCTCCTGTCTGCTTCTCCAGGGTTATGGTGACAGGGACATTGTGTGACCGGCAGCCAGCCGAGCTCCACCTTTTCCGGAATTACCCTGTTCCAGAGACAAAACGCTCCACTGAATACAAGACAAGTGCATCTTTCCAACCACTCACTCCACCAGAAGGTAAATGATGGTACACGGAAGTCCAGCTGGTTGGTTGTGGAGGTTTCATCCCTCAGAGACAGATTTCATCTTCTTCCTCCCATTGCTCTGAAAATCAGGAGTGGCTCATCTTGTAACTAGGTCCTAGTGTTGGGTTCCATCACTAGGGGGTGATGGGTCTGATTTCTTTTCTCTCCTCCTCCCTCGGAACAGGGCCTGGCTAGTGAGGTTCATAAGGAGAGGAGTCCTATGTACAGTCAGCATCTTTCCCTGGGATTCCACAGAAAAAGTAGGAAAAGCCATGTAAGCCCCTCCAGCTTGCTGCTTTGTTTGGCCCACCTAACTGGTTCACTATCAAAATAGCAGCAAGGGAATGAATAGAGAGTGAATTTGGCGCAGGGTATGTAGGAAGTGGTGAGAATGTCTTTGAAAGCCCCACAGAATCATCCTGTGCATCCAAGCAGAAGCCCTGCTGTTGGGAGAAAGAGGCACAACCATGTAGGGCAGGGTTTCCCAGGATTGCAAGCCATCCTGATTTGTGTTGGTGGAGCTGGGGTGCTTTTTGTGCACAGCAGAGTTGCTGCAAGAGGCTCTTTGCTCTGTGTCCCTTGCAGAGCAGCTCGTGTGGCGCGCTGCCCGCTGCAGCGGTGCAGCTCCCACTTATTTCCGGCCCATTGGCCGTTTCCTGGATGGAGGGCTGCTGGCCAACAACCCCACCCTCGATGCCATGGCAGAGATCCACGAGTACAACAAGACACTGATCAAAAAGGTGAGGGAGGTCCTAGCCTTGACTGGTAACTGGAGGATTTTGGCCCCACTGAGCCTCTCTTGAGGCATCTTAGTGGATAAAGAAATTAACAGTGCAGCATGGAGTGTATGGAGCAGGATATGTGTTGGGAATAGTGGCTGGGAGGTAAGAAAACTCTTCTAACAAGGGTATGAGAGGAGTAGACAGTCTCATCAGCCTCTCCTTGCTTCTTTGAAAAAGGATGATTCAGTTATCATTGTATGTGGCCCTTGACATGGCTCTACAGGGCCTTTTTCTGCCCAAAAATAAATGGAGAAGATGTGGGTAAGGTACTCTGCAGTGCTGAAGAATGGATGGATGCCTTCTGTCGTGTGGCTAGTTCTTCAAAAAGCTGAATAACCAGTGGCAGCTATTGCTCCCTGTAGCTGAAAGGGGAGGTGTGTTGCCAGAATGACTGAAGAGTTGGACTGTTCCCTGGTCATCTGCTCCTAGGACTCATCTCCAGGGTGGTCCCATGGGTTTGGCTGTGGTCAGGGGAGAAGGGACAGAGCAGTGCAACTCTTGCAAGTCCTATGGGTTACACTGTCTCACCAGGCTATACTTAGAGGGATGATGTGGGGAGGCTGCTGAGCCTTTTGCCTTAGCTTTCAGAGCTTTCCCAGGAAGCTGCTGTGAAAGACATGCTTCACTTTCGTTGTTGGTCATTACAAGCAGATCTCTTGTTTGTCCTCAGGGTCGGAAGCAGGAAGTGAGAAAATTGGGGTTGGTAGTGTCCCTGGGAACAGGGAAGCCTCCGCAGGTCCCAGTGAGCTCTGTGGATGTTTTCCGCCCCTCAAACCCTTGGGAATTGGCAAAGACCGTCTTCGGGGCCAGGGAGCTTGGCAAGATGGTGGTGGATTGTGTGAGTACTGGGAGGAGGGGATGCTGAAAGACCTCTGGGGTTGCTTGCAGGGAGGGAGAAAAGGTTTCTGACTTCCTCCTTTTGGATGCAAATTCTATTTCCTTGGAACTGCTCTGACTGTGGATGTAGTGAGTAACTTCTGAATTGCAGGAATACTGCAGGCCTGAGCACCTATCTGATTCTTTGGGGTTTTGAGTTCCCCAAAGGGACACTCATCCCCAAGGGATATTCTTGCAGCTGAAAGGAGCTAAGGACAGCACGGTGGTCAGTGACTCTTAGGAATATTTGCAGGTGTGAGTTTGTAAAACTCAGTATCTTTCCAGGAAGCATTGAGCAACCTGGGAAAAAAATTATTAATGCCTCAGAAAACAGCAATTCATTTTTCTTTAGAAAAGCTTAGTTTTTCCCACTGGGGAAACTAGTAAATACTAGAGAAGTGAGATAGTCACTAATTAAAAACAATAGTTAAGAGTTAGGAATATGTGGCTGGCATATGTACTTGTGTGCTTCAGTTTTCTTGAGGCCATGCACTCTGTGCTGTGATGTATGAAGGGTCTGTAGCGTGCAACTTGTGTCCCAAGGATCAGGAGCATCGTCCTTATGTTAAAAATAAAAAAGAAAAGCCACCCAACTCATGGTGGCGAGGAGTGGCATCCAGGATGCCCTTGCTCCTGGTTATTATTTTCCTTCTGGCACTTGTGCAGTTGGACTTGGTGCCAGGCAAGGCTGTTGTAGGCAGGGGAAGAGCAGCCAGGCTGTAACTGTGGGCCTGTTTCTCCTGCAGTGCACTGACGCAGATGGCCCAGCTGTGGATCGTGCCAGGGCCTGGTGTGAGATGACGGATGTCCCGTATTTCCGGTAGGAGCTTCCTTTCCCCTCTCTTGCACAGACCTATTTTTATCCCTCTCACTTCAGACCTGGCCGTGGCATGCGTCATGCCCGGTGGCATCCCCTGCAGAGCCCTGCCCAGACCTGTCCCCTGCACACGCCTCCGTGACAGGATGGAGCGTGTCCTGGCCCTCCACATGAGCTGAGGCACCCAGCCTGCCTGGTCTGGGCGACTCAAGGGAGGTTTGGGTGCTGTTGTCTTGCATGGGCCTTTGGCATGTGCATCCTGCCCTGTCTCATGCCTGTTTTAGCCTTGAAGGAGGGGGCAGCCTCTGCTCTGCAAGCCTGGCAGATCAAAGGCCAGCGAGCACCACGGCAGTGGGAGCCGCTTGGTGGAAGTGTCCTGCTTGGTAGGCCTGGTCACCTCCCTGTCCGTGCCCAGCTGGTGATGCTGTCTGTCTGTCTGTCTGTCTGTCCGCAGGCTCAGCCCTCAGCTGCACACAGAGGTGATGCTGGACGAGGTGAATGACGCTGTGCTGGTGAATGCTCTCTGGGACACCCAGCTCTACATCTACCAGCAGCGGGAGCAGCTTGAGCAGCTGGTGCAACACCTGTGCCGATGACTGACCTGCAGGTTCCCGTTCTGCATTCTGAAGGCAAGCAGCAGATGCTGAAAAAGCTCAGATATGCCCTTGAGCCAAGGTGTTGAGGTGGGGGAGAGACCTGTAGTAGCCAAGAGGAATTAATACTGAATAGACAACAGTGCACATACACATGTATTTCCAGATGCAGAATGTATGACGTGTGTGATAGCTGTGACATGCTGACAGTTATCTTTGTGCTGTAAACCCCATCTCTGCTGCTGCGCTTGGTTTTGCTGCCCTGCTCTCTGACCTAAAATCCGGAGCCCTCACCTACTTGTCTTGAGCTGTAGCAGCTGGAATGTCTCCTGTCTGTGCAGTACCTCCACTGACAAAGCACCGTGCACCTTCCTATGTCACAGAACGGGCCTTGGCCTGATAAAGCTTCAGGGATTGCTTGGCCCACTTGGCCCAAGGTATTTCAGAGTCTATAATATGGGGAAAAGGGATTATTTTCCCCTCAACACACACAGTTTGGAGGGGAGCACAAATGCTGAAACTTCTTGCAGTAGATAAGATGCAGAAAGTTGCAACTTGGGAGAAGGGCAAGCCTTTCCTGAGACAATTATCTTCTACAGCAGCGTCTCCTTTCCCATCTGAGATGGGATAGCAACACTGTGCCTGGAGAGGAAGCAGCCTCCCCCACCCAGGACTGTATTGTACACTAATTTTTGTGCTGGGACAGGGATGAGATGTGAAAGCCTGTCTTTACTCACAGCAAGCTCAGTGGAAGGGGGAAGAGCCTTGGCTTTGTAGAGAGATCGTTTCTCTTTATTAACATGAAACTGAAATGCTCTGAAATGTTCCCACCAAAGAAGCCAGCCCTGTGACAATTTGGATTTACTTTTTTATTACTACTGGAAATTCTGCTGTGATTGCTACACCACTTGTTGTTTCTGCAGTAATTTTTGCATATTTATAAATAATTTATGTATCTGTTTGGAGGTGTTTTGAGGAGTAACCTGAAAGACTGAATTTTTAGTGGTATTCTTTTGAGCAAATGGACTGGCTGCTACCTGTTTCTGTGAGAAACTAACATGTCCTAAAATAAAGAGCGATTTGCATTTGGTTCCAATTTCATGCAGTCCATGGTGGTCTTGTTTTTCTCTCCATCCTACAAGTTCCCAGAGGGATTCTAGGCTTGCAGACTCTGAATTTCTTACAGGTAGAAAATCAGGAAAAGGGCTCCTTGAGACACAGGATTTATGTCCTTTGTATGGGCTGAAGAGGTGAATGAGCTGTCCCTGCAGCCAGCTCTGGGAGCACCTGGGTGGTGTGAGTGGCTGGTTACCCCACAGCAGTTGCAACCAGAGTAGAGAAGCTTTGGACCAGCTGCAATATGAGGATCCTCTTGGAACTGTCCAGGCCTGAAAAAATAGAACTCTGGGTTTTGCTTGATCCATCTCTTCCCAGGCATGTGCCCAGAAGAAACCGATGACAGCACTGGTTCCAGCTCACCAGAGGTGAAACCTGGGAAAGGGTTGAGACAGAAGCCTGTTTGTGCTGTTTAAGAGTTTCACGGAGAGCGGGAGGGAGGCTCAGAGCCAGAGGGCTGAAGCTGGGGTGGGGGAATATGGGCAGGGGAGAGCTGAATTTTGTGTAGAGCTTTCCTTGCGTTCCCCCCTGCCTGCTGACAGGATCTCCTGACTGAGAGAGACCCGAAGGCCTCAGTGCTCAGCACGGAGCGGTGGCAGTGCCGGAGGCAGCGAGCCGTGAGGCGGTGGCTCGGGCAGGTGGCTGGCGCCGCAGGTGTCAGGACAGGCAGAGCTGGGTACCAGGCTGGCAATCAATAATGCAAAGAGGCGTTCACGTGTCCCTGCTGGCTGTCGCAGGATTCCTCTCTCCCCTCCAGAGTCTGGTTACTTCCAGAGATCAAGTTCCAACCTCCCGGCTGGTGAATTATTAAACTCCATCAGTGCTCCCTTTGTACCACCTTTGTCTGTGTCTTCCTGCCGTCCTTCCTTGCTGGTGACAGGCTCTTTCCATCCAGCTGGCTGTGCAGAAGCAGTCTCCTTCAGGCCAGAATAGCACTTTGTACTCTCTTTTGCTCCTTGCTTCTCTGTGGGAGAGCGAATAGGCTCCAGAGATGGATCTGTCCTACAGATCCACCATCTCCATCTATAAGGTGAGTGTTGGCCGCTCCTGACTGCATACGGAAGATGTGTGGGTGGAGATGAGTGTTTTCTGCTAAAGGCTCCCTTGGCTGGATAGCTGAGGGCAGAATCCATTCCCAGGCTGAGCTGCAGCAGCTCCTGTGGGCTTTGGGCTGTGTCTGGAGAGCAGGAGGAGAGGATGGTGTGGGTCCTGAAGGGAGATTTGGGAAGGAACTGGGAAGCCAGGGTGGTTTGGATATGGAGCATGAAGGGTGACACACCTTGGTTGCTGGCAGGAAGAAGTTTGATCGGCCGTCTTGTGCCTCCCTTGAAAGAGACTCTGATCTCATAAATGCTTCCCTACGCACATCAGTGCTGAAAAGGGAGGGAGAGCTGACAGAAGTGGGGAATTGCTTATTCCAGTCCCTGGTCTTCTCTATAGTCAGTGGACACCTTTGACAAATGCAAACAAAAGCAGAGGAGCTGTTTGTCCATCCCTTCTCTTACTAAGCTGCTGAGTCTGGTAGTGGACCACATCCTGGCCAGGAAAGGGTTGTGTTCATGGCTGGGTAATAAGCAGTGGACCTCTGGCAGGCTCTGGGGTGAGGGGAAAAGCTGCATTTACTCTCCTGCCTGCAGCGGGTGTGGGCCCTTAAAAATCCATCTTCCTTTAGGCTCTGCAGGGGGCTGCCTTGCCCTCTGGCACAGCTCCTCTCCTGGCTGGCTTGGGAAGGCTAAGGGCAGCTGGAGTTGCTAGCCAGCCCCGATGCAGGGAGCTGGCTGTGCTTGGCTGCACATTGCCTCGGTTCCAGTGCTCCAGAGGGGGCTCTCACCCAGCCAAACCACAGCACAGGGGCCTTGACCTGCTGAGGTCTCTGGCCTTGAGGAAGAATTGGCATTAACGTGTTTCTGCCTGGCCACAGAGTATCCTGGAGCAGTTCAACCCCGCCCTGGAGAATCTGGTGTACCTGGGGAACAACTACCTGAGAGCCTTCCATGGTGAGTGAGTGTGCCTTCCACACAGCCAGGGCTCCAGACCACAGTGCTGCATCCAGCCTGGGCATCCTCTATCCCCTCACCCAGGGTAAGGCCCCTGGTCTGCCATCTCTGACATGTCCTGAGCTGCTCTTAAGCACTCTTCAGCTCCAGGACCCACTGCTGGTGGGGAGAGATGGGGTGCCTACAGGCAAAGTACCAGGAGTGGCTGTTTTGAGTGCTGCTTGCTGGAGCTGGTGATGGTGGGGAGGCAGGCTGGAGCCTCACCACCGCCCTCTTCTCCCCACAGCATTATCCAAAGCAGCTGAAGTGTATTTTAAGGCAATTGAGAAGATTGGGGAGCAAGCACTGCAGAGTTCCACCTCACACATGCTGGGTAAGGCTCTCCTGCACATCATCATCTCTTCTGTGGTGAGCCACAGTTACCTTTTTTTGACCTTCTCCCTTAGTCTATTCCAAGGTAGTGGTGCAAGAAAGACAGCTCCTCTAAATGGTGTCTCTCTGTACCAGGCCCTGTCCAGGTGGTGACAGTCAAATTTATTGTGACTCCCTGAATATTTCTCACAGTCCCAGCACTCTTCCCCGTCTCCCTCTGAGATGAGCAAGTGAGCTCAGCTCCAGTGATGGACCTCTCACAGAAACCAGTCCCTGTTGAGGCATCTTGCCCCAGAGGTGAAATTTTTATCACAGAGGAAGAAGTATTTTTCTCCTTGCAGGTGTGAGGGAAAGGTCAGGGAGCATGCATTGACAACAACTGATGGGATTTTGTCCTCCTGAGCCTGCAAGCTGCTGGAATGGCAACTTGGGGCTGAGGGACTCACACACAGCAGTGTAAATAACTCTGCTGCTGGTGGTGACTGCTGAAAATGTGGTCATGGAACTGCTCCACTGCTAAACATTTTAGCAAAAAGCTTCCAGCAGATGTGCCCCTTCTGCAGACTCCTTTTGTCATCTGCACCTCCCAGCTAGCTCCTCTGCTCCCTGTCATCTCTCTTCCTTTCCTGGTTTCAAATGCCAGCGCCAGTGAAGCAGGACCATGCACGGCATTGGAGCGGGTGCTGGAGCTGCCAGAAATGTGCATCACAGCTGGGGAGCCACTGGGGTTAGAAATAGGGGCTGTGGGGCTGTGGCAGAGCAGAAAGCCAGCATCCAGAGCCCATGGCAGAGGTGAGGCTGCCTGCTGACACCTGGGGCTGTAGCAGGGCACTGGTCCAGGCACCACATGGGCTGGAGTAACCCTGCATTGGCAGTGCCTGCGAAGGAAGGCTGCCGTGGAGCAGAGAGCAGTGCTTTGTGATATCTCTTGGACTTTCACAGCTGTGTATCATCAGCCTGAGCTGCATGCTGCTGTGCAGCTTGGGCACACAAGAAAATGGCCACAGGACTTTTTCATCTCCTGTCTTTTTCCCCCTGAAGGTGAAATTCTGATGCAGATGTCTGACACGCAGAGACTACTGAGCTCAGATTTGGAAGTTGTGGTGAGTGGTTTTCCCAAGGGCTGGTGGACGCGGATAATAAAGTGATTTCCTTAAATACAGCTTATTAACATTCACCCCATCAGCTGCCCTCACACATTCCTGCAGGCAGGTGCCTGCCTCCCTGCTGCACGTGGCAGAGAAAGGTTACAGGGCTGGCAAGGCCAGAGCCTGGCTGCAAGTCACTTGCTCAGCTCATTTTATGAGCCACCCCTTATCACAGTGTGTGCAACATTCCATGTGGTGAAGGGATAAAGGGTGATGGCTTCTTCACTGCTTTCAGGCTCAGACCTTCCACGTGGACCTGCTGCAGCACATGGGGAAGAACAGCAAAATGGATGTGCAGTTTATCAGTGTAAGTGACGAGCTCCCTTCTCCTCCTCAGCTCTCTGTGTTTCCCTCTCCCCTTCACCCAAGGGTTTTTGCTTCAACACTTGAGGTGTTTCTATGATTCTTCTCAGCAGGAGATGGGGGGTTCTTACCTTCTCCCATCATGGAACAAACTCCCTTGTTCAGCTGATGATGGAGAGCTGAAGAGGGCAGGTGGCTGGTCTTTGTGGAGTGGGACTTGCCAAATGCTTCAGCAGGGCTGAGACTCAGCATTCCCAAAGCAGAGTTCCCAGCTTCCCCAACCACAGGTTCTGCTTGTCTGTGGGTCCTGTGCTGCCATGGCCCAGCTGGCCATGCTGGTGGTTAGTGTCACAGAGAAGGACAGAGGCCTTGGGACCCAGTGCTGGGGCAGCTGGGGCAGTCCTTCCTCCTGACCTCTGGAGGTTCATCAGCACTCTTGGGCCATTTAAAATTAAAGATAGGCAAAGAAACACATTTTACAAGAAAATCCAGGTGAAGCCTGAATGCAGGTGGACTCAGATGACCAACCACTCATGAGGGCAGGACCCTTGCTGCCTCACAGTGTGGCTGGGTCTCTGGTTCCTCACTGAGCCTGTTTTCTCCCTGGCAGGAGAGCCAGAAGCAGTATGAGCTGGAGTACCAGCGAAGAGCCACCAACCTGGATAAGTGCACAGCAGAGCTGTGGAGAATGGAGAGGGCTCGTGACAAAAATGCCCGGGAGATGAAGGTAAGCAGTGATTGCAGGAAGGGGAGTTGGTAATAAGAACTGGATGATTTCTTGGAAGCCAGGGCTGATTTCTCAGCACTCTTAGCCAAGGGGTTGCCCCAATGTTCAAAAGGCAGCAGGGCTTATCTGAAAAGTAGGAAACTCCTGTTCTACAGGGTACTTCTGACCTGTGGTACACTCCTTCCAAGCCCTTTCCTCATTTAGGAAGCCTCAGGACTTAATCCCAGCACTCTGCTCTAGCTCCTC
Source organism: Sialia sialis (assembly GCA_009812075.1). Taxonomy (NCBI): domain Eukaryota; kingdom Metazoa; phylum Chordata; class Aves; order Passeriformes; family Turdidae; genus Sialia; species Sialia sialis. Next base: position 26,969,450 of record VRYO01001878.1, read on the forward strand.
TCTGCTGCTCCAGCACTGCAAGTGGACTGGGAAGCTGATAGACATGATGACCCCTTCCAACCCATCCCCTGAATTCACTCTGTTGGATTTTCACTGATCCCTTCCTCCCTTTTTTCCCCTGTGGCACAGGAGAATGTGATGCGACTGCGCTCGGAGATGCAGGCGTTCGTCTCTGAGAGCCAGAGGGAGGCTGAGCTGGAGGAGAAGCGCCGCTACCGCTTCCTGGCTGAAAAGCACCTGATGCTCTACAACACTCTCCTCCAGTTTTACAGCAGGGTACAGCTCTGACAGGACAGGGAGAGGGCTGGGGGAGCAGACAGCAGGGCTGGAGGGAGAGCCTGCAGGCAGGAGGGAGCCAGGGCTGAGCATCCCCTGGGTGAAGGATGCATCTGGGCATGGACTGGGCAGGAAGCTGTTTTGTTTCTTGCTGTGAAGTTCAGGCTGGCTGTACTAGGCTGGGAGAAAATGCCTGGGGCTGAGGATGGTGCTGGCATGGGGTTAGTTGGGTGTGTGAGTGATGGAGGAGGGAAGGGTGCTGTAGGTGTTTATAGCAGGGACTTTGGGATCTCTGCTGGAGGGTGCCATCCTGGAAACTCCTGCCTACAGGGAGCTATTTGGCCATTCCCACAAGCCTAATTGTGGGAGGACCTGGTCTCTATTCACATGCAAGCCCTAGGCTTCCTCTGTAGCTGGTCTGCCCTGTCCATCACCCCCTGTTCTCTCTTTCTCACCAGGCTCGGGGCATGATCCAGGCCAAGGCACCACGGTGGAAGGAGCAGCTGGAAGCCAGCCGGAACCCCTCCAACAGCCACTCACAGGGGCTGCTCTCAGCCTCCCACAGCCAGGGGTATCCATCAGGACTGCTCACACCCACCCACCTCGAGATGGTGAGGAGCTCACAGACAGCTTGACTTTGTTTGGTGAAATATTGGGACAGGTTGCCCAGAGAGCTGGTGGAGATGCCCTGTCCCTGGAAACATTCAAGGTCAGGTTGAACTGAGCTGTGAGCAACCTGATTTGATTGAAGACATCCCTGCTCATTGCAGGCAGTTGACTAGATGGCCTCTAAATGTCCCTTCCAACCCAAAATATTCAATGGTTCTTTGGTGGTGAGGCTGCAGGGCAAGGTCAGTCCTTGACCAGCCATGGGACTTGCTGCCTTGTCCAGCTCCAGTGGCCTTTCCTGGCCAAGACAAAGAGTACAGTAATTTCATGATTATAAGCTGCACCTGATTATAAGCCACACCTCCCAGCAGCCGGACAGACCACGGGATTTGTCCATATATAAGCCGCACCTGAATATAAGCCGCACTTTTATTTTTTTTTTTTTTTTAAAAAGAGAGGATCCATGCGTAACAAAGTAACAAATTAGCAACAGAATCACTGCCAGCTGGGTTTGGTGTCAGGTGCTCAAGTCGCAAACAGTTTTCATAGACCAGAGAAGCCTTTAAAGGCAGTCCCAGGCACCCTCCCTGGCGGCTCTCACTTCTGGGTTGGCATTTTGCTGGGATTTGTCCATAGATAAGCCGCACCTGAATATAAGCCGCACTACTGGGGTAGGCTTGATTCTTCAATGAAAAAGGTGTGGCTTATAATCGTGAAATTACTGTAGTCTGTGTGTGGGCTGCAGTGGAGGAATGTGCCAAGTTTGGCTTTCTAATAGGGATTGCATATCTCTTAGAGCATCTCCTGCCTAACATAGCCTTCATGGACGTGTGTTCAGCCCCCTTTCTTTCCAACAGCCCCAGAGACCCCTTGGGGACTTTGCTTCTTCTATGACTGGGAGTAGATCCAGCATCTTCACTCCGGACTCTCCAGAAATGAGAATGTCTCCTCAGCCAGAGTCTCCCAGGCGGCCGCTGCGGAGGACACCATCAGCAGCCAGTATGACCCATAGCTGGGAGCAGTGCTGTGGGGAGATGCAGGGGTTGGACCTCTCTGGGAAGAGGGTTGGGTCTGGGAAGGGATCACCACTCTATCAGACCACCAGACCTCAGCTGCATTCCTGGGCATGGTGAGAGGACAGTGCCTGGGGGAGCTGTAGAGGGCAGGGCTGAAGTAGAAGGTGAGCTCAGCCTTCAGGGCAGAGTCCATCCAGGGCAAGGCCAGGCTGTGTGAGCTGGGGAACCTACAAATGTGCAATTTTCAAGGCTCCTTGAACTACAAGAACTGGTTCTTCCTAGGATTGCCATTTTAATAAAGCACCTTCTCTCCTGCTATGAGATTAAATATTAGCTTGCCCTATGAAACCCAGCCACTTAACCCATGACACACCTGCTTTTCCTTCCTGAGAAATTTCAGCTTAATGTTTTTAAAAAGAAGTAAAAAAGCACAGGGAGAGAGAGAAATTACGCAAATAATCAGTAGCTCTTGCAGGTCAGGAAAAGGACTGTCAGGCAGGGAGGGCATCAGCCAGGGCATGCAGTGCTTATGCTCAAGGCATTTGGCCAAAGAGGGCACAGTGCAAAACAAATGGGTTTGGCTTGAGCTGATTGTTTCCTGCAGGATGCTTACCCTGCTTTTCCCATGCTATGCTCTGCTTTCTCCCTGCAAGGCCATCTGCTCCTCCACTAGAGTAATTACTCGACTGGGCAAGCACTGGTCCCTTTGGGTCGGTGTGGGTCTGGCAGGAGGATGCCAGACTCCAGGCAGACCCTTGGGATGCCTCCCCACAGGTCTGCTCCCCACGGGCCGCACGTCCCGCTCAGGCTCCTTTGGTGAGGCCAGCAGTGGCAGCGAGGGCAGAAAGAGGAGTGGCACAACGCGAGTCCAGGCCATTGTGCCCCACACGACGGGCGCCAACCGGACCCTGCTGCGCTTTGAGCCCGGGGATGTCATCGCTGTGCTGATGCCGGAGGCGCAGAACGGCTGGCTCTACGGAAAGCTGGAGGGATCATCCACGTACGTGACTCTGCTCCTGTAAATGGGGAGATGCAGGCTCATTGAGTCTGGAGCTGGAAGGGTTAAGCTCAAAATTATCACCCCTCTCGCTTCCTGGTGTGGACTGTGCATTGTGTCCCACTCACCATCTTAGTGGGACAGCGCTGTGTCTGCAGGGATGGAGCTCTCCATGACAGTGGCAGGGCTGGCATGGATGGGCTGCCTGAGAAACCTCCAGGGGCTTTGTGTGGAAGGGCCAGGGATGCAGTGACCCCCTCCTGGCTTGCATGACTGAGTGACTCCTGTCATGGGATCCAGCTCAGGGCCGTGAACTGCTGGAGTTACCTGAGAGGCCTGGCATTCCTTAGCTCACGCTGCAGCTGCTGCCACAGACTCCAGCACAGGCAGGGCATGGAAACTGCTGCACTCACTCAGCACTTACTGAATTACTCCCTGTGGCACTGCCAGCCAACATCTGTGTGTAAAACCTGCCCCATTCCTCAGGAATGCTCACAGATGTGTGATGAACAAAAGCAGTGCCTTTCTTTGGGCAGCTGTTCTGGAGTGGAGCTGCTGTAAAATCCCTGGGTGAGTTTTCCACAGCTTCCTCGTGATTGTGGTAGGTTGGAGTGTCTCTTGCTGGATTGCACCAGTATTACTCCCAGCAGCACAGGTTTTGCACAGCTCCCGAGATAAGCAAGTCCTGCTCCAAGCTCAAGGTCTGTCCCACGATAACCCCTGTGCCCCACCTATGGGTGAAAGAAGTGGAGGAACCCTGTCACACATGGTAGTGGCAAATGTGGCTTGATTAATATGTGAGATAGGTGCAGATCAGAAGTGTTTGGCAATTGCATCTGAAGAACCACAAACCATGGTTGCCTGACCTCATTTGTCTCTGCTCCTGTGCCCTAGGTGTGGCTGGTTCCCTGAAGCTTATGTCAAGCCTTTGGAGAATACGAGGGAGATGGAGGAGCCAGACACCAGGTAACAGGATGGCAATTGGTCAGGCAGGAGCTCCTGGTACACCACAAATGCCAGTGGAATAACTGTTTGCAGAGCTGCAGGGCTCCCATGCTGGAGAACCTCCCAGGAGCCTCATTGTGCCCTGGGATCTCACAGGCTTCCCTAGACAGCTCCCTTAACATGTGCAATGTCATCTCAAAGGTTCTTGCAACTGGGCTGGTCCAAGACACACGTATATTTCCTCCAGAGACATCCCAGGTTGTGCTAGCACCTGTGCTGCCCCCTGATCCTTGCTCTTTGACCCCATCTCTATATCTTCTCCTCTCTCTCAGGTCCTTCCCGCTGCGAAGCAGTCACAGTATGGATGACATCCTGGACCGTCCCAGCACTCCGTCCTCCAGCAATTACTGGCCAGCTGCTGCCCAGCCCAGCTTGCCCAACCCACCTCCCCTCTCAGTGGGTGCCAGCAGCCACCAGAGTGGGGTAGCAGCCCCAGTCGGTTCTGGCTCCAAGGTGAGTGCAGGAGCAGTGACTGGTGAGTGTGTGTGAAGTGGGCCACATCTGACTTTCATCCTCCAAGGCACACCTTTTCTGCTTTGGCCTGTAGAGACAGAAAATCGCCTTTCTGCTGTTGGTGAAGGGACCTGCTGCTTTCCTGAGTCTTGTTAGCGCCAGTCCTTCTCATCCATGTTCACATGCCACCTTGTCTGATGACCCCTGGCAGTTTTTCTGTTGTGTGCAGATTCTTGGTGCCTGGCTTTGATCCCCCAGGGAGCTGCTTTTCTGCCCCTGCCCTTCTCATCTCTCTCTTTTTTCACTTACCAGGGACCCTTCAGTTCAGTCCTTTTCTCCATGACCTCCCAGCCTGATTTCTGGTGGCTCCAGGGCAGCACTTCTTTCTGCTAACAGTAGGACCATAAAGTGACCAGGCTGGTCTGGGAGTGGGTGACCAGCTAACAGAGATGCCATCCTTCTTCTCCCTGCAGAGAATGGAGAGGAGTTTCATAGGGTTCCTCTTTTAAATTCAGATGAGGGTTGGCTTAACATCACAGGGTAGGAGTAGGGGAAATCTGGAAGTAAAGGCTGAGGGCACAGCTATTTTTGAGAGCCTTAGAACAAGTTGTGTTCAACCCATGGCTTATGGATGGCATACTGAGGAGAAAGTCCTCCACATACCATTGCTTCCAGCAGTAGGGAATCAACTGGGGAGAACCAAGTTAAAGGTGAGGACCTGGGAGAGGAAGGAACAGTGCTGCCCATGGGGCATTACTTGCTCAGTCTCACAGAGGGCTGGAAAACCTTGTCCATAGCCGCTGGTTCCAGGGCAGCACAAGGTTGCAAGCAATTGGATGTCTCAAAGAACTGCAACATTTAATTACAGTAATTTCACAATTATAAGCCGCACGTGGTTATAAGCTGCACCTCCTGGTAGCCGGTAGACC
>VRYO01001878.1:26975734-27015948 GCA_009812075.1 Sialia sialis
TTCAGGCTGCACAACCAGGGGAACAGCCACTGCAGCCTTTCTGCCCCTCTGGGTCACTGGATTTTCATCCTATCCCAGAGCTGGGGTGCTGGGGTAGATCTGGGATGGAGTCATGAATTGTGTGCAGCATTTGGAGCAGCATAGCGAGTGTGGAACCTCACTAGAAAGGAGAGAAAGACTAATTTGGAAAGACTCAGCCTTGCTTTGAATGTATGCCCAAGACATCCCCCAGCTAAGCCACCAACAAATGGGTGTGACTTCCCAGCTGGATCCCAGACAGCCACGTGTGGCTTTGTTTTCTGCCACCAGAGCCCTTTAGCAGGTCAGCTGTCACTGATCCTTCACTATCTGCTGGCCAAGAATAAGGGCTACAGGCCAAGGTCCAACTTTGTCTACCAGATTTGTCCACTTCTAAGTAGTATGTGGTGTAGGGTAGTTGGGTACAGCTCTGGAGTTCCCCATGGATGCTGGAAATGTGTAAGGGTCTGGATGACAGACTTTTTGCCAGGGTGTGTGGGCAGCACGAGGGGGCATCTCTGGCTGTGCTGGAGGGTGAAACGTAGCTCAGTCTGTCACTGTTTGCTGTGCTCTTCAGGTATGACACTTTGGGGATCTGAGTCATCTCCTTTCTTCCCCAAAACAAAGGAACGTGTCCTAGGGAAGTAAGGAGCCTGCGGTCTAGGGACAACCCACCACAACAAAATTCAGGGTATTATCTACAGTGGGGAATTTGTGGACTTTCGCAAAGCTTGAATGAATAAGGAGTCAAGAGCCCTGTTAAGAGGGCTTGGGCTCCTAACTCACCTCAGTGTTTTGTGGAATCTTCCTCCATGTGTGCAGTGTCTCCTGCCCCACTTCTCTCTCTCCATTCTCCACTCCAGATTTCTCACTGCTGCTTTTCTTTTCACTGCAGAAATCAGGAGCAGATCAGCCCCCTGAACTCTTCCCACGGTGAGTAAGATGTGGAACACCACTCTGGAATCATCTGGCAGAGGGGACTATTATTACAATGTTATTATTATTTGATCTTTTGGATTACCAAATGTGGGAGGAACAAGGAGGTATCTGGGGAAAAGCAGTGCACAGCCTGCCTTCCAGGACAGGAGGCAGAGGTGGTCTATTCTGGCCTCTGCTGACTGGAAAGGTCCTATCCTGGCTCGGGTAAAATGAGGTAGGACCTGAGCATCCTGAACACATGTCCAGACCTACGTGTTCCTTCCCATCCATCCTGGAAGGGTCACAATAGCAGCTCTCAGCCTGAGTGTGGAGCTACACGACTGTGCATCTCTGCCTGCCTGGAAAGGGCTGAGGCATAAAAGGACGTGGCTTTGAGTTCTGATGAGTCAGGTCTGTGGAGATGAGACTTACTATAAATCCCTGGTTTTCTTCCCCCTGCAGCTGGGTTGTGTCTCTGTGTTTCTGGTGCGGTGCTGTAGTCTTTTTCTGCTCCCTGACTCCTTGCTTGGAGGGTCAGTGTGCATTCTACAAGTGTAGAGTGCTATCATGAGGGACAGCCATGTGCTGGTGTCCCTTCTGCATCCTTTGGAAGAGGAAGGGTGAGAAGCCCTCAGGAGAACCCAAGGGGAACCACATAGGAATGGGCAGCAGGGTTAAGGATGTTAAGGATGGAGAAAACCCACTCGGAAATGAGCCTTACCACTCTCTCCGCCTTGGCATGGAGGTGACAGCAACAGGTCTAAGCAGCCTTTGCTCGGTCACAGAGATCCCTGCTGGCATTTGCAGACTTTCTGACGACTGCCTGTTTGCTTTCCCATTCCAGAGGGACCAACCCCTTTGCCACAGTCAAGCTGCGCCCCACAGTCACCAACGACCGCTCAGCACCCATCATCCGATGAGAACAGGGTGGTGGACTGTGAAGAATTTCAGCAGAGAAGGAGGAGGAGAAGTGATGCTGCTGTGACCTCCAGCTGGGCGGCAACCTAGTGCTACCACTCATGGACTGAACTCTCTTTTCCCCTCCCATACCTCTGGGACAATGGGACTCATCTCACCTGGGTGTCTGGTGTGCTTTAGCCAGAAGCAGATCTCTGCTGCCCCTTCTGGATTGATCCCTGCTTCCCTCCCCTTGTGAGGTTACCGTACTGGAGTGGGAGGGACCAGTCTGGTGTTACTGGTGCTGGTGCTCTGGGAGAAGGGATGGGGCTGGAGATGGAGGTAGGGCTGGCTAAGATCATCTGCAACCAGGGAGGGCAGCGCTGTTGGGATGCTGTGGGCCGAGAACTCTCACCAAATTATTCCTTTGCCACCAGAAGAAGCAACCCCAAAAGAGAAGACTGCAAGAAGGCTCCCAGTGATGTGGTCCAGCTTACAGGGTCTGGTCTTGGCCCCTTTGACAGCTGTGTCCATTTGTAGCAGCACCTGCCCCTTCTCACCCCAGGTGCAGCCCCTTACCTTGCTGGACAATGCTGGGGCAAGGCAGGGGCAGGTGACAGTGTCCAGTACCACTCCCCTGTTCCTTTGTGTACTGTCCTGTGGAAAATATACGGATTTTTTTTTTAATAAAATGGAGAATGCATCTTCTGTGTCCATTTCAGTGGCTGGGACATCACCTCAGTCACAGGATGCAGGGGGAGGAGGACAGGCACTCCCCACCAGCACTGGGGCCATGAGGGCTGCCCACGCTTGTGGTGTTGGACACTGCAGTGCTGTGGGTCCAGATGGGGCAGGCACCAGAACAGGGCTCTGGGGTGGATGTGGAGGGCACCAGGAGGGCTGCACTGCCCATTATTGGCTGTGGCCCTAAGTCCCTCTGTCTGTCCTGTTGCCAGAGGCAGCAAGAACCTGTGGCACCCTTCTCCTCACCCACTGCTGGAATGTGTGCCCTAGGCTGCTCAGCGCAGGGGAAAAACATTCCCTGAGGGGCCTCGCCAACCTGGGAATACCCTGTGTGTGCTGGGGGAGCCCTCACGGGAGAGGCAGCGTGAGAGAGGGATGGAGCGCTAGCCATGGCCAGGGCTTAGCTGATTAGCCTTATTAATAGACATTAAACCCTGGCTGTGAGGGTGGCCAAGCCCCCGCAGCCCCCCTGCTGCTGAGGGGTGTCAGGGGTTTACAGCCCAGGCCTTTTCCTCCCCAAAACACCCCCTGGGCTGAGCCCCAGCCCCCTCCCTGGAAGTGAAAGGGCCACAGACTGGCTCGTCCCCTGCACCTGCCAGACCTCCTTCTGTGATTCATCCACTGGGGAGGATGTTTTTGAAGGTTGTTATTCAGCTGCCCGGGGTGGGCAGGATCTGGTAGTTTGAGCCATGGCTGGCAGCAATTCCTTGGCTGCTCCACCTTGTCTCACTTCTGTGCTGAGCACATGCCCTGCAAAACCGTGCCGCTGTTCTCCATCGCGGCTGGCAGCTGAGGAGGTGCCAAAAGCAGCCACTTCACCTATTTTGTCCCTTACTGGAGCACAGGCACATGGTCTCCTCCTGCACTGCCTCCCTCCCCAGCACCCTTGCTATCCCCTGCACCCTCACCCCACTTCTTCCTCTATTGGTCCCTCCGACTGAAGCTCTCCCTGCCAGCCTGCTCTGCTCTGCTGGGGAAAACGCAAGGAGCCCCTGGGCAGCGGGATTACCAGGGGATTCGGGCTGTGGCAGGCAGCCACCTTGTCCCCATTGGCTGGAAAAGCCTCTTAAAAGTGGAGAATTGCTTTCTGCCCGCTCAGCACCCACTGGTCTCTGCCGACCTGAAACCATAAGCAGCTCCTGACCCACATCCACACTGGGAGTGCCCTGGGACACTACTTGCACCCACAGGAGGCAAGGGGGTGCCCCACACAGGGTGTTCCCCCAGATCTGCCATAGACAGCTTTGCTGGACATCACTGGAATTGGAGGGAAGCAAGCTGAGAGGGGGATTAGCTGTCTTGTGAGGACGTAGCTGCTCCGAAGGAGGGAGCGGAGCACAAGAGACTGCTCAACAGGTGCTAGATTCCTGCAGGCATTGTCCTGTGCCCACCATGGAGAAAAGATCCAGCAGGACCATCTAACCGGGCACCCTCATCCAGAGCCTGGAAGTGCCAGCCAGTGGGAGAAGGAAGTGCTGTTGACGGATCTGCTCGATCCTTGGAGGCTCAGCTTGTGCTCGCTTCATTGCACAGGTCAGTGGTGCGGAGGGATGCTTGCACCCTTGGCTCCAGCAGCTGGTAGGACAACTCATCCCAGGCCTGCACTCATTTAATTCCCTAACAAATGCTTTCCTGGGGGTTGTCTGTGGGTTGGAGAGGCTGGTGGCATGAACTGTGGCCCTTGCACTCAATAAATAGACTCACCCCATCTGTACTGCGTGGAGGCACTAAAAGCATTTATGTGGACCCTCCCGGGGCAGCTTGTTTGGCACAGTGGGGATTTTCTGGGCATTATCCAGAACTGGCTGCACTGTGCTCTTTGTGTGTCCAGGGACTGGCAGCCACAGCCGAATGTGCTGTGTTCTTCACCTTTCCAACCTGGGCTTGTGCCTCCTGGTGTTGGTACAAGTCTTGTTGCAGCCACCTGCAGCAAGTTGTGTGGCAGTGCCTGCTCTGGCCCACCTTCCTGTGATGCATGGGGAAGGGCAGGTGCCCATGCTAATGAGCTTTTGTGTGCATGTGAACTCACACACAATGTTTTTACCTGTGAATAAAGCTCCTTAACTGGGGACAAAATGATAGCGAGCTGTGGAGTGTGCAAAGGCAGGTGCAGGGTATGTGGTGTGACTGCTGCGTGCTGCTGTGAGCAGACGAGAGTGTGTGTCATGGTGTTAGGAACAGCTCTGAACTGGGATAACTGGCTGGGATAAATCTCCAGCAGAGGTGTGCTATGGCATTTTGGCCTTGGAAGTGTCTCCACAGGTGAGCTCCTCTGGGGCACCCCATCACCAGTTGGAGTTTTCAGCCAACATCTAGCTGCAGGCAGGTAAAAGTTCCTTCATGCTCTGCTACACAGCTCTGTAGCACTGAGAAAGTGGCTATTGCAGAGTGCCCTCCAGTTCCAAACTCAAACAAGTACTCATGGATATTTGTCTAATGTGCTCTTCAAAATCGGATGCCATGGGCTCATCACTGACAGGCAGTACTACAAAACCTCTGAAGAGCATGTCACAGACAGACAAATATTTTCTTGGTAGGATGCTGGCAGGGAGTGGCAGGGTTGAGGGAAAGATGGATTGCAGTGGTTTGATTGATTCATTTAATTTGTGGTGCAGGATGAAAGAAATGCAAGGCTGGGACTTGGATAAAAAGTCTCAGGCTACGTTTGGTGGCAGCTCTTACCTGAAGTAGCTACGTGCAGCAGATAGTGCAGTAATTGAGAAATCAGTGTGCTTTGGCAGCAGGTCACCTTTTGTACAATTGGATCTAGCTTGTCAGTCAGCTGGAGCTGGGACAGTGGGCAAAATGGCAGAAATTGAGCGAGATTAGATTAGAGTAGCCTGTATCAGCCCCTCTGATTCAGCCCAAGAGCTGCTAGGAAAAGCCATCCAGAAGAGTTGTCCCAGTCCATGCTCAGAGCCAGATCCAGCTCCCCTTTTATGCAGCTCACAGTATCCTGAAAGTTTGGGGAACTCTGCTGCAGGGACCCGTGGTGGTGGCAGGTATCTGAGTGCTGCATGCTGTGTTTTCAGGAGCAAAGGTCCCCTGGAGCAGGGAAAAGGAGGGGTAAGGCTGTGGGGTAGGACCACTCTTGCCAAGGAAGGGCCCTCTTCCTGAGGTCTGCCCCAGCTTGTGCCATCCACACTTCCATCTAAAGGATTTGCACTTTTCTGATGTTGAGAGCAACAGCAGCAACGGGAATCAGCTCAGCTCACCCCCTTTGTTTGGAGGACACTGAGAACAGGGGCTTTCTTGGGAAATGCACCCAGATCCAAAACTCCCAGGTCCTAGCTATAAGACAGTCCCTGTCCCCTTGGCACTCTCTATTCTGCATGTGACTCCTGGCATTTCCCACAACTGGTGGTGCCAAGAGATGAGGACGCTGCTGCCATCCTGCAGTCCTTCAGCCAAGACAGCTGGGCAGGAGAGAGGACCCTTGTTAGGAGTGTGTGCTACCAGTGATAGGAAACAAACTGGACCAAAAAAGCCCAGCTCAGGCACGGAGAATGCCTGTCTAATCTACTTGGGAACATCTGTAGTCTAGATCCGGTGATGACTTTGATAGAGGTGTGAAAATAATCCTGGCTGACCAAGAAACTGTAGCCAATGGTGCTGGAAGGGGCAGAGACCTGGTACCTAAGGGAGAAATTAAAAACATACCCATACAGCCAGCTGGAGCAAAATTCCTGGGCAGCTTAAGAGCCCTGAGAGCCACTCACAAGACGTCCCCTCTAATTCCCTCCTTCTCCCCACTTAGGCTTTGTTCCGGCCCCTCCGTGTACGTACAGAGCCCTAATCTCTCTGGCATGCAAATAACCACCGTTTTTTTGTGCTCTCCCCCTTCACCTATTTCAGAAATCTGGCCCCTGATGGTGGGGAGGGGAGGGAGAAGGAGAGTGCCATGCACTGGGGCCTCCCAGAGGAAAGCACAGAGGGCTTAATGGATCTCCTTGCCTCACTGCTGGAGATTTTTGTGGCAGGGCAGGTCCTGGAGGGCTCCCCACTCTAGCAGACCACCATGGGAGAGACTCAAAGGTAGATTTTAGGAAGCAAAAAGGGTTCACATTGCTGGGCTTCACCTCACACCATCTGTAGGCAAGGCTGGGTATGAAGCACGGGGGGTGCTTCAGGTCCTGATGCTGCATCAGATGCAGCACTCCAGGCTCAGCTGGGAGTTGTGACACTGCTGAGCTGTGTTTGGCCAGGGGTTACGGAGCTCAAGGTTGTCCCAGTCTAGGGGAGCTTCCCACCTCTGCCCAGCTGAGGCATGACCTTACACCCTAAAGCAATGCCACCTCGCCTGGCAGGATCAGCGTACAAAGAGCAGGTGTGGTCCCCCAATGAGCCTCTCAATTTGGAGATGGTGGGCATGGAGAGAAAGCTTGTAGTAAACGTTTGCTGCTCTGCTTTTCTCTTCTCTTTCTGCAGCACCAGCAGACTTCCTTGCTCTCTGCTGCCCTACTTCCTCCCAGCCTGCATTTCCATTCCTAGGTTAGAAGATGGGGAGACCTGACCCAGAAGAAGGGCAACTCCCAGCTCCTGTGAAGCCCCCGGATGGTGGCTGGGGCTGGATTGTGCTCCTTGGCTGCTTTGTGATCACCGGCTTCTCCTATGCCTTCCCAAAAGCCGTCAGTGTCTACTTCAAGGAGCTCATGAAAGATTTCCATGTGGGCTACAGTGACACAGCCTGGATCTCTTCCATCATGCTGGCCATGCTCTATGGGACAGGTGATGCTTGGACACACTTCCCCCTCCTCAACTCACACCTTTCCCACTCTGCCATGGGCACAGACCAGGTCCCCATGGACTCTTCTCATGCTCACTGGCCTGGTCATGACCCACGATGCAGAATACAATTGTCCTACCACTTCTCTTCTGGAAGTATGCTGCATCTCGTATCCTTGTTTTCTCTGCCCCAGGAGACCTCAGGGGTCACCCCACCTATATCCCAGACAATTAATAAAGGGTTTGTTCCCACTGCTGAAGCCCTGTTCCTATCACACAAGTGCCAGGGAATAGGGGCCGAAGGCAGGGCAGAACAAAACTCTCCACACCACCAGCCTCTCTCCCTTGGCCAGGCCCAACAAGCAGCCAAGTAGTGAGCTCCATATTACAGCTTCATCTTCCCTGACAGCTCTGCTTGGGCTGCCTTTCCCTTCCCAGTTGTCCTGTCTCCTGGTCACCTACTCTGTCTCTCCTCTGCTTCCTCCTAGGACCAGTATGCAGCATCATGGTGAACCAGTTTGGCTGTCGGCCTGTGATGCTCATTGGCGGGCTGCTAGCTTCTGCTGGGATGATCCTGGCATCTTTTACCACCAATATCATTGAGCTTTATCTGACAGCTGGTGTGCTGACAGGTGAGAGCCCCAGGATTTGGGGGGGGCAACATAGGTTTACCTGGGGAAGAGCCAAGACCATGCTGTATTTCCCTTGAGTAATGCTATGTCTAGGATCAGCTTTTCCTTGCCTATTTGCACACGCTATGGGAAGCATTTAGTCCTGAATGTTGCACATGTGAAGGATTCATCTGCTGGATCTAAGCAGCCAGGGCCTGTGGTTCAGAGACAGAAGAAACCTAAGTGGTGCTCAGTGATCTTGGTGACTGCGGCAGGCAGCATCAGTACACTGTGGCAAGGGAAAGAGGCAGAATTCCTGTGTAAGGCTCAGGTCTTGCCTAAGTGTGAGCACAGTTACCTGATCCATAGCTACTTCAGGTGGACAGGCTGGTTTAGCCCATCCTCTGCAGGGGCAATCCACCAGCATGAAGGCACGGGGGTTGTGAGGAGTACATTCATCCCATCATGGGACTTTGGGACTAGGATAGCCTGAGAGGAGTTTTCAGCTTGTTGCAAAACACATCTCATGTTCTTGCACTCCATGTCTTCCTCCTGCCTCTCACTTCCATGTAGGTCTGGGTATGGCACTGAACTTCCAGCCCTCACTGATCATGCTGGGCACCTACTTTGACAAGCGTCGGCCTCTCGCCAATGGACTGGCTGCTGCTGGGAGCCCTGTCTTCCTTTCCTCGCTCTCCCCACTGGGGCAAGTGCTGCTGGAGAAGTTTGGGTGGCGAGGAGGGTTCCTTATCATGGGGGGCCTTCTGCTTAACTGCTGCACTTGTGGGGCAGTCATGAGACCCCTGGATATGGGCATGAAGAGGAAGATGGGGAAAGCTCAGGACAAATATGAAGCCAAGGAGATGCTGCCCATAGGAGGGAAGTCAGAGGAGGGAATCAGCACCACTGATGGAACCAAGAAAGGCAAGAAAGCCAAGAAGAAGCCCAAGAAAGGAAAGAAGCTTCTGGATTTTAGTATCTTCTCCAACCGAGGGTTTATCATTTACACCATTTCAAAGTTCATCCTGGTCTTGGGTCTCTTCGTGCCCCCCATATTGCTGGTCAACTATGCCAAGGACACAGGCGTGCCGGACACAGAGGCTGCCTTCTTGCTCTCCATCATTGGTTTCATAGACATCTTTGCCCGCCCAGCCTGTGGCATGGTGGCAGGGCTGAAGTGGGTCCGCCCTCACGTGGCATATCTGTTCAGCTTCTCCATGCTCTTCAACGGCTTGACAGACATCTGCAGTGCCAGGGCGAGCAACTACACGGGGCTGGTCATCTTCTGCGTCTTCTTTGGCATCTCCTACGGCATGGTGGGGGCGCTGCAGTTTGAGGTGCTGATGGCCATTGTTGGCTCCCAGAAATTCTCCAGCGCCATTGGGCTGGTCCTACTTATCGAGGCCTTCGCCGTGCTCATCGGGCCACCCTCAGCAGGTAGGTGTCTTGTTACAGGTGATTCGTCTGGCTGACACGGGTTCCACAGTATTGCAGGGATTGGGTGTGGAGACAGCACTTGAAGACCCTATTTCTCAAATTTAAATGGGCTCTCTAGAAGCTGCGAGCTGATCTCTGCCTTCACTACGAATGTTGCATAGAATCATGTTAAGGATAGGGTCAGGTACAGGGTGCAGGCAAACCTTTGAGAGTCTTTATTAGGACAAAGCAAGTGTCTCTCAATTTCCCCTTGGTGTCCATGGCCTTTTGATTGGCAATGTGAATAGTGATCTCAATTTGTTCTAATTCCAATTCCAAGGCACAGGTGTTTTGCTGTCAGTCAAGTCAAAACAGTTTGTACAGTCCCCTGAGGCATTTGCTGGTGATTTTTCTAAGAGGATTAAGACACTCACAGCTTTTCAGCCAGTCTAGTCTAGGTCACAGTCCCTGGTAAGGTCCATGTCCCACAAACAGCCCATAAAAACAGGCTGTTGAATGGAGGTTGGTGTAGATTAATGTTAAGTGTCTGATCATGTGAGAAAGCCAAATCATGCCCAAGGCTTATTTCCAAACAAAGTGCAGCTTCCTGATTTGCAAGGAAGAGTCAGGGACAAGACTATGGAAAATCCCCAGACAGGAACCACTCTGCTGTTTCTTGCAGTCCCTTCCTTCAGCTGTAACACATGGGCTAAAGCCCATCATTGAAGACCATGGTGTGAATGGTCTTTTCCTCAGCACAAAACACCTGTTATGAGTAAAATCAACTCTCAGCAACTCCAACCACTTCTCAAGTGAAATTTGGCAGCCAAGAGAAGACCCTCTTAAATGCTAACAGTAATTGATGTCTCACTTTATAAGCTGTGGGGCAGTTGGCAGTCCCTGACCAGGGAGTGTCAAGAAATATGTCTTGGAGGCAGCTGCAGAGAGATCACTGGGGGAGAGGGGGATTTAACAGCACCTTGCCTCAAGGAGCAAGGCACACCAGTGGGGTGCTAACAAGGGACATCCCTCAGCCCTCCTGCCTCAGTTCAGCCGTGCCTTGGTGCTGTGTGCATGTACAATGGCACACAGACAGTGCAGGGTCACCAAAGAACTTGTTGGGGGCAAACGAGGTGTGCAAGGCTGCAGGACACCCCTGGTGCAGGAAGCTTGAGTGCTCTGACAGTCCTGATAGCTCAGACTTGGGGAGAACAGTGCTCAGCTGGGAGAAGGGGGCTGAACAAAGTGGCTTTGTTTGGTGTAATCCTCCTGAGCTGCTTCCCACTCTGTGGGGCCGAGGGGTTTTGGCGCAGGGTAAGCTGCACACACACACACGCACACGCACGCGCGCTGGACACGCAGGCTCCTCGCTCGCCATCCGGCTTGGCTGAACAGGGCCACATTCACCTGCAGAGGAATTCGCCACGTGCCTCCCATGACTGCTCCGGGAGGCACCTCAGCGAGTCCTGGGGCTGGTTTCAGGGCATGCCCTGTAGCACAGCAGAGACTGGGGGGGTCACATGTGCCTTTGGGAGGGTGTGAGACCGGGATGAAGAGTGCAGTTCCGTGGCTGCATCCTGACTGCAGCAAGGCAGCTGTTCATGCTCCCCAGCACCAAGGACTGGGAACTCTTCCTCCATTGCCAGCCCCGGTGGATTCAGAAAATATATTGAGAATATCGCTGGCACAGAAATCATCAGGTGTGGGTCAACCAAAGGATTTCTCTGCCAAAGAGAAAATAGTTCTTCCCTTCAGAATGTTTTCCTGACATAAGAACTTAAGAAATAGCAATGCCTCTAAGACTTTCTTTTCTGAGACTGGCCAGTCCAAGCTAAGAGAAGCTTTTCCCACCTTGGCAAGTAGAAGATGGCCCACCATGGAGTGGGACCCTAACATGAGGGTGTCATAATTATTTAAGCTTGTCCAAACAAGGGAAAACACTAACAATGCACTGTTCCCATACTCTTCCTGGAAGTACAGCTATTTCCCAGGGTCATTTTTAGATATTCAGGCTTCTTGCTCTTCCCCTGAGAAATGAGTCCGCAGCCAAATGCAGGTGTTGCCCACGCAGGAGTGCACAAGCCAAATTTAACCATCTCACGTCTTCTCCAACCATCAGGCCGTCTGGTTGATGCTCTCAAGAACTATGAGGTGATCTTCTACCTGGCGGGCTCAGAGGTCGTGCTCTCCGCTCTCTTCCTGGGTGTCGCCAGCTACTGCTGCCTGAACCGAGGGAAGAAGGAGCCTCCCCCGGAGAACAACCCCTCTGCAGGAGGTGGGAGCGACACCGAGGAAGCAGAGTCCGATGTGCAGGAAGCCGAGGAGCACAGCAGCGACAACCACCAGCCAGCCCACAGCACCGACAACGCGGTGGTGGTGGCCAACGAGGAGGCCAACCATGTGGCAGAGGAGCAGAGAGGGGAGGGAGGCGGCTGTCCTGCAGGGGATGGGGAGGTGTTGGCACGAGACGGCTGCAACGCTGACCAGATGGTGGAGAGGGACAGTTTTTAGGCAGGGCAGAGAACAGGGATGTAAAAAACTGGCCTTGTTTGCAAGCACCTCGGCATGGGAGGGTAGATGGGATGTGGGGAGCAGAGAGCTGGGACAAAGGCAGATGTAAGAAATAAGAGGGAGAGGTATAAGAATAGCTGGTCCTTGTGTACATATGTCCACAACCTACCCAGTGATATGTCTACTTGCATCCTGCACCCATGCTGGTACAAACAGGCTCACAGCAGCCCAAACACCAAAAAGAAAAAAATAATAATCTTCTTTCCTCACTTTCAAACCAGCCCTGGAGAAAGTCTTCTGAAAAGGCTGCCAAGGACTCTCCTTTTCCTTCTGCATTGTCACAATACAGAACACAAACAATTAGAGACTCTTTGTAATCAGATCTGCTACACTCTGTTCTGGTGTCAGTGTTTCCTTCACCCCACTTCCACGGTCCGGATAGTGTCAGTCTCACTGGCAGCACATTTAGGAGGTGGTGTAACTCACAGCTACCATCCGGCCACCTCCAGGGGCCACCAGCACGGCTCTCTGCAGCACATCCCTCGGGCACTGCCAAGCCAGGAGGCCACCAGCTCCAGCCTCCTCTGCCTGGCACGTTTTTTGTGGACAGTAAAGCTGGGGCAGTGACACCTGATGCTGCTTCCCCAAGCACTGTGTTAGAGGTTGCTGCTGAGGTTCAAGAAGACACCTAAGAAAGGCTAATGCCATTAGGTGTGCAGCTACTGTACAGAGCCTCGCTGACAGGAATAGCACCAAGCCAGCTTTATCTAGGCTCAAGTGAGTCCCGCTGACGTGTGAAGGGAACAACTTGGCCCCTGTGGGGGTGGAGGTTTCAAGACAGGTGAATTACCTTGTCCCAGGCGATTATCCATTGAGCAGCAATGGCACCAGACATGCCTGTGTTTTCCTCTTAAACAGAGAAAACCTCCTTACATAAAGGAATCAAAGGTAAGGCAGAAGGACAAGCCCCAGTCCCTGAGGGCTGCTAACGAGGGTGTTGGAGCACGTGGTAAGGCAGGCCTGACCCCCTCACCCCCCGCTGCAGTGGTGGATTTCTAGATTCAGAGAGGACAACCTTCCCTGGCATGCTTAAACCACTTCTAATCTGCTTTAAGACTGGATCTTTTATAAACACCCCTGGCCAAAGCTCTTTCTTCCGGTTTCCTGAACTGCTTCACCTCAGAGACCCTGGGGGAACCTGTGACTATAACAAGGGATCAAAAAATAAGCACAGGGCTACAGGGAAGGCAGCTCGTGGGGCCACCAGAAGTTGTGCCTCATTCCAGGCCAGACTGACTACAAATTTATGGGTAGTTGGCAAAGTCTGCAAGATCCATAAAGCCATTTAAACACAGCAGGGGAGAGGGGACATGAAGGAATTAACTCATTGAGGGCATTCTAGGTGCTCCCAAACAAAAACAGCAGTAAATGATGAACCAAATAAAGCTGTTGAAGAATACCAGTTTGAGATAGAAGAACTGGAAATTGGAGGGGAGAAGGTAAACCACGAGGTTGTACTCAGTCCCACCACAGCTAACACCACTATTAGATCTGATTTCAAGCCAATCATAGTGGTGACTTTGGGCTTTTTCCTATTCAAACTCAGAAACACCTCAAGCGAGACTAAACCCCGTAACAAACCCCAGATGCAAAGCTTTGGGAGAATGACAATAGCAGCAAGGGTGCTGGGGCCCTGCAGGCCTTCATCCAGTGCTCTCAAAGCTTGTTTTCCCTCCCCACAAGGTAAGATCGCTGCTTCTGCTGGACCAAGTTGCTCTGCAGCTCTTTCCCCAGTAACCCCAGGCTGGGTTTCCCTTATTCACTAATATGCCCTCCAAGAAGGAGCTCACAGCTTCCCAGAGGTCCAAGGTCCACAGCATGAAAACAACTGCTCTTGTCAGCCAAGCCAGTCACCAGAACAAGCTCCCCTCTGTTCCCTTGTCACAAGTCAACATTTCCCACTAAGCCTCCCACTCTCAAATTTTTTTTCACAAAAGCAAATAAAAGCCCTTAGGGTATGAGATCTCACTACAGACAGCGCTGCAAGATTCCCAGACCTCTTCCTGAAAAATCCAGCTACGCTGCTTACACTTTGCCTCAATGGCTTTCAGGCAGACTCCACTGAAGCGTTTTCAGTTCCTCTCAACTGCTCCATGTCTTGGTACAACAAACAACTCTGAAAGAGGATCAAGGACTCACACACCAGCTGAAGCTTGTGATGCAACAGCTGAGCTGTGTGGAGAAGCTGGCCCCGGAGGGGCACAAGGATGCCACCTTGGCACAACTGAGGCACCTGCTGGCCTTTAAAAGCCTGTTGTTCCCCCAGGAAGCTAAAATGCAGAGACGCTGGTATTACTGGAGAACTTGCTATAGCATTTATAACTCTCATCCTCTGGAAATCTGCACTGCAGTGACCACCACAGCTTGGTATTGAGTTCTGCACCAGTACAAGAAGAAAAAAATGGCCAGCACATGACACCCATCTTCCCAAGATTATAATTTAAGATTAAAACCAATGGATGATAAGCAAGCAAATCCCTTACAGCAAAGACATGAAGGACATGAAATGAAATGTCACTTATTTCTTTATTACAGACAGTAGTCACTACATCAGTCTGTTTCAATTCTCCAGAGCAACTTAACCATGGATGGCATTATTCCAGGCACCCACAAAGATGAAGAAGCTCCAAAAACAATCAGAGAAACACAAATTTAAAAAAAAACCAAAAAAACAAAAACTTGATCATAAATTAATGCATTTAAATAACTTCTCCCACAACCACTAGAATGTAAAGACAGAGAAGTCAAAACCCCTGCCCCAGGAAGAACACTACTCCTGGTAATTGTGCTGCTCACTAACAGAGAAAGTGCCATCTGCATGTGGGATTGGCCCACCGGGATGGAGGAGGCGAAAAGGAGGAAAGATGCAGTCTCCCCTCAGCTGTCCTTTCCCCCTTTCCCTTGTGCTAGGGAATGGGAAGATAGCTACCACTGCTGGTGGCTGGCACAGAGACAGCACAAAATAGTTGTTGTGTTGGAGAGAGGAGAGCACGCTGGTCATTCTTTACACTAAAAAAATCTCAAAGCCTCTGCCAAAAGAGCATGTTGTCCTCTCTCCACAAAGCTTTGTGCCTCCTTTCCAGTTTAGAGATGGGGTATTTCCATCACAGTCCTAAGGTGGATCCTCAGAAGCTTGAAGACAGCAAGCAGTGATGCTAACACTTCCCCAGAGCACAATGGGAGGACGGAAGGGGGCAGTTCTCACCATTTGTAATCACCTCCAAACCCTTAACCACTTCCATGTGCCAGAAGGGAATGGCGCTGCCCACATGCTCCCTGCACAGAGGCACATGGTGGTGTGGGAGCAGCTTTTCCTCCCCACACCACAGTACCCAGAAGACTCCAGGGGCAAAAAGAATATCCAGGCAAACAAGCAAAGGAAAAGAGAGGAAAGCAGAGGTTGGTCCCAATCCAACCAGCTACCCCACCCAAAGCAGAGGAGGAATCCCAGGCTGGACACACAGAAATCATGGAGGATGAATGGCCACATGAAATACATGTTCTTGTAAGTCTGCAAAGTCCTTCCTCTGGCCATGCTGACACACTCAGGCATCATCAATGAGCTTCTCTTCATTTGCATCCTCCCTCCCACTACCCTCTCTCTCACTTTCTCCTTCTTCTTCTGCCCCATCTGTGTACGTGTCCTTCTGCCCATAGCTGAGAGTGGTGCGGGCAAGGTCCACCTCGATGGGAAAGACATCCGCGTCCCGGAGCACGGCGTAGCAGTCATCGTAGTACTTGGACATGGTGGAGACAAAACGCTGGAGCTGGAACACGATGTCCTGCACTGTAGTGGAGACATGATGGGGGGAAAAAGTGTGAAAATTCCCTTCTCCAACAGTGTGAAGGCTGTGATCAAGACTCCCTTATCAGTTTTAGATACCATCTTGAACACATTAATCCCTTTTGGCCCCTCAGGGCTAATGTCTCGGATACAGCCACAAAGGAGTTCTTCTGCAAAGAAGAACTGAGCTGTTTTTCTGCGCTGAGACAAAGGAGGAACACAAAAGCTGAAGTCATGTCTGCTGAACTCAGCAGTGGCACTCACCATGTTTCTGGTCCAGGAGCTCTATTTTCTCTAGCACGTCCTTCCTCATCTTGGCAAAGCGCGTGCGAGCCTCCTGACGGCAGCGCAGAATGAGGCGGTACTCGTAGTTCCCAGTGCTGACCCGGTAGAGAGGCTCACCCAGAGCCTGCCAAAAACACAGTGCTGCTTTAGAGACTCCCACAACACTGCTTGTACACACAGTCTGCCTACCAATGTGGACACACAACGGCAATGGCCTTGGGTTATTACAGACCTCTCAGGCACATGGGAACTGCTGTCAGGAAGCAGAACCATGAGGAGCACTGAGCTGTGTCAAAACCTGGCAGTCAGTGGGGCCACTCTGAAGCCAAACACACACCAATCAGGTAAAGAAAAGCATCGCTGCTAAGCAAATACAAAAGGACAGGCACCTTTCAGGCCCGCATGGAGAGATGGCAAGGCTTCTTTCTTGGACTATTAAGACAGGCATTAAGAACAAACAAGTTTATTTCAAGCACACAAAAATTCTGCCCTCCTCTGTAAGGTCTGCCCTGTGTGGATTGTTTAATGAATTACATATCTACACTGGGAACCTTCTGGTATCTACAACCATCCAGACACAATGCTAGAAGGGACCTACACATGGTCCTGCAAAAGTCTGGAAAGGGATTAGGTCAGACAGCAATGAAGCATCTTTCCTTTCTACCTGTAAACACAACACACAGAAAAATCCATGCCACAGATACAGCTCCCTAACACACACTGCCCGTGCCAAAACTCAAGAGATGTCACTCTGCTGGCAAAGACTGGGATTCTTTCCTTCCCACTTAGAAGGAAACATTTAATGAAAGATGGTGCGAGGAGTTTGATTCCTTCCTGGCACTTGGGAACTAGGCATTCCAAAAAATCAAATGCCTGCTGTGAGACTGACACCTAGGATAAAAAAAGATGTCACTTTCATGCAGGGAAACCAGAATTTATGGGACACCTTTAGCTAATTTAAAAAAAGCTGTTAAGGATTAAAGTCCTAAAACTCTAAACTATAAACCCCTGTTGTTAAGAGAGATCCTTTAATCATTTTTCTTCACTTATAAATGTAGTTTCAAATGCATTTTGCTGCAGAGAAGTTAAATCTCCATTTCTCAGAAACAAGTCCAGAATTAATGATAAGC
Source organism: Sialia sialis (assembly GCA_009812075.1). NCBI lineage: Eukaryota > Metazoa > Chordata > Aves > Passeriformes > Turdidae > Sialia > Sialia sialis. The sequence continues at coordinate 26,992,834 of VRYO01001878.1, forward strand.
TGTACACTACACACAAATGGAATCTGTGAAGATAACACCTTAATCTTCCTTACATAACCTAATAGTACTTAAACACTGAGAAAGGCAACCACTGAGCAAACAAGCTGCAGTTCTTCCCAGGTAGCATTTAAGGATCCCCTATTTCTAATACATTAAGAAGAAATGTGTGCAATTCCCTAGGATGCATTCACTAGTTTGGGTGCTGACAGGCACAAGAATACTTTTGCAATTGATACTCACAATGCAGCTGTATTCTTCATCATCCATCTCTTTGACTTTCAGGCAGTAAGACTTTGTAGAATTAAAGATGAAAAACAAGAAAAGCAAACCAAGAAGGAGCTATTAAAAATTAGAAACAACTTCATCATTGCCCATACCCATGAGGTTGTACCATTCCAAGCCTACTTTCAGTGGACAGACTCTGAAGAAAGCATAGTGGGAAAAATCCTGTGTTCATCTGCTCTTTGGGAAAAGACAGTAGAAGAAAAGTATGAGACAGGAATAAATAAAGAGGGAAAGAAAAAAAAAAATAACTGCAGGAAGGATTGATGTAGGAAAAGATTCTGCCATATTCCCTTGCCTTAGGGCTGCAGCTTCAAGTACTTCTCTCAACAGGCAAAAGGAAATAGATTCCTACAGCTGCAGAGCAGGTGCACAGAGCAACCTTACTCTTTTTGGGTAAAAAACAAATGCTGAATAGAATGAAGGAGGTAAAAAAAGGTAAGGTGTAAATCAAAGCAAATATGACTTGACACTTGTTTACTTTGGCTAAAGAAAGTGCATAAAATTACCCGAAAAATATGGACTGGGGAGCTCTTTACAGGAGTTCAAGAGCCTAAGCTGCAGAGGAACTCCTTAGAAATAAATCAGGAAATGATTTTGATCATGCAGAAAGTAAGTCATGGGGGTACTATAAGATCTCTCTTCCCAGTGAGAAGTGTTAGGTCAAAAGCAGGTGCCTGAATCTGAGTAATCTGGCAGTAAACAAAGAACTGGAAATAACAGGGCATTCTCTCATGGATCATGGAAGGATGGATACGTGATCACATAGGCTAGACGTGACTTTCAGGATGATTCTATGAAACTTAATTTCAACCAACACTTAGAAGAAGAAAAAAAAAAACCAACAAAAAACAAGCAGCTCACCAAATATTCAAACTTGACATCCAGGTATTTTTTGATAGTGAGCCTTGTGTCAGGAATGGCTTTATTCAGATAGGTGTTCAAGTCAGTCAGCATCTGCAAGGGAAACACCCTGTTGCTGAATTAAGACCAAAAAGCATGACTACAACTCAAGTGCAACCTTCTACCCAGCACAGGTCATGAGGCTGCCTTGAGTTAACTCTTCTTTGAACTACAGCATATTTGAAAGAAAAAGTTTGATCATGGCTCAGAATGGTTAGAGCCTCGGTTACTGCTGTTACTGTTACTCTGTTACTCTGTTACTGCCACTGGCAAGTGGTTCCAGTTCTAGAAATGCTTGCCTCACTTCTAGCCTGGATTCATCTGCTTTTGACTCACTTAATTTTCAGCTGGTCCTGGAAACAGCTCTCCCTGATTCAAACTTTCATGACTCAGCATCATCCATCCGACACAGCACTGAAAGTGGTGCCTGAATCAACACTTAAACTCTCTCTTTGCTAAAATAAGTGCACAGATACATATATTATATCATTCAAATACATTGACTGAAATTTTTACATTGTTCTGGGTTGCTCCTCTGAACTCTTTTAGTGACACAATCCAGTTATGGGTACCAATACCAGGTACTACACTGGTAGTGTACACTACTCTCTTAGGCCCACAAGAAAAGGAATATACTCATGTGCAGAAGTCATAGGGTCAGGGTTGATATATTCATTATGGTACCTCTCAGGTTCTTTTCACTATGAAGAGAATTCCCTGAAGGAAAGCAGACAAGGATCCTTCTTCCCACAATGAATGAACTTTTAAGACCACACCTTTAAAAACAGATTCCCCTCTTCTCCAAACCCTTTACTCCTATGATTAAATTCTTTACCGGCTTAATTGTTTTCAGAAGGTGAATCCCAAACTTCTCAATGTTGCGATGGGCATCAGCAAATTTCACAAAAGCTTCACTGGCAGCTGGTTGTGGTTCCCGTACACCAATGACAGAGAAAACATCTCCAAATGCTGCATGAGCAGAATAAACACAGACAGGTGAAAAAAAAGAGGCGAACCCTGAGAAAAATCTTGTCTCCAATATTAGAAGTCCCTCCCATAACCTTACAATTAGCTAGGGGATGATGCTACATATTCCCTAAAGACCACAGTTTGGCAGGGCATTTTCCCAATGTCCCACGTGAAGGACAGAGCCTGAGCCATGACCGGTAATGCAGGAGAACAGCCCCTCCTAGCTCATTTCTGCAAGCCTTGGTTTTCTGAGTGAGAGAATCACACATCTAAGTACTGACAAAAATTCCTGAAACTGAAGATCAAAGACTTGTGCTCCCTTTGCTCAAGATTCTTTACCTCTGTGTGTCTGAGATAGCTCAAAGAAAGCCCTGAGAAGACTCTTGGTGTGCTCTGTCAAGCCTGTGATGGAAGCCAGAAAAAACATGTAAATCACTTCACTGGAACACAATGAAGGCATCGTTTTCTCCCATCCAGCGTCTGACGGAATACCAAGTTTACCTTTGTATAACTCTGCAGTCCTCTCCAGCTCCTCTAATCTCTTCACTAGTCCATCTAAATAGAAGCAAGAATCAGAATACAGAATTACAGTAGTCACATTCAGGATATGGCTAAGACCTAATTAGATGGAAAAATATTGGTTTCATATATTTGGTTCAAATTTCCCTCACCCCTTAATGCCCATCCTGTGATACAACATGAGAAGCTTCTAAAATTACTGCAAACTTATTTTATAATGTGGGGGTCATCATCTACTGGCATTCACTAAGTTGGTCCCTGCTTTTAATTAATCTAACCTGATACAACATTTAAGTGGCCACAAAGACAGGGCAGAGACAATCACAACAGTGAGGCAGAGCAGAAGAAAAGAATGTGGACCATGCAAGCAACAAGAAAAAAGTAGGTAAACGCAGGAGAGTAAGATTCCCACTGGGAAAACATCCTCCTGGACAATACATACCATTGCAAAGTATGGCTCGGCTTAACCCCAGGGCATCTGCTGTCCCCGAGCTCATGTTCTCTACCAGTCGGTGCTTTACCTTCTTCAATACTAAAGGCCAAAACAAAGTTACAAACCAGCATCAGGATCACTTCCATGGGCATGAAATGCTCACCAGCACATCCCACCGGTTTCCCAGGCACTGGATAAACAGTACTTAACTCAGTATTGAGGCAGCAAGCAGAAAGAGAGTACCACAGAAACAGGGCACTCCGGTCCAGCCAAGCATAACACATCTTCTAACTTGCTCATCTGTTCTGCTCTCACATCCTTAACACTTCAATTATTATAGCTCCAGCAATTCTTTTGGAAGGCTGTCCCAATCAATCACTTTGCTATAAGCAAAGCACTTATCTTGATATTCGGAACTAAACTTTGCTTATGGTATCTGCTGTATTACTTCAGGGGAAGTTGGACGATGTGAAACATTAATCTTAAAGAAATTAAGATTTTAGCTAAAAGTTAGAAGAAACTGGGCTTGAGATAGTTACCTGAAACTTAAATAATTGATTGCCTGTCAATTTATGTTTGCTTAGCTGTGCTTGCAATGGGAAAGGATGAAACTAGTAAGTAGGTCCAAAGAACACAAACAATTGCAACCAGAAACCCACTCTTTGCAAAACTGGAGTTGTCCCAAAAGCCATTTGTATTGTCATTGATAGAAAAGGTTGAGAGTTCAGGATGAGGAAGACTTTCCTTACTTCCTCCTTTTAAGACCCCTCCTCAAAAAAACGACCCTAGACTTAATTCAAGAAGCCAACCACGCTGCTTAATTGCCATTCCAGCTAATTACCATAGGAAGCAGGGGATGGGAGGGGCTGGTATTATGAATATGTATTTGTTTGAAACTTTTGTCAATAAACAGACTCTGTGACCACCTGTAATTTTTCAGTGCGTATTAGGGGGCTACCCCACGCTGCTGCCCAGCTCTGAAGTCTTTTGTCCATCGCAGTTGAGTATCGGTGTTAGACCAATACTCATATTTTGGTAAATCAGATGAGGCCAAAAGACAATCAGGACTTAATGCTCAAGTGTTGTCTCCTTCCTTACTTTTACCTTCTGAATCCTAGTTAAACCCTTTCGTCACCTCTTGATGGGATTTCTGTCTTTGGTGGTCATAACCTGCAAATTACTAGAGACATCTATGCCCTCCTTGGGACCAGATGACTCAGACACCGTTATTTACAGGCAGAATTGCCTGCAGATCCCAAGAACTCAGCTGAAGTCGCAGTGTTCTGGAAAATACCATATTCTCATCACACCTCTGTTTTCCCAGAAATCCATCTCACTAGTCATGATTTTCCAGAACTCCTGTCAATTTGTAAGCACCATAATCACCAGGAAAAGAAGTGAGAGCAAAAAGAATGGATACATCTTGCTGAAAGTGAAAAAAGGCAGATCATATAAAGGAGACACCCGTGTAGGCTTATTTCAAATCCAGACACTTTGTTTTAGCAATAAAAGCTCTCCTGTCTCCCATAAAATTTATGTTTGTACAAAACTCAGTCTATTTTATCACTGTTCTCCAAGCTCAGAAATTATCACCAATGCTTTTCAATTCACACATTTTTGTGTACATTGAAAACCAGGTCAGCATAATTCATTTGTATTAAAAAACCCCAAATTATTATACAGTTGAGATTCATCATCCATGCTAAACACAGCACAGAAAAACAAGTCTCCCACAACAACAGCTAAGCCTTGATTTAACTTTCAAGCCTATTTCAAAAAGTCAGGGAGGGATTTTTTTTAAACCTGTAACTCTCTTTGACAGTATCCATTTAAAAATGGCTGAGTTAAGTGCAAGAAAGGAAATAGAATTTTAAGTTGGTTTCAGCTGGGTCTAATCTTTCACCATTCCCCTTCATTTTAACACTCTAGGGAGAAAGAAAACAGTCTTACCAATATCCAAAGACTTGCCCTGCTTTGGGTCAGCCTGAAGCTTGTTGTAGTGTATTGTCACTTCTCCCTGCAGAAAGAGCAAAGCCCAAACTGCTGTGCTGGAAGCAGGCAGCAGTGGCTGCCTTTACCCAAGGACAATAAGTTGCCAACAACGACCCAGAAGCTCCAGTGGCCCCCTCCTACCTCTCACCTTTACCATCTGTATCATCTTGGCCACCTCCACTTTGGTTTTTCCCTTGACAGATTTCCCGTTGACTCCTGTGATTTCATCCCCGGCTGCTACGGTGCCGTCTAAGGCTGCTGGAGTGTTGTCAAACACCTGAGACACAGCACAGGCAGGCAGTAGTCAGGAGGAAGGCCAAGGCAGAGCTAAAGAGCACAAACCAAACAGCTGCATTCCTCTCATTTAATCCACTTTGTCCATGCTGAAGCTGCAGTTTTCCCCCTTTCCAAACCAAGAGGCAGGCTGATCATCTTGTTCCCTCAGGAAGTTCTTGCCCCTAGGATGCACCTCCTTGAGCATAGGATTTCCTGATGTTGGGAGTGCCACACTGTTCCCCTGTGAATTCTACCAAGCTTTCCAAGGAGAAGGATCATTCCAAAAGTCTTAATTCTTCCACACCTACTAGGTACAAGAGGAAGGAAATCTTTACACTGAAAAATGAGATGTCATCTCCCACTTTGAGAAGAATGAACAGCACATGGCTCTCTCTCCACACTTCCCATCTCTCAGGCCAACACTGTTTTAAAAAGCTGGCTTATTTTCCCTCCCCAGGTGCCCACCTGGACAATGTAGAGACAGGGGCAGTACTGTGCTCCACCTCCAATGCTGATCCCAATCAGGTTCTGAGAGTCCTTCTTCAGGGTCACTGTGCCAGGTACAGTGGGGATGCCCCTGCAAAGAGAAAGGAATAACTGGACTTAGGCAGAGCTGCCTGCATATGAAACAAGTCCAGTATCTGGGTCAATACAAATGGCAAAGATCACGGGCACTGCGCATCCAAACTCATTCCTTCACCTCTGCCACAGTTTGCTGGCACAGGCCAGCAGGGAGACCTTCTGTGCTGTCTTCTTCTTGGTATTGCATGCAAGGATTAGAGGTGGAAGAGACACACATCCTCACCCGTCACTAGGCAGTGAAGAAACACTTCCATGCTTTAGTGTTTCACCTGCACTTAGTGCTGGAGTGAGAGGACAGCTTGCGCAGCATAGATGTGAGGCAAATCAAGTGCTCTGTGCTAAATGCAAGGCAGTCACTGCAGAGCAACACAAACGCTCTCCTTTGCTCACCAGCAGTGATGCCTCATCCCCAGTCTCCAAAGGGAGCAAGAAATCAGCACTGAACAGAAAGTCTGATGTTCAGCACACAGTGTCACACAGTAAATTTACCAACTCTCATGAGGTCTTGGCTGCAAAGTCTACTTCAATTGTAAGAAACACCAAGAAAAGACAAATTAAATACTCACAGCTTATCTTCCTCAACATCATAGTCCAAATCTGCAAACATTGTTTTGGTTCAGTGGAGTCTGTTTGTCTGAAACTGCTTATTCCAAACTCACTGGGAAGAAAGAACAGAATAAACCAAATAAAAGAATGATCGCAATAGAAAAAAAACAGAGAACCAACCTGTCACACTTAGCAATCTCCTTTTTCTTTCTTGAAATGCCACGTGGTGGTCTCTGCTCTTATATGGAAGGATGAAAAAAGAGTCAAGTGTCCCTGGTTCTCTGCTCTACATGCGACAGCATAAAGCTCTCGAGTTTGAATGCTGCATGTTCCAAACCCAAGACTGACACACGTGCAGCATTTCCAAAGCACAGAACAAAACGCGGGCCCTTCCCGAAGCTGCTTCTTCCCACGCTCGACCTGCACCACGGCTCTAAAGATACTCGGTTTTATCCCCGACATCCATCACACCTCTCCATGTTCTTGACTTCACAGCAAGTCACGTCACTTTTTGCCTCGGCAGGCCGTGTGCAAGCTTTCCACCGAAAGCCTCATTATTTCCCCACGCACAAACCCCATTTCCATTTAATTTCGGGCAGCAATTAGCAGGCACGTTTGGGTTCCGCCACCCTTCGGCAGCACCCAAGACACGGTGACGCTGTGAAGGCGGTCACCTCCACCACACCGGACCCTGAGGGGCCAGGGCTTCACCGGCAGCTCACCGTGCCGCAGCACCGAGGCGGTGCCGGGCAGGGCCCGGCCGCTGAGGGGGAGAGCGCAGCCCCCGCCCCAAGGCGCCCGCCGGGGCCGTCCCGGGGGCAACCGCGGGGGGGCGTCCCTGAGGGGCCCCCAGCCTCACCGGAAGCGGCCGCGCGGCGCCGTCAGCCCCCTCTGGTGACGTCACCGCCGGCGTCGCCCGGAAGCGGCCGCCTGACCCCGCCCCCCGCGCGCCCGCCGCGTTGCCATGGGGACTGAGGGATCGGGCCTTGGTTAGGCCGGAAAAAAAGAGCTCGGGGTGACCTGATCACTCTCTGCAGCCCCCTGAGAGGAGGCTGTAGCCAGGTGGAGATCGACCTCTTCTGCCAGGCAACCAGTGGCAGGACAGGAGGGCATAGTCACAAGCTGCACCGGGGGAGGTTTAGGTTGGATATTAGGTGGAATTTCTTCACGGAAGTGGTGATGGGGCGTTGGGATGGGCTGCCCAGGGAGGTGGTGGAGTCACCGCCCCTGGAGGTGTTTAAGGAAAGGCTGGACCTGCAGCGGTGTGGTTGATATAGTTGGACTCTGTGGTCTCAGAGGTCTTCTCCGGTCTAATTGATTCTGTGATTCTGTGAAATTGGTTGGCACAATCACCCCTGCTGTGGCAGACCCGAGGAAGTATCAGATGCCAGTGGATGTGGAATCCAGCCAGCACAGCTGTGTGCAAAGCCACCGCACCGCCATGTGTGCGGCAGCATCGCCAGGCTTCCTCGAGTTCTTCTCCTCTGCGATGTGCCTGAGGGCAGTGGTTGGGTGTTCAAATGCTTCTCCTGCCTCCATCGTGACACCACCACCACTGGGAGAATGCTTTGATTTCCCAGAGAAACGTGGTTGCCTTGTTGCATTGTGTGTCATCTTTTCCAGCTGTTCCTGGCTTCTGAGCAACTACCAGGCTGCTGAGCCCAACTTTCTGACACAGATCAAAAAACAAAAAAAAAAAAAAGCCAAACCAAAAAAAACCCAACCCAACATTGCACTCTTTGAACTGAAAACTGCTCTGTGACTAGGAACAAGGACTGGCCCATGGCGGTGACCTCTCTTGCTGGCTGAGAGGGTGGTTAGTGTATGCAGCCCCTGAGCCTCTTGTCTGCATACATCAAAACACTGACTGAAGCCACCCACAGTGCTGGACTACAAGGGCAAGAGTGTGCTGGTAATAATCATTTTGAAGTCCGGGGTCTAAGATGTGATTTATTAATGAGGGGAAGCTGAATGAGAAATGCAGTCCTTCAGGTGGGAGCTCTCTGAAGAAAAGAGACTGACATCCCGACCCTGGCCGCTGACAGTTTTACATCAGTGAAGCTCCAGAATTGATGAGCCAGACCCTGATCTCTGCACAAGAGCTTGCTGGGGCTTGGCAGTGCAACAGCACTTGCCTGTCGCTGCAGCTGATACAGAGAAGAGAAAAGAAGAGAAGATGGACCCAGAGTCTGCTGAGAGTTTTTGCACATCTAGACAAGAGGAAGAAGTTGCAAGTTGCAGGATGGAATTACAGTGCAAAAAAAGGAATAAAAATCACTGTGAGGATAGGTACGCACGGTTACATCAGCCCAGAGAGGTGGTGGAATATCCATCCCTAGAGACAGTGACAATTTAGCTGGACAGATTCTGCGATGCTGCGGTCCTGACAGAGACCCTGCAACACAAGCAGAGGCGACCCCTCTGTCCCTGCCCAAAGCTGACAGCTAATGCAGAGAGCTGGTTAAGCAAATGTCACACGGGCAGAACTCGAGCCCGCTGTCCGTCCCACACCCCGGCAGGACTGCTCCTTGCGCCGGGGGCCGTGTGTCCCGCTCTGTCCCCCGGGACTCTGCAGGGTCGGGGCCGTGTGTCCCCGCTCTGTCACCCGGGGCTCTGCAGGGTCGCTCCCGGCCACCGGCTGGGCTCCGTTTCTAAGGGTGGCGCGCCATCGTGTGGTCACTGCCCGAACTGCTGCTGCAGGCGGGGTCCTGGATTCAGGGTTTGCTAAAGTGGGATATTTCTTCTATTTTACTGCAAAGGGGAAAAAAGAGGTTTTTCACACATAGAGGAGAACACCTGCACAACGTGAGTCATTTGCTTGCACCCAAGGGAATTGCTCAGAGCTTTGTGCTGGGTATCAGACTGGTTAAAAGAAGTTGCAGGACCTTATTTCTCCTGGTGCCCACTATCTCCTACTAGAACTGCAAGGGAGATGAGCAAGCAGTGAATGTTTCCTTTGCTGGCAGCTCCTGCCATTCAAAAGGAAGACAATAAGCAGAATTCGCCCGAGGTGAAAATCTAGACCTGCTGACACTGACAAGGCCGAAACCTGTAGGTCTGATGAGCCTGGTTTTGTGCTGCTCCAGTGAAGTGTGTGCGTTGTGCATGCCCTTCAGTACATCCCCGAAGCATCAGCCTTTGTACACGTGTGCTGACTGACCCTGCCTTTTGTGCACAGCTGCCCCAAAGTGTCTGAGATCGATTGGATTCTCTCCGTGTGAGATGGAGAATGAATCTGCATGTGCCCTAAAGCCATGTCTGTCTCAATAGTAGAAATCCAGCTGATTGCCTCCTCCCAAGGGGAACAGTAATGAAGTGCTGATGAAAAAGGTTGCCTAAAATCCAAAAAAGTAAGGTTGGCCAGCATTTAAAAGAATCCCAGGAAGCTATTAATTTTCAAGAATAGATCTGATTAATTGTATCAAAATTTTGAAATGCAGCTTTCTCTTGAAAATTGGACTCACTCCTTACAGTCTACTAATATGGCTTCAATCAAGAGGGCTTAGTTTGCACATACAGAGATTTTTCTATCCCCAAGTACACAATCTGTGAAAAGTTTTACTCTGAGAGTCAAAACTCCCTTCTGCTTGTCTTTCATCACGTGTAATAAGGAGTCTGCTAGCAGATCACACGTTGCATGACTGGTTAGCTTCTTGGCACGCAGATGTATTTCTGTGTACTGGGGCTGTGCTGAATCTCATGTTTCTGGCTGCTTTTCTGCTACTGTTTTCAGTGTCAACACAAATAACTCTGGACTAACATCCTGCTTGATTGCTGTCCCTTGAGCCATGTTGTCTGTTTTTGGGGGAACTTTCAGTGAGTAAGTGTGGGGATTGTATTCCCTGCCCATCTCTGCACAGTCTGCCTGCCCTCTCCCTACCCCACTTCTGCTGAACTTGCAGCAGCCTCTGTATGGGGCAGACAGGACATGGGGGACTGCTTTCACTAGGTGTTTTCATTGTCCTTCCTCTGTGTTTAGGATTCTCTGACGTTTATCTAGAGGGAGGCTGGGGGAAATGAACAATGCTCTGTTGAAGACGCATTGTGTTTTCACGTGCACCAAACATGTTTCAGTGCCCCTGGACTTCGTCCCCACAGATATCTGGTCTCAGACAAGGAGCTAGGTCTCAGGGGCATCTGGTGCAACCTTTGTGAAAGCATTACTTGCAAAACCAGTACTTGCCTCCTGAAAAACCTTAAAGGCAACTTAAAGCCTAATGGGTTTTCTGAGACCCTGCAGGTGGAAAGCCTGAGCTCTGGCTTGGCTGATAGTTTTTTCATTTGTAAGGCAACTTTCAGCCTTTCCATTCCAGGGGCATGACTACACTGTACTGCACAGCCCAGGGGCACTACTGGTCTGGCAAGGTGCTATCAAAGCCTGTGGACATTGGGATGGGCCCTTGGGATGTTGAACTCCACAGTGGAATAGTGACAGGGCATGCGAGGGACCACATCTCATGAGCAGTAGCAGAGTGAGGGGTGGGAAACAGGCAGATACTTGCCCTCATTATGCATGGGTCTAACATGCCCAATTACCCCATCCTCTCCTCACCTCTGCAATGTAAAAGACTGTTGTTGAGAGTGGTCATAATTCATGGTGAACACCCTGCCTCCCCCTTACTCCTTTCACACCCACTGCTCTCCATTTTCCTTCCAGAAAAAAAATGTGTCTTTGATGAAATGAAATGGCTCAGTCAAAGAACCCCTCAAATGGTTGGGGACCCCTGCAGTTGGCCACCCTTGCCCACTTCCCAGCTCTATTTCTGGCCAGTTTGGAGTTTAAGTGGGCTGACCTTGTGCCCTGACTGCCCTGGGGGTCAGTGATGAAAGCGGATGGAGGCTTCACAGTCAGGTCTCTTGTGTGTGACTCTTTTGTTCCCAGGACAAGGGTGTGCAGTGCCTAGGACAGTGCTTAATTGTTTGGGGGCACTGCTTTACCCGTCATGCCCTTCCCCGGGTGGCCCCAGCCCTTCTTGCTCATGCGTGGGAGGGAGGCAGCTTCCCCACTCAGGGTAAGGAGGAGGAAGCAGAGTCTGGATTGCTCAGGATCATTTCTGGCTGTTTATCAATCTGTGTCATAAATTTTGCAGAAAAATTTATGACACAGTCCAGAAAGCAGAAAGAAAGTAAAAAAAAAAGGACTTCCTGTCATTTTGTGACTCCTGTCAGTCACTGGATGTATCCTCCACTGTCCTTCTGTGCAGAGCAACATTACCTTGTCCCAGCTAGCTCTTGTGTCCATCCACTGTGCTCCATGGGATTCACCCCATCACTGAGACCTCCCTCTGCTCTTCTACAAGTGTTTAATGAGGAAAGTCCTGTGTCAGGCCTGAGGCATCAGGCTTAGTTCAAGTGGAGGCAATGGGTTCACACCAGGGAGTGCAGAAACTTTGTGTTGATCTTGTGGGCGTGCAAACCCAGGGCTGGATATATTGAGACTTCTGGAAAGCTTTTTTTTTTTTTTTCTGCTAGATCAGAGCTGGACACCACACCTGGCACTGCCCTGAAGACATGCAGAGGGGTAGGTATGCTTGAGCAGGTGAAGCATGCTGGACAACCTGTGGGCATGATGATTAAGAATTGAAAGTTTACAAAGCCTTGCCTGGTGGAGGTAGGTCAGCAGAGCTCAGCACAATCATGCTGGAAGCCTTGTACCACTCAATACTTCTTTGGCTGCCCCCTCAGCACTTTTTTTCCACAATGAGTCCTTCCTGTGCTTCACATCTTCATTAGAGCTGGAGACTGGGGCAGTAGCTTGCACAGCAGGCCCTCCCCTCTGCCATTTCGGGGAGTGACTGTGCAGAGGAAATGGATAAAAGGAGCCCAGGGTCAGGGTTTAATTACCCCATTGCGTGCAGAGACGAGTGATGGACAGAGACTGTCAGTGGGTCACTGATTAGCTGCCATGGAGCAGACAGAGGAGGGGGGAAATGTGATGAGCCCCTGGGACAGGCCACTGTTGGGAGAGCTGTGAGACATGGAGATGGCAGCTTGTTGTGAAAGACACTTTTTCTTTTAGTTGTTTCCCCAGTCTTTTATCCCGCTATTTGTCCCACCTCCATCAGGAGTCCTGTGGGCTAAAAAGTCTCCTCTGTGCCGTGGCTGCTTCTGTGGTTAGGGACAAGTTGCTGCTGGGGTGGCAGATCTCCTGAGGGGATGAAGAAGAGGGGATATCTCCTGCCAACTGTGACGATCTCTTGTCTCTGTGTGGCAAGGTAGCAAGGTAGGATGGAGGGAGGGGAGAAGGGACGGACTAATGAAAGCACATGAAGGAAGGAAAGAAAGAAGGCAGGATGAAATGGCTGCTGACAGGTGAGGTGTAATACATAGATATTGCTCCTCTGTGCAGGAGTGAAGTTCTCTTTCAGAGAGATCAGCCCAATGAAAGTGCAAACCAGGCTGTCAGTCCCACTGTCTCATTTGGACATGGCTGGATGCCTCGTGAAATAAATTTGTCTGGCGTCTATTGGGTCTGGGACTCAGAGAGACCAGTTTTATTCTCTTGGCAAATTTGGTGACCTGGTTTTGTATAGCAATATGCAGAAGAAGCAAGTTTCAGCAACTCCTAACTCTTCTGCTCCTAATCCCATAAGTAATTCTGCCTCCTTTCCTTCTCATCCTCATGTCAAGCCCTTGTTCCTCATCCCCATCACCATTCTGTCTGAGCCCAGCCTCCCTTCTCCCACATATAGACAACTCAGTCAGCTCATATTCCTGATACTCCTCTCAAGTCCTGCCGTACAGCATCACACCTCACACACCAGTCCTGTTACCCTTACCTCAAGACTCTTCTTTCTTCTCCTTTTCTCTACAATCCCTATTACACATCCTCTTTTGGAGTCTGACCCTCAGTTTCTACCTCCATTCACAGTTGTCCCCCAAGCTCCTGCTTCCCATGTTCACTCTCCCTATGACTCCTACCCTTTCCTCTCCCATTCTTGCATTTCCTCACTCATCCTTTAGACCTCTTTCCTCTCCCCTTCACCTCTGATCTCCCAGGGTTGTTTGCATGAATCGTTTCTGGAATCATGAGATCACTGTTTTTTTCTGTCCCTGTCAGTGGGAACATCACATTAAGGAGCATGGATAAGTGACCGGGGGCCATTGGGGTGACTCTGTCACCCCCTCTCCCCACCATCCCTACCCCCCTCTTCTTCTGTATCAAAGGAAGCTTTGTTGTCCAAAAGCAGAAAGAGAAAAGCAGATAAAAAGGCGGAACATGTGATCTCATTGGCTTTATTTAGACATCCAGCTATCCCTCCTCTCTTTTCTTGATTCATCCAAAATTATCTAAGTAAGAATCCATAATCCATCCTTGGGCTTCTCATTTGTGAAAGAGATGGTGGTAGATTCTTCTTTCCAAAGGGGCTTCAACAGCTGACCTCTTGGTCTCCACAGGGTGCAAAGATAACTCTAAAGGGGCTTTCTAGACAGTTTAATGCCTTCGATTACAGTAGTCTTCACATCAGGAGTGTGGTATCCCGCCATGTGAAGGAGAATTGAAGCAGGGAGAAGCACAGACTTTTCATTAAAGTTTCACCATTGTTTAGTGGAGAATTCCAAGAGTATCCAGCAATGCATTGCTTCATCAGGGGCACTGTTTGGTGGGAAGGTTTAAATTTGCGAAGTTAGATGAACAACATTTGAATTAATGAGTTCCTGGATCTTCCAGGGACTTGTATTCTTGACAAGGGCAAAATTCTTCATCTCAGGGTGCTTTGGTTGTTTTTTGTGATGGAGATGATCAGTGTCCAGGTGAGCACCCTCTAGGATAGAACTACTGAGGGAGTGGTGGAGCACAGCTGATGTTGCAGGAAGAATCTCTGTGTCTTTGTTGGGATTCATTTAGATGCTATCAAGCCAGAAGGCAGGAAAAAGGACTATTATATATCCCTTTGTTGTTCCATATTGGATGAGTTTAAGGCTTTCCAGTGAAAGCTGCCCTGCATGCCGCTTCGAAACATTATGGTTGACTAAGCAAAAATCCTCATTGTGGGCAGACCCATACGAATATAAAGAGTTGGTCAGTGCAGCGTTTTCATGATGTTTTAACCAGCTTGGTTAAAATCCACCAGACAAGAAGTCCTTCTAATATGGGAATATAATGGCCCTTTCATCTGTAGTCCATTCCCCTTCTCTACAGGAGTAAAAATGCTCTGCGTAACGCCTGATATCCACAGCTTTGTATGTGTGTGTGCAGGATGTGGCTAAGGCTGAAATTTAGGATTGTTTCAAGGACCTTCCAAAATAGTTAAGGCATTAAATGGGAGAAGAGTGCAGAAAGCTAGGCAGATGGATGCAGGCAGCATATGCAGTGTTCATCTAAAGCATGTCATGGACTGAGATCGACTCAGGACAAAGGGTGGTCAGAGGAGTGAAGAGGGTCAGTAGAGAAGAAGGTGAGCAGAAAGGCAGAAGGATTTGCATCAGGTGAGACTGAAGAATTTTATTTTGTTACAGAACACAGTATCAGTGAAGTATATACCCAAATGCTATGAGAGGAAGAGAAGTGGGAACTTGGCTAAGGAATTGTTTCTGTTGCAGAAAGGTCATTGTAGAAGTTGAAATGAATTTGGCACCATGTGATCTTTACCATATCTATGTATGTGTAAGGAGTGTGTGCAAGGAGACTATAGCTGGAAGGATGCCTGTGGGAATGCCTGAATTATAATTTCGATGGGATGTGGGAAGATGTGATATTCATAGGGATTTGCCACAACCTTTCTGTGGTGAGAGATCATGCACAAGAAGATTACAGCAACAGTGCAGGGAAACTATGCAATGTTACAACCCATCCAACAGAGAGTGTCAGCTCCAGCTTACAACCAACTGAATCAGTAAATGTGGGGAAGAAAGAGACTTTTTCTGTGCCTCCACATGGGAATGTGTTTTTTTTAATAAATGCTGAGTTCCCATAAAAGTTTAGACCCATCGTAGCTGCCACTCGACTCCAGCTAGTTCTGGGTCCCTGTCATTTGACTTTCCTGAAACAGGCAACGTGACTCAATTCACAAGGTATTTCCATTAGCATGTTGGACTGATTCAACTTATATCCTGCCCTGTTGTGTCTGACTCATTCTTCCCCCTCTCTAAGAGAAGTCCAGTGGAAGCAGAGGGGCCTTCACATAGATGCCCAAGGTCTCTATCAGATAATAGGTGAAGAAATATTTGCCATGACCAAGCTATGGTCATTTTTTGCCATTCCTTAGTCACTTGGCAGCCAATAGAGGGAAGAGGCGAGAGCAGGGTGGGGGAGAGTAATGAGACAGAGAGACGAGAACAAAAGATTCTTTTGTGGTACTGGGAGAGAGAAAAGGGAAAGCATCACCAAATGCCCAGAAGCCATGTTTGTAACAAGAGACCTATTCTCTCAGCTACTTGGAAAACAACTTGGAGTAAAAGGCCCTGGTTGAATTAACCCTTCATGGAGGAGATTTCCTGAGCGTGAAGGAAAGAGGCATGGCCATGGGAGATGTAATCTGTGTAGCAAGATAGTGGTCTTGGCACTTGGGCAATTTAAAACAACGATTGGTTGTCCAGGAAGAGGAGCTAGGTATGATGTTGGTGGTTTGACCATATTGAAGTTTTAAAATGTCAGATATCCTTTCTTCATTGGAGCTTTTGTTTTGGAAGAGATCACCAGAGGGGTTTTTTTCAGCATATGAGGTCATGACTTTTCTACTGATGTTTTTCCTAGGGATGCTATGGAGTAAGGAAAACACCACCCCTAAAATGTATGGCTTACTGCAGCATAATCTTGTCCCATCACAGCTACTGTGAATTCAGGTTCTATTGCTGGCCTTCAAAAACTATCTCCTCACACACTGTACCTCTCTTGCTCATATCTTGGACCTTTTTTTGACTGAGAAAAACAATTTTACTGGAGTTAAGGGTTCTCTTTATAAACAAATTGAAAGTATGCCAAATCATCCATTTCTAAAGAAACAACAATCTTTAATTCATTGTGCACTCTCTTCATTAGCCTCCTCCACATTATTTATAAGGAATTTTCCTCTTTAATTGTGTGGATCTTTGGGTGAAAGGACACTCTGGGCTGATGATACCAGAAAAAGGTCGACTCAAGGAAAGAGAATCTGCACCTATTTGAAAATAAATATTGGATATTGGCATATGCTGTGTCAGTTTGACTGTGAGCTTGCTTCTGGGTGCTCTAAAGGAGCGAGACAGACAGATCTCAAAGAAAGCTTCTTCTCCTCAGAGCAGTGCAGGAGGGACAGCACCCTGCCTCTGGAGCCTCCTAACACAGTGCCAGGCAGAGGGGTGCAAAGAGCAATGGAAAGACGTTTCTCCTCTCTGCTTCACCATCTCACCAGCTCCGGAGCAGCATCCTGCCACCATGGGTCACCCATCCCCCTGGCCTGACGGCGCAGAAGGGCAGGATGCAGCGAGTGCCCCTGGAGCCCGTGGTCAGGTGGGCTGCCGAGCGGATGTGAGATGCAAACAGCCTTACAACTGCTTTCGTAAGTAAGCCATCACATGGGACTCGTGCATGTCTGTTAGAGCAGCAGTTTGAAAAACCAGGAAAATCATGTGGCAACAGAAGTCTGCAGGCTCCCAGCCCTCCCCCACTCCCTAATCTTCTTGCTCTCTGTCTTACTAAGATGGTAACCTCAAAAGATGGAGTTGGATTCTGCTCCTACCAACTCATCCAGGGCTTTGGGGGTATTTGTGTTGGCACACGGTGTTGGCGTTCAACCTACCTGTGCTACTCAGACCACCTGTGCTGTGTGATGTCCCCTACAAGCCTGCCAGGGAAATTTGCAAATTCAATCTCCTAAAGGGATTGAAGGACATTTTCCCAGAGGGGATGTTAAATATGATTAAATCCATTGCTCAATGAGATTTTCATATTGCAGGTGAGTCTGGCAGAAATTCTCTTTTTCTTGGCAGTATGGTTTTAATACCTGATTGGCACTTAGTGGAGTTACTTGTAAGGTCAGAAAAGAGAGCTCTGGAGTTTTCAAACTAAAAGAACTTCAAGTTTGTCACAGTTGCTTTACACAACTCATTCACAGTAGCACAGCAAAGCAGGAGTTTCAGAACAAAAAATGCTACTACATTGTCAATTACTGCAGTTCTTTGAGCCTTGGCTCCACTTCCGGCCTCCCATTGTAACTGAGGTCTTAGGTGCATGTGCCAACCAACCTTGCTGTGAGCAAAGAACTCAGTCAGGAAGGAACTGAGGGATTTGTTGGGCTGTGCCAGCTGAACCTCAACCATTTTCCTAGCACTTGGGTGCTCTTGTTGATTACACCTTCTTCCACCATCCGTTTCTCTAGCTATTGTTTCCTCTAAGCTGGCTTCTCCTAGCTTAGAAGTTCAGGATCTGAGTCCACGTTCATAAGAACCTTTACCTTTTCTTGCATTATGCATTCCTCCCAGTGCACCTCTGCTGGCTCCACTCTCAGCCTTCTCTTCTCTTCTCTTCTCTTCTCTTCTCTTCTCTTCTCTTCTCTTCTCTTCTCTTCTCTTCTCTTCTCTTCTCTTCTCTTCTCTTCTCTTCTCTTCTCCTTCTCCTTCTCCTTCTCCTTCTCCTTCTCCCTGCTAGCTGCCTTAGGCTGTGTTGAATTTGGATGTGAAAATGGGACTGGTTTTGACTGAGTTAATTTTTACAGCAGATGGGAATGGGCTCGATGGAAAGAGTTTGCCTCGATACTATGCTGCTGAACTGGTGTAATTTCACTATGCCTGGTTTAAAAACCCTGTTTCTCTTATACCAGGACCTGTCACCCTGCTTGGCAAACTGTTTGCTGGACCAACCTTCCAGAGATAGTAAAAAGATTATTCAGCAAATGCTGAAATGGGATTCTCAAAAAGCTGACAAAAATCTTTAGTTCCTCAGTGCCCAGCTGCTCTGGGCTATCTCCTTCTCCACAACCTGTGAGTGATTGATAGAAGAACACTTGCATCTTCTTCCCAACTTGATCCACCAGGCCAAATCTGTTCATCACTCCTAGCCCTAGAAAGGAAAACCATCCTATCTGAGAGATTCCCTGGCCAGGACTCATAGAATCATGGAATCATAAAATGGTGTGGTCTGGAAGAGACATTAAAGATCATCAAGTTCCAACGCCCTGCCATGGGCCGGGATGCCACCCACTAGACCACATTGCTCAAAGCCCACTTAACCTGACCATAAACAGTTCCAGGGATGGGCAGGGATGGCAGCCAGTGTTTGAAGTGACAAAACAGAGTCTGAAAACCTCTTGCTGCATTTATATTTTGACTAAGTTTCCTTGATAGAACAAAATTTCATCCAGTTTAATATAGTGTGTGTAAGACATTGCCACAGTGTTACTTATCAAGGGAATAAAATACTTGGCACAGGATTAAACCCCAAATAAAGGAACATTAAGACTATTTCCAAATAAGTGATGTCTCAATATTAAGAATTCTACCTGGAGGATCTGGCAAGTCATTCTGGGTCACAGTGCTGCCAAACCCTTTCCCTCTGCACTTGTTCTGTCTCTGCTTTAAAAAAAAACAACAAAGCAGAAAGAAATATGTAGTGACGGGTAGATGTTGTGGTCCCAGGGAGAAGCAGAGCCCCATCTCCTTACACAGCTAGCAGGGAGTGGAGCAGGAGAGAGGAGGGTAGCACAGTGCTGTACAGCTGCAGGGCTGCTCACAACAGGGCAGAGCTCCCAGAGAATGTGCTCTTTGTTCCCTGCCTTTAAAGGGTAAGAGAAACACTTATGCATGGCAAATTAGCCCAAAAATGTATTTCTCTAAAACACCCGATTGTCTGGCCAGCTCTGCAGCTGCAGGGAAGTTCCAGGGAGAGAAGGGGGAGGCGGCGGGGAAGGAGGAGGGAGGCAGGGAAGGAGGATATTGATGGCTGGGGGGGGCGGGGGGCAAGGCGATTGAGGGAGAAATTCTCATGCCACCATTCAAACAGAGCTGACCAGTGAGCCAGGCGACTCCTGACAGAGGGGCCACGTTGGTGGTCAGGGGACCACGATGTCTCCTGGGGGGCAGGGAGAAGAGGGGAAACAGCCAGCTGGGCTGGGGACAGCGTGGGAGCAGGCATTGGTGCAGCCGGCGGTGCCGGGGAGTCCTGCCACCCCGCAGGTTCAGCTGTGCCATCTGTGCCATCAGTGCCATGCTCCTCTAGTCACCGTGTCACCCGTGCTGGGGGCTGTGATTCCTCTCCTGCTCCTGAGCAAAGGGCACAGGGTTCCACTGTCTTTGAGGAGCAGGGCCTGTGCTCTTCCCAAGAGCTGGCACTTAGGTTTAAAACATCCCCAATGTACCTCTTGATTAGCAAATTGATCTGGGCTTGTTAAGAATTTCCAGCTTGATGCTGATACCCATTTAAAAACTACCAGACCATTCCTGACAGAAAAGTGATTCCTTGAAATTCCTTGGACTTTGGGAAGCAAAACCTAGTGATAAGATTCTTGAAAACTGCTTGGACTATGAAGTTTATGGTGAGTGCCACAGTCTTGTCCCTGCCCCAAGGGATGCCACTGAAAGCAGTCAGGCCTACCCTGAGCACAGCTGAGACCTCAGAATCCAGGGAGTGTCTCCCACATGGTCTGGGATGAGACATCCTCTTCACTTGCATGTAGTTATTTTGTTTTCCATTACCTGCTGACATGGAAAGAGAAGTGGTCCCTGCTGCAAACTACGGCACTTTACAGGCACAGCCTTGAGCTAATCTGACTTGTCCTCACCCCTGATGACCAAATGCTCCTGGGGGCAACTGCAGAGTGATCAAGATGCTGCCTGCAGAGGAGGCAGCTCAGGTTAGGCTTTGAGGACACTCAGAGATGCACTTGCCTGCATAAATCCTGGTCCCAGTGCTCTGTCCTTTCTGCCACGTGTCATGCCTATTTTGGGCAGACACTAACTTCTCCTTCAAAGTCACCAGTGCCACCTGCTGAGAGGGCTGGTGAGACTGGAAGGTATCCTTAGATAAAGCCAAGCTTAGACTGCCTGTGAGAAAACACAGAGATATGAGAATGTCAGATGGGATTTGTTTTCCATACATTCCCATGACTGTTCCGCTCAGGATTGATGTTGCCACCAATTCAAGTTGGTCCAGGAAAACTATACTCTGTTTGCAGGTTGCTGTTATACTCATCATGTGACCAAATGTTTTTAAGGAAAACTCTGTAACTCTTTGAGTTTGTAATCCAGAAGTCCTATAATGTCCCTTCTCACTGGACTGGAGGACATGAAGGACAAGTGGACCTGGATGTGATATTGACTGCTGCTGAGAATTATTCACAGAATCACAGAATGGGTCAGGGGGGAAGGGACCACAGTGGGTGATGTGGACCAAGCTGTCTGCTCAAGCAGGGTCATCCCAGAGCACATGGCACAGGATTGTGTCCAGATGGTTCTGGAACGTGAGGGAAACTCCACAAGCTCCCGTGGCAGCCAGTTCCAGTACATGGTCACCTGCACAGTAAGGAAATTCTTCCTCATATTCAGGTGGAACTTCCTATGCATCAGTTTCTGCCCATTCCCTCTCATTCAGCTGCTTGGACAATTGCCTATTCATGCTTTGAATCTTGCCTATTCATTTTTCTTTTCAAAGGTTTCATGAAGATGCTTTAGTTAGCACTGGGTATAGAAGTAACTGCTGGATACAGAGCAGGATCTGACTGAGGGAAGCCAAAATCCAGTTTGAGAATTTTCTACAGCTCACCAAACTTTTCTTGAAGAGGTGTGATGAGCAGAGGAGGAGGTGGGGAGCTGAACTATTCTTTAAGTGAAGCGCTGGGAAGCTGCTGGGAGCTAATATAATCCTGTCATCACTACTTTACACATTTCTTTATGGCCAATTCACTCTCTCATTTTATGTTCGCATGGGAGAAGGGAAGATGAAAAATGTTAACTTTAATCAAGTCAGCAATCCTTCTTGGCTTTGACAAACTTCATTTTCCACTCAGGTGAAAGAGGATCTGTGTGCAATGACATATATTCCTGTGAGGAAGGGGATCTGTCCTGTTCCCTCCTCTCAGACCTTCACATCCCTGCATCTCCTCACATGTCCCTCTAGAAACACCGTGAGCTGCCACCACACCAACTTCTGTGACCATGTTCCATGAACTTAACCTTAATTTTTAAGACCACAAAGCTACAGCAGTGCCAGTGCTAGGCTTCATGCCTGACCTTCAGGGAGTGGGTGACACAGACTGAAGGCAGGCCTGCCATGAGTTCTGAGATCACTGTGCCAGGTGGGACTCAGGGAAAGCAGGAATCCAAGCACCCTGAGACCTCTCAGTTATGGCAAGGGTGTGGCATCATTGGTTTGGAAGGACTGGTATCAGGGGAGCATTTATTGGTAAATAATTTGCTAAGAAATGGGACTTCAAGGGAATGAAGTTGCAAATTCAGATGTAAATTAACAAGCACTTTTGACTGGAAAGCGAGTGTGGGAGACGGATTTTTAAAATATCAAAACATTTCTTTTCAAGGCAGTCTTCCTGAATTATTCTTTTCTAAATGCCAAAATGCTGTGAATGGACATTTTCAAAGTGAATTTCTGACATTTTGTTTCAAGCCAGCATTTTGCATTTAAAACTTGACCCAGGCTGAAAGAGATCTGTCACAAGACCCTAAAACAATGAAATAAAATTTGCTATTTAAAGTTCAGAATAATGTTTCAATCTCTGAGTTATGCCATTTTAAATAAAAATTAAAAATCACCCTAGAACTCCTATGCATGTTCAGATCAACATGGCCCTACCTGACACCTCTAAAGTGGTGGAGTCACTGGAGCAGAAATAGACAATGTGGTTGGGATAAAACCAGCCAGTAGTGGCCTGAAATGAACTAAAAAAATGCCCTTATGCATTCCAGACAGAATTTCACTCTTCTATCGATAAATTTGACTTTGATCTCAATGGGGCTCTTTATGGAGGGTTGTGCTCTTCTGAGGGATGTTTGCATCCCTTCAGCTCCATTGGTAGCAGCAGGCAGAGCAATGATAAGCAAAGCCTCTGTGCCTGTGGCAGTTTTACTCTGCTGGAAATTATCTTTAAGCGAAGTAAAACCAAAAAGTTATCATTTTCCATCAATCCCTGGGAGCACTGTCCCCCTGATCTCCATGAAAACCAGTGGAACTCTTCATGAGAATATGCCCATAGGCAGCTCTGAGAAAAAAACAAGCATAAGTGAAGTCTGGGTGCAAGAAATCCTCGCTAATTTGTGAAGTGGCCCTACTGCTTCTTACGATAAGTGTGTTAGGGGACAACAACCAAGCAGGATGAAGGACACGGACAGTGCTTTGAGAAGATGCTGCACCCCCCCAGCTGCCTCTTCTGTACAAAGACAGGTTCAGTCTGGAGGGACGTGAGGATTAGCCTTCCTCCCCAACTCCTCACTCCCCTGCTCCATCCTCCCTGCCGTGCACATGTGGTCCCGGCTGGCCATGAATAGAGTTGGCACGGGTGGGTCCAGCCTGAGCCACTGGGGCTCACGACTCCCGACCTGAATAAGCAGCATAAAGGCACAGAGCAGCCCCGTCGCGGCTCTGTCCCGACCCATCCTCCCCAGCTGCAACAGCATCCGCTGTGGGCCCAGACCGGCCATTCTTATCGAGTCTTTCTGTGCAGTTTGTCTTTCTCTCCCTCTCTCAT
>VRYO01001878.1:27024385-27066781 GCA_009812075.1 Sialia sialis
GGGGATCTGCTGCACAGCAGCAGGGACTTTTAGAGGTGACTGCAGACAGGAGAAAGGCGGAGTGTGTGGGACAGGCAACCCAAAGCTATGGCTTGTCTCAAAGTTAAACTTGGTTGTGTTTTTGTCTGGATATATATATATATATATAGATATATATATATATATAGATAGATAAAGATACGGATATAGACATAGATACATGAGTGTGAGTATGCATATGTATACACACACATATACTGGAGTGTGTGTGTGGAGGAAGTGTAGATGTATTTTAAGCCTTTGGTTTATCAGCTGTGAGAGGAGAGTGAGGGATGAGATGCCCCCACAGAAGCACTTTCTCACAGCTGGGATCAGGGTCTCTGGGCATGGATCCTGGGCCTGGGCTGGCTCCCTGCATGGTGGTGCCACCCGCTCAGGTTCTCTGGCACCTGGGGCATCAGTCTCTTGCGGCTTGTAGATATGGTGCTGGTGTTTCCCCTCCCATGCCTCCCCCCAGACATTTCACTGCATGTCTTTGAAATAAAGGGCCACTTCCCCACACAATTTTGGTGGCTCTCCTCCACATTCCACTCCCCTGTGGGGTGTTGTGCCCGGCAGAATGGTACTTGTCTCTCTCCTTTCAGGTCCCCAGCCTTCCTTCTTCCTCTTGCTGCAGGCCCTTCCACACACATCAGCCCCACACAATTGCAGACATAGGGAGCAATATCCTAATTAATCAGGGGCCCCGACCCATCCCCACCCCCAATGATCACGGGTTCTGCGGTGTGCACAGCAATTGCGTTGCTTGCACTTTAATTGAGCAGCCCCTGTCTCGTGGTCAGTTCTTCAGAGACCTTCTAGTCCCTTTCAGATTTGGTGGTTGCTTCTCCTTTTCTCTCTTTTCCCCATTTTTTCTTTTCTTTCCTTTGTTTTTGTCTTCCTCCCTTCCCTCCCCAGTGAGAAGAAGGACAGCGAGAAGGAAGAGGGAAGGCTTGAGAGCAACGATGGCTGACGACCAAGACCTTTCGGAGGTGGAGATGAGCCCAGTGGGCTCTGAAGACCACCACTGCCTCTCCCCAGGACCCTCCATGGC
Organism: Sialia sialis; assembly: GCA_009812075.1. Classification (NCBI taxonomy): domain Eukaryota; kingdom Metazoa; phylum Chordata; class Aves; order Passeriformes; family Turdidae; genus Sialia; species Sialia sialis. The sequence goes on from VRYO01001878.1 coordinate 27,025,458, forward strand.
ATCAGACAACTCCCCACACCTCACTGGCTCTGGGAATGGGGAGATGGGGAAGGTGAAGAAGGAGCAGCAAGATTCGGAGGCGGATGATGACAAGTTCCCGGTGTGCATCCGCGAGGCAGTCAGCCAGGTGCTGAGCGGCTATGACTGGACCCTGGTTCCCATGCCCGTCCGGGTCAATGGAAGTAACAAGAGCAAACCCCACGTCAAGCGGCCCATGAACGCCTTCATGGTCTGGGCACAGGCTGCCCGGAGGAAATTGGCTGACCAGTACCCACACCTGCACAATGCCGAGCTCAGTAAGACCTTGGGGAAACTCTGGAGGTAAGAGAGATCGGTGGAACGTGGGGTGTGAGGGCTGAGCTGTGGAGGCGTCCTCTGCAGGACTGTGTGGTCATGTGGGAGGATGGAGACTCAGCGGGATGGAAGAGGTGTCCCTTGAGGGGATTTCTGTACAGTGAGCCCCCTCACAGGAGGCGCAGTTGTTGACTGGAGCCAAAGTGGTGGTTGGATGTAGTGAAGGCTTCCTCAGCGGAGCTCATCTCCGTCCTGGGCAGCAGCCCTTTCCATGTGCTTCCTACTAAGTTTCTCTGTTGTTCCTCATGAGGACATTTTCATTCTGGTCCTCCCTGCCTGACTGCCTGGGGAGATCTTGTTTTCTTGGCTCACCCTCCCTGTTGGGCTCAGTTGTGCACTAGCAGTAAACTGGCTGAGCTCAAGACTTCAGAGCTAAGTCACAGGTGGCTGCCTCCAGCCTGTCTGAACTCAGATCCCAGCACTAACAGGGTTTCTCTTCTGGGCAGTACCACAAAGCAAGAGGGAAACCAGCTGAGGAGGAAGGCCAGGGGAAAGGAGACAGGCAGTCAGATCCTGACACCCATCCTTCCCAGAATGGTCCCAGTTTTGGCAGGTCATGTAGGTGCAGTGAGATGGACAAGGAAAGACACAGGTAGAAACGGGGGCTGAGGCTTAGCAGAGAGGAAGAGACTTGTGACTGACTCAACCTTAGCAGGCTCTCTTGGAATATGCTGGCTCAAACGAACCCCATCTTCCTTTGCACCCAGAGTGACGCCCTCCCTTCTCACTAGCAAATGTACACTTGTCCTTTGGCACCACCAGTTAAGAACTTATTTTACTTTGTGCAGATCCTGGGTCCTTTGTGTAGCCTCCCCTCCTTCCTCCAGCAGATCCATAGGCTGCCCTCATCGAGTGCAGCCAGCCCAGGAGTGCGCAGAGAGCTGTTGTGCCAAAGCCAAAGGTGTCGGGCTGGCTGTGCCGCATCCATCCCATCGGACAGTCCCTGCTGATAACCCCATCAACCTGTTACTTTCTACCACAAGTCCCCAGCACAGTCCCCTGCCTCATGCCAGCAACACAAACCAAGGCTCATGCAAACACAAGCATCTCTCACCCTGACAGCATTTCATAGAGGAAGCCCTCAGTTTTGGGTGAGCCATGACATATTTTTTGAAGCAGAAACTCCAAAACACACTCTCTGTAGCAGCTCTTCATTCCTGGCTTCAAACCGCCTAGCTCCCAAGGAACAACCCCTTGGGCATTAGATTCTCCCTCTGCTCTGTCAGCCTGTTTACCCTGACTCCTGAGTGTCTAATGTAACCCCAGCTAAGGGATTTCTTTGGGAAGTCAAAGGCAGAGCATTGATTGTAAATGTCTCATCCGATTTTCTTTACTGCCTGGATCCCCTCTGCCTTCCCTTTACCACAGTGCTGCTTTCACCTTGGACTCTGCTGTCAGTCTATGGACTGTGAAGCTGTGTTGAAAAGAGGGGGTGGGGGGGGAAGATGACCCACCCTTTTTGTTCCCAAAATGTTGATTTCAAGATATCATTCCTTTACTGCAAAATTTTACCAGGTTTTAGAGCAATGGTGTCTCCCTCCAAGCACTGCATTTTCTTTGAAAATACAGCAGAGCAGTGAAACCTCCACAGTATTGCATTCTGAGCACAGGGAGACACGGCCCCCAGCCTGTGGCCACAGTCACACACCCAAATGCCTCCCTGCTCCCAGGACATGGCTCCCGCTGCTGGCCACATGGGACTCCGAGCAGCGGGACACTGCCGCCAGACAATGGTCAAGGTCCCCGTGTGTTTCTTAGGGCACAGCCAGGGAGCATGGCTCAGATGAGAAGCTTGTGGGATCAGGCTGGGGTTGTTGTAAGCTGCCGAGTTTGCCACCGTTCTCTTGAACGTGTCCTCTGCTAGTGCATGTTGAGGTTCTCCGAGCCATGCCAGCCCCTATGGAGATCACACAACACAGCCAGCTGGCTTATGGTACAGTCGGTGTCTGGCCACATGTGCGGGTCTTTCTGTGAGGCTGGGGGGGAAATATCAACCACAAAACTCCAGGGGAGGTGGCCCAAAGGTTACCAGGATAGTAGCCCAAAGCCTACTTCCAGCCATGGTATGTCTGGGCTTCCTCTGCTGAGGTTCCCACTGCCTTATCTACACTGTCCCCCAGGTGTAGCTCCCACACTTGGGTACAGCTGCAAACAGACAGGATTTTTTCTGGATGGCTTAGTCTCAGACTTTTGATGAGTGTCCTTGCAAAGGTGGCCACCGAAACCCTACTGCTTGTTGCTTTGGAAAACGTTGGCTGTTCTGATCTTGTACAGATCAAGGGCAGGTTAGAAGTAAAGACTGGTGACCACAGGGACTCTCTGCAGACCACTGTTAAACCAATCACATCCCCAGCAATCGGGACTGGGTGGAAATGGAAGAAGCTAGGAAATCTTGAGAGGCCCCTGCGAAATAGGATGCAATGGCCCAGGATTTTTTTTAAGCCCAGAATTTGCACCGTCATGTTCTCCACAGGCACCAGCCCTCACTAGAAGGGGCTGCAGGATATGCCCTGATGGCCATGTTACCTGCCTGATCCCAAACATGGTGCCTGGGGGCTTATGGCCCCCTTATCCACCTTCCAGTCTGTGCCCACTTAGGGTGTGTGATGGGTGCAGACAACAAATGGGACACACTAAAAAGGAAGGGAGAGTTTTTGTGCTTGACGGTCACAAGATCGGTCCTTGAATGCTTTCCTTTCCTAGGGTGGGACAGGGAGCAGCTCTCAAATGGAGGCTGGCTGCTGAAAATGTCGGCACGACTCCCAGCCAAAACGCCAGCCAACACCACCTCCAGGGCTGAAAACAAGGGAGGCATGGGAAGAAGGGGAGGAAGGCTTGGTAGGGAGGAGCAAGGGGCCCCAATGGAGGGATCTTTGCATGAGAGTATTGGTTCATGCTCACAAAATCTAGTGCCATGGGCATGTAGGAGGGCTTCTTTCTGCTCCCAGCCATCCCTTGCCTTCCATCAGCCCCAGTGCCCAAGCCCATCACTGCTCTGACTCATTGGCAGCTGAGCCCCAGCCAGGGTCAGCCTCTGGCTGCTGAGCCAGGCGCCTGGCACGCGGAGCGGTGCAATTCCAGGCAGCAGAAGGGGAGGCTGTGAGAGGCAAGCAGGAAGGTTTTAGCCCTTCTTTCTCCTCCCAGAGCGCGGCGCTGGATGCTTGCCCCTCTCCCCTCGTCTCAGGGGTGAGCATTTGGTGTCGGGCTTGGATAAGCCCCATGAAGGGCTTTGCTCTGTGATCCGTAACTTCTCTGCCCGTGCGAGATTCCTTTGCATTATGGCCTGGAGAGTGTGGGGGGCAGGAGGGGGAGGGCAGGAAGCAAGTGAAATCCAAATCCCCCCAAATCTCCTGGCCTTTGCCTGCTCGCACCAGTTTCACTTTGCTAAAGCCGATTTGAATTCTGATCCCAGTGGGAGGGAGGAGGGAGCAGGCAGCCCTGGAGAAAAGGCAAAGATGTGGGGAGTGGACTTGCCTCTGTCCTGCTGGTGGCACTACCCATGGGCTGCTGTCAGGGGGAGAGGAGGTGAAGCACTTGAACATAGCTCAGACAGCAGGGATCTGATAGCTATGTAGCCTCCAATGGGCGGTTTCACACCATGCGCAAGACAGGTCTTGGAGGCTGAGCTTTGCAGGTTTCACCTCTATTCTCCACACCCCACGTTCTGCAAGGATGAAGGTTTTGCCAAGGCAAGGTTGCTTCCAGTCCACAAGGCCTACAACCTTGGAGGGCCGTCTGGAGCAGCACAGGCTGGGGGATTAGAGCCCTTTGGGACTTGTGAGCGTGGTATACAGTGGTGGGAGGGAGACAGGAAAGCCGGTGTTGGATTCATGGTGGCTCAGTTGCTTTAATCTCCAGGATTAAGGCAGTGGAGGAATGTGGTGTGTGGCCACAACCCGCCCAGGCTGACTGGAGTGAACCCAGGTCAGCACCATGCCACACACCTTCTGTCCACCAGCTGAGGTGATGCACAAGGAGTATGGGGGAAGTTTAGGGTGCTTAGGGACCAGCGCATTACTTGCTGGTGACCCATCTGATGGCCCACCAGATTTACCTGTGTATTCCTTGAGCCATGCTTCCTTTTCAGTTTTTCAGGTCAGTTCAGGCCTTTATATCTTCCCCAGAGCCTACAGCTAAACAGAATTGGTCACATTTTAGCGCTAAGGGCCTTGGGGGTGCCAAGGAGCTGGCACGGTCCCATCCCCACGTAGGTCTTTTGTTGGGGAGAAAAAGGTGGGGACATAACATAAACAGATTTTTTTTATTTTTATTTTTGCTGTTTGTGATACCCTGCCATTTGTAATGGCTGTTTGGAGCTCCCAATCATGAGAAGACTGGTCCCTTCTGAGGGCACTGGTTTTTGGTTGGAAGCAGGGTGACCTTGAGTCACAAGAATATGAGGAGGAAAATCATAACATGAAATTGAAGTACTTCCAGCTGAAATGCTGCAAAAGGCTTGAGCAATGAGTTTGATCTTATCTTCACATGCTCTGTGCATTTCACTATGTCCTCAGAGAGCCTTAACTAGAGCAGCCCATGATCTGGCAGGAATACAGACAAGAAGCTTACATTTCTGCAGTGCCTTTCACCCACAGACCAAGGCTCATCTATTTCTATAAACTCAGAAAAATAGCAGCTGAATTTTTCACAACTGCTTGGCTAAGTTCAAGGGAGGCTGGTCTTTCGTGTTTCAGCCTTTTGCATTATCCATGTCTGAGGTGAGCAGGAGCTCCAGGAATAGTACAATACAACGTTTCTGCCCCTCCAAATTTTCTTTAATTCCCTTTTAGAGTATTGTCGGATGGCCAAAGGTTGCTTTACATGGTTACTGTGGAGCCAACACTGATTGTTTCTATTGGTGCTCAATACAGCCTCAGACTAGGAGCAGAGCCTGTAGAAGGGGAGAGGATAACCTGTAACAAACACAGTCTGGGGTACAGCAAGAGACATGGGGCAGGCAGCACTACAGGTAGTACACTGTGTTTGTCCAAACGACAATTCCAACTGCCCTTAATTTGCCCAAAGTTTTTAAAAGCAGCTCGTCCAACCTTATTTAACACAGCTACAAAAGGCTGCGCTTCACCCTTTGGCAATGGAAGAGAGGGTAAATACTTACTGAGGTGAGAAGCTTCAGAGGTGGGAAAGGGGGACCCAGCACTGGCACCAACCTGTGCAGGACTTAACTACTAAGGAGAAGAAGGAAATCATTGCTGTCTCCATGGAAACACTCCAAGTTCTTCCTGTTGTTCTGGGAAGTACCCTCCATGGGGCAACAGCCTGGCATTTGGATTTAAGCACCCTGTCCCACAATACTGAGCATGGGTGTTTTTTTCTGGTGGACCTGCCCCACTCCTTTCCCTCTTCTCTTCTTTACCACCTTGGTCTCTGCAGGTTATTGAACGAAAGCGACAAGCGGCCCTTTATCGAAGAGGCGGAGCGGCTGAGGATGCAGCACAAGAAGGACCATCCTGATTACAAGTACCAGCCCCGCCGGCGGAAAAATGGCAAGGCCACACAGGGCGAGGGTGAAGGCCAGGTAGAGGGGGAGGCTGGTGGGGCTGCTGCCATCCAGGCCCACTACAAGAATGCCCACCTGGATCACAGGCATCCTGGCGAAGGGTCGCCCATGTCCGATGGTCATCCAGAACACTCTTCAGGTGAGTTTTGGGTCTCAGTGAATCTCTTGACAGACGACAGCCAAGCGAGAGGCTCAAAAAAGATGATAAGTCATCATGGTGAAAGCCTTAGTGATGGGGCTCATACCTTACTCATGACCCAGAAGATTGCTGGTGTCAGCAGCACGGGGACATACCTGAGTTTCAGAGGCACTTGTTTTCCTCTAGTCAGGCAAGGTATTGTTGCAGCCCCCTTTTTTCCACAAGATGATACAAAGAGATTTGGTTCTGGCTATTTCTTTCTCCCTTCATCAAAGCCTCCAGCTAGACAGCTGCTGGCATACTGGGAAGAACAGAGCTGGGTTGTGTATAGAGCCAATCATAAAGCTGTAACTCACCTCTCTTTCCTCCTCAAAATATTCTCCACATTGCAGGTCAGAGCCATGGGCCCCCCACACCTCCTACCACCCCTAAGACCGAGATGCAGGCAGGCAAAGTCGATTCCAAACGAGAAGGGCGTTCCCTGGGGGAAGGGGGAAAGCCACACATTGACTTTGGCAATGTGGACATCGGGGAGATCAGCCATGAGGTGATGTCCAACATGGAGACCTTTGATGTCAATGAGTTTGACCAATACCTGCCGCCCAATGGACACGCCGGCCACCCAGGCCACGTCGGGGGCTATGCGGCAGCGGCCGCTGCTGGTTACGGCCTCGGGAGCGCCCTGGCTGCGGCCAGCGGACACTCTGCCTGGATCTCCAAGCAGCATGGAGTCTCCTTGTCCACTGCCACCTCATCGGTGGTGGACTCAAAGGCCCAAGTGAAAACGGAGGGGTCGGCCCCTGGAGGCCATTACAGTGACCAGCCCTCCACCTCTCAGATTGCTTACACATCCCTGAGTCTGCCCCACTACGGCTCGGCCTTCCCCTCCATCTCCAGGCCACAGTTTGACTACCCGGACCACCAGCCTTCGGGACCCTACTACAGCCATTCCAGCCAAGCCTCTGGCCTCTACTCTGCCTTCTCCTATATGGGACCTTCCCAACGTCCCCTTTACACTGCCATCTCTGACCCTGCACCCTCTGTGCCACAGTCCCATAGCCCCACACATTGGGAACAGCCCGTGTACACAACTCTCTCCAGGCCATAGGGAATGGGGAACAGTGACCGAAGCAGCGACGGAAAGGCTCCGAAGAATCAGCACAGGCAGAAGAGCCTCCGAACTCCAAGGTCACTCAGTGCCATCCAGCCACCAAAACCCACCAAGCATACAGAAGTGCCTTTCTTGATCCCAGCTCTTGCTGGCACACCCACCTAGAGGAAGGTTTATCGTCCTTTCGCCCTTTACCATTTCATACAGGCCATGTGACTGGCTTGCGATGCCTTTTTGGCCTTCTAGATGAGGAGGATTCTAGACATGGAGTGACTGGTCTGTGGTGGGTTTTGTTGTGTGCACCCTGGACTGTACAATGAGACTGTCCTTTCCTTCCCCTCCCACACTGCTCCAGGGAGTTTGCAAGTGCTTCCAACAGGCCACAATGGCCAACGCTTTGTCACCTGCTGCGGGTGCAGGGTGGCCCCTCAGCCCTGGCAGATGTGTCATGGGAGGAGCAGTAGGGAGGACGGCATGGCTGGCTTCCTTGCAATCAGCATCGTGCACCAGTCCTGCCTAAGATTCACGCATGCATGAGTCTTGAACCCCTTGGAAGACCAACCCATGCTTGCTTCCCTGCCGATTTCCACAGCGGCACCCTAGCTTTTCTCCCACCTCCTCCCTCCATCCTGTCTGTTTAATCCCACTCTCTTCCCAGCATGGAGATTTGAAGGCTTGCCTGAACAGTACATGGGATTTGGGAACAGCATGGTCAGTCTTGGCATTACTCGTATCACGTCCTGTGTGCACACATGTATTCATGTATGAAGGCGGAGGAGAGGTGGGGAAGGACCAATGAATCATTACGGTGCTATGGGTGAATCCTCCTTTTTTAAAATTACTGTGTATCATTCAGTTATGTCTGGCATTTCTGGCCTCTCAGTCTCTTCTAATCTCTTCAGAACCCCAAACAACCTCTGAGCAAACTTGGTCCTTGCTCTTCCGTGTCTGATGGTGCCTACATGAAATGAAGAGGTACCGAGAAAGCTACAATGCACTTGCCAACACCTCGAGTTGATTCCAGTACTCTTTGAGCTCCCACTCCAAACCCAGGCTGAACTCATTCATTCATCATGTCTCCCAGTCAGCCAATACCTCCCTCCCACCCATGCTGAGAATGGAAAGATACTCCTGTGGCTTTAAGCAAGGTAGATACAGATCCCCTCTTGGATGATGATAGAAAAGAAGCCTATTTAGGTGCAAAGTAATCTTCTTTGCCTTTGGGTTTCAAACTGGAAGCAACCAACTCTTAGAGATCAACCTCTTTTTTCTGCCCAACATCAGAGGACAGTCCGCTTGCTTCTCCTTTGTCACCTCCAGGACTGGGGTGGCTTGTCACGCCAGGGAGAGAACTGGCACAAAAATTGCCGCAGGAAGAGATGATTCCTGGCAACTGATTGCAGAGACATGCTGTGGGACTTTCCAGTGTATAGTCCAGTCTAGAAAGAGACTTTAACCAAATGTGGACTGTGATGGGTGCTGCTGTATCCCTCTGCTGATATGACTGTCAGATGCCCTTCCTGCCTCCCTTAGCTACAAATGACTTATCCTTGTGGTGTCTGAAAAGATCATGTAGAATGTTTGCTCCCTGTACGCATGTAACCTCTTCCAGCCCTGTCCCCTTATTTATGCAAGTAGCACCTTCCTCCCCACCTCCCTTTCCTCAGTCTCTGTGCCATCCTAGCACCATTAACTCTGCATTAAACATATGGAATAATAAACTTAAAAGTTTCATTTTCACATGCCTGGGTTTTTTCAACCTCTTCCCTGCAAGTCTCTGTTTTTTCCCCCCCAGTAGATGTATGATAGGTCACACACACCACCTCACAGATCCAGTGCACAGCCTTCCTCTGCCTCTCAGGAAGAGGACACAGGCACAATTCTGACTGGCTGTCCAGACTCCTTCATGGAGATGAAGCTCATCTTCTGTTTACACCTCACCTCCAGTCATTTCTTCCATGAGAAAAGGACTAACACTTGTTTCTGTTCTTCAGCTGAGACACAGCACACACTAGAGTACTATTTTGCACATGCTTCACCCAAAAATTTCTTGAGGTGATTGCTAATGCTCTCTAGGGTATAAGGGTGGGGTTTCTCATCTTGATTCCTCATGACCAGGTAGCATACCTTCAAAAAACCCAACTTCCCACATACACAAAAATTTGTGTATTTTGGAAGCAGCCATAAATTTTTCTGTAAAAACTCAACCCACGCCTCCCCACCCCATGCTCTTGCCTTCCACAAGCAAGAATCTAAACATAAATACTCATATACACAGAGTATATTCCAGAACACATGTATACACTTCCTTACTTGTTGAAGAAGACATTCTGTATACAGTAAGGTGCTGGGAGGGTATCTGAACTTGTCTGGGAAGAAAAAAGTGTATCACTCTGCTTAAGAACATCTCTCAAGGCTCAATTACCAGACACTCCCAATAATTACAAGTTTATTCCAAAGGGTTTTAATGCTGGTGCGTGTGAGCAGATGCAGTGAGTTCCCATTCACGAAACACTTTATGGATGAGTAGAATAAGCAGAACATCTTGGAAAAGTGGAACATGTTCAAAGCTTTTAAAAAGCATAGCACTGTTTGGATGAAGTTTGGATGCTCTGGCCAAGAGCATGCACAGCAGGATGACTTAATTAATCTAATAACAGCGATGTCAGCTAAAGAGTTCCATGCAAAATAGGACTGACCATTCATGGAGAGGAGGAGAAACCACTACCCCAAATCACAGGCTGTGGGAAGAGCCCAGAAGGGCACTGCTGAGCGAGTTGGGAGCACAGGTAGGGAGGAAGGGAAGCCATGGTGGAATTCAAGGTATGAAAGTTGATCGCAGGGTGGGAGAGAGAAGTGACACAGTATGGATGAATGGGAAAAGAAAGTTCTTAATCTCACATAAGTACTCTTCTCCAGCTCTTCAAGAAGCAAATTAGGAAAGTGAATGGGCTCTGCCTCAACCATTCTCCAGTGGAAGGGGATGCCTCCTCTCATACCAGTTGCAAGTAAGACTGAGAACACCACTGGTAACAGAGGGGTTAACCACTCCTCCTACAGCCTAGCAGGAGCTGGCCTAGCATCCTTCCCTGTCCCTTTAATTGTATCTGATGCAGATGCAAGGCTGGGGAGGGGAGTCCAGTAGGGAACAAAGAAGCCATTTAAAAAAAAATAAAAAAAAGGACAAGAAAACGACCCCGCGCTCCATGGCAGACGCCAAAACGATTGCACAAAGGCACCATTTCAGGGCTGAAATTTCACCGCACCAACATGATTAAAGGATTCCATGGAGGGTGGGGGGAGAAGGCTGAAGGCCACAATGCTGCAAATTAACCTTTTCTTGGAAAGGATGGCCTGGACCAGGAAGCATTTGCATTCTTCAGAGTCAACCCCCTCCATGCACCTGCAAACATCTCCACATCCCCTCTGACCCGTCATTTCACCCAGGGAACCATTCAGCTCTTGCTTCTGAAACCAGCCCTTCCTGTGCACACCAAGAGAGGAAGGATAGACAGGGAGCAGCATGAGAATGACATTCATGGCTGGTTACATGAGCCAAGTTCCCAGGGAGGTGGGTATAAACTCACGTGCAGGCACTGACCACACATACAGCATGGAGAATGATCACTTTATATATAAGCGCAAGCTTTAACACAAACTAGTCAAAAATATTCTTTCTGGACCAGAGCAAGGAAAAATACCATATAAAGGCAGAAATCATAGGTGAGGTGCACCTTAGTCCATCTTCTCTTTAGAAAAAGAAAACAAAATCGGTGAGATCTCTTAAGTAAGATAATTAAGAAAGATATGTTGTGTTCTGCCCAAGCTCAGATCTTCTGCATGCAGAGAAAGAACCTTGAAATACACAGATCAAGAAAGAAAAACTAGGTGAACCAATGAAAATTTGTAGCTGGCTGGAAGCCCTTGCCGAATGTAAGGCATGCACCCAACTCTTGACTCGAGCCCATAACGTCCCAGCACATTAGAGGTGAGAGTGCAGGTACCTGAAGGGGACAGATGACAGATCTTTCACCACAGTACAGATCAAAGGAACGCTAGAATTTAGCTCCAGTTGTGCCACCATAAGAACCACCAGGGTACGTTCAACTGAGAAGGCTGGTCCATCCGCAGGACCTCAGTTCCACCGTGTGTCAGAGAACAGCTGCACCAGCAGCAAGTGCAACAACAACCCACACCTGCCGAGCTGGTGGGACGGCGAGTGGCGGCCGCGCTTCCGGCTGGGGCAGTGCCACTGAAAGGGGATCCCCACTTCTGATAAGCAGCAAGGCAGCAGGGAAACAATAGGTGGCTTGATGAGAGCTGCTCTACGATACTCCTGAGAAGCCCCACAGTCAGCACTGGCCAAAGAGGAAATTGGGGGTTTCCACAGCAACCTGTTCAGGGCACAAAGGCCCAACTGTCTAGGGGGAAGCAATGGAGGTGTCTCAGCACTCCCATTTTAAGAAGGGACAGTGGTGGAAGGCTGGAGTCTTTCTGAAGCCAAAGTACCTGCCAGAGCATTTCTGTACAGTAGGAGTTTAATTGGGTAGCAGACCTGTAACTAGGGAGGAGCAGTGCTAGAGGAGGGAGTTACTGAAGGCTTCACCAGGGCAAGAAAGCTAAAAAAACCAGCACTGCACTTGGCTCCCTAATCTAATCTTACTATTACAGTACATGACACACAGAGAAAAAAATAATACCCAAACTGGCAGAGACAGCTGAGAAAGTCATCTCTCAGACATACAGGACTGAGATGAAAGAAAGTCAGAGGGCAAAAATTCCCAAATACTTTTAATTTAAAATAGGGAGATTTAGAATTTATTTACACAAACACTAACCAAAATTAGAAACATCCCTGGAAATGCAAAACCAAAACCAATGTCTGGAATCTGATCAGTCTGTGATAATTAACTCATCCACACCCCAGTCTTCATAGCTCCCGTCTGGAAGGTAACGACGGATGATTATGGGGATCTTGCGTGCTCTGAAGGGAAGAGAGAGATGAACAGAAATGTCAGAATCTCCACTGTATCGCTTCAGTAGGCAACAGAAGTGAGGTGCCTGGTGGCTTCAATAAGCTCATCAGATTTAACTGAGAGCTATGCAGCACCAGTGATTTGATGCTATATGGCAAAGTCCCAACAACCTTCTGTCATCTGTAGATACAAAGCACCCAGCACTCTCAGACTATGAACACCAAAGACCTCTCAGACCTCTGGTGCTACTGCAGGAATTGAGCCTCGCAGTCTGAACTCACTAAGAGACAACACCCTGATATAGGGGGAAAATATAAATCAAGGGACTTAAAAAACAAATCCACTTTTTGTTTGACAGAAGGTTTTTCCTCACATGAGGTGGCAGAATTCTGAGAACTTCCAGTCAAAACTGGTATTTACAGAGAAATTTGCATCCTGAGAGCATCAGTTACATTTTAAGGATACAGAAACAATGACTATTTGGGTACCAAAACCTGTTACAGCGGGGGTGGAGCTGACTGTGCTTCCCATTAGACAGTAAGAAAATGCTGAATACAATTTAACTTCATGAAAGTAGATTTAACCAGCAAAGCATAATCAGACAGTCTGGAATCTAGACAGGGCATCAGGTTTCAACTGTATCAGACTTAAAAAGTAACACAACTTCTTTACCTTCAGGGAGGTTGTTTTTCCAGTAGTAAAGTACTGGAAAAAGTAAAGTCCCAGGTGCTAAGAATCACAACAGAATTTTGGCAAAGAACAGGATGCACCACCCTGACTTACTTTCCAGAGCTCACACACAGGCAGTGACCAGAAGCAACTCAGTCTGAGCCTGGAGATCTGACAGGAATACGACCTAAGGAGCTTCTAGCAATGACAAAGGGAGCTGTATAGATTAAAAAATCTGCAAGAGCAGCTTCAGCGCACTGAGAAACTGGGGAAGCAGGGGGACAGTTTCATTCAAGGACAGGGATCTAATCTGTGACAGAGTCCAGCTGCTTGAAGGATATCTTCCTGTGATCTAGATCATGCAGGAAAACTGTGTGACAGCAGGGAGCTCTGCTGTGGAAAGGTGGGCCTGCTAGTGGTCATCCCAAAAGCTGCCTCTGCTGCAGTCAGAAAGGATTTACTTACCTTCCTGTAAGCAGGGGAAAGCACAAGAAGCCAAGCATGCAAGGGTGCAGGAAACAAAAATTCTCACCAGCCTGACCCTTAATTTTTGCCAGCACTTCATCTGAACACACGTCTGTTCAAATGGCTGCTTCAAAACAATTCCATTAGGGGAATTAAATTTATTCCTGAAAGATGAGGACCTTGGGATCCCATCACAGAAATAGAGAACACTGGGACTGTGAAGTAGAAGAGATCCAGAGCACTCCTAATCATCAATATTTGTAGGAGCAACTAGGATGGGAGAGAGCAGCTGTGGAGAAACTCCAAGGTGAAAAAAGGAAAAGGCAACCATAGTGCTCACTGTCTTTGAGGGAAGACAAGGTTGTCTTAGAACAAACTGCTAAATGCTGGAATGAGGAGAGCACTGCTGACTTTACAGAAATGAGATAAAATCTGTGACTTACTTGAGTTCTTTCATGGCAATGAGCAAGGGGTCTGTCTCTCCTTCCAGCTCCACCATCACAGGGGCACACATCCTAGGAAGAACAACAACCACTTGAGCAAAAACAGAGAGGGAAGAGGGACAGCTAAACACCTGCCTACTTGTGCCACCTCTACAATAGCCAATAAAGTAGGAGGGTGGGACACCATCATGGCAAAACTGATTTGCTGTGTTGTGCACTTCAAGAAGAAAATTCCACAGATGGTTACAGACCAAACTTCTCCATCCATGTTCTTGTCCCACCCTTAGGGCCCTGCTAACCAGCTCATGCTCAAGGACTGGTCAAATCCACACTCTCCTGGCTGCCCTCTACTGTACTTAAACAAGAAGAAAAGAGTGGTTCTAAAATTAATCCAATGAAAAAGGTGGGAAAATGAGCAAGCCTCCGACAATTCCAACACACCTCTTCCATTCTGACTTGCTCACAGCTTCCAGCTCTTGATCAGGGGAAGAGAGGAGCTGGATCTACAGTGCATTTTACCTCTGGGAAGAAAACACTAATAGTTTTGCAAAGGATTGTGACTACACCCATCCATAGGACAGTGGTGGCACGCAAAGCTCACATGATGTATGGACAAGGCCATGGGGGATGCAGCTGGTCTGGGTTCAGCACTGAAGGCAGAAGATGCAGGTGAAGCAAACGAAGTGCCAGAGTGTTCTGGATTAAAGGCCTGGCATGGGCTCATCTCACCTCCTTCCATTCTTCCTGCCTTTCACCAACTGAAAGAAGGTGCACCAAACAGTGCCACAGGCTGTGCAAAGAACAGCTTGGCTGCCTCTAAATCATGCACAAGAGAAGCCTCATCTTCAAGGCAGCTATAACTAAGATGAAACCCTTGCCACTATCTAACCATCTCACTCAAAAAGTATAACCCCATTTAATATCTATTAATAAAACAAGTCTAAAAAGGCAAATGGATTAAGAGCAGTCTTGACATCACTCAAAATGTTATTGTCTGTTATAAGTAAGACCTTATTATAGCAAATACTGTAAAAAACTTACAGCCTCAGATTTCAGATTGGTTTCTTCACTGCCAATTCCTACACCCCTGTGGTATCAACTGAAACTGTTTTGAAGCTTCTCTCCCTCCATCATTACCTCTTACAAGCCAGCTATGAACTTTCAAGTCCATGTTTTCTCCCTTAGGAAAGACAGAAACCAGAACTGTCTTGTCCCATTCCCTAGTAATTTTGCTTGTGACCTAGGAAAACTCATTGTGGCTACTAACTGCTCCCTCTTTATGCACAAGTAGCACAGTTTCAGGCAAAGAGAGAGAGACACAGAGACTTCAGGTGCAACTAAGAGCCCCACAGTCCTGTGCATCACTGTTGACCAGAGGTGACATGCAAGTTCAGCCGTCATGCAAAGGATTCAGAAGATGTGTGAATTCTTAAGGGAAGAGGAAAGCACTTATCAGCGTAAAGGGAAACACAGCTGCAGCAATGCTGGAACACAGTGGGCAGTACTCACGCTATCTGGAGAGCACGAGTGCCCAGGACTCTGGCTCGTTCGTACTTGGTCATGTAGGGGGTCGTGATCCGCTTCTGGTTTGCCTGCTGCCGCTCTCCCGAGGGCAGAATCTCCACGTTCTCCTGCCCCTCCTGGTGGAAACAGATCCGTGCCACTGCTCAGCCGCACCCGCCACCGAGGTCTTGAGATGTGGGGGAAGCCACTGACGCCTCCCTAACCACAGCAGTCGCCCAGCCAGGCAGAGGCTGCCCAGGCCGACCAGCGCAGCGGCCCAGGGGGCACTCACCTCCTCCGCGTTCTCGAGGTCCTCCAGACCCTCATCCTCCTCCACATCGTCGAAGTCATCCCCGTCAAAGCTGCGAGAGAGACATACGCATCGTACTTACAGTCGGGCCGCCCCCACCCGACCCGCTCCGCCGCCTCCCCCCGCTGCCCTCGGCCGCCCCGCTCTCACTTGTCCTCGTTGTCGGACATGTTGCCCACCCGGCGTCCCCTGACCCGCACTTCCGGGAGCCACTTCCGCGTGTTGCCGAGACGCTACCGGAAGTCACCCTGCGCTGTTGCCATGGCGACCGCCGCGGCTTCCCCGCCCCGCGCCCCCTGTCTCTCCCGGTCGGCGCCCGTCGCGATGGAGACAGCGGGGGCCCCGGGCCGCGGCGGGGGACCGGCGGCGGGCAGGCCGGCCCGGTACAGCACGGGCACGCTGGAGCTAGTGAAAGGTAACGGTGTTGCTCGGGGAGCCGGGGTCCCCGGGGTCCCCCCGCCGTGCCTCGCCCCGAAGTAGAACGTCCCACCGCGGTCCCACAACCGGGCGGGTCGGTGTCGCCGCCCGGCTGGAGTTTCCCAAACATGCATCTTTCCCTTCGGGTTGGAGTTGTGAGCGGGGTAACCCCAGGGCAGTTCCCCAGCCCGGCTCTGCTGGCTCTGCATGGACGCATTGTGTTTTTCAGCGATGATGGAGGACATGCAGCTGACGCATTCCCACAAGCGATACCTGATGGACTATGTGAAACGTGAGTGAGACCCTCTGGCTCTCCTGCCCGCTGCTGTGCTGTGGTGAGGAGCTTTTGCATCTCGGCTTGAGACAGGGGAATTTGCCCATAGCCTGCTCGGATGGGCAAGTGCTTTAAAACAGCGGCACAGCAGCTGCTGACACAGGGGGACAAACGGGGCGAGCTGTCCCCACGGGTCAGCCAGGAAACAAGGCGTCACAGTGTGACTCGAGCCGCAGTCCGTCGTGCCCAATCACCAGGGTGAGACACATGGGGCACTGACGTCTTTGTTTGTGATGCTACTATGATTCAACAGGTAGATCTGCTGGCAATGGCCCAGAGCCATCCGTCCAGAGTCCCCTCTGTCTGATTTTCTGTTATTTTTGGTTCGCCCCCAGGAGGAGATGCCCTGCCCCTTCAGAGATTCCCCCCCTCCAGCAAAGAGCCAGTGCCTGTTTCCCACCCAGCAGCCTGTCAGCCGCACAGGCTTCCAGCTAGACCACTTCTCCGGCCTGCCAAGGTCTGCCGGGCAGGAGATGCCTACACCCGAGAGAAATTCAAGCCACAGCCCACACGTAAGTCAGCAAACATTGCTAATAAATACACGGTGATGCCTGGAGCCTCTCTTCCCCTTCTGTGCATCCCCTGTCCATCCATCAGCAGTGGCAGCAT
This sequence comes from Sialia sialis, assembly GCA_009812075.1. NCBI lineage: Eukaryota > Metazoa > Chordata > Aves > Passeriformes > Turdidae > Sialia > Sialia sialis. The sequence goes on from VRYO01001878.1 coordinate 27,042,306, forward strand.
ATCTGAATTGCTCCACGTCTTCAGACTCCAAAGATGCTTCAGAAATGGATCTCTTGAGGGAACACCTGCTGTAAGTGCTTGCTGACTTCTCCCTGCCAGCTGTGGGGTGACAGGTGATAGGTCCCTGCACAGTCCTCGAGTAAGAACAGAGCACTATGTGATTTTCTAACACATAAATGTGAACCACACCTCTGATGTTGGTTTGGTGGGATCTATGCACCTATGGGGTGCTTGCACACAGTCCAGGGATGGACTGATGTTAATGAAACACTTCCTCTAGCACAGTTAGCAGGAAAGCAGTATGGTCAGGCTCCTCCATGAGGAGACACGCTGATAATAATGGTTTTTTTTCCTTTGGCATTCACAGGAGATTTGGAAAAGGAGAAAAGAAGACTTCAAAACATCTTAGCAACAGGGAAGGATGAGGTGGAGGATGAGGTAGTGCAGGTGTTTGTTCGGAAAAAGGAAGAGGAGATAGCTGAGCCTGACCGGTTTGAAGAATGTACGTCTTCGTGTCCCCAGGAGGAAGGCAGGCAGCTGGGAAGCCAGCTCCCTCCTAGGACTAGGGTGGCAGGCTGTGTTGCCAATAACCTGAAGCCCATTACAGGAGGAGCCAAAAAGCCCAGTTTCCAAGAGAAAGGACTCACTGCTGTGACACTCTGATCCAGCCATCCTCACAGAGCTTATACTGCCGAGGTTTGCTGGCAGATAGCTCTCTGGGCTGCCCACACAAAATGCACAGTGCTGGCAGGGGAACAGCATAATGATATGCAGGGATACCTGGGAAGCAGGTTCTGTTGGTCCTTTCCCAGCAAGCATGACTCAACATAGGCCAGGTCACTTGACAGCCTGACCACAGTTTGGGCTGTTCCACTCCAGGATCACAGCAGTTACACTAGCAAAGCTTTAATATCAAGCAGAATTTGAAGCAGTGAAAGACCTTGGCCTGCAGAGTAGACTGGGATGCCAAAACCCTGCCTAATACCTCTCTGTGTTTGAATCTTCAATGTGTGTGTATGGTCCTGCAAGCTCTTGGCCAGCCAGGACAGCACAAATATGGGCAATGCTAGAATGTGTACAGAAGGGGTGCTTTGGGCCCAGCTGCAGGGAGTCAGTGCAGCTGTTTTCACACATGCTTGGTAGCCTTCAACACTTGTCACAAGCTGAAGTTGTCCTTGACGCATCTGTGACAGGATTTGGATCAGATGGGTGCAGGTCTCTGCTGCAAAGCGGCAGCTGATGATCCATGCCTGGCTTTGGATCATTGCAGTCACTGGCTGATGTATGTCAACTAATGAACCTCAACAGCAGGTTCTGTCTCCATCCACAGACTAGTTAAATTTCCCACAAGCAAAAGAGAATTGTCTGCATAAAGGAAACTAGAAAATTACTGTTCCAGGGAGTGGGAAGAAGTTGGGCAGAGGGGACATTTCCCATTATGTACGGGTTTACTGAGGTATTGTGATGACATGTTGAGCAAGGTGAGTGTTATAGCAGATATCACTCTGCCTTGATGGGACTGCTATTCAAGCAGAACTAGGAAGTTGGGGTTCAGATCTAGACAGAAACATGTTTTCTTGCCCTTTGGCTCTATGCTGTTTTCACTGTTCTTTCTATTATTCACCAGTGGTGAATGAAATTCAAGAGAGGAGGGAATTCCTGGCAGAGATGGAAGCTCTAGGACAGGGCAAGAAGTATCAAGGGATCATCCTCACTGAAATCTCACAGGTATGCAAGGGCCTTGGTTGAACAGTGTATGGAGGAAATCCCATGTGTCAAAGACCATAAAGCAGAGTCTTCTCTGATACCTGAGCGGGGAAGGGGGCAAAGAGCTGCTTCCCTTCATGGCACAGCTCAGGCATGAATTTGGGGAATGGTGGATAGCAATTCTTCAGCTTTCTTTCCATCTCTGCATGTAACTTAATCAGGGAAATAGAATTTTTGTTCTTGAGATGGACAAAAGAGAGAAAAAAGCTGCTAGCTTTCTCCCTGCTCAGTTCTTCTCCTTTGTACTTTGCAGAAATTGCATGAGATGGAGACCATTGACAAGCAGAGAAGTGAGGAAATGAGAAACACCATGACAAAAGCCTTGCCTGTTGGGAACAAATCCAATCTCCAAGACTAGGCCAAGGGCAAAACACAAGTGCAATTTGTTCCCACCTATCCTTCCCAGACTCTCGGAATTGGAGGCTGGTCTGTATCTGTTTCCAAAGAGGGGGCAGCACCATCTGTTGCCTGAAACTAGAAGGCAGGACCAATTTGTACATAAACAGCGACAGAAGTTGTAAAATCCTTCCCACACACTGGATCCCTTCTTGATCAATAATATTAAAGACCTGAAAACACATAGCAACGGCTACCAAAACATGACAAAGCAGAGCTGCCTTTTGCCTGTGCAGTGCCTGGAAGTACAGCAATCCATCCATGGAAATGTCATTCCTTCCCATCTACCCAGTGGAGGTTTCTGGTGATAGCATGAGAACGTGCTGCCACCACACCTGTAACCTGCTCGCTCCTGGCCCAGTGACTCTGGGAATGTGTTTGGAGGAAGATGCAGCTGCACAGCCTTGTTCAATCACAAGGCCTTGGCATTGCTGCAGATCTCTGTGGCTGTGACTTGCAGCATCAGCAAACCTCTGGTGGCAGCCCACGGGGCAGGGGCTCAGGAACACAGCTGTGCCAACAGGGACAGGGAATTTCACCCCAGTGCCTGCTGTTCTTTGCTGTGGGCTCACTGTGATTTTTTGGTTCCTGAAAGCATGTTATGCAGACTAGCCACTCTATTCTCACAGACTGGAAACGGCTGTTTGTTCACCTCATAAATACCTGCACCTCTGTCCTCCAACAGATTGAAGCATGATGCCCTGCTTTTCGTGTGCAAATTCCAGCATAATGTCCAGTTTCCAATTTCCTGAAGATCTCATCCTCGGCTTCTTAACAATACTCAGCCACTTTCCAAAGCCAGGCAGCATGCCCTGGCCCTGGGACAGCACAAGTGCACAAAGGAATCCGAAACCTAATCCACAATCATTTTTTAAATCCAATGTTTCTTTTATTTCTGTTCAGGTGAATGGAAGTCATGGAGTTAGTAAAGTATAATCAAACTTCTGACCGGGCACACGGCCAAGGGGTGTCAGGCTGCAGCAATCCCAATGGCCTTTGGCAACAGTGATGTGAGAGCAGGCTCTAAAGCAGATTTGTTTCTCCTTGGAGAAGAGTTGTGCTTTGGGATCTCCCCTCCCCTACCACTGCTCCTCATCAGCCTGCTGGGTATGGCAAGGGGGAGATGGCATTTCCAGTGCAGGGCTGAGCTGGCAAGCTCCCAGCCATGGAGGCCACGCTGGGACTGAGGAGGGGCTTGGGTCCCTCTGGTTTTGGGAAATGAGGATCCCTCTCCAGAATGCTACACCAGCCACCTTGCAAGGCACTGCTCCGAGAGCACTTTGGCTAAAGCCTCTTGGGTTTTTAGAAGGGACTGCAGCAGATGGCTCAGGGCTGGTTATGTCTAATTTGCTAATGAGAAGGCATGAACAGCTGACCAACCAAACACCCATGAAACTCTAATTCAGACTGATCCAGTAATTCAATAAATAACTCATCATCTTGGAAGTGAAGGCAGGAAACAAAAATGGAAGGAAGAAGGGATGGTTGGAAGAACACTGCCCCCCCCCATTCCCTCCTCTGATGTACACACATGCACACACATGACAAATAAAATAAGGGGTTTAAAGTTTTAGGATAGGTTTGAATTCATCTAGTAAAGGAGGTGTAAAACATAACTAGCCACATCTGCACACTTTTAAAGTAGACACAGATGAAGCTGTGTGAAGGTCAGTTGTGACCGCGCCTCTCTCCCCTGCCACTCAAGGGTGGCACTGGTGAGCAGGGACACCAGCTTAGTGCCCCTCGCCCGCACTCAGTCAATCTTGAGTTTTTCTGCCTTTGCCTGGAAAGGAACAAGTCCTCCGTCCCAGGAAGGCAGCAGAGTCAGCAGTGTTTAGCAGCAGTGGGGTTCCTGAGTAGGGCACGTGAGCTACATCCTAGCAGCTGTACACCCGTCCCCTTGGGTCCTCTCAGCCTGGGGACGGAGCCCACCCACCCCTGGCGCTCGAGGGAGGGGACGGCTCAAAATAAATAGGGCGCCAGTTGTTTTTTTGGCTATGGCTCTAGAGCCTTGTGATGCGGGAGTATTTTCTTAACCTTTTAGTTTAGGCAAGCAAAACCCAAAGGATCCTGATTCTAATGTCAGTTTTCTCCTGAAGTTAAAAATGGGACAGAAAAGTGGGCAGGCAGGGAGGGACAGGGAGGCCCAGTCCCTGGCAGAAGTCAGAGGCACGTGGAACTGTCACAGTTAGAGCAGGAGAAGGGACGGGGTGCAGTTAGTGCAAGTTTTCCCACAAACACGAAACTCTGCTTGTTCTCAGTTAATGACAAGAGATATGTAACATATTCAGATATGTTACAATTGGGTAACATATCTGAAAAGCAAATCCATCTTCTCCCCACCTTGTTAACAAGGCTTCACAGAGGATATGGTCATGCTCCCCCACAGCCTCAGGAAGGGGAGGGCTTTGGTCATTCTCACCCACTCTGGGCTGAGGGCTGGCATCTCCCTGGGGTGGCAGCTCAGGTGCCTGGGGAGGGAGCAGGGGGAGAGGCGAGCCAGGGCCAGGGAGAGGCAAGTCAGGGTTCCCTCGCACTGCTGGTGTTCCCCTGTTCTAGCTTTTCTCCTTGGGTGACTTGCTCTTGGAGTCATGCTTGTTGCCCAGCAGCTTAAGCACCTTCATGGGCTTGAATTTGCCTTTCTTCTTGCTCTCAGTCTCCGTCGTTTCCTTGTGAAATTCTGGGGTTGCAAAGGGAGGTTGTTACTGTGGGATGTCAATAGTTGTACAGACAATGGGCAAGGGTGAGAGTCATGAATCAGAGCCCTCCACTGCATGCACACTTCCTCTGATAACAGGGGTGTGCAGCACAACTGTGCCTCTAACTTTATTGGCCCTACAGGAAAGTCTTCCCAGACTACACAGAATAGATTCGATCCCTCCTGCACACAATTTCACAAATGGCTCGTGCTGCCCCTTACTGGGGTCAGCAGTGAAAACATCACTCCAAAAAGCTTCCTATTTGTTTCTTACCTTTCCTTTTAATCATGGCTTCCAACATTTTATCCTCCTCCTCTTCTCTGAAAGAAAGAATGGGAAAGAGGTCAGGAATTCAGCCCTGAAAACAGCTGCTGTATTGTTTGAGGCTAGAGAGCCTCCTACTTAGAAGCCATTGAGGGGCAGATCCATCACTGTCTTGTGAGCATTTGCAACCAGCAGGGAAAACCCTACATGCTGCACATGCTGTCCTGTCTTTCCCATACAAATCATTCAAAGAGACAAGGATCGCAAAGCCTGGGAAAGACTTCAGCCGCATGGACATCTTGGGACACTCCCACAAGGCACTCATGTGGTGCTGAGTCAGACAGGGTGTGCTTTTCCTTCTCCCCCAGCCCACCTCACTCCTCACTCACCTCTGCCGGTCCTCATCCAAGCAGTTCACAATGGCATTCCTCTGCTCAATGATGGTCACCAGCTCCTGCATCAGCACCTTCTCTCTCCCTCGGTCCTCATCAGTCCAGTCCTTCTCTACCCAGCCAAACCCCAGGGAAGGACAGGCAATTACTGAAGGAACACTGAAATTCAGAGCTTCGGGGCAGAGATCTCCAGCACAATCCCTTCTACCCTGCCATGTTGCAGGGCCAGTTGGGCTAGCAGTGCTGTGGGGACAGAGCCTTGCATGTGACATTCCCTGGGGACAAAAGGAGCAAGTCCCTGCACAAGGCTGGGACGTACACTGAGATGGCACCAAGCCTCTAGAGACAGCTGATTGCATTGGCATCCCTACAGATCAGCTTCTCTTCACCTGAGATCCACCTAGAGAGAGGGGAGATGATGTCCAGGGGAAAAACGATCCTGGTGGGTCCCTTCCAACTGAGTATATTCTATGATTCTATGAAAAAAGGGGTGAGCACACCAGAGTGGTGCTTTACCTGGCTTGTTGAGGAGGCACCGCAGTTCATACTCCACGTCTGACTGTCGCTGCTCCAGGTTCTGCTGCTTGAAGCTGCAAAGAAAGGGAGAAATGTTGGTAAGCTCTGCAAGGCTCCAGAGAGGCAGAACATGATCCCAAAGTACAGGGTGAGCTTGCAAAGAACTGTCAAGATGCTGATCTTGTCCAGGAAGCCAAGGATCAGTAAGGACCAGCCCTGGCTGCTCAAGGCCTTCCTGGAATAGATGCTGCAGAGGCTCTGGTCAGTGATGCTGTGGATCAATTCTGCATCTGGAAAGATTTGCTTGCCATTCCTCCCTTTTCTAGGCAAGGAGGCCCTATCAGGATCTCCCCTGAAAGCACTATTTCAAGAGGGCTGAGAAAGGGCTCCCCAAAAGAGTGCCGGTGCTTCTCCACACACCTGCACACACTTACATGTAGATGAGCTCTGACTCATGGCGCACCAGCATGTGCTTCTCATGGATGAGTTTGAACCAGTCCACAAGCAGGCTGTCCTCAGGGCTGTCTGCCAAGCAAAGGGACAATTCAGAGCCATTCCCAGCCCTGGTGGATCCCATCCCCCTGCAACAGGCTGGGCTCTGCCAAGCCAAGGGAGGGGCACTGGGCTACAGCCATCCCAACCTCAGCCTATTTCTTAGGCCCAGAGAAACCCTATCTCTTCTCCCACCTGTTTCCATTCTAGGGACAACTCCATATTCAGAGTAAGGTTGTGACCAGTCTTGGAGGCCAGCACAGCCTTTTGTGCTCTTCCAATCCCAGCATCAGCAGGGAGGAAGTCACTGGTGCTATTTCCTTCACTGGAGAGAGGGCAGCCCTAGGGTCTGTCCTGCCCGCACCCACAGACAGCCCAACCCACACACCATTCTCAGCACTGCGCAGTTTTTCCTCCAAGGCCACCCCACGGTGCTCCAGCTCATCCAGCTGATGCTCAATGGCATCCATCTCCCCATAGATGTCTTCCTCAGGGATGTACTGATCTGTCTGCACCTGCCAAACCATAAAACAGACACTTTCATTACCACCAGACTCTAGTTTCCAGGGGTAATTCAGAGGTTGGTCAACAATAACAAGAGCAGGGGGACAACAGAATATTCCACCGAAGTGTGGATCTGAACTCCCCACCCCACTTGGAGCAAAGGTGTTTTCATGAAGAAGGTGTAGCATACACAGCCTCCTCCCCAAGCCACAGCCACCTGCTGCAATCCCTGCCCACACATCCATCAGCAGGGTACCTGCAGACTGTTACAGCCCTGGGGGATAGCACAGAGCTGGCTTTTCCATGCTTGCCCCCAGAAACCTTTTACCTTGCGTTTGATCAGTGGGAAACCATGGCCTGGTGCAGGAGGACGCACAGGCTTGGAGCCTTTGGGAGGTTTCTTTGCCGAGGGGGAGGCAGCAGGTGATGGCTTCCGATTGAAGGGGTTCTCTTTGCAGGAAGACTGGAAAGGGTGGACAAAAGCATGAGCATCCAGGAAAGGGAAGGGATTCCAACAGATGGGAATGAGCAGACAAGGCAGTGCTAGGGTTTGTCCTGCTCCACAGCCTCCTTCTAAAGGAGGAACACAGCACTCATCTCCACAAGCACCTAGTCAAAAAAACATAACTGCTCCTGTTTGACATCAGTTTCCCAGCCTTTCTCAAGCATGCTGAAAGATTTTCCTTCATGGTTCCCTTCCTATTTTCTCAGACTACATGATACCCTGCCTCTTCTCTAGCACATGGGGCAGGCAGAGTACAAGCAAAGCCACCATTTAACACAGGCCTGAAGCTTGCTTTCAGTGGGTCACACACCAAGTCTACCAAAGGGGCAAGCCTGGACTCACAGATCCCCTGTGACTGAGCGATGGATGGGGAAGAAAAGCCCTGTGATCTGGATGGGGAGAAGGTCATCATCTCACCTTCAGCTGTGGTTTGGGTGAGGAAGATGTCTTGGGGCTCCCAGCACCCCCATCTGAAGCCAAGAGGATGGGTGTAGGGCTAGCCCCAGCTGGAGGCTTGGGGGCCAGCCGGCTGGGGCTGGTCTTTAGGCTGCCAGTGGAGATGCTTCTGCTGGTGGGCAGGGTGCTGGGCTGCGTCTCCCCACTAAGGCTGGCCAGCTCGCTGGAGGAGGAGAAGGAGGAGTTGGTGGAGAGGCTGGCTGGGACAGCAGGGCTTTCACTGGAGGAGACACTGGCCAGTGGTGCATCAGCGCTGGAAGTCTTGGCGGCTGTTGGCATGTGCACAGTGGGCTCGGAGGAGCTTTTGGGCACTGAGGCCTCCTCAGTGTCTCCCAGCACCTTGGCTGAACTCTCAGAGTTGATGCTCTCAAGGCTGAGGGCTGGAGACGGGGTGGAGGATGATGGCTCAGAGTGTGACAGCCTGGAGATGGGGTGGTGGGCTGCAAAAGCAAAGAGAGAGCTCAGGGAGGAATGAAGGGACAGCCAGGACAGAAAGGGAGGGTGGCATACACTGGAGGGTCCACATAAAATCTTGTCTGCAAATGCTGGGCTCCAGTGGGTAGAGAGGACATGGATAATGCAAGTAATGCAACCATCACTGCATAAAGGCCTGGCGTGCCAGGGTGATGCAGAGGCACGTGGGAAGGGGAAACCTCCAAGGGGATGCACAAGGACTGCAGAGGAGAGATAAAGGAATGGGAGAAAGCTCACCTAGCGGGGAAGCATTAGGGGCTCGTGGAGCTGGCCGCTTCTTTGCCTTTGGACTGCTGGTAGGAGTGATGCCATACCAGGGATGGAGAGGTTTGGCAGCAGTCTCACTCAGCTCCTGCTCAGGTGTGCTCTTTTGGGTGTCAGCACTTTCCACTTCCTCCTCATCCTCTTCCTCAAAGGGGTTGTATGGTTTGGGCGGTGTTGTATCAGACCTGCTCTCCTCACTCCTGGCTTTCCCCAACTCCTCCCCATCCTCCTCCTCTGAAGTCCTACTTGGACTCTCATGGTTGTTGCCTGGGGGAGGAGGGGGAGCTGGCTTCTTCTTGGGCTCTGCTTGCACTAAGGCCATCCATGGTGGGTCCTTGGCTCTTGCAGCAGCTCCACCACTGGTAGAAGAGAAAGAGAAATAGAGATAGCAGCAACAAGGTGAGTGGCAAGGCACTGGAGAGGACTTAGCTCTTGGAAAGGAAGGATGGAGCAGGATATCTCCCATGCAGAAGCAGCTTTCTCATCCACAGATGGCCCCAGGCTTTCCCAGACACAGTGTCTCACTCTCTGTGGGCAAACCTATGGGCCTTAGGGAAACACAGCCTGCCTGACTTGCCTGCTGGGCCCATTGTTTTGGTGTCTGAATATTACAGCCTCCATCTGCTAAGCATAAAGGCTGAGCTTTATGGGCTTAGCTAGTCTTTCCACCTTTCCCAGGACAAACCCTCCACAAGGCAGACAAATGTCCCCTTCTCAGCACCCACAAGCAGGGCCATTTCAGAAGGCATTTGGCAATCTGCCTGTGCCACAGAAACACCTTCCAGAAGCTCTCTAACTCTTTACAATAAGAGACAAATGCCCTGGGAGGTACGGATGAACACTGTCAGCCTGACCACGCTGGGCTAGCATTTATTAGAAAAGAAACCTGGTCAAAGCCTACATCCTCCTAAGAGCAGAAGCTGATGGAGGTGGGAGAGAAGACCACAGCTGTGCTATCCCCATAGCCCCACTTTGCTATTGAGTTTTCAGGTGATCTGCAAACAGAAGGACATACCGATCAGAGGAGCAGGGTCTCCCTCGAGGTTTTGGGACTGGGGGGCTGGGTTCAGGTACCCGACCTAGAAAGACAGAGTCAAACTGTCACAACACCAAAAAGATATGAAGAGGTTAAATCAACATGAGGCACCTCTTAGATACCTTCCAACAGGAAGATGGCTATTTCCACTCATGGCATTTCTCCCACAGTCAATGCAGCCAGCTAACCCCAAGCACCCCTTTCCCTTTTTCTCCCCACTTCACCCTGGGAGCTGCACTTGGAGAGCTGAATGCCCCACCACGCCTGCAAACTCCTCCAGCTGTACCATCTTCCCTCCACACTGGCTTGCTGCCTTTGGAGAGCTTTGGAGAAGGACAAGTGAGCAGACAGGCAAGGAAACTAGCACTGCTCTCCTTGCTATGGGGATGGCTGGCAATTGCTGGCAATCAAAGACCTGGTGTCTGAGCCCAAGATTTATTTGGAGGCAGAAGAGTGTCAGGCTGCAGAGAAGGAAGGGAACTCTGCCAACCTGCAGCCAACCACCTCAGCCACTCAGGATGTAGCGGGTAACCCCTGCCACCACAGTGCCCTCTTACCGTTCACCATGCCGGGCCCACACTCGCTGCCCTCGCCCTGCAGAGTGGACCTGGGCCGGGGGACAGGGTGGGAGGATGGAGGGGAGAGGGCAGACACATCGGTGGCCTTCCTTGGAGCTGGGGTGGGACGTGAGTCTCTGAGCCGTCCATCCAGCGGGCTGGCTTTGTCCTGGGTGAGCACTGCAGGCTTGCTGGGGACTGGAGGCCTGGGCGGAGTTTGGGAGACAGGTGCCCCACTGCCAGCGTGAGCAGGGGGTGTGGGTGTCTCTGTTTTGCTGGCTGTGCTGCCCTTCTCTGCTGGGCCAGCAGGGCCCTCTGCAGGCGTAGGGGTCTCTGCCACACTCTCCTGGGAGTCACCATCACCCTTCCCCACCTCTGCTGCTGCCTGGAGGGCATTCTCTCCCATGCTGTCAGCCCCAGTCTCAGTTCTTAGCTCTGGTGACTGTCGGTCTGGGCTGGGCCTCCTCTCTGCTTTCCCGCTCACAGCCAATTTGCCACGGTGCTGCGTGCAGACAAAAGTCCCTGCCTCTGACCCAGGCTTGTATGACCCTGGGAGCAGTGTGCTGGAGCATTCCTTACACCTGCCAATGAGAAGAGAGAGCACCATAAGATGCCATCCTGCCTTTCACAGAAGGCAACACACCTGGAAGACCCTTGTAGGGACACAGAGTTAGTTCTTAACCCTGCTATTAAATCCTAGAGTACCCTTGGGGAAGTCATTCAGAAAAGAAGAGAAATAGAGAAATGTAACTGGGTGACACTGGAACCCATGGCAAGGTCACAACTCAAATACTGGATGCATTGGGTTCTTCCTTCATCTCCGAAGGGATTTAATAGATGTGGAATGGTGACAGTTGGTATTGGGATATGGTGTGATTTCCACACTTGGAATGGGGAGAGGGATCAACCGTTTACAGACATGAAAAGTGAATATCAACTGCAATTAGGGAACAACAGGTTCAGAACTGGCCCAGGGAGGATACGGGCTGCCTTGTGGGGGCCAAGGGTCCTGGCATGGTTAAGAACTGTCAGATACATTTGTTTGCAAAACAACCACTCCCCAGTGCTGATTATTAAATAAAATTACATCTATTTCAACTCGGGAAATTACTGCATTGGAGGCTTCCAGAGTATTCGGGAGAAGGAATGCACAAGCCTGGCCTGGTCTCATGCTCAGCCTCAGTAATGCTGACCATGGCATCCAGCTGAGCCACAGCATTTGGCTGGAAGGACAAGGCCCTTATGCAGCAGGGCCATTCTTACACTCTGCCTTGCCTGTTGAAATTGGGCTAATAGCTTTCCTGTCCTTCACTCTCTGCCACATCTCCTTGGATCATCCACTCTTCCCTCACTGAGCCTCTGAATGCTTCCTAATGAAGCCCTCCAGGCGCAAGCACGGTACAAAGCACTGGCAACCAAGTCAGTCCTTCTCCACCTGGGAAGGGAGGTGGATAGCATACATGAAAGACAGCCAAAGGCAAGGGGCTGATCGAGCACTCCCATGAAAACCAAGCTTGTTCCTTCTTGTCTGAATACCTGGTGCTTGCAGCAGCTGGCTGCCCTGTGCTGCCAGCAGTTAATTTTGGCAAGGAATTCTGCTCTGGGCATCCAGTTGACCAGGATTTCCTTTGAAATGGAGAGCAGAAGTGTGAGGACATAGGGACTCTAGAGAGAAGGGGTATGATGAAATGAGGTGGAAAACAGACAAGGGGAGAAAGTAGTTTGCTTTGGGTTTATCTCCATCGGCCCATGGGAACCACTGCCACAGGACATTTCTGACCAAATACTGTCTGTGAATCAGCACAGGAAAAATATAAAACAAAACAAAACAGAAAATAGACAAGAAAATAATCAGGAGGCAAAACATTTGGGATAAAATTACAGGGATCTTCCTGCTCAGTCTAAAGCATCACAAGCTGTGCCACAGCAGACATGGCATCTCTCCTATTCCTGTCCCATGAGGACAGTGGGAATGTTACACCTGCACCCCAAAACTCCTGCTCTTGTTCTAGATGCAGATGGGAAGCCTGATGGGCCCCAGCTCAGCTCCCCTCCTGTGACACCATGTTTCTACAGCACAACCCCAACTGGCTTAGGCAGGGGAATGAGGCCTCCCACATCTTCCCAGCTTGATGTTTCTGTCCTCAGATGCCAACCCTTGTCCTCTGGCCCATGGGAGAGATCTCATTTCTTCCTCATCACAGCAGGGAAAGCAAAGTGAAATGATTTCACAGGTGCTGCAGGTAAGGACCTGCATTCAGGGAGTAACCACAGAGCTGCTGACGTGTAAACCCTCATTCCTCAGTTTGTTAACAGTCTGCAGCTCTCCACATGCTCCCTGGGAGCTCAGCACCACCCAGGCAGCATGGAAGCCTGTAGATCCAGTTGAGGATGTGGAGTGTAGGTGGAAGGAGGTCTGTAGGATGATGTCATGGCTCAGACCTCAGTGGAAGGTGAAGGGGGGTGGTCCTGGGTAGGCAAGTGGTAAAGAAGCAGATCACCCTTTTTTATGGAGGTAGAAGAAGCTCAAGAGGCTGGGATTCCAAGGAAGTGAAGTGGGAAAGTGCAAGTCCGAAAGGAAGGCAGGGAGCAGGATAGGCAAGGAGCACAGGTACACAAGGGGCTAGTCAGACCTCTGGGACAGGGGGCTGGCAGGCAAATGGAACATCTTCACTCTCATTTCCAGCACTGTTGCTCATGTTCCATGTCGCCCAGGGATGCAGACACTCGAAGATGGGGTGCAGCAGGCACAGACCCCAATCTGCCGAGGAGAGAGGCTGCCCCACCAGGCCTGGCCACGACATACCTGAAGCACTGGCGGTGGTAGAGCTTGCCCTCAGCCAGGTAGCGCTGCACCAGGTGGACGTGCTGCTGGCAGGCTGCACAGGTGCTGCTGAGCGTGCTGCGCTGGGACCGCTCCAAGGGCTCCGGGGGGGCATCATCCTGCGACACAATGCACAGGCAGCTCAGGGTGGGGGCCACGAGCTGCTCCCCACACCACAGATTCTCCAGAGCAGCTGCTCCCTGTGCAAGGCCCATCACTGAGGACTCGTGGCACAGCTCAGGGGCTGACCTCAGGGGCTGACAATGCACAGAACAGCTGCCTCAAGCCCAGGCACAGGCAGGCTGCCTCTTCCCAAATTAGAAGGGGCCACTCCAAAAGGTGCCTTGGCCCTATCTACAGCTGAAGGGCTGTGGAAGGGACTAATCTATACCCCATGCAGCAGGGTCCTGCAAAATATTGAAAAAGGTCCCATCCCAGACAACTGCTAAAATCTGAAATAAAAAGTGTATTTTCTACCCTTCTAGTCCTTGATTCCTTCTCTTCCCTCATCTTCAGGGTTATCCCAACATAGGAAGGAGGATGTTTGTACCCCGGGTGGTTCAAGGAACCATCCAGCTCCAATCTGCCCAACCATTTGCCTGCCACAGATAAATTACAGTCCACAAACTCATAGAGAAGAATCACTCTCAGGTGCATCCCACAAGGAAACAAAATCCCAAACACCCCTCACGTCCAAAATACACAGGCAGGCCCCTGCAGAGATCCATATATCTGTGACAGGCTTTTTCCCATCTCCTCACCCGCAGTGCAGGGATTACCACTGCCTCAGGCTGTCTTTGAATCAAGAAATGAGGTACCTGTGGTGCTAAAGGACTCTCAGCTGCAGCCACGGGCGTCTTGTGGGACAGCAGAGGAGGAGAGGAGGCAGCAGCTGGTCGCTTCATAGGAGGAGGGACGCTGGCTGGAGGCAAGAGGGAAGGAGGATCAGGCATGGAGAGCAGTGGTGACTCACTCCACCCATGTGCGGAAAGGGGAGGGGAAAAAAAATAAAATCATGCAGCCTTGTGACATAGGATGAGACCTGCCGCTCCCAAAACTTCAGTGCTTATTTTAGGTGGAAGAGACAAACACAATCTAATAACGGGTCAGCTGCCAGGCTGCCAGAGATCCCCTTCTGTGGCCCAGGGATACCAGCCTCCCACTGTGATTTTATTTACTCATCACGTGCTACTTGGCTTCCTTGTAATTGACTCCCTAAGCAACGCTCAAAGCCCAGAGCAGCTGGGGTAGCTGCTGAGGTATTGTTGTGACCCACTGGGCCCCAGGGCTTCCAGGCTGTCAGCAGGTCTGTGAAGCATCTCTTGCTGTCAGGGCTGGAACTCATACACCAGTCCCCAGCAGGATTCCTTGTCTGGGAGACCAACATCCCTGGAGAAGCATATACAATTGGAAGAGATTTATCTGATGTTGTGGCTACAGACTGAAACAGAGGAGACCTGGAGCTCTCATCTCCACCCAGACAAAGGATGCCCGGGAAGAACTGTCTCAGAGCACCCAGCTCAGGCTGCAGTTGTAGGGGCAAATGAGCTGATTTGAAACATTCCACCCTGGCTCCACTCCCTCTGTCCTCCAGTCACTTTACATGTACCCATGTGATAAAAACTAGCTGTGGAAGATGGGCTCCTATCTAGCTTTCTCCTATTTCAGTGGGTTAGAGCAGATCACAAAGGCTTCTGGTGAGCACCAGGGGTGGTGGCCCAACCCAAGCTGGCAGGAATGCAGCACAGAGGGAGGAGAAAGGCGTTTCTTTTTCCACAGCCTGAGCTGTTACATCACCTCACACCTCTTGTGAAACATCACCCCAGTGCACACTCTCTTCCAGGCCTTCCTCAGGGGCACCAGCAAGACGCAAGAGAGGCAGGTACTACCAGCTCCTCTCCCCTTCGCCACAAACACAGCTCCCAGCTGCCACAGCAAGGAGGAAGCACAAAGTGCTGCTGGGTTTCCTGTACTCAAACAGGGGCACACTGGAAGCCTGAGGGGTGGGAGGACACTCACCTTGGCTGGGGTTGTTGAAGTGGTTGTAGTACTGAGACACGTAAGTCATGATGCTGAGGCAGTCGGGGACTTTCATGGAGACCATATCATTGGGATCCAGCAGGGCTGGGATGCCCAGCTCCCGCTCTGCCAAGTCAAAGGCCTGCAGGAACAGCACAGAGGCATTAAGGAAAGAAAACTGATGCTTCATAAAATATAACAGAAATACCAAATTGGAAGGACCCCAGAGAAGGTTAAATATTGAGCCTACGGCATTCCTTATGGACAGAGGCTTCCAGACATGCTGCTTGACTGAAAAAACTAGCAACAGAAGCATGGTTCCCTTCCAGTGTTTTTCCAACCAGCAGTGCCTTCCCACAAGAGCCTGGCAAAGTCTTGGCTGACACCATGGCCAAGGGCTGGCAGATACTTCCAGTGACACTGAGCTCTGCTGGGCACTGTCCCCAGCCACCCCAAATGCTCACCCCACACAAACACTGACTGCCCATCCTTTCATGCTCTGGGGTGCCACATCTTCCCCTCCCAGAATCAACAGAGCCGTGCCAACTCAACAGCCAGCACCCTGCCATGCACAAGCCAGTACTTCCAGTACTTTTCTGTGTCTCAGCAAGCAGAAACAAGGACACTGTGAAAAGAAGCACCCATCTCCTCCAACTGCATACATGGCTACCCAAAAGGAAGGAATGGAGGAGGAAAAAAGCTCTTTGAGATTTTCCTACTCAGCAGTGTGTGTATGGGTTACTGTCCCTACACTGGCCATGCCTCTGCTGAGCCACATTGATCTCCCAGGGATGGGGGTGCAAAATTATGGCAGGGACTGAAGAGAAGTAAGCCAGGAGGAGATGAGAGTGGTTTGTGCACTGAATGGTGAGGTACAGGTGCACAAGTAAAGGTACTGAGTGTGGGTAAAGACTGAAGGTGCCTAGTGTTTGGGTGAGGTGCTGTGCAGGGTGTGAGATACAAAGGAAAGGAGTGGAGAAACAAAAGAAAATGGATATTTGCAGTAACTAAGGGTGTAAAAGATCCCCCCACGGACATTCTGCTCTGTTCAGCCTGGCTTTAAGCCAGTTGTCTGGACTGAGTCTTACTGAACACAAGGCTGCAAGCAGCAAGGAGTGAAGAGAGACTCCACCTGAGAAGTCTCTAATAGGACAAGTTACCTATTGTGTGAGTCTTGAATGGAAAAAGCTGCTAACAACTGAAAGAGGCCAACTGGTGTAGGACACAGCTGGACAGCCCTAATCCTGTAAATCCCAAATCACAGAATTACAGCATGGCTGGGGTTAAAAGAAACCTCAGACATCATCTAGTCCAAACCCTTGCTAAAGCAGGTTCACCTAAAGCGGGTGACACAAAATCACATCCAGTTGGGGTTTAAATATCCCCAAAAGCAAGAGAGTCCACTTCCTCTCTGGACAGCCTAGTCCAGTGCTCTGTCACCCTCACAGTAAAAAATGTATTTCTTCATATTCAGCTGAGAATTCCTGTAATTCTGTTTGTACTTCTCACGTTGCTGTGCACCACTGAAGACTCTGGCCTCATCCTCCACATCTGCCCTTAAGATACCTGTATGCAGCATAACTCATCTTGGGAAGGTGATGGGCTGTGCCTTCCCACAGACTATCAGATAGAGTCTGCATCTCTCATTAAAAAAAACCAGGGCTATTGCTGCTCTGTCCTACCACTAGCCTCTGGAGCTGGGCACCTCCCCATTCCACACTGTCTGATTCTGCCACTGGCTCCAGCTGTCCCATGCAGGAAGGGAACATTGCAGACCAGGGTCTAGCATGACTTTCCTCTCTGCTGATGCCTGAAGCTTCCTGCTTCCATTGCCTGCAAATCCAGAACAACTGAAGTCAAGATAATGTTGCACCACTTAAATCTTCACCTGAGAAGTTGTCTTGGCAACTGTTAGGATAACCAGGCTGGAAGCTGATGTTTCAGATTCCCTTGTTTCCAGAGAAGCTCCTGCCTGTTACTTACGAACAGAGATTTTTCTTACACTCTCAGCACCGTCACAAATTCCTCACACACTACGTGACCTCCATCAAGTCATTCTCACATCACTTCTTCCTTCTGTGCACTGCAGAACAGGGGCTTACCAAGCGATTATTCTCATAGACGTCATCCTTGGAGAGGGAATCAAAGTCTCTGAAATGAGAAACACAAAATAGCCACATGAAATGCAGAGAAAAAATGCCCCTATGCCATCACACATCACACATTCCCAGGACAGTCAACCTTACAACAACTCAACACATAAGATCCTAGATAAACAAAACCTTGGCAAAGCAGATTTCAGGTTGTAACAGGACAAGGAAACCAAAGGGATATTACAATTAAGAAAAGAAAGTGAGTCTCAAATGGGTGGTGACTAGGAAATTAAAACATCATTCTTGTCTCTCGTTACTGCTTCTGCCCTTGAGATTAAAGGCTGCAGAAATACCAGGGCCATGTTTCAATTAGCACCACACACAGCTGCACCAATGAGTGCACGACATGATCCCAAACTTGCTTTTCCAAGGCCACTGGCACAGCAGTGGAGGATGGGGATACAGATCCCTCACCTCAAGAGAAAGAAGGGACAGATACACGTGGGTCTATGAGGGTCCTTAGACAAACTTCCCTGCACCACCTCAAGGAATTTGGGGTGACACAGAAGATCTTAAACTGCACTTGTGTCCTTGCTTTCCCCAAAAAATTCACAGTGTACAGCAAACTGTCCTCAGCTGCAGCCCTTGGAGCTGAATGCAAAGTGCTCAGGCACACAGAGGAATCCCAGCAGTCTCCAACCAGGGAATTCATTTATTCCAACCCATTTCACTTGCTCCCCTGGAGCCCTCTGTGGCTCAACCTGGCCACAGGGACTGATTAGCTGCCTTCACCAGGGAAGCATAGGGCAGAAAGTTAAAGCAGTCTGCAGGCTTTCAAAAGAGGGGGAGAAATGCAGGAAGGAGTTAGTTATGCCTTTTGCGTGAGTATAATGTGTGAAAACAGCATCGTGCTGCACTACTTTTACAGCTCCTTCCTGCCAAGACCTCAGCTTTGTTACAAAAAAAACACAAACCCATGCAGCAGCCTGGTGTACCTGCTAGCTGAATTCACAGGAGGACACAGTCCAGAGAGGTTTAGGGTCAACAAAGCCACCCCAATGAACCACAGAAAGGTCCCAAAGCTTGGGAGATCAACACAGAAGGACAATTTAGACTAAAGGGGGGAAGCTGGCACCATGCACCTGCAGAGGGACTACAGGAACTTCCTTTCTCCATCCCCCTCTGGATTTTACCACCTTTTCCTGTAACACCGACACAGCCTGTCCCAGCACCCCATGGCAGGGCAGCCAGCCCCTTCTCGAAGCCCCTCATGCAGCTCTCCCAAAGCTGCAGAGGAAGTCCGTGATGAGCTCAGGAAGGTTTTCCCGGCTGCCTACACCACCATAAAAATCACACTTCCTCCGTTCAAAAGGCTGCCGGTGCCGTTTCCTCACAGCCGCTCGCTGCTGCGGGAGCAAATGCAGCAGACACATGGAAAGGTGGGCTGGATGTTCAGCTCTGTTGCCTTCCTGAAAGCTCATGTGAATACATGCACAGAGCTCAGACTGCTCGAAATACCACAACTTTTCTTTCTCTACGTGCTGGTGAGAAAAGGCTTCGGCTGCAGCCTATGCTTTAATGTCAAAACCACTGCCATTTTTATAATTATAACTAGTCTCCACTGGGAAATGTTTTTTCCGTGAGTTTTTGCTTTGTTTTTGCCAAGAGAAGTCCTTTAACCTTGCAGTATCTTTTTTTCCCTTTTAAAGAAAATGCCAACTTGGAACACAGGAGAAGTAATGACAGCAAAGTTATATATCAACTGCCCTCTAAACATTAATGACCTTCATTTTGAATGCCTTCACTTTCAGGATATGGGAGTGGTGGTGTAGCTGGAAGCTCAAAGACTCCTTGCTGGGCTGGAGAGAATTTTCTGAGAGATGAAACCTCATGTCCATTCCACTCTGCCCCAGCGAACCAAAGCTGTTTTAATAAACCAAGGCAACTCCATTAGGAAGAGCAGATGCCAGCAGAGAGGATGTGAAGCTCAAGAGGCATCAAGGGGTTACCAAGCAGCAAGGGAATAGAAGATTCTTTTCCACTAATGTAGGATTGCAGCCTCAGCTTTACCCAAGATGTTGAAGTCCATCAGTACAAGGCCCCAGGGATGAGTTTATTCAGTTCCTCTCCACTGCATTTTCCAGCTCCCTCTCTGATAGGCCAAGCAGGACCACACTGACCTGTATTGCTCCTGGCACGAGCACTCCATATGCCATTTGGTCACGTGGCATCCCTGTGGCTCCAGGCAAGCTCCTGTCCCAATGTGCAAGGAGCATGGCCTCTCAGGCGTGGGGAAAAGTCACTCCAGACACACCCCTTTCCCCTCTATAAATTGTCTCCTCTGCAGAGAGCCCAGCACTTGCCATCTCACAATTCTGTGACATGTGGCTGCATGTCACATTATTTCCTTGTCCTGATCTCAGCAGTCTTTCATCCAGCCCTGCTCAGGCTCCTCTCCTGCCAACATATCCATCCAAGGGATTGGATGTAAGAACAGGCAAGACTGTGGCTACCCCAGCTGAGCAACTGTCTTGACTCAGCAAACCCCAGTGTTGTACCATATCCTGGAGTAATATTTCTATGCAAATAACATCCCAAGCACTTACCTAATTAGATACATGCACAGCCACTAAGCACTCCAGGGTTTAGGGCAGCTGCCAGGGAGCACAGCAAATCCAGGGAAGGGGGAAGGGTGTGCCGTGCAGCTAAAACCAGAGCAAATTCCTGGATTCCTCAAATATAAATCATGAGCACTTTAAGGCAGTGCCACATAATAAGCCATTCAGTTTTCCAGGTCTTGTCAGGGAAATGCAGGCTGCACATGGGAAGGAACAAACAAGATTTGTGACCCTGCCTGTAACCAAACCCACGGCTCTAGGGACACAAACCAGCGTTTCTAAAACAGCTCTCATCTCCTGTTGTACTCAAGTCTCCATTTCTCCCAGCACTTCAAAGGCATGTGCCATACTCCTTTATTCTTTTCTCACCCCTGAATGCCAAGATTCTTCCCTGAGCGCCAGGGAGGCTGTACAGCTTGGGACGCTGAAAGATGCTCTTTGCTTCACTAAGCTGCAGCAAATGCCTTGTAAACACCAATTTCATGCTTCAGATTTCTAGAACACTGAGCAAACAAACTCATTAATCCCCACAGTCCACTCTCAAGTTGGTCTGGATGTTGCCAGCTTAACTGAAAAGGGAAGAGAAGAGATTAAATGTCTCATCTCCAGATCACACAGCCAGCAGCACAGTCAGAGGCTAAATCCAAGTTTCCCGTTTGCCTGACTGGGACAGCAAGGCAACAAAGCCAAGTGAAGTGCCTACAACAGCAGAGCCAGGGATTTTCATCTGCATGGTTCAACACACAGGTCCTACAGGTATGCACCTCATTCTCGGTGCTCGCTTCAAGACACCTTTAGCTGCATTCAGAAGACCCTGAGGAATTCATCTATTTCTTTCAAAAAGCCCAAAACTATAGTGTTTCCAAGAGCTCTGCGGGAGCTGCTCAAAGCTCTCCAGGGAAGCATCCCTCTGATGCCAGTTGCCTTGTTCCATGGTGATTGTGTTCAAATCAGGGGTCATGTGGAAAGCTGTCCTCATTCTCACTTACCCAAACGGTCTTTCATGACATCCTCTTCCTCAGCGTGTCCCCTCCCAGCACAGCAGCACAACAGGGGTGCATCCAGGCAAGGTCAAAAAACTGGGACAGTCTGACAGCCACCACAGCAGCATTGCCTGGGGCATCAGGGTGGCAGAGGTGTCACACAGGTAGAGAAGAGCTTCAGCTCAGTTCTCCTACGGATGTGCCCATTCCTCCCCTCTGCAATCCCAGGGGAAGCAGCTGCAGCAGAGGAGCTCCAGCCTTCGGGGAGCAGTGCAGCTGTCTCCTGCGGGCCAGGGGAGCCCCGCACAAAGGAAGACCACACAAGGTCAGAAACGCACTCACAGATCCCTGCCAAGTCCCATTACTGGGCTGACTGAAAGCACTTTAGAAGAAAAGAAGGGCAACCACTTTTCCTCTGCCGTCAGGAGATTTACTGCCTCTGATCCAATCTTCCCACTTCCAAATCGGGACAGGCTGAAGAAGCTGGAATCAGATGAAATGATGCTACTCTCCCGACGGCCGTCTGAAAATCCTTCTACAACATGTCCTTGTAAGGCCTGGGCTTTGTCTCTACCATGCAGCTCGTGCACAGGACCTGTGAAGCATGTAGTTAGGACATCTGCCAGGAGCAGATTTAAGCCCACTGACAACTTAAGAGCAGCAGCCTCTGCTTTAATGGGATGGTAAATGCAGTTAATGGGGAACCATCAGGTGGTTTTAGTGGTGTTTATCATAAGCTTTTACTGAACCTCTGCTTTTCAGTTACTGTGCCATTAAAAAAAAAAAATAAAAAAAATTCCAAGTGTTCCTGTCCTTAATTTGCCTCTTCCCACCCAGCAGCCTTGTCACTGGTAGCATTTTCAGAGGATCCATTCTAGCTAGTCAGAGTGAGCCATTCCATCCAAGAGCTGCAGGACAAAAGACCACACAACTCCTTCAAGACCCAGAGTGATGCAAAAGACACCGAATGTCTTGGCTCTCAGTCATTCCAGAACACTATGCTGAAGGTTTTGGGGCAACCACCTGAAACACAGTAGGCAGGAGTTCAGTTTCCAGCCTACCTGCTCAATTTCAGCTTGTAAGGACACTGACTTGTTTCACCCTCTCACGGACACCACAGCTCCCCAGGGGGGTCACGGTCAACTCTCTGCCTGACAGAGGTTGCTGTCATGGCAAAAGGCCTTCCTGAGGCCAGCTCAGGAAAGACAGCTTGGTCAATATGAGCAACCATTTTAGAGGAAGAATCACCAGTCCCAGAGCAGAACGTGACAGGGGACGCATCACCCTTGCCAGCTTCAGTGGCAGGCAAAGAGCGCGTGCCCGCCGGAGGCACAGCAAGGTGGGGCGATGCCTACCTGCCCTGCAAGGGTTACCAAGGATTAGAGCAGATGGGCGCCGGATTCCCAGCACTGCCGGGGCACACAGGGTTACAGCAGCAGGTCGGAGCAGATTCCTTCCAGCGGCTCAGCCAGTTTCTCCAGCCTGACATGGTGCCCCCAAGCAATCCCAAATTCACTGTCTGCCTCCCGAAACTCACACTCCCACCCAGAGACACCCAAGCTGGGGGGAAGCTAGAGAGGCTCAGTACTCCTACTGGCATTTGCTACCTTCTGCTATCACTGTGGCATCCAGAGAAAACAAGGTAGAAGCAAATGCAAGCAGCAACCTGGCCTCTACACATTTCAGAGTGGCTGCCTCTGGGAATGTCCCCGTGCAGGACAGGCCTCTGGCCCTTCTGAAGTGTGAAAGCTCACTTCTTGCTGAGGCAAAACACCCCCCCCTTAGACACCAACACCATCTCTTCTCTGGTAGGCACCGCTCTCATGTGGTGAATGGACCTAGTCCACTTCCATGCTCACACCAGCCCTAAATCACAGGAATTCTGCTAACCCTGACCTTGACAGGTCTGCAGGACCAGGTCAGAAGGTCGTTTGCTGAACCACAGAGCGATGGAATGGTTTGGCTTGGAAGGGACCTGAAGGATCATCTGGTTCCAACTCTGCTGCCATGAGCAGGGAAACCTTCCACTAGTCCAAGTTGCTCAGAGCCCCATACAACCTGGCTTTGAGCACTGCCTGGGAATATGAAACCCTTCATTGCCAGTACCCAACTACTTCTTGACAGCATCTTCTTCAGCGCATCCCCTACCAGCACATCAGCACAACAGAGACACATCTGCTCTCTGAGCCCCTCATGCCCACGCTCAGCGAGCTTCCCTGCCAGCCAGCCTGGAGCCCACGGCGCCTCCATCGCCCCAAACCCCTGTGAGCCCCCCGTGATCGCTGCTGGGCACAGGCAGCCCAAGCCCTCCAGAAAAGGGGATCCCAGCGGTCCCGCGCCCCAAAGCTCCGCGGCCCCGCTCGTTCTCCAGCAGCGCCCGCGGGCGGCAGCCGGGGCCCCGCGGCGCCCCGTGCGAGCGGCGGGCAAGGCGCGGCCTGCACTCACAGGAGGTCGGGCCGGTGGCGGTGCAGGATGGCGCAGAAGGCCAGTCCGTCGCGGAAGGAGGTGCTGAGGTCGCGGATCTCCACGCCGCGGTAGCCCTCGCACTGCCGGCGGCACCAGGCTTGCAGGGCGCCCCGCGGACCCGACATCGGGGCGGCCGCTCCCAGCGCCGCCGCCGCCGCCGCCAGCCGGGGCCGGGCGGGGCCTCCCGGGGCGGGGCGCGGGGGCGGGGCCCGGACCCGCCGCGGAAGCTCCCGGGCCCCGCGCTCGGCGCTTCCCGGGGAGAGCACCCTCGCCCACCTCCGGGGAAGAGTTGGGCCCGAATGCAATTTAAACTAAAGCAGGTTAAAAGCCGGTCGGCAAACTGATTTCTGGGATTCCTCTCGGGCTTAGACAGAAGTTGCTCCGGGCAGAAGCAATTCTCAGCAGTCCTAGGGGCATAAGCCGTGGCGGTGGAGTACATCTGGGACGTAGGTGGCTCCCAGGGTAGGCTCAGGGCCAAGGGGAGCTTTGAAGATCAAGACACTTGGAGTCACAGGCAGCGCTTCACAGGAAGCCTGGAAGAAGCGGAGGAAGAGTGCGATACAATCTCAGGAACCACAGCATGGAGGCGATGGATTGTCACGAGAGCTGGTGTGCACGCTCGGGAATGGTCTGACAAGCGGGGGGAAAGGACACTATTAAACGCTACTTTATTTGACTTAGCATTCTTTTCACCTCTGTGGAAGGCCATCACGCTGATGTTGAGCTTACTGCTGCCAGTTCCAAATACCTAAAGAGTTCGTTCTCTGCAGTTACTTTGTATAGGCTCCACACTCTTCCTTCACTCAGATTCCATGCCTAGCACCCTTTCTTCTACTTCACTGTTACATTCTATCATTCTCCGGTCCCGGAACTGTAACAAGGGAAAAATAAATGCTCTGATTGGTTTTCACAATCTCCCCACTCAGTGCCGAGATAAACTGCAGGGTAAATCACAAGAAAAACTACTCTGTAGCAAAAAAAGGAAATGAAACATTGTGTTGGTTTTGTAATGACTGAGCTGGCTATGCAGCATCCCCCAGATCTGCCTGACAGCGTCTTCCTGCTGTATCCTAAGGGACTGTAGGATGACGGAGGTTTTTTTTGACTTTTCCAAGTTCCATAATTACAGTAATTTCACGATTATAAGCCGC